>OX392539.1:1813750-2418333 GCA_947623455.1 Mimachlamys varia
ATTAACACAATAAACAACACATGTTTAAAAACACACACATTCTTATCACAAACGTGGATGTAATGAGATGCACCTCGTCCTGTCACAGTTCTCACTGTGTTGATAGATTCAGATATTTATCTTTTTCACCGGACTTTTGTCTGGTTGAACATTGAGAAACAAGAAGACGATACAGACAGTTGATCATTGCCAGGGCTGTGAATGTGTTAACCATACACTTAGGATTATGTATGTGTTCCAGAAATATTAAATATTCATATCTAATATCCTATTTGTAAAAGGCCTTGAGTTTTATTTCTATCTATAAAACTTGTAGTTGGATGTTGTGTAATGGTTGTTAGCACTCTACAGTTAATTCCAATTTCCTGGGCTGTGGTGAGTTATGTATCTATATTGAACTTAGCTTGTTGCTCTCGTTAGTTAGTAGGAGTTTTTTTACTGATCCTCTATACTGGACATAAATTGACATCAGCTAAATGTTTAACAATGGAGCAACCTAACACCATTGGTATACATCAGATTTATTATCATTTCAATGTCCCGGTTTTTCCCAATACTGATCAGGTCTGTTTCCAAATAAAATTATCTATAACTGTTGGTGCTGTCCTATTTTCCCAATGCTAATCAAGTCTGCTGTTTTTGAAATGATATTTATTGTTGGTGGTGAATTTCGGTACTATTCAGCAGTAGATCTAGGAGTTAATCCTCCTGTTGTACGAGGCCTATCAGTTGTTTGTACCAGGATTACAGCCGGGAGATACTGAATCTGATGTCTGCGTGTAGTCCATGTATATAGTAATTACCCAATGCAGTAAAAATTGCGCATATTTCTGCGCCTTATCAAGCCCAGGCTTCATGTCTTCTCCACTTGCCAAGAAGCAGACTTGGAGATTAGGTCCAGCCCATTATAGTCACCAGGAAGTCCGACGACCAATCGTCTGATCATTATCATTGGCTTTCATTAACCTCATTCATTCCCAAGCATTACACCTACAAAATGGCTTTCTACCGGAAGTGCAAAGAGCATATTTTGACGGAGAACAAAAATAAACTTCAGTTATCGTCCATAACAATTACATTTCTTTTAGCTGGTTGTGGTACAATTGGTAAGTGAAAATAGAAAATGTGTTATTGTGGAAAACGTCTCCGAATCACGATGGCTTCAAATAAGAATGTATTTTATTGGGCTGTGAGGACCCGTATTCGCCTTTTGAAGTACTTGACTAAATACCAATGTTGCTAAATCCTTTTAGTTCATATAGGAATAATTCATATAGTGATATGATTCTGAACTGATGGAAATAAAGTGAAAGAAATAGTGCTCCAGTGGAAGTAAAATTTACAAACAAAGCTTTACGTAATCTGATTACTTTTCCATAATATGTATAACATAGAGATACATATACATCACATCATATAAGGTCCCACCTTTTGACCCCTAGAATCACTGAAGAGTCCTAGGAGGACGAAACAGCTGATAGCTGAAGGGAGTTGACTGGCCCTGGCATTCCCTCCACACATTGCTCATCCCACCAAAACTTCCTTTATTGTGCTGGTTTAAATATAAAGATCCCGAAATCCTTCAGTGTTTTGTAAAATAAATATAGCCATCTAAAATCTTATGCCATGTGCTAAGTTTGAGAGTATTTACCGTAGTTACGACAGGAAGAAGTGTAGAGAAGTCACATGGGCGATGATTAGGCACGTGTACAGCCTCATCAACATAGTGATAGACACAATGGTCAATGACTGGCCTTAATCATGGATCACACCTCGTCATCCGGACCAGACTAGCTTACTACATTATTGATATGTTCTAATCAACTCCAGGTAGATGGCCAGTGTAGGACGGTCACTAGCAGGACCTCCACATACTCCATATATAGCTAGGCTCAAACTTATTGTACAACATAAACCTATGAGCGTAAATGTCCTGGTGATTAGCTGGGACATGAAACAGGTTTAGTGCTGCATATATTTAGTGTAGACCCGTCTACCCTGTCGTTAGGACATCGTAAAACAGCATCTCCACATGTAAACACCGAGGACTGCGAGCATGACTAGATGTATGGGGGGCGTAGATATATAGTCTACTTTATAAGGAAAATAAACCTCAGATCTATGGCAGTTTGTTACGACTGGTTTTAGTGTTTCGGGGAGTTTATAGTCAGTAGAATAATTAATATATAGAACTGTCGTTGATTTTATCTTTTAATTGGGATTCTTCAGTTACTGAAGTGAAGATTAAATCAAAAGTGCTGCTGATATTGTAGGAGTTGAACAACCTGGAGCTACCCTTAGCCAGGAAATTCATACTTTTTTTGACAGAATGTTTTTTAAAATACACAATGTAGTAAGATTTCTCTGTTGTAATTCCATAGGATTGTGTACTGAACAGTACTCAGATTCTTTGGCACTAGATTTGTGTACTCTATATAAAGACATGATTTTAAGCGTGATTTTTATAAAGCAGTAGTCAGGATTCGACTTTGGGTTCTTGGTGCTAGATTTGTGTACTGTACGGATGTGATTTTAAGCTGTAGTCAGGACTCTGGGTTCTTGGTGCTAGATTTGTGTACTGTACAGACTTGATTTTAAGCAGTAGTCAGGACTCAGGACTCAGGGTTCTTGGTGCTAGATTTGTGTACTGTACAGACTTGATTTTAAGCCGTAGTCAGGACTCGGGGTTCTTGGTGCTAGATTTGTGTACTGTACGGATGTGATTTTAAGCCGTAGTCAGGACTCGGGGTTCTTGGTGCTAGATTTGTGTACTGTACGGATGTGATTTTAAGCCGTAGTCAGGACTCGGGGTTCTCGGTGCTACATATCAGTCTAGACTGATGCCCTAGTATTAATGGATCTCGCTTCCAACACCAAACCCCTTGTAGACAGAAAAAACATTGTTTTAAAATTAATGAAGACTAACAACCCAGCCAGTGGGACAGAGCTTCAGGAGATTGGCAACTCCTATACTTAATTGTCACTTGTATTCCTTTCCTCAAAGAGGGTGTATATCAGGAATAATGTCCCTTGACATGGAACTCTCCTATGTAAATGTTGATATACTTCAAACATACTTTATCTTCATTACCTAGGGTATATAGCGATTAATATAAACCTTGTTGTCATGGGAACACCAGGAAGGGACAAAGAGTTTGAATTAAACCTTGATTAAAACCTCACACAAAAAAGGGAAGATAGTGTTTTCCTAATTAGAGTACATAAAGGGATGTGTATTGATACAGATCAATGTAGGCGCAAATTGGCATCTTCATCTCGGTCACACGTACTCTTGACAGCCGCCTGTAAACAACATGTGATATCACAAGAGTTTCTTCCACACAGACACCAGTGAACATAGATACGGTAATGACAAAAAATGCAGCCATGCGACTATAGGCCATCTTAAACATGTACCAGTATATATGAACCACAAAAGTCCAATGAAGTGTTGGCATGAGCCAAGTTTATTGCAACCAAGTGCTTGATTTTCAAATTAGAGTGTATCGGAGGTCACTGTGTAAAGGAGCCCTTGTAAGAGGAAAGTGTCATTGTAAGGGGAATGGGAAGGGAGAAGGGAGGGAAATCAATTACGGAACACCCCTCATGCTTGTTCAATTTTCCTTAGGATTAGAATTTCTGTGGCCAGATCATACATAATTCAGCTGACTGCATTAGCTCTTCCCCTGGTACTCCCTTGTCTAAGTGCTGACGCCCAGACATCTTATTCACGTTTTACTTCACTGTTTCCTTCGTTTTTTTTCTGAACGGGAGATTTACATATTTTGATTTGTGTTTTCACTGTCATGGTAATTAATGACATTGAGGTGATTTTACTGTCCATTACGGTTTCCGTGACGGTATTTCTGAGGTAGAATTGATTGGATAGTATGTGGGACAAGCTAACTAGTCGCGGCTGGTATCTGTAATATGAGGGCCAGTCCATGTAACTCTGGTGCCCACTAGGTACGCACTCTGTAGTTTTGACAAATTTTGGCCATTAGGTAATGGTATGATTATATAGGGAGAAAAAACCCTGATGTCAGTTTTAATCCTGAAAGAGTTTGTTTAGCCTTCAGAAAGAGCTGTTTGTCATGTCCTGGCCAATTTTGATATTCTGAAGAGTATGAAGTTTACAAAAAGCCTTAGTTGGTGTTTGATGAAAAAAATGTTTGACACCAAAAGGACTTGGCATACTGATACAAGTTTTTGAAGGGAAGTCGATACCAGCAACAGAACTGATTTAGATACATGTTAATACTATACAGCTCAACCAAACCAGCTAACAACTAAACCAGCTACCAACCAATCCAGCTACCAACTAAACCAGCTACCAACTAAACCAGCTACCAACCAAACCAGCTACCAACCAAACTGGCTATCTATCAAACCAGCTACCAATCAAACCAGCTACCAACCAAACTGGCTACCAATCAAACCAGCTACCAACCAAACTGGCTACCAACCAAACTGGCTATCTATCAAACCAGCTACCAATCAAACCAGCTACCAACCAAACTGGCTACCAATCAAACCAGCTACCAATCAAACCAGCTCCCAACCAAACTGGCTACCAACCAAATCAGCTACCAACCAAACTAGCTACCAACAAAACCAGAATAATTTTCCAGGTCTCCATTAGTCCTGATAAGCACCTGTTAAAGCTGTTTTTACCATGATAGACCATCAGAATACATTGAGATTGTTTACATGATATCATGGTGTAGCTATTAGTCATTAGTAGGATTGTGTTTTGAGGATTCAATAATTCATAAGGACAATCCGTTCCCTTAGACTCTAGTCTATAGGAAGTAAGGTGCTATGAACATTAGCTTTACTTGTAAATGCTAAATTTTGTAAACACTCTTTTATCCAATATTTTGTAAATCGGCTGTGTAAGGCCTTAGATAACACGTGTAGTCCTGGCTGTAGTGATGTCTCCCCAGTGTCCTTACCCACTGGTCAGTTATCGTCTAGCCACAGATAAATGTTTCGCGTGCTGCCATATTGTCTATATGTAAAAACCTACTTTCAGACTGCAGACTGCAGTGTTTCAATATTACTTACTCTTAGCTTCAGAGATTGCAGACCAAACCTCTGGTACAATTTGATTAGACAGATGGGTTTTTAATCCCCTTATCAATACTAGACAATTTCAATATAGCACATATCAATTTGTAAAAGAATAAACGATCATGACAAGATTTTGTTTGAAATTGCACTGTTAGGTTAGGTATCAAAGTGTAATGTATTCCCACGAATGATCAATGGTAGATTTCACTGTTATAGATGTAAGTGCAGTACAACAAAATGTCTATGTATACTCCGAGCTTGAACTGGTCACAATACAGATAGCAGGTACATAGCTTGTCTTATATATATATATATATATTATAGGGGTGGGGGTTACCATATTTCTCCAGCAATAAACCATGCTCGGAAATAGACCACCCTCATTTTTGACTTCCCCCCCCCCCCCCCAAACACTGGGGGGGGGGGGATGTCTGGTAATAAGCCCACCCCACACTTTTGAGCTCCCCTTATACATTGGGGGATATCTGGTTATAAGCCCATCCCACACTTTTGAGCTCCCCCTATACATCGGGGGATGCCTGGTAATAAGCCCATTCCACACTTTTGAGCTCCC
The DNA here is from genome assembly GCA_947623455.1 of Mimachlamys varia. Taxonomy (NCBI): domain Eukaryota; kingdom Metazoa; phylum Mollusca; class Bivalvia; order Pectinida; family Pectinidae; genus Mimachlamys; species Mimachlamys varia. The sequence continues at coordinate 1,819,398 of OX392539.1, forward strand.
CCTATGCATTGGGGGATGCCTGGTAATAAGCCCACCCCACACTTTTGACCTCCCCCTATACATTGGGGGATGCCTGGTAATAAGCCCATCCCCACACTTTTGACCTCCCCCTATACATTGGGGGATGCCTGGTAAGAAGCCCATCCCCACACTTTTGAGCTCCCCCTATACCTTGGGGGATGCCTGGTAATAAGCCCATCCCACACTTTTGAGCTACAGCTGGGCCAACATTTGTGGGTGATCCTATTGTATGTTGAGGTATTGCAGCTTGTCATTCATCTCTATAGTTACATGTCATAAAAAAATCTATATGCAGATATAAATTAATTTTACATACAGATAGAAAGTCCCTGATGTTGTCAGTATCTTCAGGTTTATAATGTTATATGACAATCAAATCGGTTTTTATAAGAGTTGTAAATCTGGGAGAAGCTGAATTAGAAGTTGTGTTAAGTGAGGAAGCAGACGGCACTGATACTGGTTTCCTGATCTTGTTGTGGGGTAATCGTTACTGTTCAGCAAAGAACCGCCACGTCATCTCCAGCCTAGGTTTATTCTGTCATTTTGGTGTCATGGCACCGTCAGGGGAGTAGAGAATTGATTAGTATTGAAAAGTCAAAGTATCACTCGAGTCGGCACGCTGAAACTCTGTAACGGTAATCCCAGGTCGGAGGCAATTTTTTTAGGGATTTCGTGTCTTTGTTTTGTTCTTATTACCATCTTGAGTTTCAGAACATCATTTGAAATGTCGTCTCTCTACAATTGGAGGTTTTATATTCAGTTGTCTATAACAGGAAGCGTTGTATACTTAATTGATTTGTCGTTTTGTGTTCCTGGTAATAGTATTAACTGAAGGTGCAAAACTAACAACATTTTTTACAGCAGTTTGAAATGTTAAGATTAAGACAAAAATAATAACAGTACTTTTTCAAAGTACACAGGATAATACTGAGTACATATTACACAGGATAATACTGAGTACATATTACACAGGATAATACTGAGTACATATTACACAGGATAATACTGAGTACATATTACACAGGATAATACTGAGTACATATTACACAGGATAATACTGAGTACATATTACACAGGATAATACTGAGTACATATTACACAGGATAATACTGAGTACATATTACACAGGATAATACTGAGTACAGAATTGTATAACTGAGCAGTTCAATTTCTGCAGAAATTTAATAAAATCTACAACGAACTCAAAAAACATGATTTTAAAATCCTTACATGCAGTACTGTCCATCTTTCACAGTATCAATTAAGTATTAAATGGTGCTAAAATAACATGATATCATCAGAGTATACAAGACAGGGGTTTTACTTGCCCATCGAAAAACTGTAGATTGTCATTAAAATTTATTTTACTGAAATAGCGGTTCCTGGCTATATATCCCAATACTATTGCTCCTTTGTGTAGGACAATGATGGACTCTCCTTGGGTGTTTATGTTTGTGCCTCGGTTAATGAATTCTTTGAACTGATACTGATTATTGATTAGACAAATTTACATATCTAAGTGAGAAAATTTGCCAACAAACGGAAGCCTGTAATTTGCTGTTGACTGAGACAGGAGCATGAGATCAGTAGACCTCTCCATGTTTTAATAGGCACAAGTTTCCTACACGTAAGCAGCTTGATTCTGGCACGTCCACCATTACACTGAGTCTCCTTACAGGCGTCTGTGTGTACCATTCTCAAGCCTTTCCCTCATTGCCGTGTTGAATTGTTTCTGTTGCTACAGCACCGATAAAGTAGACATGTCAAGTTTACCTTCCAAATGACATATGCAAGAAGCATTTGAGAGGTGGAGAGGAGTCACACCAGTGGTCGATTTGATTTCACATCGCGTGTAATCTTTTCTCTGTTACTACAGCTCCTTGTGTTCTCAAGCATCCTCCTGACCTTGATTTGATTTCATTACACCGCATTTTGTTTTTATCCTTGTCATCCAATTTGATCAATGTTTGGTGGTTATTGTTTTTATAAATTGTATCAATTACTTTGATAAGCTAACTCTAGGAGATCTTAGAGCTCTTGTTTTCATTACGCTGTTGTAAGCCAAATTAGATTTGTTATGTACAAGCTCAGCACATGTCTAAGTTATTCTGAATTTACGAGCAATTCACCGTTACATCTAATCATCAAGCAGGAAACTTAGGAAATAAGAACTGCCTGTTAACTTTTCTTTTCGTTAATTTTGATAATCTCCCCCCATGGTGCATGTTTAAATGATTATCCTGAATTGTTTTGAATAGATTGGTATCATTAATGTGAATTACAAGGTACCTCCTTTAGATAACCTACTGTTGTAGTCAAGTTCATACTCAGCATATTTAATAATGGTAGATAGGATTATTTTGATTGCTAGAATTAGACAAACGTGTAATTAGAGGTATAATAGTCTTCTGTATAGTTGTTTAATTTCACGTTCTTTTTTATTGGGACTTATTCGCAGGTTAAAAATTTCCCGCACTGCAGGGATTATTTGTTCTTCTGGATAAATTAGTCTTAAAGTGTTATATTTCACGAGTAATTAATTTCGCAGAATTTAATTTGACCACAAATATAGCGAAATTAAATTTCCCATGAATAAAAGCACATATATGCTGCTAGTATGCTTTTAAAATGCTGCTCAAAGCAAGCATTAGTAGAACATTACGTAATATAGACATTTTAATCACAGTGAAATCTTGAATCTAAAAACAAGCACATCTGTTTAACATTTACCTGCAATGTTAGAATAATGCTGGTGATGACCTATAAGATAGCAATCCAATGAACAATAGGGAACATTTATAGCCCATGTAAAAATAGAGTATGTGTCTGAATTACCGAGAAACATTAAAATGGTTATATTGGAAACAGTAACACTGATGAGTGGACACCAACATGGACAAATTTTGTCGTATACAACAAGTTTGTTGTACTAGGGTGTGTTAGGCAGAGATCTAAAGGGTGCATTAGTGGGGAGACTCTGAATTTAATTCCCCGGCCATATGACACCATGGCACCTGTTCCTACTAGCTAATGATGTTTTCTAGGAAAAAGTGTGACTTTTTTATTGTTAAGGGTTGTCTCAAAACCAGCATTTGCTTTAGGGGGTTGTCTCAAAATATTTCACTTTGTAGAGTACACTTGATATTTTGGTTTTATTACTGTTGTTTCGGGGATTGTTTGGTGAGAACAGTGGTTTCTAGACCTTTCTGCTGTAATATGGTTAAACACCATGTAACTAATTACTTTGCATTGTGGGAAGGAAACCCATTTTGTTGAGTCTTTACGTGATAAGGACTTGTTAGCATTCAAGTTGCACTTTTAAAGGTTGTTTCAGAACCGATTATTTTTGTTTTTGAGACAATCCCCTAATACTGAGTAACTGCTCGTTGTTAATTTTCTGTACATTCATACTTCTTCTTAAAAGGTAATAAAAATATAAGATTGCTACACAGGGCACGCGCAGTAAAAGCTTTTTGTAGATCTTCTCTACGTTTTATCTAGAATATGACATATTGGGACAGATTGTTGTATTTGGTTAAAAGTCTTGGCTCTCTGTGTAGGTATTACTTGTGATAGAAGCCAAGCGCAGGAAAGTGTACATTCCAGAAATAGAAATCACAGGAAACGGCTGCGAAAACTATCGGAGATGTATATCTGCAGTTCATCGTATCGTACATAATGGTATAATTTCTGATGTAAATGTCGGGTTACGATCCATCAATAACCACCCAACATACACTGTAACAGTCTGTCACATTACTGACTTACTGTCAGACGCACTGCTGATTTCATCTCAAATTGGTCGCCCGTCATCTTAGTATTATAATACAAAGTCATTGGAAAACCTCCCGATGTATAGGGACAGTCAGTCCGTACAACACAGACTATATATTTTAACGTTGATCTCTATATAATTACCCTGATGTCACTTGACTATGTAAATGACATGATATGATGTATTCCATCCATATCTATTCTCACTGCTGTGACAAGACATTTGCTGTCTGCTCGTTGATTTTATCATGTCCCCAATTGTCCCGTGATTCTATAGAGCCGGTCGTAGCAGCGTAAGATTCAATACTAGTGTTGGTACTAATCTGTTTTCATGGGGTTTCTCCGTGCGGCCTCTCCTTATATCCCGCGTTGGGTCAGTGTCGCATGTGTTCCGTCAGCGACGCATGTGTTCCCTGATGGTGACGAATGGACCGACAAACAGTCACAAGGGGAGATCACTAGACTTGTGCTATATATCATTGTTACATGGGGCGCTGCCTACAGCAGACCTCTAATGAATAAGTGGCCGTGTTGCATGGGGAGAGAACTTTCCATCTTTGTATTTACATAGAAAAGAAATGATTATAAAAAATTAATTCATGTTTTACATACTATTTACATCTTTGTCTTGATTATGTTTCCAATGACACTCCTGTACAAATAGTTCTATTTATCACGGTAAGTTCTGTGATCAGCTCGGAAAGCTGCGACAGCCTGGTTGCAACTACTGATATCCATATTTACATAGAAAACAAATTAATATTGGTTATGCCATGTTTTACACATAACTTGTGGCCCCAGCCTGAACATACGAGACTGGTATCTCGAACCACAGTGCCGTTTTTCACAGTATTTTGATGCCATTAATGAAGATGTATTAGGATCTTTAACAACCTTATTTACATGGAAAATTATAGGGAATATATGCAGCATCTCAATTCTGTCTTAACAAACAAAAAATAAATTTATCATGTAGAATCTATGGTATCGATCTGGTTAGATTTACATAGAAACGTCCGATACCTACATACAGACAGCTATATCAACCCGTAGATCTATCTGTTTCTCTGACATTAATTTTAATCCAGTCATTGTAAGGGAGCCTGATCAAGTAGCTAGTGGAGTAATAACAATCGTTACGGGAACTCCGGGTCGGAGTATTTTACAAAATATTGCGATTCTATTTAACCTTCTTTGATGAAATTGACAACAGGCATGTTCATCCTGCGATCAATCGCCAGAGTAATTGGTACAAAAGGATAAAGTTATCGGATAATATGACAGTTTATAAAATCAAAATAATCTCTATTCAGTTTCAAACAACATTTTTCACAGATAATTGAACTGAGGCTCATTTAAACGCTGCCAGATGACATTAAGTCCGTGTTTATTAGACAGGAAACTGGATAAAAACTTGTAATGGTATTGTCAGATTTTAGAATTGTTCTGAGAATTCTGTAGAATTTGAAGGCAATCAAATTTCGTCCGAGTTGGATTCAGAAGAATTTCTTTAAAATTGAGTTTTATACGGAACTGCTGGTAGAGAACCAATTCACGCATGCAGCTAATGCATTTTCTTCTTTCAAGACGTACATATATTAAGATAAGATAGGCAGTTAGAAATGTACCTGGTAACCTCATGAGACATGCCGAGAACAATTTCTAGGAAAATTCCAAAATTTTCACATTTAGCAAAATTGTTTCAAATGTTGAAATAAGTAGGACTAGATGTATCGGGATGGGGCAAGATGATAGAGGTTTACGGATGTAATAGTGCTATAGGTATCACGGTATGGGAGTATTGATGTGTGGTCAATGTGGCGAGGATACAGGGGTGAGGGTGGTACTGAAAGTTTTGGGTACAGAAGGTAATCCTTAATGAAATTCATCAATGGTAGGATGAGTGCCGGGTACAACACTGAACTGGCTGTCGTCTGCTGATTAACTGTATAATTCATGTATCTGCGATTTGATGAAGGGATTCAGACCAATTTAATTGCCTCCAGGGGAAGGGGTATAATTTTGTAGGTTTTTAAATAGCCATGTCACCAAACGGAAAGATGAGAGCTGACGTAACAAGAGTAAAGCAGTGCCCTTGTCAGGTTTTTTGTCAGATCACACACATTGTGTGGGTGATTCAGCCGGTGGTGATCAGGGTCATTTACATCAGGGACAAGATTCACAATGGATCCTCATGTTTGTTATCATTTTTAGGTAGGATTTGTTTTTTGGAATGGGTTGGGGCAGTAGGGGGAGGGAGATAAAACATCCTTTGAATTATCTCAGAACATGTTGATCCATTATACACATTGATGAAGTTATAGTCATTATATTATCACCATACCCTGGACAGTCAGTATATTATCACCTTACCCTGGACAGTCAGTATATTAGCACCTTACCCTGGACAGTCAGTATATCAGCATCTTACCCTAGGGTGATTTTACCATCAAGTTTTCACTTCAGTTTACCCTGATACAACACCTTTGTTTGTAAGTGAAGTAATATTGTTTTAATCAAGTAGACATTCTGATGGGATTCAGTTTTTAGTCCCACCCAAAACCGTCAGGACCAAAGATAACAGAGGTGAAGTCACATTTATTACTACAGAAATATACATTATGACCTCAGAATGTATATCATTGTTTCTGGGAAGGGGAGATAACTTAGCTAGCATAATATGTAGCCATACTTCTCTCACCACAGATAACGTTTAATTTCTGGGTATTCAGATCTACTTTGGAACTGTGATATTGATTTCAAATATCTCCAATGCTTTGAACCCATAATAGAATAAGTATACTTCTAGATAAATTTTACAAAATATTCTGATTTGTGATCAGTTTGACAGATTACAAGGGAGCTTTTAGTAGAACTATAGTGCAACATGGGGATTATTTGTTTCGAAGATATACAAAATTAAATGTGTATTCCTAGCTGATAAAACCAATTTTATATTTGCGATCCATGAGTGATTTTGCAAGAACCTTACACATGTATGATCTGTTGGAATATAATTCATGGTCTGTTGTACAATAACACATCATTATTATCTATAAAAATTGTTTGACATATGATGTTATAGAATGTCGGATATATTATTTTTGATCCAACGTGATCATTGGGGATTTGTTGACTGACATTAAAGTTGATAAGTATCGTATAACCTTTGACCTTTTGTAACTTATCCACCTATGTATCCTTGACCTATATTGTATTTACACCAGAGCTGGTCCGTGAATCATTGGATATTGACAGAACAAAAGCAACTGAGAACAGCCTTTTCTCTGTTACGATTCTGATTTGTCTGGGAAAAAGTAATTTATGATGGTCATCCATTGGGCTAATCCCCCTCATGTTGAATGCCACAGGAAATAAATTTTGAAATTCATCATACCAGTAGGCCATGGTATGGCTTGACTGATGGGGCCGGGGTCAGACAAGATTCTCGAGAGTGGATAGCAGACACTAGAGGCCTTGGTCTCGTTACCAAGTGTTGGTCAAACTTCAGAAACTCTTGTTGAAAAAATCATGGCATGATATGCACGCGAAATGGTTTTCTATTTGCATTGTACACAGGTATAATACAGGTAAAGCTATTTCTCTGAAATCATAGAACAAAGGACTCGTGTCACAGGTATTATGCAGGCATCAACTGATTCTCGAAAATCATAGAAATAGATCATAATTAATTTCGATCCTCTGTACATCAAAGAAATCTGGAGTTGACGACTGTATAGTAGGAAGGTGTACAGAATGTGTTGGATTTTGTCTTCTGCTAACAGGATTACTCATTATTGGCATTTTAATAGCATACTCATCGCAGAAATTACAGATGAAAGGCAGAGTTGACCTTTAATTTTCCCTGTAGGTCTGTAATGATGAGTTGTGTTGGTGGTATTACCAGGGTAGCCTACAAACTGCTCTGATCTCATCTGGGGTAGTACGGTCAGATTTCCATTAGATGTGGATAAGAGGTGGGGTGTTGAACTTTACAATTAGTCTATTGGGGGGAGATAACTGGCTCACTCATTGATTATCTCCCCTGAGTTGATAAGTAGCTCCATTGTTTTATCTAGAAGATTTAATCATTGGAAACCTTTTCAGTTGTTTTCATTTTAAAATGAATTATTGAGTGAAAAATATTTTAATGTGATTACAAAATGAATTCATTGTATGTTTTTAATTGTTTTTTATCCTCTTAAATGTGAATGCAATTCAAATACCATAAAATACTTGCCCAAGTCAGATTTGCCTTTCAGTGAAGAAATGTAAAGGAGCTTCATTATCATTAATTTCTCTTTGTTATATTTATGACACTATTCCCTGTAATTTATTAGTGCCCCTGTCCTTGATTATCTCCCCTGTCCATGATTATCTCCCCTGTCCTTGATTATCTCCCCTGTCCTTGATTATCTCCCCCTGTCTTTGATTATCTCCCCTGTCCTTGATTATCTCCCCTGTCCTTGATTATCTCCCCCTGTCTTTGATTATCTCCCCTGTCCTTGATTATCTCCCCTGTCTTTGATTAACTCCCCTGTCCATGATTATCTCCCCTCTCCTTGATTATCTCCCCTGTCTTTGATTAACTCCCCTGTCCATGATTATCTCCCCTCTCCTTGATTATCTCCCCTCTCCTTGTTAGTATCTTACCTGTCCTTATATCAAACAGTCATTGATTATCTCCCCTGTCTTTGATTATCTCCCCCTCCTTCATTATCTCATCTGTCCTTATATTAAGCAGTCATTGGTTATCTCCCTTGTCCTTATATTAAGCAGTCATTGATATTGCTTTTTTTTGCTATGTTTACAGTACCAGTATATGTTTTGTTTCTATTGTTGTAGGTAAGTGAACCACTGACAGATGTTGTTGTGTGTTGATTACTGACAACAGAGCTTGGTATAAAGAAGTTGACATGTGGTAAGTCTATATACAGATTTGTTTGCAGCAAAGGCAATCCATTAATGTAAGGTTGAATTTGCAGGTAAATCAACCACATTCCACGGGTGGAATTTAGTGGAAAGAAAATTAATTAACAACCCTTGGGTCCCCTCAGGAGCACCCCTATTTGTTTCAGGTATTGTTTCTACTTCTGTGATAATTGTTGTGATGTCCCAGGTAGACAAGATTTATGGAAAACAGTACATGTTTGCAGTTGGACCTACTGGATACTGTAAACAATAGATCATGGGTTGTGACCTATATATAATGGGTTGTGACCTATATATTATGGGTTGTGACCTATATATTATGGGTTGTGACCTATATATAATGGGTTGTGACCTATATATTATGGGTTGAGACCTATATATTATGGGTTGTGACCTATATATTATGGGTTGTGACCTATATATCTGTAACATGGAGTATGATGCTGACCACCACCTCCAAGGTTTCTATATCTGTAAGGTGTAAATCTCTGGTCAGGTCCCATGCATCATGTTATTGACATCTGTGTCAAATTACGTCATTTACAGAGATTTGTGTCAGCTCCTCAACTCGTCATGTGACATTGAAGGTGTGACCTATTACCAATAACGCGGGTATGGTTTGTTGCCTTTTCTGACATGTCTCAGATTTAGTCGTTTGTTCCGGTGAGCTACCTCACATAACAAACCTCTCTTAAAGTCACGTTTATGATGACACTGAATAGCACAATGGGATGTTTGATAAAAAATCTCATCATTAGATCTCACTTCAGCAATCAATGGCAGAAACAATCCATAAACACACTGGAAAGTGATCAGCATTATCGTGGGGAGTACCATCACTCTACTGGAATATGAACCACCGCCACGCTATCAACAAGTACTTCCTGTCACCTGACCTCACATGTGACTGACACACGACTTGATTAGCTGTGATTATGGCTGCCATGTTTTATATATGTGATGCTATAAGGAAATGTAGATTGGTATATCCAGTGGGGAGATGCTTTATGCTTTACGATGTCAGGGTGTCATCTACTCCATAATTGCCGCTGCACTGAACAGGTTTAACAAATCAAGCCGTGATTGATTTTACAGCCAGTAATCTTGATCAATCACCCAACAGTCTTGACCTCTCTGATTGGGCGCTTTTCCTAATTTTCTAATTTGATAGGTGAAGGGATGTGAATTGAGGAACTAGATAATAGATCATCCCCAATTAGACGAGGTCCCAGCTTGTTTCTGAGCAATCCTAATGAAGACTCCTGACTCCTCCAAGATCCTTAACCGGTTTTACAGTGTGTGATGGCGATACTTGAATTTTCGGCAACATGTTCAATATTGTAATACTTATGTATGAGCTTCAAAAAATTTAAATACACAGAACCAAAGCCTCTCCCTTAAAGTTACTTTTAGAAGTAATTTTCAGAGAGGGATGATTTAACTGGACAAAAAGAGCTTCATTTAAAAGCAGTATTTTTGATTTCCTACAAATATCACAGAAGTATTGTATGTTTAACCATTATTAAACACAAAACGTTTGTCAGACAGATCACAGAAATATGTGTGAATACTCAATCATCAGTAAATCTTATCTATTGTTTATTGTCTGACATGGGCATCACAGAATCACAGCAATATTGTGTGAACCAGTTGTCATGACACCAAGCCGATGCTCTATATTTGGTATAAGACAGAAGAGGGGAGACTTGTGGGGAGGGGGGGGGGAGATATGTATAAAAAGGGTTTATTTGATTTTTTTGACAGAAGATAACATGAGACCTGTGGTGCCTTTGTATTAGGCCACTATAGAGCTGTGATGGAGATTTTTTTGTCAACGCTTCTCCGCATCACTCGAGAGCTTGAGGGAAGTTTTATTTGTAAAGACCCTGGCGCAACAGTTTTATTTGGGTAGAGGCTTTAAATCAAACATTGATTTAATTAGGAGAGTATGCCTCTGTATAAACACTCGACAATTAATAGCTAATATTTCTGGGGCTACAGCAAATACTCGTGTATGTTGTGTAATGAAGTGAGTAAAGCGTTTTGCTTGTATTGTGAGCAATTTCGGGTTTGTCTTCAAAGGAAATAAAATTGATCACAGGGTTTGGGTTACGGTGCATGAAATGAGGCCTATTCTGTGTGAGGAATGTTAGTCGGATCAATAGTGATTGTTAATTACATCAGTGCCAATAGATATGTAGCACCATTGTCGTGAGGATCACACATTTACGTCACACTCATCACAGTCAATATTTAATCCTTACTTCTGATTTTAAATATAAAAATCCTTTGTAGAATCCAGAGCATTGAAAATGTTCATAGAAATGAAACGTGGGAAAGTAGATATGATGATATTGAAATCCTCTTGAGATGTTTTGTAAGCAGCTGGTAATTTCATTGATTTGTTCAGGGACCAAATGTTTAACAACATCTTTACAGTCCTGTTTCCTGAAGCAAGTTGTCTCTAAAAACATTGATTCTTAAAAATTTTCACAAAGTATATTTTGAAACTAAATAATGGACTAGGGTATTGGTTGCGTTTATTTTGGCACCAAGTTACAAGTTGTTTGGGGCTAATTGTCTGTTTCACCTGAATCTAAAAGTACACGAAACAGATGTTGGATCGGTGGGAGGGGTAGGGATTCTGTCTACAAAAACTTTACCGTTAGATCATAACTCCCCAGGGAGCCGTCCAGCCCACTTACAGCCCCGGTTTTGTATGACTTCGTAAAGATAACAGTGACAACATTTATCACCTATAGTTAATCGTTATAGAGCACTCATTAACCTCAGTTTACAGGTGTAAAGTTCTAAGTCACCTCCATGATGGTGTCATGCTTGCTGCTCGTATCACACTTTGGTAATTTCATGCTCAGTGTTCAATGATTTTCAAGTTGACTTCCTAATATGTGAATTGATTAAACATCTAGTTTCGTTTCAATCTTTTTTATGATGGGGTGTTAGCTGGTGTTTCAAGCAGTTGCTATTTTGTTTTCAATTAAACTTTTGCTACCATTTTGTACAGGTTAACAAGGGAAAGCCTGGCTGATAGAAAGCCTTAGGCCAGCATCAGTATCCAAAGTCCCTCTTCTTATCCCATTTCATGGCTGTTTTGATTTCCAAAGTCAACATTCCAGAGTGAAGATCTTCCTGTGGTGGCCATGTTTCTCTGTAACCTTATATGAGCCAGGAACCTAGTGGTTTACCCTAACTGTCAGGCTGGGGGGTAGGACGGCAAACCAGAAAATATTTATATGATTATCGCTAAAGGTTATCAATGATTCTGGAGGAACGCAGATTGTTTACACACTAAAAAATGTCAGTTCTGGCCCAGTACATTTCCAGGATGAAAACTTCTGGAAATCATTGAAGATTGAGGATAATTTGGTGAATTGGATAAATGGTGGGATTAGATAAATGGTGGGATTAGGTAAATAATGGGATTAGATAAATGGTGGGATTAGGGAAATAGTGGGATTAGGTAAATGGTGGGATTAGGTAAATGGTGGGATGAGATAAATGGTGGGATGAGATAAATGGTGGGATGAGATAAATGGTGGGATTAGGTAAATGGTGGGATTAGATAAATGGTGGGATTAGATAAATGGTGGGATTAGATAAATGGTGGGATTAGGTAAATGGTGGGATTAGATAAATGGTGGGATTAGGTAAATGGTGGGATAAGGTAAATGGTGGGATTAGATAAATGTTGGAATTAGGTAAATGGTGGGATTAGATAAATGGTGGAATTAGGTAAATGGTGGAATTAGGTAAACGGTGGTATTAGGTAAATGGTGGGATTAGGTAAATGCAGTGAAAATTTGAGGTCAGAAATTAAATGCTATATAGAAAACAAAATTTCTATACAAGGTTGTCACGAGATTGTTACGAGGACTGTCACTAAGAATTACAAAGAGTTAGTGTACAAGTTAGCTATTAAACATTCCCTCAAACATTGAAATAAATAAGTTAATCTTTGATTGTCTTGGCCTTGTTTAATTTATCCCATGTTTTCTGAGCATTTATAGATATTTAAGATATTTTCTTTCATATGGTAGAACTTATTCAGATGACAAACAGATTAAATGATGAATATTTTGTATTCCATCATCACACAGGCTGATTTTTTATCATGGCTGGAGACATGACAAGATCAGCCATGTTACCGAGAGACCAGCAAATCCAGCGTGTAACCTTGACGGGCCCCGCTCTTTGTGTCTGTAGGGGTAATTTGGTGATCGGAGCTGTAATCGTTTATTAAGGAGCCTAGCCCCAAACCCTTTTGACGGATGGATCGAGAGATAGGGGAGGTTACTCTACCACTATCACACCCCAGAGATATAAAAGCCTTCAAATGCCAATTTTCTTTCTCCTTCTTTTAAATTTTCATTCATTCCTGTATCGGAGACTGTTTTGACACATGTATTAGCCGTTAAAACTCCCCCGTTCTGTTTGGCTGTAACATCTTTGGAAGCTGATCGGGACTCTAGTTAAATTTTCGGATTATAGCTTGGTTTGATTTGAACTCCCAAAATGTTTAAGCATCGGTTTATAGAGCTGATAAATCTGTGGTTTCAGGGGGACCATGTCAAGATGTATATGATAGCTTTACTGCTTTTTAAATATTGCCTAATTCAGTTTAGCTCAGCGATCTCTTGTCATCTGAAGAGTAGCATGCTTTTCTTCAGAAAACAGCAACATTTGTACTCTGAATTAGCGAGGGTATTGTGGCAGCTTCTGATCTGATACCAGTTTTAGAATTTACAGGAGTGTTTTGTGTCTTTGGGGAAGAAGAAATGGTTGAAGTTCAACTATTAAATTATGAATTTGATGACGTTTGATTTCCTGTAGGACCTCATCACTGTCTTATTATAAATAGTATGAATATCTTTTCAAATACCGCTATATTAATGACAAGTTCATAGATCAGCTCACAAAAAGTTCACCGATCTCGCACAAAGTTCACCGATCTCACACAAAGTTCACTGATTTTTAACAAATATTTTGTAAACTCTCATAATACATGAGGGACAACTTTTTTTTATTAAAAAACAAAACTACAAATTTTTTTGTGTTGAAATAAGAAAGGCTTGATTATAAGAACTTTCTCATTCTTAGGAATACAGAATAAAACTTAGCTTTTTGCTTTGTTTTCTATTTTGTATTTATTACAAAAAGTAACTTTTTTGGACAGACCATGTGCACAAGATTGTTCTTTAGAGCATTGGAAGTAAAAATTTCGCCCCAATAAACCAATAATTCATTCATTTAACCTGGCCTATTAACATTCCCCTGTTGTGATTATATGAATGTGTATATAATCGTGATCTAATCTCGGTTTTTGTGGGTGTTCCGCTGTGTGTGCCATAGGGCACCTGACACCTGAGTCTGTGCTGTTAGCTATTCCCTCCCCATTTTATCAGCAGTATCCCCCATCCCAGTTTTATCTAAGGAAATTATGGGAATATTGATGTAGTGAATCAAATTATAAACTCCTCCATCTTAGTGGTCATGTGACACTTTATCAAACATCATAGCAGTCACGTGACCTTATATCTAACATCTAAGAAATCATGTGACCCCATATCAGACATCTTGTCAGTCATGTGACCTCATATCTAAATTAAAAATGGCAGGTATAAATTGGATTGTGAATTGCTGCCCGTATACACTAAGTGATAAGGCAGGGAGTTTTCTAACCCCGGAAAGGGTCACCCCTCTCACAATTCTGGGAGGAATTCAGTGCAGTTTTCTTTGATGCTTCAGTTGTTCAGAGATTTGAGACTGAGAGCTACGGGTAGCTTGCTTAACTATGATGAAACGTATTTTGCAGTTGCCATATTACAATGTTTTCTCGGTCTAAATTGGAACTTGAAGTATTCTTCACTTGTTCAAACAGACCGTCTTGTAGCTTAGCTTTTCTGTTGAGCAAATTAAAGTATCATAAACATTTCTATTCTGAATCAATCATTTCTCTGTGCTAAAACCCTGATATTATTTCTATGACCCAGGATGGTAAATAAATCTCTCAAACTCATTCACACATCGTGGTTAAAAAGAAGCTTGCCCTAGGATACATTTCAAGAAAGACTTGCTTGACCAAAATGGGTTACAAGGATTTTGGAATGTAAAGATTGTGTTTTTAGATATAGATGATGGCAGGGTGGCCAAAAGGAGACAAGCTGCCATCAGACAGGGAGGAGAAAATCTTACCTACATTGTCAAATAAAGTATGATGTAGCCAGAGGAGAGCGAGAGAGGAGTCAGATGATTGGGCGATCGGACGTCTGGTCTCGACCAAGCCATCCTCAGACTGGCGCAGGATCAGGGGTACCGTTCACATGTAAATTACAGGTTACTATGGAACTGTAGTAACAAAATACCAATCAGGGCAACAGAGGGACAGAAAACCTAACACTAGGCCATCATGTCAGGCAGGCCCTACGTTTAATTGGACACTAGCTTATCATGAAGGTAGCTTGTCAAAAATTCTTCCAGCTTGATTCGGCTATGTGCTCATCTGCTCTGAGTTTTTGTCTGAGAAAGGTGGCATTTTTAGAATGCTGTTACAACTCCAAAGCTTTAGTACACTACATAGAAGCTCATGCAAAGATTCTTTGATGGTGTACATATCAGCCAAAGCTAGCTACTAGCCAGAAAAGCAGACAAATAATATATATCTGCTTTTGTTTCAGAAAAATGATTGGAACGTTAAAATTGAAGACTGATTCTTTTTCAGCATGTACCGTATATTCTGACTGCAGGTACCTCAGTCAACAGGTAATGTTTATATCAGTATACAATTGATGTATAATGTTTGTTCAGAAAGTAAAGCGTGCAGACTAACGAGCTACCGCTGTACAAAGATAAAGACAGTTGTGATAATCTATATCTAGGTCAGATATTGAGGGATCCATTGATTAGTATTATTTGTGTCAAGTGTATAATGGTCTCCTAGAAAGTAGAAAACTTCTGTCTCAATAGTGTACCTGTACCACATCTAACACCAGTACATGTCCCTCACTGTAATGGCACAACAAGAGATTACTTCATGGTCAGTTATTTTCTGTTCCCGTGCCATCATCTGCTCCGTTAGTTTTGTCGTCGCCACACTGACGTGGTGAAGCTGACGATCTCTCATGCATATAATGGTGCTGTATTGAGCTAATCGGCCCCTCAATGACTCCCGCTTAGCCGCTCTGTAGCTGGACAGCCGACAGACAAGATCATTTTAATGGGTAATTATGACACGTCATTTACCTGCAGATGAAGCATCTAATTATTATCAATGGAGAGAGAAATCTTTGAAGGCGGAGTTGATTCGTTAAGCTATCAATGCTGAGAATTAAATAACTGAGTAAGTGTAGCATGCTATGGGAATTCCAATACCTTATCAGCTGATATTGGCTTTTTGACCAATGAAATATTACTTTGTGTGACCCATATATATTGCGAGATATTTTTCTCAAAAAGCTTATATCATGTAGAAGAGTGCCTTTGTATATAATGATATCATCAATTGAATTAAACATAAAAAGGACAAAACAGAATTAGGACGAGGGAATTTTCTGATCAAGTTCAAGAGATATGACAATACTCATAAAGAAGATTTTGCGTTACAATAGAGATTGTGTAACAGAGCCTGAAGGAGGTAGTTACACATCACTCCCTGTTATGTGTATGAAGTTACACATCACTCCCTGTAATGTGTATGTAGTTACACATCACTCCCTGTAATGTGTATGTAGTTAGAATTGGTCTGGCTGACACATAGATCTGTGTGTTATTGTCTTATGTTGTCCATCCCCACGGTCCCCTCCCCCTCATTATCTGTCCCCTCCCCCTCATTATCTGTCCCCTCGCCCCTCGTCCACACCAACTGCCACCCCAAACAGTACATATGCCCCAATCACAAAAGCACATCAAGTGGCTGAACTGTCCCGTCAACAATTGGGGAGACAAAAATTTGGTCTATATTGATATTTCTATCCCGCCTCTTTATTTGGTTATATCTAATGAAAGTCAATGCGGCCTTGGATGAATTATATAGAATTCTGTTGGAATCCCAGAGATACTCATTGAATCCCTTTCCATGCAAATCACATCAAGAATTAATGGTCATGCATGTAGGTGTGTTTCCTAATGGGTGCGTTCCTTACTCGACTATTACGGGGGAACAGTCCCTGATGTTTCCTTGATACTCTATGTTGTAGTGACTCATACAAATGACGGCTTTCCAGCTGAACACTTGGTTGCGTACATATATTGAAAATTACATTCTGTCGCTTCAATAAGCCTGAAAACTCAAGATCATTGCGGATGGAAGCTACATGCCAAAAAAACTTGATGGCATATTGAAGGAGAATTATTTTTTAACCATATTGGTTAATCTATGGGTAAAATCTATTGTTGTGAGTAATACAGCATCCAACAGCAGCAACAATTGGACAACAGCTACGCGGGGAGGAGAGGAGTATTGGGCCGATTCCCGCTCCCACAGAACAGCATGGTAGCAAAATGATTTCTACAATTTTATTAGGAAAATTGAATTAACAAAGTAATTTGGAGGGCCCCTCTATTACCAGTACACCGTTCTCTCAGCACTCTTATAGGGCCCCTCTATCACCAGTACACTGTATTCTCAGCACCCTTATAAGGCCCCTCTATTACCAGTACACCCTTCTCTCAGCACTCTTATAGGGCCCCTCTATTACCAGTACACCGTTCTCTCAGCACCCTTATAGGGCCCATCTATTACCAGTACACCCTTCTCTCAGCACTCTTATAGGGCCCCTCTATTACCAGTACACCGTTCTCTCAGCACTCTTATAGGGCCCCTCTATTACCAGTACACCGTTCTCTCAGCACCCTTATAGGGCCCCTCTATTACCAGTACACTGTATTCTCAGCACCCTTATAAGGCCCCTCTATTACCAGTACACCCTTCTCTCAGCACTCTTATAGGGCCCCTCTATTACCAGTACACCGTTCTCTCAGCACCCTTATAGGGTCCCTCTTATAGACTTAAATTATGGCACAAATTAAATGTATTGCTTTAAGTATTGCTTCACTGTTGGGGAGCCAGACATAGTATTACCTTTTAAGGTAGTTGGTACAATGTGTGGCTCCTATACACAGTGGTGGGGAATCCTAGTCACTCCGTCATATTTACATTTCTTAAGCTTCGGCTATTTTGATTGTTTCATCGTTGAACAGTTTACAGTTCTGATGTCAATACTGGTGGAAAATCAGTTGTACGGTCTTTTCAAGTGTTATTGAAAAGATAATGGTTTTCAATTTCAAGAATATTTTCCTATTTTCAAACACAATAAGATTTGATTGCTTTTATGAAATACTTCTTGCTTCGAATATCAGAATGTTTACCATAATATAAAAATCATTACAGAACAAACACTTGATGGGCTAGATATTACTGGATTTCACCAAGCTGGTCTCGACATTGTCAATGGTCTGTGTGCCTCCCAATATAGTAGACAAAATTGTGCCCGATGCTGTTCCCTTCATTCACAAACGACATATATTTTAAACATAAAGCATATTTGAGGACAATGAAATGCTGCATATTGTACATCAGTATGAGAGAAAACAGACACACACTGTAGCTATAACATTGCCAGGAAAACTTAATGTCTGTTACCAAGGTAATTAAAACAATTCAGTCAAAACCAAACTGCTGAATTGTTACAAAATCCAACATGGCTTCACTATACCGGTCACTATGCTTCTAGTGTGATACAGTATATTTAATATTTTCTATATTTGAATCTGAAAAATATTTGGGGAGAAAATTGAAGCGTAATACAATTCTGTATTGTTAATGGTTATCTAGCTGTTGCTTATTAATTAGTTATATGTTACAATAAACAGCTCTTAGGAAAATGATTCTTCATTCTTGGAGCATTGCAAGTCTTAATTTCAAAATCACGGATTAAGTTGGTCGTGTGGAATAAAATGGGAAGTTTCGCGTAAATATCGTTAATTGCGATGGTTAAACCTAGACGTCAGTAATAATGATAACAAAATGGAACGTCCTGGGGTAAATAATAGGATTGGTAATACCGGAAAAGCTATTCAGTGTAAAGTTTCCCCAGGTTTAATATCATTAAAACATATCACATGGCAGCTTTGATATCAATTATTAACAACTATAAAACTGGGCTCCTGTTATGCAACTCAATAGCTGGTCCCGAGGGTTTGAGCTGTAAATGTATCAGCGTTTGTCTTCTGTGTTGGCTGCTCGAGTCAGCTTGAGAGTTTTATATACTGATCAGCCCTGTGTCTTTGATGGGTCTGATTTCATTAAGACAAACTAACATCAAAGTCCTTTGACAGCTTATTGAGCTGCTGTCAATGAGTGTAGAAACTCTGATCTCAGAACTATAGACACGTGAAGGTCTTCCATTTCACCTGTACAAACACAAAGGTAGGCGTCGTTGGACGAGGTAAATGATGCTGAATTATTATTCCAAACATTGGAATTTTTCAATCTAGATAATAAACCATACATTTTGAATTGTTTAAGCCTATATGATTGAAAGTCTGGGGGCTTTGGGATACCAGGACCAAAGGCTCCTTAGAATGGTGACAATTAATAGATTGTACGGATGAGACAAGATATGGTGATGCTAAAAGCAGGATATATTGTTAATCTTAAAGAAACTGCCAGGATTTATTTCTAAAAATCTATTGAAGTTATATGGCATATTTTCCCGTGGTGTTTGAAAATATTAATTTGTCATTGTTAATTCAAAATAACCATTTAATGTTGTATAACAAAACATTCTTTTAATGTTGTATGATAAAATCAGCTTTAAATGTCATATATGACAAAACTGTCCTTCGCAGTGTTTTACGACAATGCTATGTGATGCTGCCTGCTACTGGTATGGGGAGAGGTAATATATTTTAATTGTTTGCCTTTGTAGTTGACATGAATCTGCATTAGAATGTAGGCAGGTTTAGGTGTGGGGACCATACCTAGTAAATAGGCCTGTGACCCTGATGTGACCGACACCATTCCGGTATTGCATGCTGGTTAATGCCTTTTCTAATGCTCGGCCTTGGTGCGGACTTAACGTCATGTGATGTAATGTTTTAACAGTTTCCAAGGTTACAAACTAAAAACTACGCAGAATACAGCTGTACAACCAACTAGGGGCACAGCCACCTCCTAATGTTAACAGTTTTCAAGGTTGATCAAGAGACTTGGCCTATAAGGATGCTGCTTCGACCACTATAGTTTTATAGTACTGTCTCTAATAAAAACATTGACCAATTCACATTTAACAAGTCAGACATCATCGTCAAGGTTACAGTTTTATACAGCTGAAAGAGGTTGTCCAGTGGTAGGTTTTTTTTTAATCGTTTCCATGGCGACAAATCAAAGTAGATTTTCACAGGGACAGACAGCACCAGTCAGGCTGCCATTACTTTAAATGGTTTCATGGTAAATAAAATAGAAGCTCTCTTTAAACTTTCAACAGTCAATTCCAAGGCAAGCTTACAAACGTGTAACTTCACTTTGTTTTTAAAGTTACCGACTTCAATCATCCAAATTCTTTACACCTCTGCTTTCCCGTTCCTCTACACACACCAGTCTACTTTAGATGGTTTTCAAGGTAACTCCCAATCCCACTCACTTTCTCTCTAATATTTCTCCTTGACAGAAAAGATTGGACCATGACCTTTAAATGGCTTTCAAGGTAACAAACAAGTTAAAGTGTTTCCTCGCTGTCTCCAAGACAGGACACACAAGACAAATCGGAGAGCAGTAAGCTAGGTTATACCAGGGTATGAGACCTGCAGTAGCTGTAAGCTAGGTTATACCAAGGTATGAGACCTGCAGTAGCGGTAAGCTAGGTTATACCAGAGTATGAGACCTGCAGTAGCGGTAAGCTAGGTTATACCAAGGTATGAGACCTGCAGTAGCGGTAAGCTAGGTTATACCAGGGTATGAGACCTGCAGTAGCAGTAAGCTAGGTTATACCAGGGTATGGGACCTGCAGTAGCGGTAAGCTAGGTTATACCAGGGTATGAGACCTGCAGTAGCAGTAAGCTAGGTTATACCAGGGTATGAGACCTGCAGTAGCAGTAAGCTAGGTTATACCAGGGTATGAGACCTGCAGTAGCAGTAAGCTAGGTTATACCAGGGTATGAGACCTGCAGTAGCGGTAAGCTAGGTTATACCAGGGTATGAGACCTGCAGTAGCGGTAAGCTAGGTTATACCAAGGTATGAGACCTGCAGTAGCGGTAAGCTAGGTTATACCAGGGTATGGGACCTGCAGTAGCAGTAAGCTAGGTTATACCAGGGTATGAGACCTGCAGTAGCAGTAAGCTAGGTTATACCAGGGTATGAGACCTGCAGTAGCGGTAAGCTAGGTTATACCAAGGTGTGAGACCTGCAGTAGCGGTAAGCTAGGTTATACCAGGGTATGAGACCTGCAGTAGCGGTAAGCTAGGTTATACCAGGGTATGAGACCTGCAGTAGCGGTAAGCTAGGTTATACCAGGGTATGAGACCTGCAGTAGCGGTAAGCTAGGTTATACCAGGGTATGAGACCTGCAGTAGCGGTAAGCTAGGTTATACCAGGGTATGAGACCTGCAGTAGCGGTAAGCTAGGTTATACCAGGGTATGAGACCTGCAGTAGCGGTAAGCTAGGTTATACCAGGGTATGAGACCTGCAGTAGCGGTAAGCTAGGTTATACCAGGGTATGAGACCTGCAGTAGCGGTAAGCTAGGTTATACCAGGGTATGAGACCTGCAGTAGCGGTAAGCTAGGTTATACCAGGGTATGGGACCTGCAGTAGCGGTAAGCTAGGTTATACCAAGGTATGAGACCTGCAGTAGCGGTAAGCTAGGTTATACCAGGGTATGAGACCTGCAGTAGCGGTAAGCTAGGTTATACCAGGGTATGAGACCTGCAGTAGCGGTAAGCTAGGTTATACCAGGGTATGAGACCTGCAGTAGCGGTAAGCTAGGTTATACCAGGGTATGAGACCTGCAGTAGCAGTAAGCTAGGTTATACCAAGGTATGAGACCTGCAGTAGCGGTAAGCTAGGTTATACCAGGGTATGAGACCTGCAGTAGCGGTAAGCTAGGTTATACCAGGGTATGAGACCTGCAGTAGCGGTAAGCTTGGTTATACCAAGGTATGAGACCTGCAGTAGCGGTAAGCTAGGTTATACCAGGGTATGAGACCTGCAGTAGCGGTAAGCTAGGTTATACCAAGGTATGAGACCTGCAGTAGCGGTAAGCTAGGTTATACCAGGGTATGAGACCTGCAGTAGCGGTAAGCTAGGTTATACCAAGGTATGAGACCTGCAGTAGCGGTAAGCTAGATTATACCAGGGTATGAGACCTGCAGTAGCAGTAAGCTAGGTTATACCAGGGTATGAGACCTGCAGTAGCGGTAAGCTAGGTTATACCAGGGTATGAGACCTGCAGTAGCAGTAAGCTAGGTTATACAAGGGTATGAGACCTGCAGTAGCGGTAAGCTAGGTTATACCAGAGTATGAGACCTGCAGTAGCGGTAAGCTAGGTTATACCAAGGTATGAGACCTGCAGTAGCAGTAAGCTAGGTTATACCAGGGTATGGGACCTGCAGTAGCGGTAAGCTAGGTTATACCAAGGTATGAGACCTGCAGTAGCGGTAAGCTAGGTTATACCAGGGTATGGGACCTGCAGTAGCGGTAAGCTAGGTTATACTTGGGTATGAGACCTGCAGTAGCAGTAAGCTAGGTTATACCAGGGTATGAGACCTGCAGTAGCGGTAAGCTAGGTTATACCAAGGTATGAAACCTGCAGTAGCGGTAAGCTAGGTTATACCAGGGTATGAGACCTGCAGTAGCGGTAAGCTAGGTTATACCAGGGTATGAGACCTGCAGTAGCGGTAAGCTAGGTTATACCAAGGTATGAGACCTGCAGTAGCGGTAAGCTAGGTTATACCAGGGTATGAGACCTGCAGTAGCGGTAAGCTAGGTTATACCAAGGTATGGGACCTGCAGTAGCGGTAAGCTAGCGTAGTGATTGGCTAGCTAGATTACAAGGAGGGTTACTTTGGGTTGTTTGTCCAGTAGGAAAGGGGTCTCACTATTTAGGTCACTAAGAGGAACTCAAGACCTAGCTGTTTTGGTGGTCAAGCATTGTTTCTTTGGGTTGTTAATCCTACGTAGGCTGACTCACTGTAAGAGTTACTCACTATGTAGCTAGGTTACTCACTATGTACATTACTAAGAGGAACTTTTTGGCAGTTTACTCTGAGGTACTGGTCCTTATCTTGGAGGTAACTTGAAGGTATTAGATCTACTCCAGAAGTAGACCTACCTTGGGTCGAGGCTTAAGGATGATAGAATCAGATCTGGCGACCTAGCTTGGAACCTTGGGCCTGCTGATGCGAGATGTTCAAATGTCCTAGCTTTTTCATAAACGTTAACAATTGCTAGCTGTCCTGGCTGGAAGTTAACAATTGCTAGCTGTCCTGGCTGGAAGTTAACAATTGCTAGCTGTCCTGGCTGGAAGTGAATTCAGCTTCTTCATTAAAGAATTATTGTTTAATACTTTTGTGATCACAAAACATCTTATCACCAGTCTTAATGTCTACACATGAAATTGTAACACAGTATTGATGCTAGCCATTAAAGTGTGTAATATTGCACTTCACTTTGAAAGTAAATCTGTTTAATAAATGCAGAAGAATTCTATATTTTAAGTTTTGAGGCTCGAGCCATTATTTTTGCTTAAAAAGTTGTTTGAAGTATTTAGTTGGATTCCAGTCGTAGCCTAGCCTATCAGCTGAAGAATGTAACCAAATCCTTAATAATTTCCTTCTAAATTAATATTTGGTTTGGAAATCTATTTCCTGCTTTTACAAAACAGCCATCAGCAGAATGATGGGGGAGGTTAGCTGCTACATCACACTGTCGGGGTGTTGTATCAGTACTGTCGTTACATCACACTGTCGGGGTGTTATATCGGTACTGTCGCTATAATACACTGATGGGGTGTATATCGGTACTGTCGCTACATCACACTGATGGGATGTATATCGGTACTTTTCAGTAAATCTCATACCAATCTCAGCCACAGAACTTCATAGAAAACGTCACCCCTCATTAGTTTTATACTTCAGCAAATAGACATAGTCTGACCAAATGGTGACTAAACATTTGATCAGGGTACCTTTGATCTAGATAATGGTGTTTAATGTATTGAATTGGCTATTTCAGTACCACATATAGCATTGTTAACTTGCGAAAAATTGGACCTTTATATAGACTAACGTATAAGTGATAAAAATTTCATGTGAAAATGCATGCATACTGGAGTTTTCTGTTTAATAAAGATTCTCAATAGTTTTTTTGCCACGCTTCTCTTTGACACGACCACAGTCTCATACTAGATGACATTACAATGGGGAACGACTGGTGCACGGACGCCATGACGATCGTCACGGCGCAGCCCTTAACAAAGGGGAGAAACACTACAAGCAACGGAGGAAATTGATGATCAATGTTCTGTCACCATCAAGAAATATACGTCCCTTGTCATATGTCAGATCTAACATGTCCGTCTGTCTATCAATGTAAGCTCTCTTAACTTCTCGTCCCCATCCATCGTCAAGGCAACACAAAGGGCCTTCAACCAATCCGAGTGATGGTCATGTTTTGTTACGGTATCCAACTAATTGTTTGAAATCCATTGTCCATCAGTTTAAGCATTTGGAAGGGAAACCTGATAGTTTCAATAGAAAATTGCTGTTCTCCCCTCATGCTTTACCGAGTTGATAATAAGGGGTTTCCTCGATTCAGACGTCCCAGTTCCCTCCCCTTTGTCTCACGGTTGATTGCAAATTTTGTGATAATTACACGCTACAGATCTCTCCAGCTCATCTTGTGAGTGAAATATTTCCCATAATGCTATCACTACTCTGTAAATCTAACCCTGTGGCTATCTCTCTGTAAGTGAGGAGTTCCTTTTTTCTCTACACCAGATGGCGGTCAGTTAATGTCCAGTTCTGGACACTGTGGCCCAACACGTTTTGCTGATGGCTCTGATACAGAATCAATTTTCATTAAAGGTTCATGTTTGATCTCATGTTTGTCCAGTATTCATTAAAGAATCTTGGTAGCACATATTGGAAACTAGACGACAATCTTACTTCAACTTGTAGCACGTTTGTGACAGTAATCGACTAGAGGGGGGTGATTGGTAGTCGGTTCGGGCATGGGTCGGGGGTCATAGTTTAAATGGATTAATATTCAAATGTGATGAGTTTCTCGTGTCAGGTTGTCTTGGAAACCATGACTTCTGAGATATGTCTTTGTGTAAAAATTAACAATTAAGCTCTCGGAAGGAAACCAAATGGATCTTTTTTTTTGTGAAACAGGCTGAGAGGATGTTACATTAGAATTTAAAGGTTATTTATTGTCTGCTGCCAAACTGATGCAGATAGTGGAAATCAAACATTGAACTGCATATACTGGTACAGAAAGTAGAAATCCAACATTGAACTACATACATATACTGGTACAGATAGTGGAAATCAAACATTGTACTTCATATATACTGGTACATGATGTTCTCAGATCATAAACACAAACGGTCATTTCCTTTTTTCTGTTTTAGTTTTCAAGGACAAATGTAATCTAACAATGATTATTGATCTTCAGATTATCTGCCAAAAACAATTAATTTGTGAAGTAGGAACTTAACTGCAAGAATTTTTCGTTTTCAAATTCTGTTGAGGGAGCATGAATTAGTACACAACGTTGTGTAATGTTAAGAGTATAGACTAATTGTTCTGACCTCTCGATCACTCTACCCCCGCTAGTAGTCCGGTATATGTTGTTTGTGGCATAATCAGTATTGTTAACCCTTATTTGTTAAGGTTCAGAGTTACTGATAGGATTTCAAAATTTTCCAGTAATGTTACAACATTTCTGATTGGATTAGAGCTGTACTGGTCACAGTTTAAACAATGTTCAGGGCAATTTATATTGTCAGGAGTTCCGTAAGACAGATATCTCACATTTCTGTGATGTAATCGGAGAAAAAGCATCCCTGATTGAAAATCAAATCATCTCATTTCCTTGGAAACCTTAAGGAAAGTGTCCATTTCTACACCTAGGCCCTGGAAATGGTGACAGATTTCTTTTTTCCTGATTTTGATTTGGCGAGCGTTGACTATTGAGAAGTTAATTTAATAGGTGCTATTCTTTGTTTCTAAGGCGTTTATTGTCAGCAAGGTGTTACCAATTCTGGCTGACAGCAGTGTAAGAACCGTTTCTAACCACGGAACATAAGACGGAAAGTCTAACGCCCCATGGTATGTACTCCATCATACGAGAAACCGGATTAAACGTGTCACTTTAATTTTGAAATTAGTACTTTATGAAAGCAAGTTGATGCACCAAAATTGAATTTTGTTTTTCGTTAGAATTGAATGTGCTTTTTCTTGAAAATTTCATTTTCAAAAATAATGTGGTTTTGTTATAATT
Source organism: Mimachlamys varia (assembly GCA_947623455.1). Classification (NCBI taxonomy): domain Eukaryota; kingdom Metazoa; phylum Mollusca; class Bivalvia; order Pectinida; family Pectinidae; genus Mimachlamys; species Mimachlamys varia. Next base: position 1,845,643 of record OX392539.1, read on the forward strand.
GCCTGGTGAAGATTGCTGTGATACTCTTCATATCATCAACTGATAGAGGAAAACAAGACATCGTGAAATCTGTAGGGTTCTGTGTACAAACCTCATCTATTGATCTTGTGGAAAGATGATACTCAAATTAATTTGTTTACTTGAACTTAAAACAAATTGATGTCACTTTTCTGCCAAGGCTGTTTTAGGACGTAAACATCATTGTTGTAATGAAGAAACATACACTGGCAAACTTAACGAACAGCTAGGATTGTCAGTCACAACCAGTTAATAACCAACATACAAAACAACCAGGATATTCTATACAGCCGGGTAAAAACTTATAATACGAAACAACCAGGATATTCTATACAGTCAGGTAAAAACTTAAAATACAAAACAACCAGGATATTCTATACAGCCAGGTAAAAGCTTAAAATACAAAACAACCAGGATATTCTATATAGCCAGGCAAAAACTTAAAATACAAAACAAAATGGATATTCTATACAGCCAGGTAAAAACTTATAATACAAAACAACCAGGATATTCTATACAGCCAGGTAAAAACTTATAATACAAAACAACCAGGATATTCTATACAGCCAGGTAAAAACTTATAATACAAAACAAAATGGATATTCTATACAGCCAGGTAAAAACTTATAATACAAAACAAAATGGATATTCTATACAGCCAAGTAAAAACTTATAATACAAAACAAAATGGATATTCTATACAGCCAAGTAAAAACTTATAATACAAAACAACCAGGATATTCTATACAGCTAGGTAAAAACTTATAATACAAAACAACCAGGATATTCTATACAGCCGGGTAAAAACTTATAATACAAACCAATCAGGATATTCTATATAGCCAGGTAAAAACTTAAAATACAAAACAACCAGGATATTCTATATAGCCGGGTAAAAACTTATAATACAAACCAATCAGGATATTCTATATAGCCAGGTAAAAACTTAAAATACAAAACAACCAGGATATTCTATACAGCCAGGTAAAAACTTATAATACAAACCAATCAGGATATTCTATATAGCCAGGTAAAAACTTAAAATACAAAACAACCAGGATATTCTATATAGCCAGGTACAAACTTATAATACAAACCAATCAGGATATTCTATATAGCCAGGTAAAAACTTAAAATACAAAACAACCAGGATATTCTATATATATATATATATATATATATATGTAAAGATCAGTAGCATACTGTGGGGAGTACCATTGTACACCTTATCTGGCCTACTAACAGTTGGGTTTGTCTCCCCTGATTGTTTACACACTCTTACAGCTATAAACTTAATTCAAGTACATGTATATATACGGCACAGGTTCTTTTATTAATTATTCATAACTGGTACATCAAATATCAATTTCATATACTGTCATTCATATGCATTGAACTAGTATATGTGAACATAAACCGTCAATTTAAAGACAAACATCCTCGTAGAAAGGAGGTAAATTGCTATCATCATACTGTTTCAGCGCTGATGCTGGTGTTCAAAATGATCAAAGTAAAAACGTTTGTGATTTACCATATTTCCCTTGTTATTGCTGCTACAGAGGCTAGCTCCCATAGGCTTTCTCATCTCGTTTTATATCTTAACTTTCTTTTGTTTTTTTGTGATATTTCTATCTCGGAAGGCCTTGAACGGATCATGATATGAAATTTGGCACAATGAATTATTGCTAATTGGACTTGTCAGTGGTAGTCAGTTTGTGGTATACCCATAGATAACAATAGCTGGAATTAGCTGTCATGGTTTGGTATGGTATCTTGATATCATAAGTCTATGGGGAGGCGCTACACTCCCCAGGACTTACACATCCTACATGGCCTTGAAAGTCCATAACAGTTACACAATGGAGGCAAATTAAAGGAAAATGTGAATCTTATGTTTTGCCTGTCCAACTAAATATCCATTTCAATCAGAGATTGCACAAATATTATTGTTCAGGGGCAATATTTTTTTAAAGTAAATTAAATAAAGGGAAATGTTTCTGGAATGGTGTGAGCTATTTTGTGAAATGTTTCGTGCGTTGTTGGTGAACCGAGTGTCACAATGATGATTTTTACTGTAAATATCTAAGCATGCCTTATCCAGTGTAGGGATGCTATGGAATTAGAAATTATAAATCATATCTGTATCTAACAAACCCAAAACTTGATCGTTTACGCAGGTAGACATTTTACTTGTAAAGCAGTTGTGAATGTTTCTCAAGATTACCATAACGGTGCTTCGTTAACATAAAACATGTATGATATAGGTATATTTTCTATTTATCTGCGTTGTTATCTTGCTGTCATTACCTAGTTAATATTCATTTAAAATTCCAGGATACATTTACCATAAATAAAACATATTTTCTCGGTCTGATTGGACATTAGTTTGTTAATGTGTGTGAGAATTGTACAACTAACCACCGTTTTATTAGCTAGGCCTTTGGTGAGTTCATCCTTCAGGCTCTACCATGGGAGTCAGATGCCTCGGAATGTTTGTAAACACAATATATTTTCGTCCTGGGAATAAGAACAATCTTCTTTATGATTCCATTTTTATTGGGGTGTTTATGGTACATTTACATTAATTGTATTTTCGTCCTGCATGGGCGGCTGGTAATGGCCGTGCTGGTTTTCAAGCTTGAGTTTCTGTTGACCGATCACGGATGTATGTCCACCCCAGTAAGTGGTGTATGGACAGGTGATAGGGTACGGTATATAGTGTGAGACCACTTGTCACCTTACACGTCTGGCTGGTCATGTGATCACGTTTAACGACTGCTGCAGTGGCTCATCACTTCGTACTTAGGTGTGACGTGAGCTGTGGTCAATAGCACACACTGTTAGACATTATCTTGATTAAACATTTTGAAAGCTAAATGATTAATAGGCACGTCTGATCAAGTCCTGTGGGCTTTCAAAATTATATCGGGTTACATGCTGTGCTAAGTTTAATTTTTGCGAAGGCCAAAAAAACTTGTCGGACAGATTTCTAATGGTGCTGAGGCTGGTCATTTGGCTGAAGATTCCCACTTCTACATGATTCAGTGAGCGTTATGAGGCGTTATGAGGAAACTGATGCAGAATCCTCATTAAGTTATACCCGTGTTATATACTAACCATCAGACAACTTGATTTTGTCTGTCTCTTCATCCGTTTCATTGTCTGGCTGTACACCATGCTTCCATTTATTTGATTATTTTTCCGTACGTTGTGATTACTGTCCCAAGGTTTAGTTTTCTGCATGATACGACACTGTGCTGGTTTGTTTCCTTCTCGACTTTTTATGTCCAGAAATATTTCAAGGTTGTCATGACCCAGTGCATGTCTGTCAGTTGTATGGGTTATACAGAAACTATGTCTGTCCTTGGTACAGTTGATACAGATAATGTATAATATTTATATATCTTTGTGTCTCTACACTAGGATCAAAGGACTATAACCATACCTCTATATTCTGTTCCCAGAAATAATATCCTTCTAATTGATATTCATGTTACCTCGTTTTTCCAAGGTCATAGAACAATAATATTTGCCAAATGGTTAAAAGTTTAAACTTAAAATTTCTTTTCCTTCTGATAGTTCAAGCAAATATTAAGCTATCGTTAAAGTTGCCACAAAATGCTAACCTGTAAAAATTGAATTTCAGGAAAGCAATATAATGGAACTGCATCTGTCGTTTGAATGGTCAGAGATAGCAGGGTCAGATGTACTTGGTATTAGATATTCATCGTTAAGGAAATTATTTCTGTCCTTAACACTCTGAGTAAGAAAAAAACTCTCCGAGGTTAATGAATGTAAATTAGGTGTCAACCGCTCTGTTAGGCTCGGAAATTAAATTAACATATCTCGGAGGTAATTACATTAAGTTTATCAATTTATTGTAAAGTCCAGAGAATTAATTACTAGCCTGTCATTACTTATTGATTAGAAAGTGATTAAAGAACCTAGCCGATCTGTTGAAGGTCAACAATGAAGGTCACTTAAAGAAGCAGGAACATTGTAGGAAGATTTATAATTTCCTGTATCTCTACAGTTTACTAGGTGTCAATCTACCTCATAGAACACAGAGACAATAGATTTACCTATAGGATGCTCTTTTGCCATTTTCTGGCAAATAAGGTGGGAATTGTTATTCATGACTAAATATGTTGGGATTGAGTGTCTGTGAGTGAAGACTGTTGGATATGTTATATATTGTCCACTACTTGTGGTAGATTTCGTGGTAATTGAGGTACTGGTGTAGGAGTTGTATTGTACTGGATTATAGAAGGAAATGTATTGAACTTGATCTATAGGAGATTTTTCATCAGATTACTACAGGCTTACAGTCTTTGTAACCCAGGTATTTGTCCAGTAACTAGGATTTTTAGACCTATCCCTGGAGTAACCAAGATTTCTAGACCTATCATTTCAATATCCTATCAATATAAGCAGTTAATTCTAAGTCATCGTTCTAGAAATCAGGCTACTCAGTGGTTCTAGTACATTTCCTTGTATCGACGGTTTGGAAATTACAGAGCAGTGAGTGTGATTTAAGTGGACACCACCTAGGTTGGGAGTCAGGACGCGCTGTCTAAGAAAGAGTGACAGGCTACCAGTGGCTCAATAGGCTTTACAAGAGCTGAAAAGCACTCTGTAATTGAGATAACTGTTCCTTGAGGGACACAAGCGACCCAGTACTGGGGACAATTGCAAGTTCATCTGCTTGCAAGGGGATGTCGTCTGCTTGGCAGTCGTACAATGTTTACTTACGATTGTATTGTGGTTTTCCTCGAGATTGGCTCCCGAGTCTGGCAGTTAGTTTTGCATAATGAGGACTGACCCCCGCCACCTGCCGCCCTTGAATGAATTTTAAAGGTCACAGACGGTCAAAACTTTGCATGCAAAAAGCTTGCCTGTTGGAAATTAGGCCAAACTAAATGTTTTTACAACAATGCTTAAACAGGTTTTACTAGATCTGCTGCTCTAGCTGTCACAGAATAGGAGCAGATTGTTTAAGTTAGCTTCAAGTCTACCAGAATTGACTGACTTCGGTCTTAAAGAATGCAATTGACGATGAAAGCATGATCGCGATAAGTTCAGGCCACAAAGTCACGTATTGGACAGATAAAATACCATTTATTGCGTAAAACTGTTTCCTGGGACCAGTAACACCGGCATCCTTCTATCCTGTCGTCTGCCGATTTTATTTATCAATGATATACATTTTCTACAATACTGTTATTATAATGTACCTAGGGGATTGACCCTTGCATTTTGGCCATCTGCCGACATGGAATTTTTAGACACGGGAGCTTTAGACTGGTCTCGATATCTTGGATCAGGAGAGGCCATGCACACTTTCTTGTTAGGTACAATGGACTGAAATGTTCATCCATAACGCACTGTCTACTGATCATCATATAAATTAGTGATATTTTGACAATTTTTTCATTTTGCTATCATAACATGGATATCTCAAAGAATTTCCACTGGAAACTAGATTTTCACAAAAACTATTTCAAAAATAATGATTTTCAACGATCCAATTTTTCAATTTATTTGAAAAGACGGGATGAAACACTTGCTTCGCCACTGCCACTGGTTATCAGATTGGTGCCTTTTAGACAGTGATGTTGTCACCACTCTCACCTGTACCGATATCTAACCCCAGACTTCCATACTTTCTGATTTTAATTTCAGATTGTCAAATTGAAAGCTCAAAAAATCTCTTAAATGTTCAAAGGAAAAAAATCTGCATATTGTCTTTTCAAATGATTGCGGCTTCATCTTGTTGTGGTATTATGATTGAACTGTTCCATGGCGACATGATAGCGTGGGTTACCGATTGGCTGTCATGCCTTTGATGTCCTGTAGCAGGCGGCCGTGTCTTCGTTCTAGTGTTGGAGCTAGTTTGATGTTATAGACAATGACATATTGAATGAAAAAAAAAAATATCTGGCTTAAAATATCAATTGCCTTTATTTACACTACAGTCCTGTCGATGTAATCCGCTAATATCAGGATAATGAAGGTGATGCTCTAATACATTATTTTGTTGCATTCTTGCACGAAAAATGCAAAATTTATAGAAAGTATTTAAAATTTACACAGCTTAAATCTGTATGACTTGATGTAATGTTAATTTGGAATGAGGGCTTTGCTTGATCCTCTGCTAGATCCTACATCAAAAGGATAGGTGGTGGGAAGGTATATAGTACAGGTCTTCTGTAACATGCAATTCAGCCATTTTGTATCTATAAATTGTCACTTGTGTAAACAAGAAAAATCAATAGAGAGCGCTGGTTCACTTCTCATACCACCAAGTATTGTCAGTATCCAGCTACAACTCAAAATCAAACTCACATCTCTAAAATCATATATCAAGATTATAAATGGCAAAATCTGGAAATGTTGGAGTTGTGGACAAGCCAGAATTATTTTGTAAATGTACATACGAGTTGTTGCTGTTTTGAATGTGTCATGTGTGATATTTAGGTTACAGTGATGGAGGCTGTGTTTGGTGTATGGCTGTAGGTGGCGTTACTCGCAGCATCAGTGGAGCTTTCTAATAGAGCATGATGAAACCTCTCTTTGGTATTAATCCATTAAGACAACTGTACAGGTATTAATACACAAAGTCTCCGTTCATGGTATACTGCAATCGCTGTCTGACAATTCCACAGGATTATTTTGCTTACATGATGAAATTCAGATAGATATGGATGTTCTATTTTAATCTTTACCTTGATCCCTCCCGACCTAACAATATCTTGTGCTCGTCAGTCATAGGAAACATTGTGTCATACCTAACAGCTCTCGTGGTTTTATCTTCACAAGATCTTTATTGCACGGTCACTTAAGTTGGAGACGGAATCCTGACATGAGTGTCAGCTTTGACAACATTTTCATGTTGTTTTTTTTCTGCAGTTCCTTAAATTGTCTGCTTTTTGTCCCTTCTTCATTCTTTCTCTCATAGACATGCCACTCTCATCTCGTACTTGTCCCCCATCATTCTTCCTCTCCCTACTCATTTCATGTCCCATCTCTTATCCACCATTATATTTAATATTTCCCCAATTCTTCCTCTCCCCTACCCATTTCATGTCCTGCCTCTTATCCGCCATTCTATTTTCTCTCTCCCCCGTTAGACTTGCTGTCTCTTGCTTACATTGCGTTCCACAATGGCAGAACTTATTTATCTCAGAGCCTGGATATAATCCCAGTTTTTTTGCAGTTTTGACAAATACTTGTCTTGGTCTTCATATTCACTCAATATTCTCCGATCGTGCCAACTGCGAGGGACTTCTTTCTTATGTGAAGCTGGAAAGTGTCCCAGCTTTTGTACCCTCACAATGCTCGAATATACCAAACAGATTTACGCTTTCCTTTGTTGGATGGCAAACGACAGCCCATCCATCTTAACCATTCCTAGACGAAGCTGCATGTACATGAACAGTCCTATACAACTGTGTAGACTAGATTTTCCTGACGATATCAGTGTCCTGTTAGAGATAATTAAGGCTGTGAAGCAGACAATCAGTATCTGTAGGGAACATGTTGATTCAAATATTTCATTAACTTGATACTGTAGTTCAACATTTGATTAATTTACACAAAAAATTCTACCAGTTTGATTAGTTCTGATATCCATTTTTCGTAAATGGTAAACATTTTTTTTTTCACACAATATTAAGGTGGCAAAATAAGCAAATGTTTATAACCCAGAACCATGTTAGATATAAAGGCTACACAGCATTAAGACAAGCTAGAGATTTTACTGAGTTTCAACTCCTCCCCTATATAACTCTAGTAACCCCAACCAAGCATTGATCTGGTCGATCACATTATGGTGTACAGGGGAGAAAGCTGTTTCCAAGGTTACAGATCACTGTATGTAGACATCTCTACTCTAGATCATCTTTCTCACCAGTCCCTGAAGGGTATTGGGGAATATTTCCTCCGTCTCCAAAGGTTTAGGGGGACATTCTCACCAGTCCCAGAGGGGTATTGGGGAATATTTCCTCCATCTCCAAACGTTTAGCGGGACATTCTCCCCAGTCCCTGAAGGGTATTGGGGGGACATTCTCACCAGTCCCTGAAGGGTATTGGGGGGACATTCTCACCAGTCCCTGAAGGGTATTGGGGGGACATTCTCCCCAGTCCCTGAAGGGTATTGGGGGGACATTCTCCCCAGTCCCTGAAGGGTATTGGGGGGACATTCTCACCAGTCCCTGAAGGGTATTTGGGGGACATTCTCCCCAGTCCCTGAAGGGTATTGGGGGGACATTCTCACCAGTCCCTGAAGGGTATTGGGGGGGACATTCTCACCAGTCCCTGAAGGGTATTGGTATTGGGGGGGACATTCTCCCCAGTCCCTGAAGGGTATTGGGGGGACATTCTCCCCAGTCCCTGAAGGGTATTGGGGGGACATTCTCACCAGTTCCTGAAGGGTATTGGGGGGACATTCTCCCCAGTCCCTGAAGGGTATTGGGGGGACATTCTCACCAGTCCCTGAAGGGTATTGGGGGGAAATTCTCCCCAGTCCCTGAAGGGTATTGGGGGGACATTCTCACCAGTCCCTGAAGGGTATTGGTATTGGGGGGGACATTCTCCCCAGTCCCTGAAGGGTATTGGGGGGACATTCTCCCCAGTCCCTGAAGGGTATTGGGGGGACATTCTCACCAGTTCCTGAAGGGTATTGGGGGGACATTCTCCCCAGTCCCTGAAGGGTATTGGGGGGACATTCTCACCAGTCCCTGAAGGGTATTGGGGGGACATTCTCCCCAGTCCCTGAAGGGTATTGGGGGGACATTCTCACCAGTCCCTGAAGGGTATTGGGGGGACATTCTCACCAGTTCCTGAAGGGTATGGGGGGGACATTCTCCCCAGTCCCTGAAGGGTATTGGGGGGACATTCTCACCAGTTCCTGAAGGGTATTGGGGGGACATTCTCCCCAGTCCCTGAAGGTTATTGGGGGGACATTCTCCCCAGTCCCTGAAGGGTATTGGGGGGACATTCTCACCAGTTCCTGAAGGGTATTGGGGGGACATTCTCCCCAGTCCCTGAAGGGTATTGGGGGACATTCTCCCCAGTCCCTGAAGGGTATTGGGGGGACATTCTCCCCAGTCCCTGAAGGGTATTGGGGGGACATTCTCCCCAGTTCCTGAAGGGTATTGGGGGGACATTCTCCCCAGTCCCTGAAGGGTATTGGGGGGACATTCTCACCAGTCCCTGAAGGGTATTGGGGGGACATTCTCACCAGTCCCTGAAGGGTATTGGGGGGACATTCTCCCCAGTCCCTGAAGGGTATTGGGGGGACATTCTCCCCAGTCCCTGAAGGGTATTGGGGGGACATTCTCCCCAGTTCCTGAAGGGTATTGGGGGGACATTCTCCCCAGTCCCTGAAGGGTATTGGGGGGACATTCTCACCAGTCCCTGAAGGGTATTGGGGGGACATTCTCCCCAGTCCCTGAAGGGTATTGGGGGGACATTCTCCCCAGTCCCTGAAGGGTATTGGGGGGACATTCTCCCCAGTCCCTGAAGGGTATTGGGGGGACATTCTCCCCAGTCCCTGAAGGGTATTGGGGGGACATTCTCCCCAGTCCCTGAAGGGTATTGGGGGGACATTCTCACCAGTCCCTGAAGGGTATTGGGGGGACATTCTCACCAGTTCCTGAAGGGTATTGGGGGGACATTCTCCCCAGTCCCTGAAGGGTATTGGGGAATATTTCTTCCATCTCCAAAGGCCTCCAAAGAGTTCCCTTACATGATTGAAGTTGATTGGAAAACAAGTGTACATAGAATCGCTTCAAAATCATATACAAAGTTGTACCAAATACCATAAACAACATTTTGTTGGAAGATTTTTGTTCCCAAGGTAGAAAACGGCCTATTATCTATACTAGATGTAGTATACAATTAATCTATATATAATTGATATAAACGGGAGGCCTCTTTAGCCTAGAGCTCCCATGATACAACCAATTGCATATATTTTCCAGCACCGTAACTCTGAATGCAGAGTGTGAAGGCTAGCGTTGAGTATATGCTGCGTAACACAGCCCCAAGGGGTCCGGCTCACAACGGTATGAGGATTTTAATAACACATAGAGTGTATAGTATATAGATATTTATTGCAGAGTAACATTGACACGGACAGGTCAGGGAGCTTGGAAACTTCGGCATCAATTTTCATCACAGTATTATTCATTTCTCCTTAAAGCAAGGTTTTCTAATATAACAGCCCTGCCAAAAAAACAATCCTGACAAGAGCTATTCAAAATACAAAGATACGAGTTTTCAACACAGAAATTGAGATTGGTTTTATATCTCAGCAGTAAGTTTCCGTCTCTGATCACGGTACTAGACATATAAACATTAGTTAGTTCTACATCCAGGCAGTGCTCATGGTCCTTCACTTCTATCAAGTATATGATCTGTCGGCTTCTGAGCCTAATTTACGTATCTATGTTTTAACATGTTACCTCCAGTCCTCCCACAAACCCTTAATATTGTTGTTAAAGATAATTGCAGACTTGTTTTTCAAAATTGGCAGACATTTTTGTTGTAATTAATATTTGATGGATTTGTTATGATTCAGACTCCATTGTGAAGTAGGACATGCTAAGTCAATAATAATACTGACAGTATCAGGTGGGGACAATATTGGGCGGGGACAATATCAGGTGGGAACAATATCAGGCGGGGACAGTATCAGGCGGGGACAGTATCGGATGGGAACAATATCAGGTGGGGACAATATCAGGAATATCAGGCAGGGGAAAATATCGGGCTGGGACAATATTAGGTGGGGACAATATCAGGTGGGGACAATATCAGGTGGAGACAATATCAGGAATATCAGGCAGGAGACAATATCGGGCGGGGACAATATCAGGCGGGGACAATATCAGGCGGGGTACAGTATTGGGCGGAGACAATATTGCGTGGGGTGCAGTAGGTGTCCACATTCTGTAAAGTCCTTGTTCAGCCTGGAGAGGCCACTCTCCGATGTGTGATTGTGATCTTGATAATTAAAGGACTTTATTACAGAGATAATTAACTGAAACTTTTTTCAGTTTGTTTCCCTTCCTGGTCCAAACCTATAGTGTTATAACACAGATAATTATGTAATGTTGGACTCGTTGATTAACTGTTAATTCTCAAAATTTGATCTTGGTAGATAGTTCCTTTTAAAAAATCTTAAGTGAACAAATACATTAGATGTTGACTTTATCTCATAATTCAGCAGATGTTCTTGACCGATTTTAATCTCTGTTAGAGTAAGAGTGGTTATTCCCGGAGGAATTACACAAATCCTCTCGTCTTTGTTGGAAGTCATTAAATGTGTATTTCATCCACACATAAAGGAGGTATGAGAGAGATGACACAAAAGGCAGACGTGCGATGTGCCTTTTTATACGGCTAGATGTTATAAAGATCTGGACGTGTTGACACTTATATGATCCTTATATTGTCAGTTTAACGCCTTTAGTATGCACAAAACCAAAGCAGACTGGGGGTATGTATCTATTTTGATACGGCTTCATACACACGAAATTGTTCATTTCTGAATGTATAAATCACATGGTAGCCTACCTGATCTTATCAGACTAACCCAACATACTTTTTATTTCCTACCGGAGACTGCTGGCAGCAATTTGAGGAAGCCATCTTTTCACCATCATTGTTTTTTATATAACCGTACCTGGATCACAGTGTCCCCGAATGTCTAATGATGGAACTAATTCAGCCAAGACTTCTCCCCACATGCTCTAAATCACCACAGACAAAGGTTTAGAGGAGGGAAATCAAAGGGCAAAGGGGATGCTCCCTCCCTGTGGTCCTATCAGGATAGAGAGTCGACTTTTAATACCACGTCATTCCACAGGCTCAACTGTCCTCAGATAAGTTCAAGGTCACCCGGGTCATCTGACCGAAAAATGGCGGAAATAAACATGGACAATCCTAATTCACTCTCATTAGCTCACCTGGTCCGAAGGACCGAGGTGAGCTTATGCCATACCGTGGCGTCCGTCCGCCGTCTGTCAACAATTTCTTTAAACGACTTCTCCTCCATAACCACTGATAGGAAATCAACCTAATTTGGCAGGAAGCATCCTTGGGTGCCCAGGATTCAAAATTGTACTAATGGTGGGACTGACCCCCTAGGGGGCTGAGGGGCGGGGCCAAAAGGGGTTATTTAGCTATATCAGTTTAAGCGACTTCTTCTCCATAACCACTGATTGGAAATGAGTCTTATTTGGCAGAAAGTATCCCTAGGTGCTCAGGATTCAAAATTGTACAAATGGTGGGACTGACCCCTTAGGGGGCTGAGGGGTAGGGGCCAAAAAAATTCTTTAGCTATATTGATATTAGCGACTTCTTCTTCATAACCACTGATTGGTAATCGACCTTATTTGGCAGGAAGCATCCCTAGGTGCTCAGGATTCAAAATTGTACTCATGGTGGGACTGACCCACTAGGGGGCTGAGGGGCGGGCCAAAAACTGTTATTTAGCTATATTGGTTTAAGCGACTTCTTCTCCATAACCACTGATTGGAAATCAACCTTATTTGGTAGAAACCATCCCTAGGTGCTCAGGATTCAAAATTGTACTCATGGTGGGACTGACCCCCTAGGGGGCTGAGGGGCGGGGCCAAAAACCGTTATTTAGCTATATTGGTTTAAGAGACTTCTTCTCCATAACCATTGATTGGAAATGAGCCTTATTTGGCAGGAAGCATCTGTAGGTGCTCAAGATTCAAAATTGTACTAATGGTGGGACTGACCCCCTAGGGGGCTGAGGGGCGAGCCAAAAAGAAAATATTTTATCATGATTACCTAGATACCATTGTATCCAGGTGAGCGATACAGGCCCTCTGGGCTTCTTGTATTATATTATACTATCTTAGTCCATATTATATTATACTATCTTAGTCCATATTATATTATACTATCTTAGTCAAAAGTTCACTGATAGTTCATATTATATTATACTAAGTCAAAATTTCACTTATAGTCCCTATCATATTATATTATCTTAGTCAAAAGTTCACTGATGGTCCATATTATGTAATATTATCTTAGTCAAATTTCTGATGAAAATGAAAATTGTGATATTTAAAAAAAAAAAAATCAGAAATCTAATTCCTGGTAATTGAATTTGTAAATTTGTGTGTTAAATTGCAGTACAGAAATATACGCTGCAGAGTAGCTACACTTACCCTGTGCAACAGGTAGATTTGTTTATGCTGTTCTATTGTGGCTTTTTAAACAATGTGTACATTTTGTGATGTTTTTAGTTGAAAAATTGATAAATCAATGCTGTGTTCAATGTGTCTTGCCTGTTTCCTCAGCTGTCATACATGTATAGTAAATCCCTTTCATGAATCAAGCATCAATGTTTGTCTTTTGATTCTGTTTCATATCAATTCTTAACAAAAAAAAATCACAACAGATCAATATAACTGAACTAAGATTTTGAATTATGCATGTTGTCTGCCAACATTCCTCGACAGAGAAGAGAAGCATAAAAAAGTGGCTAAAAAGGCCGGCACTTGGATGAGTGAAATCTTCACCTTGTTTGGAATTCTAGGCACTATGATGGCCAGGATGGAAACCAGATTGATCTGTTCCCTGGATTAGAGCAGGTGGTAATTACTGGCGCTCCCTAGACTCTCCCTAGACGGTTCTGTTTGGTGTGTTCATCCCTTGTCTGTTCTGTTTTTAAAAAGTGGAACGAAAAAGACACCCATGGATTTCCAAGAGAGAAGCAATTTATTTGTACGCTTTATTTCCAATAGACATGCACCGTATGGCCAGGAATGCCCCGTCTCTCATAAGCTGTTATTACAAGGTCTTAGAAGGGACATTTGGTATAGGTATAGCTTACAAACATGTGAGGGATTTGGATCAGTCAATTGATAACCATGACAACCCACGAGATGCACCATACAATTTCAGTTGCATGTTGTATGATAGGATTGTTTGATAGACACCACCCTTCTCTCGCTCTAGTGTGGGTAATATTGACGATAAAAGTGTGAACCTGTCAGAGCTGGTCTTCTCACTGCTTCCTCTGCCCTTACAACCAAATACACATGCCTGCTTCTTTTCTAAAAAGAATGTCTTTTATCCTTCCTTATGTCTTCTTATTTGGAATATCAATCGTTAAGAACATATTGAAGTGATTTATTAATTACAAACAGTCTGATAGGTGATTGTATAAAAATGAAAGTTTTAAATATCAAAATGTGCCACATCCTGTTTTTTTTTCTCATTGGAGATATTGTAGAGGATACAAATGATCACTTCAATTGAATTCTGTCCATTTTACAGATTCCATGCTCCTCATTCTCAGACACAGGTTTCCTGTGTTACAACCATGCCTGACAAACTTCAAGTGGATGTTTAGTACTGTGTGATGGTTTCATTACCAATTACAAGCATATGAAAGAGCCTGTCATTGCAGGGGAGATAACAATGGGCGAAGCCTCCTTCAGCCACACAATATTGGCAATTACAGTATTTGGACAAGGAAGCATTGCTTAAAGCAAATCTGTAACAAAATTTGAATTGTACTTCAAAGAAAATGACCATGTAGTGATGGTCACTTTTCTGACCCTAAGGCATGGGCTAGTTTGATAGGGTGGTCAGTGTACCAGGTGACCAATGATTCCTGCCCATTGACCATGACAAATGGTCACTAATAAAGATCTGTACTGAGGGAAATCAGTGACCATTACAAATGTAATGTTCAACCATAAAATCACTGACCATTGGCCAGAAGGTGTTTACCCAGTAAACCTCAGTGTGAATATATGTCACTTGACCAAAGGGAATTAACTGTATCCTGGTACATCAGTGTTATATAATGGCTTACTGATACTGTAGTAAATGTCTGTAAATTGTGATATCCCAAAATCATTCGATAGGTGTACATCCTCTGTCCTTCAAATACTTTTATGAATATTTCTGTTGCCAGTTCTGTTTATAATTCTGCTTTTATCTTCTATATAAATTTTGTGATTTTGCATATAACAGTAGATTAAGGGGAGATAAATTAATCCAGTATAGTTAATTACATTAATAATTTGAGGTTCTTATATCTACTGCTTTATCACAACTGAGTTAGTAGGTATAGTGGTCACAAATTACTATCCAAGATTATAGGGACATTGCTACCAGTCGAAAGCTTTCTCAAATCCCTGAGGAGCATACAGCAGTTGCTGTTATTTTGTTGTTCACAGCTTGCATTCAATAGTTCTAACATTGCGTGCCTAACCAAGTACTCATTTACAGCTGGGTGAACTAGAGCTGTAGCAAGCAGAGTTAATTATCTTGCCCAAAGATACAACACATCGCTGTAACACATCTTCTTTAATTGCCATCAAGTCTTAAGTTGATTTACCATAACTAGCTATACCTACACAGAATATGTTTGGAATATAGCCAGGCATTTCAGAAATATAAAAATAAGAATGAAGCCATCAAAACTGACTATTATCAGTTGATTAGGGCACTAGGTTTGAGTGTATACCTTTTAGGTATACAGTGCTGCTTAAGTTAGCTTATAGACACAATAAAAGGCGGTATTGATTTACCAGGTACAGCATCACACAGTGTTATGTACCAACACATGTGGTTACAGTGTTCACCCTAGTTCTGGCACCTACAGCAGTCCAATAAACTTCAAATACTCTTCATACATACTGGTCTTCCTAGCAATCTACAGTTATTAATTGTTGTTATTTTGGTTTGCCTCCCATCCTAGTCGTGCCACATTCACTGGTATGCTATAATTAACAACAAACACATATAGAACCCAGTGTTTATTCTGTACCATATGGCACTGTTGTCATAAAATAGAATACGATCTGAATGATTTCATTCTAGTTCTTATTATTTACTCTAACTCCAGGGGAGAAATAATTTTATTGACATAAGCTTCAGGCCAGATTCAGCTATATGCAGACTTATATGAGAAGTGTCTATTCCCTAATTGATTTTATATATAGACCAGTGTTAGTTCTGTACTCCCCTATCAGTAGTGTCATAGATACCAGCAATGGACCAAACACTTACCTCTTAGGGCACTTATTTATCAATATATTGTCTGTCTTTTACAGGCATAACAATCAAGTTTTATGGTGTATTAATAGGTATATTAAAAGTGTGATACAATATCACAAATCTTGATGAGTGAGATATCACTGTTGTACATATTTAAAAGAAATTTTGATTTTGTGATATGAGGTTGCTTTAATGATGCTGTGGCCTGTGGTTGCTATAGTGATGCTGTGACCTGAGGTTGCTGTAGTGATGCTGTGACCTGAGGTTGCTGTAGTGATGCTGTGACCTGAGGTTGCTATAGTGATGCTGTGACATGTGGTTGCTATAGTGATGCTGTGACCTGAGGTTGCTATAGTGATGCTGTGACCTGAGGTTGATATAGTGATGCTGCAATGTATGTCTTTCAGATTGGCTTGTCCGATATCCCCCCTGTTGTATGCCTTTCAGACTGACTTGTCCGATTTCCCCCTCATTTGTCACAGCACTACCTAAATTGTCACCAATAATATGCTGTGAAACAAAAGGTCAATAAGTTGTGTGAGCCTGTCCTGATCCCCGGCCATTCCGATCAATGCCCTAGGTAAACTGAAACATCTGCAGCTATTGGTCTATTTCAGTGATCTATGTTGGTTGATCCTGGAAACATTTTTTTTATGTGTCAATCAGCATAAAATGTTTCCATACCTTGGAGTATTAATTGTTAACGTAAAAATTATGTCATTGCATGTTTATAAATATACTCTTAATTTTAAACATTCCCTCACCTTTGATCATAACTTTACTTATGATGTACCTACAAACAATATGCTCTCACAAAATCCCCCTGATCACCTTTACACAACATACTGTTTTCAGGCTTAGATTTCCTTGCCTTGGAAACATGTGATGCTTGACAGAAATATCACACAAAAAGCCTTGTCAATTTCTGATAATTATTTCTTTAATTAAATGACAAAATATTAATGTTGATATCATATTTCTATTTTTGCCGTTAAAATGTAATTTTGTTAATTTCTGATATTGAGGCTGAGTGTGTTAAAGGATCGGCAGAGCTCGGAGATATCGTACATGTTCTCCTAGACATCTGTTGTTGATTCAGCAATTTCTCAAATTTCATTCTCCTTCATGCCAGGCAGCCATTTAATGTTTATAACTACAAATGTCTGCTCATAAACATGTAATACTGTCACTTACCTACAAATTACATTATCAAGTGGTGTAAACTCACTTACCCATCCTTCAGCAATGGACTTGCCTACACAATGATACAGACCTGTCCATTGTAGAATACAGGGGTGATGTTGAAGGATGTAAAGAAAGCCCTATTGAATGAAAGTGTCACCATGACACAGACAGCTTGTAATTTACCTCTTCAGGCAACAATACTGGATCAACTTCACAGGATTCATAAACACAAAATAGGACGAAATATTGAAAATAAAGAAACTATATGCGTGAGCGTAAAATGTAGAAATTCATTTCGGTCGTTGAATAGTGTTATGAAAGCAATTTCATTCAGCCATGTTATTTCTCAGATGTAAAAGGAACAAACATTTTGGTGACATTGATGAAGTGGTTCATCATCATGGTTATGGACATGCTCTAATCCTGATGTGACCTTGACATCTGTGACAGCCCCATGAATTTTTCGCCTAATTGATGTGAAGTCATACCACACTTCAGTTGATTGCACACATATGGCAGACGACAGATATTTTTTTATTAACTCAGAAATGAATAATAATCTCCTCCTTATCAGTATGCATGCATGTGCATATGACTGGTATCTCCAGGAAGTGAAAACGTTGGGGATTCTGAAGCTTAAAGTTCATGATTAACATGCCCTTAACCCCATGTTAGGATCAACAGATATTATATAAATATCTCTTACACTAAATGTCCGGTTTATATTGCTAATTTGGCAAATTTAAAATTATTCTTGAAGGTTTGTTTGATATGTTCATGTATGGTTCAATATCATTTCTTGTGATCAATAATGTGACAGAAAATGTCAGAATGTGCCGTTTTAACTTGTGCAATGATTTGTGCACATTGATAGAGCGTGCGTACAAATTGTCGCAATGATCACCACCATCAGATATGGGTGCAGCCACCACTGAAGTAGGGGTGTATTGACGCTGGTGTTTTTTTAATGACCAGCGGCAGTTGGTGACTGCCCTAAATCCCTAACATTGTTCCTTAGTCCTTCTGTCATACGCCTCATCAGCACCGTCGCCCGAGGTAGCAGACAAGATTTCACGTAATGTTTTGTCATCGTTGTTGCTGACTGTATCCAGATGCATCGGTCGCTATGGTGAAGTGGAATTCGGTATTGGTGCAACATGGTCATGTGACCTCCCGAGGCTTTTTACCATCACTGACAATGAAATTAGGTTTTTTTTTTGATTGGCCAATAATTACCATGACAGTGATGGAATGTCTGCAACCATCTGTGGCATTCAAGGGGATCTTCTTCTGTCATTGTTTACACTGGGTGTTAGAAAATAGCTCCAAATAGCATTATCATTTCTAAGAAAATCTAATATTTGATCACATGACAAACTTAATGTGGTTTCCGAAAACAGATTTCTTATATCCAGATGTATACCAATTAGTATTTTGTAAAAAGTTAGAATGTTTAGTTGACTAATCGCCATTAATTGTTACTGTACAAATTTATTTTAACATCATATGACTTTCATCAATGAAAATAAACAGAATATGAGTTTTAAATCCAGGATATGAGTTATAATTTGTCGTTAAATGTGTCCTTACTGTAGGTGGTAAAGCTTGATATTTGTTAGCTGGTGAGCTAGTGCCTATATCATGTTAAGGAATCACAACAACAATGTAATTGTTACGTTTCTCAATAGCGGATCTTACACTTCAATTTAACAATCTCTATCACAAAGAAATTAATAGAAAAACTTTTATTTGTCTAATCCTGACTAACAGTGTCCCCTAGTGGGCCCCTTGGAAATTTCCTTTGTCTCCAGCACACGTTGAAATCCTGCTTGGCACACCATTCGGAGACCCGTCGCCCAGATTAGGAAGGTTGAATCATTACCGTATCCCTTCAGACCGGATACCCCCGCGTCGTAAATCACTATTAACAGATTTTTCCCTCATGGGTTCGCGACATGCTGCACAGTGGCATCACACATGAAAAACTCTGCAACATTCTTCTGTTTCCCCGCTGTTCCATAAAACATCACCCGTGAAAAATGTTTTATGATGGAATGACAAAAAACTGTCACCAACCAGGAGACATTTCCAACTGTCGCACCAATTTACGTGTCCAGCAGCATGCTCACGATGCCCATGTCGGGGCATCTAGGACCGACACCTCCCTATCCTCGCGGTAGGAACCTCGCATTGTCAACGACTCGGGATTATACCTCACATCTCCTTTGTTGATATTTGTGTGTGTATACCTTGTTTGTCAGGTTCCGTAGCTGATACAGTGTTGCACCCTGTCGGTCCTTCACGCGTTATTTTTATTTGATTGTGGCTGGTTCGACTCTCATTATCCTGATCAGATTGGCATCTAGAGGAGATCAACAGTTAATTATTGGCCTTCTCCTGTACACACTCCTGATTAATTTACCATTTCTGTACGAGTTGATGAACACTCAAGTAAAGCGACAAGAAAACACTGTGACACTTGTTATAACGTCACTGATTTCTGCTAAATATCAAGAGACTAAATTAGGCCTAATTGTATTCAGATTTATATGAAGTCAATTTTGACCTTTAAATTGAATTAATAATCATCTTAAGGGTATATATATTTCACATAAAATTTCATGTTTTATATAAGAAATATTTGAAGTGAAATTGAACATGAAATTGTTACGGCTTCTTTGGTATTAGACATATGGGATCGTGTTTCGGGGAGAAACTTGAGAGCTGTAATAGCCAGAAGTCATGTTTCCTGGAGATGTGGAGGGGAAACAGCTCGCTGGGCATACAAGGGCAAAGCCTGTTGTTGATCCTTTTTTAACATGATCACATACTTTTACAAAACATGGCATTCCAATTTGTAACTGAGTCCACATGACTAGTTAAAGAGATCTAAGGAGAACACTGCGAACACTCCAGACACTATACCACCTAATAAAACACGAAAATGACCCATCAGATTTAAAAATCACCTGCCCGGAGCTGAGAGAAATCATACTCTCATCATCACCGGCTGTGAAAACAGTCATACTCCATACAAAACATGACTGATAAAGAGAAAAGTCTGTGACAGAGTGATAGAACATGCTACTATTGTGTTTTCGTCGTTACCAGTCTGTTAAGATTGCTAACATGAAAACTCCATTACTTGTTGATAGGTATAGGCTATAGGTAACAGCTATCTTCTCATCTCTACAAATCTATTTAGCAATTTCTCTTTTTGTTTTAATTGTGTTAGTGGTTGTATATATATATAACTTGTGTCTGTCTGGTGGTCACCATATCAAACCGCTGACAAATCAGTGGGTGGGGGAGACAGTTCAGAGGGTGGGGGAGACAGTTCAGTGGGTGGGGGAGACAGTTCAGTGGATGGGGGAGACAGTTCAGTGGTGTGAGGAGACAGTTCAGTGGATGGGGGAGACAGTTCAGTGGTGTGAGGAGACAGTTCAGTGGGTGGGGGAGACAGTTCAGTGGGTGGGGGAGACAGTCACACACAGATTTGGATCTTGCCTTGTTTTGTTGTCTATGTGTGAGGGGGGGGGGGGTCACTTTGATTGTTCTAGGGCATTATTAAACTGGTCAATATTCTACACCAAAGAATCAATCACTAAAAATGAAAACAAACTTCATGTCATTTAATGTCCTAGATGTAGACTATAGAATGATGTGATTCACAAAATACTCCTCACAAAACAGTCCCGCGGCAATAATGTATACATAACAAAATACTCCCCACAAAACGGTCCCCGGGGTAATATTGTACAACAAAATACTCCTCACAAAACAGTTCCCTCTACAAACTTTCTCTTGATCTGAATATATCACCATTTTAGTCAATCTAAAAACTTACCTAGGGCCCAACAAACACCTTCAACTGAAATATTTCATTTAAAATTTCTTCACACCTTTGCACAGGTATGCGTAATGATACGGTAAGTTATATAGCTGGGCGTGAAGCCCTGACGGGGGATCGTGTTGAGTGATAATAAAAACAGATACGCATGACTGAATTACAAAAAGTTCAATATTAAGTTTTGACACTTACGAGTGTTAAATTTGAGATCTAATTTAGGATATATTTTATGGAGAATGTTAAGATGTATAAAGTTATGTAGTTGATATATGATCGGGGGCTGGGGTACGTATTGATGTGACGTCTATATTACTGGTGTGTAGAGAAGACTGTAATGGTCTACTCCTAGTGGCAGTCAACGTTATAATTATGTTATCAGTATTCAGACAGATCCAGTCAGTTTTACTAATGTACAACAACTGTGTATCCTTTAAAAATTTACCCAATACATGTACCTTTTGAATGTAACAACATATATATGGCTGATCCTACCATTATCAGACGTAAGACATATCAAGTTTGCTAATAGAAAATTTAAAATCGAATTTGTTATTTGAATTTACAGATTTTGTTCTTATTTCAATGTTTATGCTATTGGTCACTCGGGGCATTAAGTGTTACCCTTGTTTGCATGTTAGTTATTTTTATTATTCCTGCAGTTTTTCACAAAAGCTAAAATTTAAGATTCATACCTGTGAAAAATACCTGATATTCTGTGAAGTAGAAAAGGATACTAGGAAGTTCTTAGATTCAGTTGACATGCCAGCATATGCTTATCATTGACAACATTCTAGGTGTAATAAAGCATAAAAAGGAAACTAATGGTTGGTCTTACATGGTAATTGAAAGACAAATGCAAGACAAAAGGGTTAAAAAGCTTAGGCCCACCAGTTAAATGTAACTAGATTTTGTGGGTAGTGATTTTAATTTGATTCTGTTTTCTGGTTAATGCCACTAAACATGGTTGATCAGGCATGATGGTGGGAGTAATGGAGGAACGTTCTTAGACCACTTCCTGTGGCAGGAGAGAAAACGATCGTTATTGTGTTATTAACGACAGTATTTATTTTGATGTAATTTGTTTAGGAGGGACTAAGCTGGAAAAGAACCGTATGAAAGCCATCAGTAATGTGGGTGATTTTGTTGGAAGAAATATCAGAAGCTTACTGAAGAAGGACAGAGTATCTGTAAGGGATGGGGGCGCTCGGGCAATTACACCGTGTGCTGGGTAGGTTTTCTAGGAAATCTATGTACATTTCGCCCACAGTCATATATACATGTCAGTAATTAGTGGGGATTCGCTGCCCTGATTTGAGTAACTATTGAAATACAATTATAGCCTGACATCGACGAGTAAATCCGACATCGACGAGTAAATCCTAGCTGTGTTTCTGTGTGAGGGATGTAGACACCTCTACAGCTGATGGTTATACATGCTAACTTACAGATCACACTGACATGACCAGTTCAGAGACAGTTCCATCATTGCTTTCTCATCAATATCAATTCCCAACATAGACCAGTACATATCTGTTTATCAGTGCCCTTATATATCAATATTAACTACCGGGCACATGTGGCTACAGCTGTTAATTCTACCCATATCAAATCTGGACACATGACGCTCCACCAGTCATTTAACCCTGTCCAAAATAAATGACCATAACCATGGTCTGATTTGTAGTGTGTACGTCCCTATGTATCATCCTTATCACTCTGCTATAAAACACTAGTAAGGATGCTGATTGTATTTCACAAGTGGTTTTTTTTGCATAAAGAAAATTTTGAGAAAGTTTCAATTTCATTCATTCACCCCTGAAGTCATTGAACCTTGATAAATCAAAGACGTGCTTGGCTTGGTCCAGTTTAGATATGGATGGATGAGCTCAAGAATCGGTTTGTATTCTTTCTGTATTCTGAAACTTTCTAACAAGAATCATTCTTTTAATTTTAATCAAACATTCTTGGCCCCAATTTAACTAATTATAAACCTAGTCTGGCCTGATTTGTGTTAAGAATCTCCACAGTGATAATTGTGGATTGACAGGATCACTCTCCCACTGACATGACCTGACCTTGGTGACCTTGATCAAGGTCATGACCTGGAGATTGAGGTCACCAATCAGCTGTGCCAGGTGATGGATGCTGGGTACAGAAACAAGGGGGTTTCCCTTTCATCCTGGCATTTAGAGCAGCATTCCTGCCAGGATGCTGACAGCACACTGTTTGTGTTGGGCTGGTAGACTAGCAATATTTCATCAGGTCCAGGGCATATTAGGATACAGTTGATACAAATGGTGGCCATCAGTTGATACAAATGTCTGCCTCGGCCCTGTCATGGTTTGTGGCTGTGATAGATTCGGTGCCATGTAGAGAGGGCCTAGTGTTATGTTATCATCACCTCAGGATAAATCTTCTCTCTGTCTTATCAGGGGTTCACATCCTACACAAAGTAATAATCAGAACCCTTACAGTTCCCACTTCCCCTAACCCATTTCCCCTTACTTCAACCCAAAAGCTCCCTTCTTATTCAACTTGAAGCATTATCCCTAAAGCTCCCTTATTATTCAACTTGAAGCATTATCCCTAAAGCTCCCTTATTATTCAACTTGAAGCATTATCCCTAAAGCTCCCTTATTATTCAACTTGAAGCATTATCCCTAAATCTCCCTTATTATTCAACTTGAAGTGTTATATCCCTAAAGCTTCCTTCTTATTCAACTTTAAGCGTTATCCCTAAATCTCCTTCTTATTCAACTTGAAGCATTATCCCTAAAGCTCCCTTCTTATTCAACTTGAAGTGTTATATCTCTAAAGCTTCCTTCTTATTCAACTTTAAGCGTTATCCCTATAAATCTCCTTCTTATTCAACTTGAAGCATTATCCCTAAAGCTCCCTTCTCTTTTCCTCAAAACTCTTTCATTCTTACTCCTTCGTCTCTCATGATCCCCCTATAACATGCTCCTTTCTATGTTCCTCAAAGTACTATCCCCCTAGTTCGCGTTCCCACTCCTCCAAATACCGTCCTATGTACCAGTTGGCTCCCCAGCCCGCCACCTCCAGGAACTCTCCAGTAGTAAATTGTTTCTCCGGAGGAGAATCTAGGAATAGCAATTGTGATAGAGAGAACAGTTCATTTAAATTATTCATCCAAGTCACCAAGAAGTTAGATTTACATTTATTTGAATTAGAATTTGATTGAATAGCCAATTAGAACAAGAGTACACTACATCGCCGGGAGGTTCATTTGTAAGAAGGTATAAAAGGTTAAATCAAGGAGGATAGTTCATATCAAAAGGATTTTTTTCCAAGATGATGGCAATAAAGTCACACGGCTATACATCTTGAGAAAATGGCTAATCCACTTGTATTTTATTGACGTGATTAAACTTATATCAGCCATCGGCTCAGTCTAAACACTGACGTTATTGAATCGCCGATGTTCCCTTCTGATTTAATCAATATAGAAATGTATTTTCTATTCAGGGCTTTTGTCAATGGTATTGATGCTAATTTGACTCTGATTATCCTCAGATTACGTACCGTAGATGTCAATCGAAATCTATACAAGATTGGTTATATATAAGCCATTGAAAGAATATTCCTCAATGCATTCTCCGTAATTATAACATCCCTGATGAGAATGTTGGCAAATGCCTTATGAATATACATAACACAAAAAAACACGAGTAACACTTAAAGAATATTGTTTAACAATATGCATAAACACAAACAAAGAAGTTGCTGAATGTATATATATAAAAACATTTTTTTTCAAAGGCAAGGTAATACTAGACTTTTTCATATCAAGCTACAAATGCTTGAAATAAGAGCAATTTAGCCACTAAATTTATACCCAACAAGATTAACAGTTTTACAGCTGTATGTAAATTCTTTGTAAAAGTCAAATACTGATAGGTGGGAGAAAAAATATATCAAATAGCAGTAACTCGTGTAAAAATCTTGTAGAGGACCCTCAGTTATAAATGGGATAGACATTTTGGAGACAGATACCAGAAATCAATGCCAGGGGCCTTACAAAGGTTACGCTTTCTTCTCCACATTTAATTACGTGGCGTTTGGAAACCTTCTACATGACTGGAGGAAAATTTGAAATGGAGGAAAATTGGACAGTTGGTTTAAGGTTGGGATGAAATTGGTTGTATGATTTCTACGTAGGTATTGTAGTGGTAACATGGTCGCTAGATCTAACAGAAAACAGTTTTCTTGTTTCCACTTATTTTGAAAAAGACAAAATGAATTTGCCATGTCTATGTAATCATTACAAAGGCACACGTAGTCTTAGAGAAGTCGAACAAGTGGATCATATATCACAAAACTTAATAGATTATTGTACCACAAAACTTAATAGATTATTGTACCACAAAACTTAATACAGTGTTTCATAATATTAGTTTTTGCTGATACATCTCGATCTGGTTGCATTTCAAGAACTAGATCATGTTGCTGTTTGATGTTTCTTGGTATTGAAGCGTTGTTGGTGAGGAGTCACCATGGCAATAATGTCATGTGATATCCCCCCTAAATGTTTTGTTTGTAATTTACTTTTACGAGACCTTAATAATCCTTTATATGCCATTTATTGTCCTGTGACCTTCACTCTTTATGACATTTTTTGTTACGAGTCCTTCATTTGTTGCTCCGCACTAAAACTTTTGAAATGTGATCTCCACTAATTTAAAACTTATTACCCTCGGTAACGAAGCCTAAAAAATACAAATTCGAAAACAGTGTACAGATATAATATACTTCATTCAACTTCCATAAAATTTGCCTCCTTGAGAAAATTATTTTCACTTTTTTGCTGGTTGCTTAGCAACTGTTGGTTATCCATGCATTGTTCTATCACATTAAGGTGAATTATCTGCATACCCACGGAGCAGCATATTAACCGGGATAATTACACGGCCATCATATGAGGAGCGACTTTCTACATCCCCGTAGTTACTCATACCTGTGTACTGACTACGTACATTATAATTACAAAACACAGGTCGTTATGTATCTATTTATGACAAACATTATCTTCACATTAATGAGATGACAAGAGTAATATCGAGCTGATCCAACGTAAGCCTTTGTCTCGTGTTGTACCCAGGATGATGTGACAACATTCAATATTTCCTTCCATCGGTAAACGTGCGGTGAGCTCAGATCTCGGATATTGAGGTTGATGAGGTGATATGGGGGGTTTATTGTGGACAGTCAGTGCTTGTATCCTTCTCCAGCACTTAACTAACTCTAGTCCACAACCAGAACTAATCAAATATGCACCATTTATCCTTATGCAGGCAAAATTAGTCGAAAAAAACAATTTCCGTCCGTTTGGAGATATGATCAGGATTTGACCAATGGAGTTGATATAAAAGGGACCTTATATTGATCACCACGGAAACCGTACTAATACTTCCTGTAGGGAGCCTGGGTTTGACACAAGTGTACCTCACCATACCCTGTCTACGTTCATGTTTACTAAAGTGTCCTAGCAGGTATCAGGAAGCTGAGGCCAAGATCAAAGACGGAGGATACTGTAAATATTGACTTCAGCTACTGCTAACACTTAGCATATAGCACATGGACAACAGACATCCAAATACTTAAATACATTAAGTGGAATGGATATAACAAAGAAAGCCTACTAACGCAAACATGCTTATTTCACTGCATCATACTGCTCACATAATGGTCACCAATAAAAATATTTATGAAAATTGAAAGAAGAAAATAATGATGTTTTCTTAAATTGTGAGTTTGGAGTGCAGCAATGAAGTTGTGTTTGTCCCTGAGTATTTCTGAACAGATGAGATAGTTACCATGTGGTGACGTATGATAATTGAACAGTCAAGCCAACGTCTTACATACACCTGTTATTAGACTGTCTTGGGGTCTGGTCGACATTTTCCTAATCATCGGATGAGAAAAAACAGTACTGAGGCATTGCTGGACTAATTCTGGGCTTTAGTGGTGTAAGTATCTTATAAACGTCGCTTACCCTTATTTATGAACCTAATTGGTAGAAAAATGATGGGGGAATGACGGGTCTACAAGTCGCTAGGGTCCCCAACGGACCGAGATAGGCCCTGATCATGTACGCAAGATGTCTACCATGAGTTCTATGTTGAGGAAATGTCAGCCGAGTTACAAGTTACAGTTGTGTTATCCTTCACTGTTGAGAGATGGATCTGTGTCTGAGATCCAGCCAAATCAACAGACATGATGCGGGTATCTGTTCCGAACTGTCGCACCGCTTCATCCTTAAGCTCGATCTTATGTACTTTCTCATTTTCTCCATATTTTTTGTTGGGCACATGTGTTCAAGACAAATTACAAAGATTTACAAGGCACTGCTGCACCTGACTGACATTTCCCTACGACAGACTCGGGCGGCGATGTTTGGTGCTCATTGTGTTTTATAGCAGTGGAATCATACTGTCGTCGATTGTCTGAGAGAACCAGCGAGGCATTAACCTGGGGTGTTCACAGTTTTACAATGGACCTATCCGGCCTACAAGTCCTGTTGATTGTAATCCAGGGGGACAGGCACGCCTGATTTACCAACAGAAAGACAGCATTCAACATGATTTTCTGCTGCAGAAGAAAGCAAACTTTTATCAAACGCATGTGCAATGTTGCTTGATAAATCTCGCATGTATTTGCCCCCACGAAGCCCTAGAAGGGCTATTAAGAGCGACGGGCTTTAAGACCTTCTCAGCCTTTTACTATCTTTTTGTCTTGTTTATTTTTCTGCGTTTCCTTTTTGAATGTGATCAAATTTAGAGCTCTATTTCACAATGATTTCACTGAATTTCTCTTCAAAAACACAACAATTACAGCAAGATGTGAAAGCAGATTTGAGCGCAAAGGTACCAATACAACTATAGCAATTGTAATCAACATTGTTCATTTACATTTTAAGAGAAAAATGAATATCTGTCATATTGACTTGTGTGGTTATTGTTTCCACTGATGAGAAATCAGAACAATGTTTCAACAAACGCAGGCACGCTGTTTCTGTAGCAGCGTGAGTTGATCCAACAGTACTTTGACGACTGATCTGTAAGGTGACCTTATTACCTAGGCGATCGTGCAGTAGCAAATACCTCAGAAAGTGTCAACAATAAAACAAATCTGATGAATAGAATACAGTACTACAATAGAGTTATACTACACAGTTCATATCAAATACAAGTTGACGACCCACTTGGCACTAGCTGGTACCATATAATACATTTCTAGGACTCGATATGAACAATAAACTGGATACATTGCGTTTTATAACCACCTCCCAGATGTTATTGTAGCTAATAATCGTAGATATTTTGAGGTGATGGTATTAGCGATGTGACACTGCTATAAAAGTGTGCGTCCCTGGCCGATTTATGGATCTACTAATTCCTCGTTACGTTTTATGACATATGTCATGTTTTACGTTATAGGCTGTACTTCTAGGTCTCCATTGTTAGATGAAAAAAAGAATAAAAACGATATAAATGGAATGATTTTGCTGGGCTCTGGTTACCATAACGATAATGGCAGTTGCTAAGAGATGTCATCAGAAACACTAGTTTTACTGTGACTTAATTGCTCATAGAAAAGTCTAGATCTAGAGACAGAATGTTTAAACCCTCCATGTAATAAAGTAAGGAAGATGGAAGCATACTAGAATCAGGTTGTCGGGTTGTCTCTTGGGAGACAGTCTCAGTGCAAGGAGCTCTTATCCAAAACCAGCTTTAACCTCGTAAAATGTGGTGATTTAAATATTTATAAATGTATTATCCTTTCCTCATATGTTCTACACAGTGAAATGTCTGCATATGCATCATTTTTCAAAGCTGAAAGGTTTGAAAATTGAATTTAAACAAACAGCTTGCCCCATAAAACAAATTTATGAGAATTTTCCCTGGTTAACAGTTTATCAGCAGTTCACTAAACTTAGCACACATATGATAATAAATTTTGAGGAAGGATTGCCAGAATGGTAGATTGATTGAATTTGTGACGTTTTAGTTTTACAGCTGACGTCAATGTTTACAATGTGATATTCTACAGAAGTTCTAGCTTAAGTGATAGAATATCAATAGATAAATACTTGTCCTCTCAAACATGAAGAATATGCCTTTTTTTTGTTAAAATTCTGTGCAAACATTCTTCAGATCTAATTTTAGAATCAAATTTTTCGCTTTCCACTTTGGTAGACCAATGAGTTGGAAAATGCTGATAGTCTACATGTTTTGCAGTGTGTTTATAAATATACCACACACAGCAACGTGGAAAGTTCAAATGTACTTTCGGGACGGAATCTGCATTGACTGATCTGGAGATTACACCAATACCCAGATGTATAAGTACGGGTTACCTGAGTAATTATTACCGGAGGTACTTGACACGTGGTAGCGACATTTTACATCTGTACAGCAACGTAATAGAGCTACGGACAAATTTAGTGTGCGTTTATAACAATGGGCAATCTATACCCTCACTGACCTATATTACTAGGGCACTAAACTGAATGTAAAATAACATACACAAAAATAAAACACAATTTGTCATTTTTAAGCACGGAATGATAGTATGATAAAGGATTACATTTTGGCAGATTGCCCAACCTGTTTATTGTTACCTTTATATATACCCCCAATACAGCTACTCTTCCAAATAGTTTAATGACATTGGATCAATCATACACCACACGATACGTGTCCATATGAAAGTTCAGAGCTACGTTTTTTTTCAATCTTATTTGCATGCCATTAGTCCTTGTTGTGCTTCAGCTAAGAGATGTACTTTTCTAGGCTGTTTCCTTGGCAACATATTCCGTTGTCATGCAAATTTTAATGCCTGCCTACAATTGCTAGCTATTATCTTTGAAATAGCACATGTACATAAAACCATATACAAATGTATACACATACTGGTATGGGAAGCAAAACTGTTCAAAATTATACGACTGTAGAAATTTCATTTTTTTTTTATTGTTTAGACGACACCAATAAGTTGCCTCGAAACAATCAATTCTTTGGATGAAACAGATTTAAGCCGGAAAGAACTCAATTGCCTTCAAGCTGTTTCTCATTCCTAGCTTTAGGTATCGTTCAGTAGTATTATCGGGACTGCTTGTCTGCATTTCAGACTTGAATATCATTATATTTTTATTTCACGTGTGCTGACTGGCATTGATGGGCTGTGTCTGTTACTCGCAGTGCTGATCATGTGTCTGTCTGTTTGTCCGTTACTTTTAGTGCTGATCATGTGTCTGTCTGTTTGTCTGTAACTCACAGAGCTGATCATGTGTATGTCTGTTTGTCTGTTACTCGCAGTGCTGATCATGTGTCTGTCTGTTTGTCTGTTACTCGCAGTGCTGATCATGTGTCTGTCTGTTTGTCTGTTACTCGCAGTGCTGATCATGTGTCTGTCTGTTTGTTTGTTACTCGCAGTGCTGATTATGTGTCTGTCTGTTTGTCTGTTACTTGCAGTGCTGATCATGTGTCTGTCTGTTTGTCCGTTACTTTTAGTGCTGATCATGTGTCTGTCTGTTTGTCTGTAACTCACAGAGCTGATCATGTGTATGTCTGTTTGTCTGTTACTCGCAGTGCTGATCATGTGTCTGTCTGTTTGTCCGTTACTCGCAGTGCTGATCATGTTTCTGTCTGTTTGTCCGTTACTCGCTGTGCTGATCATGTGTCTGTTTGTCCCTTACTCGCAGTGCTGATCATGTGTCTGTCTGTTTGTCCGTTACTATTAGTGCTGATCATGTGTCTGTCTGTTTGTCTGCTACTCGCAGTGCTGATCATGTGTCTGTCTGTTTGTCTGCTACTCGCAGTGCTGATCATGTGTCTGTCTGTTTGTACAACAGTTCATGTATGAAGCAGGACCAAAATAGAATGATATTCTAAATGTGAAATTCTACATTTTAGAATTTATGGAGACGATAAACTGTTACAAAACACCCCTGGTCTGTAGTCATACAAACATCTGCATAGCAATGGAATTTTTCTGTATGTTGCATAAACAGTTCTAAAGTTTGAGTGAGATTTACAGTAATTTCTGTTTAAAATATGTGATACGATCTCATTAAATGATAATTTTGATGAGATATAATAAGTACATGCAAGTTGCACCTCAGGTATAGAGACAGTATATAGCAATGGTTATATTGATATCAACTGGTGTATCATAAAAATGGCTGCCAGGTCTATATGGCTCTATGGGGAATGTTGATGATGTTGTAAAGTACTTTGTCACCATAGATACAGAGTACATCCTCCCTGTACACCCTCCCTATGACTTTCAGTGGTTAGAGTATTCCAACACTTTGTACACCCTCCCCATGACTTTCAGTGGATGGAGTATCGGATGTAACACTTATTTGACTATCAATTTTTTTGCGTATTGAGTATTAATTGACTTTTAACGGTAATTACTTACAGAAGTCA
The DNA here is from genome assembly GCA_947623455.1 of Mimachlamys varia. Lineage (NCBI taxonomy): Eukaryota > Metazoa > Mollusca > Bivalvia > Pectinida > Pectinidae > Mimachlamys > Mimachlamys varia. The sequence goes on from OX392539.1 coordinate 1,877,206, forward strand.
TCACTAGATAAACATTATCTTTAAACTTTCCCTTTGTGAAGTTCTATACAATATCTGATCTTCACAGGGTCGGTTCACTTCCTATCCTGACCATATAAGTGTGGACATTTTCTGTTGATTTCAGAGAAGTGTGGACATTTTCTGTTGATGCGGTCCACTGATATCAGAGAAGTGTGAACATTTTCTGTTGATGCGGTCCGCTGATTCCAGATCTAAGTGTGGACATTTTCTGTTGATGTGGTCCACTGATTTCAGAGAATATACAGAACCTGTTTCACCTTGATTAAATCTCTTTATATTTTCCTATCTGGTTTGGACATAAAACATCAGAGATACTCTTTACACCTGAGGGTAGATAAGTATCACACACTTACATCACATCTTAAAGGTGACCCGGGGGTTAGACCTTGTGACAATTGTAGTTACGTCACAGCTCTCTCACTACAGGTGTTGTGTATACCTGTTGATCTTACACTCTCCTCTGTTACTGTAGGGTACCATTGTGTCCTGTAATCTGTTTACAGACTAGTACAATAGTCTGTCACTGTTATTTGTTTGTAGAATTAGTGCCTTTTGTCAGCTTGAGAACCCTCTATCGACTGTATTTGTTGTCAACTAGAGGTGAGAAATTATACTGACAATGTTATTGGCGCAAGTTTTCTGTAGGGAAAGTCTATCTCTGTAAGTCTATATTGCCTTGTATTTCTGACGAAAGCGGAAATTAAGATTATGAATATTTTGTGGGAATTAATAAAAAATTAAAACGTTATTTTACAACAATTATGAAACAAGTAATTTCAACTCATATCAATCTTTCCTGTTGGCCCTGATGTTATCACATGATCGCAGGGTCTTATTGTGGGAGGAAACCAGCGTAGCAGAGAAAACCTATGTCCAATCAGGGAATCAAACCCTGGCTGCTTTGGTGAAAGGCAAGTGTGCTTTCTACTGCACCACCTAACCATCCCTTAGTTTCTTCGAAACTAATTTACCTGAACATTGTTTATACAGATTTAATGACGATACTTGACAAACAAGTGTAACAATCGCTGTACAATGTAGTTGTGACCATACTTATAGTGTTGTTTATACAAATTAAGCTGACAGTACTTGGTGGAGTTGTGACCGTATTAGGTGGTGTTTCTGTCAGTCTGCTAATTCACAGGGCCAGACAGTCTAATAGCACAGAAACTACTCTCCTGGACATTGTAAAACACCTCCTTGACCAGTTCAGCCGAGGTGACCACCAGGGAAAAGTGACCACAGGATTTACTGACATGTATACTCTGACCACACAGACTGTTTTGGCAGCTTGGAATATAGAAAGTATAGGCCAATGTCTGTAGCAACTGTGTGTGGGGTAACACCAGGGACGTACCTACTGTGTGTGGGGTCCGCGGCCTGTAGCACCAGGGACGTACCTCCTGTGTGTGGTGTAGCACCAGGGACGTACCTCCTGTGTGTGGGGTAGCACCAGGGACGTACCTACTGTGTGTGGGGTAGCACCAGGGACGTACCTACTGTGTGTGGGGTAGCACCAGGACGTACCTACTGTGTGTGGGGTAGCACCAGGGACATACCTACTGTGTGTGGGATAGCACCAGGGACGTACCTACTGTGTGGGGGGTAGCACCAGGGACGTACCTACTGTGTGTGGGGTAGCACCAGGGACGTACCTACTGTGTGGGGGGTAGCACCAGGGACATACCTACTGTATGTGGGGTAGCACCAGGGACGTACCTACTGTGTGTGGGGTAGCACCAGGGACGTACCTACTGTGTGTGGGGTAGCACCAGGGACGTACCTACTGTGTGTTGGCTAGCACCAGGGACGTATATACTGTGTGTGGGCTAGCACCAGGGACGTATATACTGTGTGTGGGCTAGCACCAGGGACGTACCTACTGAGAAATGTTAGAATCTCCCAAACTTACATAACCCCTGTAAGGGGAGAAATGTTAGATCTCCAAAGTTTAGCCACTTCCAAGCTTCGCCACTGTTAATGGGGAGTGGTGTTAGATTTTGAGCTAAAACTTCCTAGCTTAGCCCCTTTATGGATCAAGCCTCTCAATGCTGGCCAATGTATGATACATATACAGTCAGTAAATAGTGGAGAAATACTATGTCCAGTTAAACTAACAATACATGGAATTGCATGCCCACAACCAATCAGACTTTCCAGCCTACAGTGTGTAGAACAATATGTCTAGGATGGTAAGATTAAAACAAGTACAGGATGATTAGTTGTGAAAGTTTTTCAAGCTTACAATGTGTAGCAGAATGTTAATGTGTAGAAATGTAAAGCATTAAAGAAAACACAAGTATTAAGATGAATACATGTACATTGGTACAGTCCTTCAAGCTAACAATGCATAGGAAAACAAGTCTATAATGATAAAGTGATGCAGGCCTTCAAGCTAACAATGCATAGGAAAACAAGTCTATGATGATAAAGTGATGCAGTCCTTCAAGCTAACAATGCATAGGAAAACAAGTCTATGATGATAAAGTGATGCAGTCCTTCAAGCTAACAATGCATAGGAAAACAAGTCTATGATGATAAAGTGATGCAGGCCTTCAAGCTAACAATGCGTAGGAAACAAGTCTATGATAAAGTGATGCAGTCCTTCAAGCTAACAATGCGTAGGAAACAAGTCTATGATGATAAAGTGATGCAGTCCTTCAAGCTAACAATGCGTAGGAAACAAGTCTATGATGATAAAGTGATGCAGGCCTTCAAGCTAACAATGCGTAGGAAACAAGTCTATGATAAAGTGATGCAGTCCTTCAAGCTAACAATGCGTAGGAAACAAGTCTATGATGATAAAGTGATGCAGTCCTTCAAGCTAACAATGCATAGGAAAACAAGTCTATGATAAAGTGATGCAGGCCTTCAAGCTAACAATGCATAGGAAAACAAGTCTATGATAAAGTGATGCAGGCCTTCAAGCTAACAATGCATAGGAAAACAAGTCTATGATAAAGTGATGCAGGCCTTCAAGCTAACAATGCATAGGAAAACAAGTCTACGATAAAGTGATGCAGTCCTTCAAGCTAACAATGCATGGGAAAACAAGTCTATGATAAAGTGATGCAGTCCTTCAAGCTAACAATGCGTAGGAAACAAGTCTATGATGATAAAGTGATGCAGGCCTTCAAGCTAACAATGCATAGGAAAACAAGTCTATGACGATAAAGTGATGCAGTCCTTCAAGCTAACAATGCATAGGAAAACAAGTCTATGATAAAGTGATGCAGTCCTTCAAGCTAACAATGCGTAGGAAACAAGTCTATGATGATAAAGTGATGCAGTCCTTCAAGCTAACAATGCATAGGAAAACAAGTCTATGATGATAAAGTGATGCAGGCCTTCAAGCTAACAATGCATAGGAAAACAAGTCTATGATGATGAAGTGATGCAGTCCTTCAAGCTAACAATGCATAGGAAAACAAGTCTATGATGATAAAGTGATGCAGTCCTTCAAGCTAACAATGTGTTTGTAGAACAAGATGTTGGATGGTAAATTGAGATAGTCCATCCTTCTAATTGAGGAAAATCAATCATGGTGTGCAAGTAACTTAGAAGTAACTGCTTGTCCCTGTTGATAATGGGTACAGGGCGATTCAGCTGCTGACCCTGGTACACAAACTAGTCAGATAGATCGTACACAAACTAGTCAGATAGATCGGGATAACATTCCAGCTCAGAAGTCCCTGTCATTGACCATTTAACCTGTTTAACTTTGAACTGTTTTTACAGATATTTTCATTGAAGATTTCCTTGTTGCTACAGAATTATCCTAATATCGCTAGTAAGCATATAAATCTCCTGTGAGGGACAGATAAGATCCCTAATAACAACACCTCAAGGGCCTTTTGTGAATTGGCAGCAAGTAATACGTGATTTAGGGTGTTAGGGAGCTGGGGTAAATCCCTACAACTCCTGGGTCTGATACCTTATTGATCTGAACCCTGCCGACACAGGAACAGTGCAGGAATCACCATCTGGGCCGTGATTATGATTTAACCCTATTTGAGATTTTATCAGGGGGGTTTCAATTATCTCTAGTGTCCATGCAGGGACTTTTTTGTGTCCTCTCTATCCCATTAATAAAAGACAAATTTCACGCATCTTCCTGCTGCGCTAATTTAAATAACCAAGCCATCATTATTGTATTAATAGGGGATATTAATTTTTTTTTAAGGCTTTCGCCATTTCCTCTGACCATGCAGTCACAGCCCTGGCCTAACGTGATCACTGTTAAAACCAGCTTTATATGTCGCCGTGACGTTTTTAATAACACTTGGTAATTATTGTACTAATATGACAAATTAATTTTTGCCGTCTTGATGTTCCTGCTGACCCCTACGCTTCCTATTCTTCTGCTCCGGTACCTCTCCGATAGGCGTAGCACTCTCATTTTCTTGTACCATTTAGTGATTAAAATAGGAGCCTTTTCACCCCTAAACACACGGCACAATGGGGCGAGTACTGGCTCGTTATTACCCCCCTTCCTGTAATTTCCTGGCACCAGAGATCAATTCCGTGTCGATTGTCTGTGATGTCAGCCAATCAGTCGTACCGGCTCATGGCCGATCAATGGTGACCCCGTGGACAAGTCAATACCGGGCATCGCTGGCCATCTAAATACTCTGACATGCAGATAGATAAAACGCCATGCAAGAGGTGGACACAGTTTGGCAGTTATTGTTTTGGATCGGTCATTCTAGTGGTCATTATAAACTGACCAGGGAAAACAAACGGAACATTACTGCGGAACATTACTGCGTTCTGAGTAAGGTAATAAATAATGCCAGGGGAGTTTTCAATAGCCCTACTGGAGTTAGAAAATTGGTAGGTTTGCCAAATAGCCGCTCACATCATGACTGAACGTATGATTTCCTGGAGTAAAGTACAGAGGGATGGACAGTGACGTTCTCCCTAACTTGATAGATAGTGGTCACCTCAGTCAGGGGTCAGAAAGGTCAAGGTCATTATGCATGGTGTATGGATTTGACCGTAGCTAGACGGTCGAGAGACATGTTACATGAAGTACATTGGTATTGTTTATAGGTGCCGTCTACACCACATATAGCAGAACTTTTACTGTGACCAAAATAAACGAAACAGAAGTGTACATTGACCACTTTGAACGAGTACACAGCAGACAGTCAACTTTAAAAGTACGGCGTTGACCTCATCTCAAGGAAATCGATCAGATTGTTTCAGTTTGACTTTTTATTTCCGTGGAAGTATGTTCTGTATAAAGATTCCATTATCTTTATTGATATACCAGTTCTCCCACTCACCAAATATATCATCTAGTTGTCACAAGCTAAAATACTATCACATTCAAACACATGTTCCTTAAATTAACAACATGCACATTTCACTGTATCTTTCTCATCTAAATACTGCAATATGCAGAAAGGTCAAAGTTCATCCATCAACATGTAACCTGTGTGTTATATTTTCTGACCCTGCTTACATGATGTTTTGAGCTTTACTCTGTGCTCTTGATTTTCCCATAGTTTTACTCATCCCAGCTGTTACCGAACACCAGCTGCTATTAGGATGTTAAAACATATTTGTGAAATGTTCACTGTAAATTTCTGTCTGCCTTTGTGCATTTGGTGTTAAATTGAAAGTGTAAGGACCTTTTGATATCCCCACCCCACATCGCTACCTCCCCGACCTTACTCGACCCCAGCTACTATGAGAACTTGCGGAGATCCCCACCCCACATCACTACCTCCCCGACCTTACTCGACCCCAGCTACTATGGGAACTTACTGAGATCCCCACCCCACATTGCTACCTCCCCGACCTTACTTGACCCCAGCTACTATGAGAACTTGCGGAGATCCCCACCCCACATCGCTACCTCCCCAACCTTACTTGACCCCAACTATGAGAACTTGCAGAGATCCCCACCCCACTTCAATACCTTCCCGACCGTACTCGACCCCAGCTACTATGAGAACTTGTTGAGATCCCCACCCCACATCGCTACCTCCCTGACCTTACTCGACCCCAGCTACTATGAGAACTTGCTTAGATAACCAGGTACTCACACTACTGTGAGCATAATTTTCTGTTGAAGTGACAGATCTATAATCAAGTTATGTCAACTGAGCGGTCTATGAAGAAAAAGTCACTCCAATCGATTTTAATGCCAAAGTCTGGGATCAACCTGGCTTCTTTTTCTGTAGTTTTATAAAGAGACAACATTAACAGTGAAATCTGCCTTTGAGGATTGTCGACCCGAGAGTCTGGCCTGCCACTGGCCCTGTTTCTACACATTTACAAAAACGTTCATACCGATGTTTCAAGTCATATTGGCGAGATTGCCCTCTTTTAAAGGAACAGTATTCACGTGAATTGGCGTGAAATTTGTCCCATAGGAAGACTAGGAACTCTCATTGCCTTGTCAATAGTCAGATCTTGTGGAGTTTTCTTCCATAAAATGTCTTTGATACAATGAACTAGCGGTTTTATCATTATAAGGGACCCTCATGAAATTTGTTGTCGCATTTGAAATGCTAGATGGATGCACCTGATGACCTGTCGGTACCATTGAGAGGCTGTTTGGTGCTCGTTACGTGACAGTTGACAGAGGCACGATATCCCGGTCCCGGCTGTGTTGTCATGGCAATGAGAACGATGAAAATATGTTGGGTTTTTTAATCTGTCTCCTAGGGAAAATTAACTGACTATTTTGCTACATATAGAAGGATTGAGAGATGAATGGTTTTGCTTTTCAATATTATTGGTTTGTCCTTCGGACTTCACTGTTTTATTCTGTCACAAACAACAGCCAAGCAATTACGGCATGAAGATTTGAAATTATATTGTAAATTAGGAGCAAATTTAAGAAAATCATAAAGAGGAGAAAACTCTTTATATCAACCGTAACAACTGCAGTACATCTGTTACAAACATCTTATGATACCGTTAAAAAGGGCTATAAATATTTTAAAGGGGAACAACTCTTTTATAACAGAAACAGTTAATAATGAAAATTCTGGGTTAAGTATGTTAATTTGAGTCCATGTCCAAAGTAAACTGTATGTGATGAACTACGTAGATACTACGATACATGTATGATAGAACATGTACTTTACATCCATATCAGTCCACAATTACCACAATAAATGTCGGAGCAATTCAGAATAAACGCAGTGAACTTTTGAGAGTGGTTTCTAAGCTGTCTGTAGATCAGTTATGTCTGCGTATAATATTACCCAGTTTGACACAGTGGGGTTTTGGTTTCTTCCTGGCTTGTATAGATATAACATATAGGTAATACTTAATTAAAAACTGGGAAGATTTTATCTAGAGACATTCTGAGCACATCATGTATACATAGAAAATAGAAATCCATTGTTTGATAATTGTCCTGCAATAGCTAGGACAGCTGGGTACAGCCATACCTGTATAAGATATGGTTCAGCTGGGTACAGCCATACCTGTATAAGATATGGCTCAGCTGGGTACAGCCATACCTATATAAGATGTGGATATATACGTGTAACAGTTGGGTACAGCCATACCTGTATAAGATATGGCTCAGCTGGGTACAGCCATACCTGTATAACATATGGCTCAGCTGGGTACAGCCATACCTGTATAAGATTTGGCTCAGCTGGGTACAGCCATACCTGTATAAGATTTGGCTCAGCTGGGTACAGCCATACCTGTATAAGATGTGGATACTATATACCTGTAACAGCCTCAGATGGCTGGGTACAGCCATACCTGTATAAGATGTGGGTACTATATACGTGTAATAGCCTCGGACAGCTGGGTTCAGCCATACCTGTATAAGATATGGCTCAGCTGGGTACAGCCATACCTGTATAAGATGTGGGTACTATATACGTGTAACAGACTCCGAACAGCTGGGTACAGCCATACCTGTATAAGATATGGCTCAGCTGGGTACAGCCATACCTGTATAAGATGTGGGTACTATATACCTGTACCAGGTAACAGCCTCAGGCAGCTGGGTACAGCCATACCTGTATAAGATGTGGGTACTATATACGTGTACCAGGTAACAGCCTCAGGCAGCTGGGTACAGCCATACCTGTATAAGATGTGGGTATTTTGTACCTATTTGAAGATCCTTATAAGCCACAAAGAGCCAGGATTGTCAATGCTGGTGGCACTAGCCTATGAATTATATATTATCCAGAGCTAGATCTCACAAACATACTCTAATTCATTGGCCTGTGTTGGAAACAATCTCAGGTCAGGGCCAGTATAGCTTTGTTTATGATAGGCAAGTGGTTTACAAAGAGAAAAAGCAATTAGATGGCTTTTAGGATATGAAAACAAACCTGTACGTCAAAGTGCAGGGACTAACACACCTGTACGTCAAAGTGCAGGGACATTCCTTATGTGTATATTGAGGTTTGAGAGTATACACCCATATATTAAGGTACAAGATAACTGTTGTATGTAGAAATACAAACCTGTAGACCTGTATGGTAAGGGGCAATAAGTTGACTTGAGTGTTCAATAACAAAAACCAACAAAATTTGTATAATTAACTGATATGTTACCATAATCAATGAGCAGAAGTTTAGTGTTAGATAATGAATCTATTTTACATATAGTGATGCTGACTGGAGGTTTTAGCTTTGGACTTCATATTATTTTAAAGTTAATTAAAGCCAGAAAAAGAAAGTGTAATTAATATCTCTCTGATATATTTAAATATAAATATGTTCCTACATGGACCTTAACATTAACAACACGTCTAAATCATTGAATCAAAGAAAACAACATTTGATTAAGCATGAAAAGCTGTTTTTAATTTGAAAGGATTGAATTATTCCTAGATCAAGTTTGTTGATAATTGAGTTATATATTTGTCCAAGAGGACGCGTAATAGGCTGAATGGACAGATAGTTTTTACAAATTAAAGATTTACTTAGATGTGACGGTAAACACAAAGTAAGTGATACAATCTCGGGAACATGAACCTCCAGGTGTTGAGGAAGGAGCACAGTAATTCTCCCAACGTAATTGGATTGCTTTTCCATTGATTTTTCTCTTGGTGTTCAAGCACTGGCTGTACACGTTTTGCCTGAGATGGATTAAGCTTATCATGCCCTCATCGTGTTTTTAATAATTCATCCCCAATCCTCCTTGTCATTTCTATTGAAACTATATATTTGAGGTTTTTATTGAGACTTCTGACCGGGACGGTTGCAGTCTGCTTGTGCCAGTAGCTGCAGTCGCCAGTGATATAACTGATTCAGTTTTCAGTGTCTTTGTGGAAAACAGTGTGTTTATCATGTCGCTCCGCGATCAGGTATCGTGCACGATATCACGGGCGGTAATGTTGCTGATGAGCACACACGTTAATCTTGTGTAATTATTCATTTGCTGTAATAAAAGTTCATTGTTAAGGGGAATTACACTACTCATATTTTCCCTGTATTGATTTTGTATCTTAGCTATGTTGGTGGGCACAACTATTTTTCACAGCATCAGTACCGTCGGTGACACGACGTCTACCTAGACAAACAAAACCCTGTCAACTGTAAATACAAACAGGTTCTCACTGAAATATATATTACTGTGAAAAGAATTACAGAAGCTTGGTATGTTTATCAATGTCTGTTTTTTATTACCTTTGTTGATTTTCACATCAACGATGATACATTTTACTGCAGGGGAAATTAGGTTGCAGGATTCGATCCTAAATAATGGTGAGTAAATATTTACAATGTTGGTGGTGGGGCTAATCTGGGAGTTATTAGCTAACAGACACTTAGTGGCACATCAATGACTGCAGATATATTTTAATGGTTGTCATTATACTAGACCTGGAGAGACTGTACTGTGTACAGATATATTTTGATGGTTGTCATTACAATAGACCTGGAGAGACTGTGTCTGTGTACAGATATATTTTGATGGTTGTCATTACAATAGACCTGGAGAGACTGTATCTGTGTACAGATATATTTTGATGGTTGTCATTATACTAGACCTGGAGAGACTGTGTCTGTGTACAGATATATTTTGATGGTTGTCATTGTACTAGACCTGGAGAGACTGTATCTGTGTACAGATATATTTTGATGGTTGTCATTACAATAGACCTTGAGAGACTGTGTCTGTGTACAGATATATTTTGATGGTTGTCATTATACTAGACCTGGAGAGACTGTGTCTGTGTACAGATATATTTTGATGGTTGTCATTACAATAGACCTGGAGAGACTGTGTCTGTGTACAGATATATTTTGATGGCTGTCATTATACTAGACCTCGAGAGAATGTGATTGTGTACAGATATATTTTGATGGTTGTCATTACATAGACCTAGAGAGACTGTGTCTGTATACAGATATATTTTGATGGTTGTCATTATACTAGACCTGGAGAGACTGTGTCTGTGTACAGATATATTGGTGATGGTTGTCATTACAATAGACCTGGAGAGACTGATCTGTATACAGATATATTTTAATGGTTGTCATTGTAATACACCTGGAGAAACTGTGTCTGTGAACAGATATATTTTGATGGTTGTCATTATACTAGACCTGGAGAGACTGTATCTGTGTACAGATATATTTTGATGGTTGTCATTACAATAGACCTGGATAGACTGTGTCTGTGTACAGATATATTTTGATGGTTGTCATTACAATAGACCTGGAGAGACTATGTCTGTGTACAGATATATTTTAATGGTTGTCATTATAATACACCTGGAGAGATCTGTATCTGTGTACAGATATATTTTGATGGAGACCTGAAAAGATTGAATCTGTGTCCAGATATATTTCAATGGAGACCAGGCTGTATCTGTGTACAGATATATTTTGATGGTTGTCATTATAATACACCTGGAGAGATCTGTATCTGTGTAATATTTTGATTGAGATCTGGAGAGATCTGTATCTGTGTAATATTTTGATGGAGATCTGGAGAGATTGAATCTGTGTAATATTTTGATGGAGATCTAGAGAGATCTGTATCTGTGTAATATTTTGCTGGAGATCTGGAGAGATCTGTATCTGTGTTATATTTTGATGGAAATCTGGAGAGATTGAATCTATGTACAGATGTTCTCGAGCCCCCTCCGTTACTGACAATCAACATTCTACAAGAAAACGAAGCTTTGAAATTGTTGCCATGGAGATTAAATGATACAAACTAACGTATTGATTTATTTACAATATCAGGGTATTTATGTTTTGAATATCAATTCCCTGGGGGCTATACTCAATTCTGTTTGGGTTAAGCAACGAGACACACTGACTTATGTCTTTCAATGAGGCAAATTTTGAAAACTGTGTTGTCATGGCAATTGAGAATTTATCACAATATGTAGATTGTCAAAACCAGTGATGTACATGTGGGTGTATTGTTGGATACAGAGCTAATGAAAACTTGGAGGAAAATCGTTAGTTTATCAGCTTATATCCTACAGGATCAGCTAGAAACACAAATGAATAATATATACAGTATGCTAGCTCTGACCTTGGTTCCTTAGACACTTGTGGATCTCAAGTGGGAGAAGAAAATATTCCAGAAAAGAACACTAGGAAGTCATGTAGAGGTGGTTAGACACCTTATATATCTGTCTGCTTTATATAACATTTGTATGGGGAGAACCAAATGTGCAAGTTTGTGTTCAAAAACCATTGTCATCATGATTAGTTATTAACGAGACTTATTTAAAGCTGTCAAAATGGCTGACTTGTAAGGGAGAAGTTGTGTAAAGACGTTGACGTGTGGGTGATCTGTATACAAACTTTTGATGACTGTCACTGTATTGTACTATCACTGGTATCACAAGCCTGGCGGAACTATCTGTCATAAATAACTTCCAACAATAGAAAATACACATTCTGACCTGGAAGATGTTACGCTAATTGTTGTTTATGGGAAATCTGTATTGGCTGGGGCCCCAGCTGTGAACTATGTCCTTCTTATGTTTCAAGTTTTAATATACCGTACTTTGATAAAAAATTTAAGACACAGGCGGCATGAGGGAAGTCGTTGTTCTGTTTAAATGTGATATGTTTTAACCAGTGGTGTTGATGTCAGTTTGGGCGTCGGTGAGCTAAAATAACAGGAGTTGGGTGTTATTGAAGGTCATTATGTCATCAAGTGTCGTCCGGTTTTTTCTTCATTTTCCTGTCACAGGTATTTCTAATGGGTAGTTCTACCTGTACCTTTCCTGTATACATATATTTCTACCTGTAATTACCTCTATATAAGTATTTCTATCTATTATTACCTATATAATGGTATTTTTACCCGTGCATTACCTGTAACTGGTATTTCTACCTGTACATTACCTGTTACATGTGTTTCTACCTGTAAATTACCTGTAACAGGTACTTCTATCTGTATATTACCTGTTACATGTGTTTCTACCTGCAAATTACCTGTAACAGATATTTCTATCTGTACATTACCTGTAACAGATATTTCTACCTGTACATTACCTGTAACAGGTATTTCTACCTGTACATTACCTGTAACAGGTATTTCTATCTGTACATTACCTGTTACAGGTATTTCTACCAGTACATTACCTGTAACAGATACTTCTATCTGTATATTACCTGTAACAGGTATTTCTACCTGTACATTACCTGTAACAGGTACTTCTACCTGTATATTACCTGTAACAGTTATTTCTACCTGTACATTACCTATAACAGGTATTTCTACCTGTATATTACCTGTTACATGTGTTTCTACCTGTGCATTACCTGTAACAGGTATTTCTATCTGTACATTACCTATATGCTCCAATATTGATTGGTATACAGGTGTTTACCAATCAGTGTTTGGTATTTACCTGTGGTATAATTATCAGACATCTACCTGTCTACCTACCAGTGCCACAGCTTGTAGTCACCTGATAGTGATGATAAATACTGGATCAGCTTTGTGTAAACCATCACAGGTTTAACTATACAAAAACAAAACCTCCAAGTATTGCTCTAAGCAAAAAATGACCTATGTACTCTGCAAGTCATATTTTATCAATTACAAAAATTCCTTGAATCTAGATCTTTACATCAGAACAGAAATATTGACATAAGTAATGTTCCTGTGGTGTTAGTGTTCGAGTATAATGATGTATAAAAAGTTTTAGTATTAATAAGGGCACTGTATGAGATGGGCATCAAGAGTATCATATAGATTATAAAGATGGTATATCGTTAATTTGTATTCAAAACCTGCTGAAATTACATGGTTACCGTCCTCATTGCTATGATATATGAAACAGAACTTGACTCTCTTAGAACATAAATTGTTCAGTGTTAACTTGACTGTCCCTGTATAACTGGTAACAAATGTAGCTGCGCTTCAGTTATGAGTATAAAACAATGAACCGTATCAATGTTTACTTCTGTTTGGTTACACTAACAGTGGATCTCCATCGTAAAAACAAACTTTTTCCACCAGATGAGATCTGGCCATTAGTGGTGTGACCATATATAGGTGCTGATAATTATAATGGTCTCTCGTTTGTATATTTATCCTAAAAAGATCTGTTTTCACACCAGATGGAATCTGACCGGGTCCCTTTAGTTGTTAAGGTTATCACTGGGCCAGTTTCTGTTTAGGTGTATATTGTACAGTAGGACATCTGTACCAACATTAGACAGAAGGTGTTTTTTATCTCCTCTGATGTTTCTCTGTAACCGTATTGACTAGAACTTGTCTAGGCCGTATAAACACAAATAAGGTCTGCTGTGCTTTATTACCTCGTACACATCTCGCTGTATTTCTCCGTATCTTTGTAACCCTGAGCTAGTGAGGTCGCGTTCGGTCCATCTATCATATTTATACCATTACAAACACATATTGACACCTTTATATGCATACAAAATCAATCAATAAAGTCGGCTTTGGAGTCAATACTGTAAGCAGTCCCCTATAGCCCTGTACCGCCACTGTAAGCAGGCTCCACAGTAATATATTGGCTTTAAGGACGTTACATCATTATTCCACCTGACTGATATTGAGGAGAACAAATCTCACGGTAAATTTAACCCCAACAAAACCCCTCCTAGCGGTCAGCCATCGTACCTAGCGGTCAGCCATCGTACCTAGCGGTCAGCCATCGTACCGCAAATAGGTCAAGTCAGAAATTGAAATTGAAGAAAAATGTACATGTTTGTTTTTTGTTGTTTTTTTTACTTACACGTAAGGGCTTCCCACATGTCATCACTGCGGTCCTGTTTAGTTACGTCCACGAAAAGAACCACGAAAAACCAGAATATAGGCATTAAATCCATTAGGTGCCGGGGTAACAGGCAAGTAGGATTTCCATACATTGGATAGGCAGCTCACTAACAAACAACATCAAAATAATCAACTTTTACATATAAAATGACAGCGTGGCAGCCGTGAAACTGCTGCTCTGTAAACGTGTACACCTACATACAGACAGGTAGACTATAAACCAATACTGTTAGGATTTCTCAGAGAGAAACTCACGATATGTTTTTACTACACACACTGTGACTAGCAGTGACTGACTAGGCCATGTGCTATCCTTGTTTAATAATAGGACACATTCAAACGTGTGTATGTCAGCAACCAATCAGAAGCTTACGTTCTCTGCTCTGTACTGATAGCTGGCTGAGCCTTCTCCCACACTAATCAATTACACAGGGCCTGTCAGTCCCGCCAGAGTTATCTCCCCTACATCTCAACACTCGTAAGTTACTGGAGTCAATTGGTGTTAAACAGGGACCAAGTGCTTGATCTTATTTCCAAATTATTCAAATAACAGAATAACCAAATATTCAAATAACAGAATAACCCAAATATTTAAATGACAAAATAACCAAATATTCAAATAACAGAATAACCAAATATTTTAATGACAGAATAACCAAATATTCAAATGACAGAATAACCAAAATGACAGAATAACCCAATGACAAAATAACCAAATATTTGAATGACAGAAAAATCAAATATTTAAATGACAGTGAGAATAACATAGTAGTGAAAAGGTTATTGTGTTGATATGGTATTACAAATGGTCTACAGACATATAAAAAATAATAGGCGGAAAATATCAATCAATTTCATTGCTATCTGAAAGGTACTTTAATGAGCTTTTCTCAATTTTGAGTAAAGGACTATGTATGGTTTTGCCTGTTTTTGGCCCCCAAATCCATCAAATTTTAAATTTCATTATTGAACACTCAAATAATATTATTTCAAATATAGATTACATCCCTCATGCAATTGTAATAATATTTATTTGTTATTTGTGCTATGGTTGCCATGGTAACCATCCGAAATATGCATAAATTATGCAAATGTAATTATTTGGTCTATTTTGGTCAATTTTTGCATACATTTTCACACAGCAACCACAGAGTGCATTCTTGAACAAAGTTAATATTTCTCCTAAGGATGTGGTATAAGTGCCCACATATTCTCATTTGATATGAAGTTTGTTCAAGAATGCGCTCAATAGTTTCTAATGGAAAAACTATCCAAAAAGTGGCCAAAATTGACTAAATGGTCAAATTTCCCTAATTTATGCATATTTGAGATGGTTTCCATGACAACCAGAGTTGAAACAGCAAATAACTATTGTTTCAGTTTTATCAGGGATGTACTCCATATTTGAAATACATTAATTTGAGAGTTCAATAATCTGCTTCAAAATTTGATAATTTGGGGGCCAAAATAGGCCCAAACCATATATAGTCCTTTGACCCTTTTTATGGAAAAAAAATTCTTGATAAACTTATATTTCGTTGATGTATAAGAGGGACACAAAAAAACTACATGTACCTCTTTGATCTACAAAAGGGACACCTGGATTCACCTGCACCCCCTTTGTTTTGCCGCTATACTTTGGTTTTGTATTTCTATATACAGTTTTTTACTGATTAAGCCAAATTTTGTCAAATTATATGATATTTATGTCATAAAAGAAATTGAGTTGACAAAACTAAATTATATCTCAACAAGAAAAAGCAGAAATTCATTACATAGAAGTCTGTAGCCTGATATGTTCCGAAGCCTTAAACATCAGTTTTCTTACAGTTCGACCCAGAAAATTGTGTTGAGTTTTTTTAAGTTGAAATATTTCTACTCTGTTGAAGAGAATGGCGTTGCCATTGACAACCGCATTGAAGACGTTGCATTAGTGTACTAATTGTGTTGTTTTCACAGCTAGAGACAAGGTTTTGTAGCTGTGGGTCGTACAATATTCATGGGGACCTGGTACCTACTGGTACACACCGACACACAGCCACCGTTCACATCTGTTGACACCACTGTTGATACACCCAGGGACATTTATCAGTTATGCTTCGTTTGGAATTTTTATGTTTTATTAATGATGACAAAAAGTTATTGGAGCTTAATATATTCTTTAGTATTCTTTGAACAATATTAAACTAAAGTATTTAAAAAGGGCATTATAGGCAACTGTGTGGACTGGCTCCCGTCTCTAGAATAATATACAGATATTGGAAAAAAATAGTCAAATAATTTTGATCACTTGGATGTCTGATTCTAGTTTGAAACAAGGGGGAGGTAAGCTAGTAGTAAAATAAAGTAGAGAAATTCTCTATAGAAACTTAGGGACTTGTAGCCAGTCTAGAACTGTGATGGAAAGTTCTATTCCGATTCTGATAAACTTGTTGATGCCATACATGTTGTTGAGTTTTACATGTACTGTTATATTCCATTATTTTAATTATTGTATGTATACACATCAAGCTGACATAAAAACAATGAAGTTTCCATGAAATTAAAACATCTATCAACATGAGGTCATTAGCTTGTATGTGTCGTCATAGAGAAAGAGTTTTGAATGAATGTGTCCATGTGTCTTCGTGATGTTTTTCTCTACCTCAAAAATGTCTATTCACTCAACCAAGTCATCCTGCAAATGTGTCTTGCTCAGGTTGATGTTGTTGAGAAGGATATGCTCCGAGTCTGACACGCCCAGAGTTTTCTTCAATGTTACTAGAGGAACATGAAAGATTAGGCTATATATTCACCTCGTGAAGAGACACCACATTGTCATATTACTTGTGAAGTCGGATCACAAACGAGTTGAATGGTTCAACCTTCTGTAAGCCTTGTCAGACATATGTTACATAGCCTTTAGACAATGTTTGATGGAACAGTGATTTACATGAAAATAAAAATCTGGTGATGTTGATATCAGATTACACAATGGAATATGAAAAACTCATATCTTCTGCTGTTTCAATTTTAATTTAGATAACAGAATACAACTCCATAAAAAGAGATAGAACAGGATGTGTTTTTCGTCTGAAATGATTATCATAAGGCTATTAATGCCAATGTCAATTGATATTAGGCAAATTAATTCTGCGACCTCTGTTGTTGTAGTGTAGGATTACCATCTCACAAAAAGCCATGTGATGCCTATCTTGGAAGCAGATGAAAACTTTTATAAAAATGTCAGTAAGACATTTGCACTGTAAGGCTGTGGCTGATTACTTCCAGTCTCTGTTCAATATCATTCTTAATTGTAAGTAACTCACTACGGTATGGTATTTGGAACATACAGTTTTGGTGTATAATTGAGTATATAATGTATATAAATGTAATGTAAAGATACAAGTTGCACACACCCTGCCTCCTCCCCGAAGTAACACCAATACCAAGCCCCACCTCCAGCCCTCAGAATATAGGCTTTGAACAAGTCTCCTCCGTGTTCAGTTATATGGACAAGGAAATATGCAGATAAAGATTCACATAATGCTGGGTTATATCTTATTTAACTTTTGTATGTCTTAACACAAAGTTTGAGTGATGGACTAAGTACTAAGTTTGGGTGATGGACTAAGTACTAAGTTTGAGTGATGGACTAAGTACTTAGTTTGTGTGATGGACTAAGTACAAAGTTTGAGTGATGGACTAAGTACTTAGTTTGTGTGATGGACTAAGTACTAAGTTTGAGTGATGGACTAAGTACTTAGTTTGTGTGATGGACTAAGTACTTAGTTTGTGTGATGGACTAAGTACTTAGTTTGAGTGATGGACTAAGTACTAAGTTTGTGTGATGGACTAAGTACTATGTTTGAGTGATGGACTAAGTACTAAGTTTTTGTGATGGACTAAGTACTAAGTTTGAGTGATGGACTAAGTACTAAGTTTCAGTGATGGACTAAGTACTAAGTTTGAGTGATGGACTAAGTACTAAGTTTCAGTGATGGACTAAGTACTAAGTTTCAGTGATGGACTAAGTACTAAGTTTGAGTGATGGACTAAGTACTAAGTTTGAGTGATGGACTAAGTACTAAGTTTGAGTGATGGACTAAGTACTAAGTTTGAGTGATGGACTAAGTACTAAGTTTGAGTGATGGACTAAGTACTAAGTTTGAGTGATGGACTAAGTTTGAGTGATGGACTAAGTACAAAGTTTGAGTGATGGACTAAGTACAAAGTTTGAGTGATGGACTAAGTACAAAGTTTTTGTGATGGACTAAGTACTAAGTTTGAGTGATGGACTAAGTACTAAGTTTGAGTGATGGACTAAGTACTAAGTTTGAGTGATGGACTAAGTACAAAGTTTGAGTGATGGACTAAGTACTAAGTTTGAGTGATGGACTAAGTACTTAGTTTGTGTGATGGACTAAGTACTTAGTTTGTGTGATGGACTAAGTACTTAGTTTGAGTGATGGACTAAGTACTAAGTTTGTGTGATGGACTAAGTACTAAGTTTGAGTGATGGACTAAGTACTAAGTTTGAGTGATGGACTATATATATAAGTATAAGGTCATACAAACTCTGTGTTGCCAATGCTCCTCTACAAAACATAGTTGTACCATTTTGTGACCTTGACCTTTGGTAAAACTCTGGTAAAATAATTGTTTTAACTGATGCATACAACCCACTAGGTAATGATTCTACCCATGTGATACACTCTGATCTCCATGGTTTAGCTGTTTTGACACCCTGGTCGCCATGGTTTAGCTGTTATGACACCCTGGTCGCCATGGTTTAGCTGCTATGACACCCTGGTCTCCATGATTTAGCTGTTATGACACTCTGATCTCCATGGTTTAGCTGTTATGACACTCTGATCTCCATGGTTTAGCTGTTATGACACCCTGATCTCCATGGTTTAGCTGTTATGACACCCTGGTCTCCATGATTTAGCTGTTATGACACCCTGGTCTCCATGGTTTAGCTGCTATGACACTCTGGTCGCCATGGTTTAGCTGTTATGACACCCTGGTCTCCATGGTTTAGCTGCTTTGACACTCTGGTCGCCATGGTTTAGCTGTTATGACACCCTGGTCGCCATGGTTTAGCTGTTATGACACTCTGGTCTCCATGGTTTAGCTGTTATGACACCCTGGTCTCCATGGTTTAGCTGTTATGACACTCTGGTCTCCATGGTTTAGCTGTTATGACTCTCTGGTCTCCATGGTTTAGCTGTTATGACACTCTGGTTTCCATGGTTTAGCTGTTATGACACTCTGGTCTCCATGGTTTAGCTGTTATGACACTCTGGTCTCCATGGTTTAGCTGTTATGACACTCTGGCCTCCATGGTTTAGCTGTTATGACACTCTGGTCTACATGGTTTAGCTGTTGTGACACTCTGGTCTCCATGGTTTAGCTGTTATGACACCCTGGTCTCCATGGTTTAGCTGCTATGACACTCTGGTCGCCATGGTTTAGCTGTTATGACACCCTGGTCGCCATGGTTTAGCTGTTATGACACTCTGGTCTCCATGATTTAGCTGTTATGACACCCTGGTCTCCATGGTTTAGCTGTTATGACACTCTGACCTCCATGGTTTAGCTGTTATGACACTCTGATCTCCATGGTTTAGCTGTTATGACACTCTGGTCTCCATGGTTTAGCTGTTATTACACTCTGGTCACCATGGTTTAGCTGTTATGACACTCTGGTCTCCATGGTTTAGCTGTTATGACACTCTGGTCTCAAAGGTTAACTGTTATGACACTCTGGTCTCCATGGTTTAGCTGTTATGACACTCTGGTCTCCATGGTTTAGCTGTTATGACACTCTGGTCTCCACGGTTTAGCTGTTATGACACTCTGGCCTCCATGGTTTAGCTGTCATGACTCTTTGGTCGCCATGGTTAAGCTGTTATGACACTCTGGTCTCCATGGTTTAGCTATTAGGACACCCTCTGGTTGCCATGGTTTAGCTGTTATGACACTGTCTGGTCTCCATAGTTAAGCTGCTTTGACACTCTGGTCGCCATGGTTTAACTGCTATTACAATGACTGGTCTCCATAGTTTAGGTGTAAACTAATGAGTTATATAACTGTAATATACTGTAGTTTGACTGATGAGGCCCTTGTTGTTTACCCTCACAATGTTACATCTGTCGGTACTTATCACAAATAGACAATAACGGGGCTTAGCCAATCACAACAAGGCGTGACTAGTTATACAAATCTGATGAAAAACCGTAATGCCATTAGTTGGTCAAGTGGTCTAAAGGGCTGTAGTAGAACTGACCTCTCCCTAGTACAATAGACCTCTCGGTGTGACTCGGACACAGTATATAATGACCATTCAAAATCTCCTCAGCTTATCAATCACTACCAAAATTAAATAATCAAATTCCAATTTCCTTATAAGCTCAACAGCTCCACAGTCCTATTTACGGTGAAGAGCTGGCCACAATAGGTTACTGTAGATGTTGGTGGGTGCTGGCCCTCCCTGGGTGTGTCAGACACTCCGTTATAGGGCCATGGTTATTGTGTGTCATTGTAAGTAACAAAGAACAGTATCAGAAACATGTGTAGGAAATAATTAACCTCCAACTTCCATAGATACAAGATTGTAAAAAGCAATTAGTCAAAATAAACTGAAAAACAAACTGTGATCATGGTTATTCTGCAGGATCTTTATGGTGTTTTAATTTGGGGTGTCACGATGATGTCACAGAAACATGAAATATAAGACAATATATAAATAACAATAAATACAATCAGGAAAGTACAGATAATAACAACACTGAATACAATCAGGAAAGTACAGATAATAACAATACTAAATACAATTGGGAAAGTACAGATAATAACAATACTAAATACAATTGGGAAAGTACTAAATGGATACAATTTTATTGAATCTATTATTGTATTGCTTCAATGCACAAAGATATCAGTTTAGTATGTATAACGTAACATATGTTTACAGATTTAAAAATAACTTTGAGTACCTGCCATGTCTCCTTGCCTGAAAATACATTTCTTTATTCATGAAAATATCACCTTTGAAAACAAAATATCTCCACTCATGAAATATTTATAGTTCCATGAAAATTATCACCTATAAAAATGAAAATATCTCCATGCACTCATGAAATGTTTATACTCTCATGAAAATTATGAGCTGTAAAAATATGCTCCCAATTATGGAATACTTATACATCTGTGAAAATACTTAAACTCATGGATATACTTAACCTATGAAAATAATGCTGGCCTGTCAAGGGCAATACACCTATGATCACTGTGGTTGTATTACACACCTACCCATGCAATACAGCCACAATGTGACGTCACATTGACTTGATCAACAATGACATGATGTCATGAATACAGTAAAAATCTGATGCCAAAAAGGGAAAAAACCAACACAGATTAATTTAAACCTTTCACAAAATTTAACCATGAACATTAAAAAGCTGAGATTAATTTTTCTGGACAAATGTTTGCATATATGGGGTATGTTTAATCTCGCTGACTCATTTGTTTTCATCAAAAAGCTCAAAGAAAAAGTTGGTATTTTCAAAATGGTAGCCAGTCAAAACGTATTTCATGGATTTTGAGCTTATTCGGGTAGTTGATATGAGAGAAAAAATACTCTTTCATGACCAAGGGTGTGAAATAGGGAAATTCCACCCATGAGATTTCAAAAATTTGGCCAAACCCTCGACAAAGCCTCTGGATTTACCATTGCAAAAACCTTGGGTGGAATTTCCATATCTTACACCCCTGGTCATGAAAGAGTCTTATAGTATTGTATGTATGTGTAAGTAATATTTAATTATTAAGAGTGTTTTTTTAGAAGGTGGAGATGGGGGGTGGGGGGGGGTGGGGTTACAACAGCAGATATACTATTCTTTTGAATAAATACCTATTTCTATAAAAACACTTGTGAACAGGAAAACCTTTCAGTCTTTATCAATATTGATTACAGTGTAACATAGCACATTCATTACAATTATTTTTGATAAAAGAAACCAAAAAATGTTAGTGGGAAAAAAAAGTAATTGTTATCTTCAGAATGTTTAGGGTTTATTTTGCGAGGGAATGTCAAGAATAAAACGTACTGGGTGAACCGCAGATGGCAGTCTGGTTCACAGTAAAACAGGACCTAGGAATACTGTTTATTTATCAGTTTCTACCTAGATAGCATCTCTTCTCCCTGTCTACCTTTGATGTTATGAATTATTTAGTAAACATGTAAATTTTGATGATGTTTACTGCAGTAGATACAAGTCACATATATATATATACACAGGGGAGAGTGTATATAGTTCTCTGTGATATAGTGTTGAATGTTGGGAATGGGGATGGGTGTGGGGGGTCCTGATTTGAGAGGGAAGCTACATTTTGGAGACAGGGGTGTAGTACTCTGTGATATAATGTTGAATGTTTGGAGGGGAGGTGTCCCGATTTGAGAGGGAAGCTACATTTTGGGGACAGGGGTATAGTACTGTGATATAGTGTTGATTGTTTGGAGGGGGGGGGGTCCAGATTTGAGAGGGAAGCTACATTTTGGAGACAGGGGTATAGTACTGTGAAATAGTGTTGATTGTTTGGAGGGGGGGGGTCCAGATTTGAGAGGGAAGCTACATTTTGGGGACAGGGTTATAGTACTGTGATATAGTGTTGAATGTTTGGAGGGGGGGTCCAGATTTGAGAGGGAAGCTACATTTTGGAGACAGGGGTGTAGTACTCTGTGATATAGTGTTGATTGTTTGGAGGGGGGGGGGGTCCAGATTTGAGAGGGAAGCTACATTTTGGAGACAGGGGTGTAGTACTCTGTGATATAGTGTTGATTGTTTGGAGGGGGGGGGGGTCCAGATTTGAGAGGGAAGCTACATTTTGGGGACAGGGGTATAGTACTGTGATATAGTGTTGAATGTTTGGAGGGGGGGTCCAGATTTGAGAGGGAAGCTACATTTTGGAGACAGGGGTATAGTACTATGATATAGTGTTGATTGTTTGGAGGGGGGGGGGGTCCAGATTTGAGAGGGAAACTACAATTTGGGAAGAGAGGACCCTGGTGATGTGGTGATTATGTATATACAGATAAAAACGCCATGCTTGGAAGAATGTTAAGTTTGTTGTTTGGGTAGTTTTGCACAATTCAGTGAATAACATTGGATTAGTTTATTTTTATATGTTGATCATAACTTGTGGTATGGTATGTAGGCCAACATCTGGTGATAAGTTAGGTAGAGTTACCTCCCTTCTATAATACAACACTCTAGCTTTGGTAAAGCTGGATTTACAATTAGTCTGTTTTAAATCAACATTTCTTCAGCATAAAAAGATAACATTTTCATATAAAAATATTAAGAAGCATGAGTCATTGTTTAAATAAGACACCCATCAGTGGTTACATTACCAGTCCTAATATGATGTAACAGTTACCTCCCTTTAAACATATTTGGAGGATGACTCCTAATTTCCCATTTTCTTGCATGTAACACTGCAGTGTTGTTTTTACATCACATTGATAATAAATTAGCCAACAAGGAGGATCCATATATTTGTTGAAATAACTTCTTTCATAATTGTTGTAAAATAAATAAGGTTTATAATTTCTATAATGCATTTGGTTTAGTCATTAATACTGTATTAAAACCTAGGTAGAGATTATTTCAAACATCTTATTTGAAATGTGTCAGATGGAGAAACATGGCTATGGAAATTTAGTAACAATTTATTACAGATTAGGGTCATTCTGATGTGAATCAAGTCATTGATATCCTAAAATAGTTCTTTAAGAATTAAAATTAAACAAAGTATCGGATGCTGATGAATGACAAACAGCCCCACATGTATATATGTATATATATCGTGAATGTGGTCTTCTGAACGACCCGTATGTAGGAGTGTATACAACGTGTATAGGACCGGTACCTGTACAAACAGAAGGAAGTTGGTTTCATGCCTTTTCCTTTTCCAGTAATTGCACTGTTGTACAATTATCATTGTGTATCTTTATAATCACAAAACCATTTCACAATTCTGCAGTGTATAAATACCATTTTATTGTTGTAAGTTAATTATATATGAGACTTGTTTGATATCAAACATACACTTATCTGTAGCAAAATACAGTAACACAAATATTTATCTATAGCAAAATATTAACACAAATATTTATCTACTGGTAAAGCAAGATTTTGAAAAATATTAAGACAGATAAATAACAAATTCAATACAGGCATAGACACTTACAGACATAGGTGTCCCTCTCTTCTCGTTCCTTTGTCTTTGTCACTGCCTGTAGTTGTTCATTATCACCTCAAATTACTGTCACTCACAAATTATGATGATCTGGTTTCTCAATTGTCATTACATAATTGTTATGAAAAACAGGTTTATTTATAGTAGTCCATTTATACTGTATAAATAGTTTACGTGTCCTAGGAAGTTTCAGAAATTTCGATGCAGTGTAAGGTTTGCATCCTGATTGATGGTGAGTCACGATGGGTTATATTTGTACACAATACACAATTTATAGTAAATAACAAAATTAACGCTGGGCAAATGTAGATTTTTACCTGTGAAGGGCAAATGCTTTAACTTGTTAAAATTTTCGTGGTACATATATATATCAGTAAATATATTAGACCCTTTTACCACTGTGAACCAAACTGGACTCATCCATATAATTGGGTGGAAGAGTTTATCTCAGTTACATAGGGTGAAAGGGTTAAGATGTGTAAAACCTCACTGTTTTTTTACAGAGTTAACAGGTTTCTTTGAG
The DNA here is from genome assembly GCA_947623455.1 of Mimachlamys varia. Taxonomy (NCBI): domain Eukaryota; kingdom Metazoa; phylum Mollusca; class Bivalvia; order Pectinida; family Pectinidae; genus Mimachlamys; species Mimachlamys varia. Next base: position 1,902,215 of record OX392539.1, read on the forward strand.
TTCCTTAAAACACTGTGTACAATACACTACTTGCGTTAAGATTTGTAAAACTTCACTATTTCTTACAAAGTTAACAGGTCTCTTTGAGTTCCTTAAAACACTGTGTACAGTACACCGCTTACGTTAAAATGTGTAAAACCTCATTATTTTTTACAGAGTTGACAGGTTTCCTTAAGTTCCTTAAAACACTGCGTACAGTACACAGCATCACATCCTTTAGTCTGACATATGTGGAATTTCAACAGACCGTCACTTTCCCGGTCACAATTCAAACAGATAGTCTTTGCCGGCTTACAATCACACAGACTGGCCATGAATGGACAGCTGTAGTAAAACCAGGATCCCAAAGTCATCCTCTCAGAAACATCCTTCTCCTTCTTACGTGAGGTGAGAAGGTGGGCAATCCAACCTAATATTGTTCTTCTCTTGATTCGTATCTTGGAATGGAGATATTGTATTCTATCAAACTCGACTTCAGGATAGAAATGTGCTGCCACTTTCCTCCTCACCCGTAACCCGTAGGCCTGCATGAACATGAATACAAACGCCATCAAGTACAAGAACACGATAAGGTAGATGTTCCTGGTATCGGGGGCGTGGGGGTTCGGCAAACAGGTTGTCATGTTAAAGTCGATGTTGTAGTCGTAGTCAATAGCAACAGCAGATGCTAGTTGGCGTAGAATTACAGCCATCAAACTGTTCCCCTCAACGTTCAGCATGATCACACCTGTTCCAGACACACTGATGTTGATGTTGCCGTAAGTTTCAATGAGAACCAGAATGTAATAGAGTACATAGTCAATAGCGATAATGATGGAAGCTATCACCAGACTTCGTCCAATGATAGCTGCCCCTTTCTGGCACGTTTTCAGCTCCATGGGAGCCATCAGAGGGGAGTTGGTCACAATATACTTGTGTTTCTCTCTAGAGGTGAGTGGGAGAATGTGCTCTTTTCCAGTGTTTTTTCGTTTCGTATCGTACTTTACGAACTCTTTTGTGATGTATATGTTGTCGTACGCCTCCTTTGCCCTCCATTTACTGAGATATAAGAATGACCTCAGAAGCAGAAAAATAAGTGAGCATGCTAGCACCTGGCCGATAATCTTGGCGTAATAAAGGACCACAGTTGTCTTTGACAGAATGTCTGCCTTTACATTATTGACGATCTGCTCACTCGTCTGGGACGAGTTTATTCCTCCACTTATGTCAAATGTTGTATTCAGGCCAAATACAAAAAAATTGGTCATTTTGTCCAGAAGGTCTTTGACCTCTTGAACTGAACTATTTGCAATGTTTGCAAAAGTATCGAGAATTCCACACACAGGGCCAGCAATGTCAAGGACGCTGCAGAGTCCGCTGATGTCGAGTACCACACAGATATTGTCAAGTATGCCCCGCCTACAAGTAAAATATCATACTCATTATTACGTAAGTCAGGTACCTCACAAACATTGTCAATTATGCCCCGCCAACAAGTAAAATATCATACTCATTATTACGTATGTCAAGTATGCCCCGCCTACAAGTAAAATATCATACTCATTGTTACGTATATCGAGTACCTCACAAACATTGTCAAGTATGCCCCGCCAACAAGTAAAATATCATACTCATTATTACGTATGTCAAGTATGCCCCGCCTACAAGTAAAATATCATACTCATTGTTACGTATGTCGAGTACCTCACAGATATTGTCAAGTATGCCCCGCCTTCAAGCAAAATATCATACTCATTATTACATATGTCGAGTACCTCACAGATATTGTCAAGTATGCCCCGCCTACAAGTAAAATATCATACTCATTATTATGTAAGTCAGGTACCTCACAAACATTGTCAAGTATGCCCCGCCTTCAAGTAAAATAGCATACTCATTATTACATATGTCGAGTACCTCACAAACATTGTCAAGTATGCCCCGCCTTCAAGTAAAATATCATACTCATTATTATGTAAGTCAGGTACCTCACAAACATTGTCAAGTATGCCCCGCCTTCAAGTAAAATAGCATACTCATTATTACGTATGTCGAATACCACACAGATATTGTCAAGTATGCCCCGCCTTCAAGTAAAATATCATACTCATTATTTATATTGTCAGATTTAACTCAGTATTAACAAGTTTTATACGTTAGTATGATGAGCCGGTTTAAAACTGCTAAAATACATCGTATTATAACTATGTTATCAGCATACAAGAGAAAGTGGGATGTTGATATATAATGTACAGTACAGAATGTTCAAGGACAGTTCTTCATACCAAAGGTGATTGATTCTTAAATGGCTGTTCTGGCCGTAAGATTAATTGAAATTCGAAAAGGAGAGATGACCAGACAATTTGTGATCATATGAGGAGTCGAGGATCTTTGTTTTCTGTGCCCAAAACAAGTACGTTACTTACCTGAAGGCTTTATCAAACTTACTTTGATCGATTGTACTGGCCTTCTACACATTGCAGAGCAGTATTTTCAATACCCTCCATTTCACAAAGTTGTCCAGTCTGCGATTGGAGAACCTGCATCAGTTTTCCATTTTGTGACAGTTTTTCCTTCATCAATGATATTTTCTCTGTGTTTGAAGTATCATCGTATGCGTTCCGTTTTCTTCGTTTCCCAAAGCCGAGAGACTTGCCTAGGTCTTCAATACCATTAACAATATCATCAGTTGGGTCGATTGAATTGAAGAAGTCCTCACAAGCTGTCTTTGCTGAGTTGATGCCGGATACACAGGTAGAATGGGCTCCACTTATCGCAGTCTTACATTCCTTAAAGAGCAAATATTGAAACATTAGTTACATTTCTGACAAATCTACACTGAAATGAAGCTGACAATTCTGTCCACCAGGATGTGGAACAACATTTCTGTCCATCAGGATGTGGAACATTATTTCTGTCAACCAGGATGTGGAACAACATTTCTAACCACCAGGATGTGGAACAACATTTACCGGTTCTGTAAATAAAACAAAGCCTGCTTTTCTGGGAGTAAAATGATGAAGTGATGCCTATTATAGAACAGATACTGTGTTTACAGTCCTGATTTGGCAGTAAGTCTATGACAGGTAATTAGCCATCCAACATGACAGAAACATTAACTTTATTGTCCCATTATGACAGCCACCAGCTCTGAGTCGGAGGATCACTGTGTCCTGCAGGTAGGGCGTAACTGTCTCACTTTTTGCAATTGTTGCGATTATGATGCCACAATTAGAAGATGATGTTGCTAAATATTGTTATGTGACATCACAAGCAAGTAATGTGATAAATGAAATCACATCGAGGGAGTTACCCATGCCTAAAATATTTACAGACTGGTTAAGTTTATCAAATGAGTTAGGAGTGAGAAAACCTTTAGTCGTTATTTGAAGATAATACTGGTATGTGATTAATATTTATGTATCGTGTAGAATCTAGTGATACTTACTAATGATAACTCATGCAGTTTATCAAAGGCTTTCTGTGTAGAATCTAGTGATACTTACTAATGACAACTCTTGCAGTTTATCGAAGGCTTTCTGTGTAGAATCTAGTGATACTTACTAATGACAACTCTTGCAGTTTATCGAAGGCTTTCTGTGTAGAATCTAGTGATACTTACTAATGATAACTCTTGCAGTTTATCGAAGGCTTTCTGTGCTGCGTCCTGGAAATCTTGAATGGTATTGATGATGGGTTGTACCACCTCCAACAAAGAGTCTGCTAACGCTTTCACTTCGGTGAAAGACTGGTTGATCCTCTCCGCTATCTTAATCAGCGGTTCCACCAGCTGGTGTTTCAGGGCCTTGGTCTGGTTGTATATGAGCTCGGATGTACACGCCATGCTGTTGGAAACTTCTTCAGAATTGGCCGAAATATTCAGCACTGGTCCTGTCAAGAGTATGGCAAAAATGACCGCTAGAATGGCTGTGCGTCCTCGGCCCGTCACCAGCGTGGGAACCATCAGGAGGACGAGACACCGGAATGTTGCTGACAAAGCCAGGAAGATGCTGAAGACCAGCGTAACACCCAGTGTTATCCAGGCCGCTATGTCTAAGTCGTAATTAAAGCTGAAGGCCAGGAGGATAAACACTATTCCCCCGGACAGGAGACCACCAAGGATACCTAGTAGAACCGTCTTCAAAGGGTTCCTGACGGCACAGTCCGCAATACAGCCAAAAACACGGCCCTTCAAGTCAAAAGGTGGTTTCTTCTCTTTCACTTTCTTGGGTTTCTTTTCTTTCACTTTCTTTTCTTTCACAGGTTTAACTTTTTTTTCCTTTGTCTTTTTCTGGTCGCTGACAAGGACTTTGGTGTCTTTGTCAGTTTCAAGGGGTATATCTGGCACAGACACGACAACTGAATCCGTGTCCTCGAGGGGTGCAGGGTAAGGCCCCCCGGGAAGGCCAAGAGACTGACGGCCAGTGAGAGGTGTAGGGGCACTTATAACAGGGTTACTAGGGTCTTCTATAGGGATTGGTGCACTTATTATAGGTCTGTTAGGATCCTGTATGGTTGTAATGTGTGTCTCTGGAACAGGCACGGGGATAACAGGAGTTGGCTCAGGGGCTTTAGGTTTGGACGGAGGAGAAGGCCGAACAAGTGGTTGACCTGGTATAATAGGCTGTAAGGGTACTGGATAACTGTCATCGATAGGCTCAAGGAGGATAGGTGCACTTATTGTAGGATGTGAACCTTGTTGTAACGGAGCAGGTGACACATGGACTGGTGAAGCTGGTACAGGGATATCTACCGGAGGTTCAGGTAGGTGGTTGTCATGGTTACCAATAGGCTGTAGGGGTACAGGATAGCTCTTGGCTATAGGCTCCTGAATAATTGGTGCACTTATCACAGGATGTGAGATTTTGGGGATAGGAGCAGGTGAAACATGAACAGGTGAAGCTGGAACAGGGATATCTACCGGAGGTTCAGGTAGGTGGTTGTCATGGTTACCAATAGGCTGTAGTGGCACAGGATAGCTGTCACCTATTGGCTCCTGAAGGACGGGATTGCCTATAACAAGTTTGTGGTGAGGAGGAGGAGAAGGTTGTTTTGGTTTTTCTGCCACCTCAGGTTTTGGTGGTAATGTTAATCCAGGTGGTTTTTGATGTTTCAGTTTTGGAGATGGCATTATTGGTATAGGAGATGAATGAACTGTTTCTAGTGGTTTTGAAACAATTGGCTTTGGTGATGAGATGATTGGCTTGGGTGATGAGATTACAGGTTTTGGTTTTGTTATTTTCGGCTTTGGTGTCAAAATGGCTGGTTTTGATGATAAGTCAACAAGAGGTTTTGGGGAGGAGATGTAAGGTTCAGGAGTTGATAGGTCGCTGACCTCGGGCTCCTGGTCCACGGTTGGTTCCTCCTCCATTGTTCTCTTCATCATCAGCTGCCGATTTATTTCCGCTTTTAGTGCTGTCATGTCAATTTTTTCGATGGTAACGTCTTCAGCTTCGGAAGCTGGGCTGGGTTCAATTTTAATGGTTGTCCTTGCATTAACATTGATCATTTGATCATTATTGACGGCTTCCTTCATTCTTCGAATTTCATTGCGGACCTTTTCACTGGGAGGAGCCTCGGGGTTATCTGGCAGGAGAAGCAGACGTCCCGCTATGTCTGATTTCACAGTCAACTTCTCAACCTTCTCCACATAAGATGCAGGAAATATTCCGAAGTCCCCAGTGTTGGAGTTGAATCCCATAAACCAGCCATTCCCTACGTCCTTAACCTTGTCTATCCAGTCGTTGACGCGTAGAGCCATGTAGCTGTACGCCTCTTCATCAGGCCGATAGTCGTACAGGGCGCGGTACCGGGCCATCACTGCTGACAGAAATAGTAAAGGTGTAAAGTCGGTAAATTTAACGTAAACGCTTCGCTTTTACGCAATTTACCTCATGCTCCATTGGATTTATGATCTCATAAACTAAACAAAATCAAAGGTTAATCCTTAAATAACAAAAACTGATTTTTGTTTATGTGATTGAATATAAGCTAATCTGTTATCAAAATTCACTACCATTGGCTATAATACAACATAGTCTAGGGTAATTGTGACGTCACAATGTTATGTATCTATTATGTCACAATGTTTACGAAACAACTGCAAAATTTTACTTCAGGGCATATAAAATTTGTAAAAGTTGTCCCAATGACGGCCACCTAGTGATCGAAACATGTCAAGGATTTATCCTTGCCTTCAACTCAACTACAATGGATGGTGGTGATTCTTTATACCTATACTTATGACTGTAACACATTGTGAGGATCTCTACTGAATACCGTTCAGTATCCTTCCATCACCCACACCACTATTGAACACCTTAGGAGTGTTGGTTCTCAAACCTGTAGCTATTCTCTATCTGTTGTAACTAGTATGACTATTTCTCTAGCGGTCTTATTAAGTGTAACTATTTCCTGACGTGGTTTTATACCGTGATTAATAGTTAATAATCAGACTTTTTCAAGTTCAAATCTAGCATATAAAATGTATCGTGAAATATTGTAAAAAATGCAGTTTTTACTCTTTAAACCAAAAAGAAAATACTTTAAGATACCGAAACACATTTAATTAAATTTTACAGAAACACTTACAACAGTACAGAAGTCTTTTTAAGCTATACTTACCTGAAATATTGGTGTCTACAGTTCTAACAGTGGTCAGTTGGAGTCTACAAGTCCAGTAGCCCAAACACTCCTTACCACCCGTTTATAAGATGTACTGATGTATTAGCTGTATAGGGAACTCAGCTAAGGAAATGTACAGGATACAGTGATTAAGATTTCCTTCTGTGATACATACCAAATATGTCTCCTGGCAGCTGTTGGTACTATTGCAGATACTGTGTATAACATTTGTAGTACTGTGTATATATCTAAAGGAAGGATGTGTATAGGTATTGACTGTTTACTTCTGCCACTCCAGCTCTGTTCCTTACATGTTCAGAGAAATATAACATGTATATTTATCATATGATTGTTGTGTTATTCAGTAAATATACCCGTGCCATATTGTTTGCGTATTACACGTGTAATATTGACCTATTAGCCGAGGGTGATTGGCTGGAAGTTTTAGTTGTCCTTATTTTGCCGTTACGCATGGGACAATAACGTGACATCATCAACTTCCGCACTGGAGTCAAATGGCGCCGTTTTACATTTCAATGTTGTATGTAAATGGTCGTTTTACCAGAGGAATGACACAAATTGATATAATGTGATAATCAGGATCTTTTAACACTTGTTTTTCATTTCCAATGAGATTCATTAGACTCGCTAAAAAAATTCTGAGACACAATTTGTAAATCTCATAATGGAAACTTATGTCAGATACAATATATATGTCCTCCATCAAATTGAGGGAGATATTTGTGTTTATCAGAAATGGTTTTCATTGTTGTAACTCGTTAAACTGTTAAAAATATCTTGGTGAAATTTGAAGTATGCTCAGTAGGATGTGAAGTGTACTTTATGGTCACTATGATATTCATGTCAAGGTCATATAGTGCTTTAGGTCATTGTAGCCTTCATGTCAAGGTCATAGTGTAAATTCACTGTGACTTTCATGTCAAGAACAAAATGTAAATTCACTGTGATCTTCATGTCAAGGTCATAATGTAAATTCACTGTGACTTTCATGTCAAGGTCATAGTGTCAAGTTCTTGGGTCACTCTGGCCTCCATGTCAAGGTCAAAGTGCAAACCAAATGCAAAAATATCCAGCAAAGGTGTAAGATTGGTATCAGATGAACAATTCATGTTCATTGGGCCTCTTGAGTTGAAAGGCCAGATCATTTCAGTTTATCAAACATTATATCTAACATTGCCTTTTCCCGTTACAGGAGGTGTTTGTTCCGCAGTCTGGTCGGAAAGTTTTATGGTACAGCTGTGGCCCCACTGTGTACGATGCTTCTCATATGGGCCATGCAAGGTATGAAAATTTTAAAATATAGATGTGCTTAGATAATACGAAAGATTCAAAGACTACAACAAAGAAAAACCAACTATAAATAACACAGTTGCACAATTTTTAAGATTTAAGTTCAATGAATTATGTGTGATTAAATAATTTCATAGAATCATTAGAAGATTATTCTCAAAATTAATGACTTTCAAGTTATGATTTTCAGTACTTTGACATGTTTTATTGGCTGTAGGTCATACATCTCTTTCGATATTCTGCGGCGAGTTATGCAAGACTACTTCAAATATGATGTGTTTTACTGTATGAACATCACCGATGTTGATGATAAGGTAAGCAACTTCTCCCTTCTAATTCCACCCCTTGACCTCTAATCCAACCACCTGACCTCTAATCACATACCCTGACCTCTGCCATCGAACCTTGTTATTGCACAAAATACTTTGACTTAAACAGGACCTTTGAGTTGTGCAAGTTCAAGAAAACAAGGTTGACTGTACCTATTCACCATAGAAAATGTAGATTATAATGAATTTTCTGTCTTTTAGATGTATTTTCCCTTTTTCTATCATTGTTTACAGCAGACTAAGGTAAAGACACTTCCAAAAGTTCCAAACTTCAGCTGTCACTGAAAATATACCCCCACAAAATGTGTTTGTTTGATGGTTGGCCAGTGTTATTTGTGATAGATAATTATGATATTTAACGTGAAGCGACTACATGTATGTATACGTGGTTTTGTTATAGATAATTATGATATTTAAGTGAAGTGACTACATGTATGAACTTGGTTTTGCCTTGCAGATTATCAGACGGGCCAGACAGAACCATCTGTGGCAGAATTATATAGGTGAAAAACTTCCCTGGAAAAAGGTCATGGATGACACGCTACAAGCCATGAAGGTGAGGGTCACTTAGGTCATAGTGTGGTGATACTCATACATGTAGTTGTTAATTCCACAGGTGTAAACATTTCACGATTTTCTATTTGGAAATTACTTATGAGAGTTTAAGTTCGCTGATAACAAACTACTTGTGAAATCTAGATCATATAGCCACAAAATTTCACAAATGTTGATTTTTGAGAATTTTGATGCGTTTGCGAATTTAACGAAATCACCACCCTTGCAAATATTAGCAACTATACTGTAGTTAAAAGCGTGCATCTTATCTACTCTTGTTGTGGAAAATAAGAATGAGAATTTATATATGTCAATATATTTTCGTATTGAGTTGTTGAATTCAAAAGAAAAACTTTTTCTTAACACTTAGAAAATAGAAAGATTAGCCTAAAAAATAAGATCTGCCTGTTCAGAATGTTATGTTGAACTAACCTCAATAATTTGGGGGTGGATCGGGTGGTGTTGTGAGTAGAGCACAGGCTTGTCACAAAGACAGTGGGTGTTTGATACTCCAGTCAGTCGTGGAAAGGTCTGGGCTGTTGAACTGGTTTGATACTCCAGTCAGTCGTGGAAAGGTCTGGGCTGTTGAACTGGTTTGGTTCTCCAGTCAGTTGTGGAAAGGTCTGGGCTGTTGGCCTGGTTTGGTTCTCTAGTCAGTCGGGGAAAGGTCTGGGCTGTTGGCCTAGTTTGGTTCTCTAGTCAGTCGGGGAAAGGTCTGGGCTGTTGGCCTAGTTTGGTTCTCTAGTCAGTCGTAAAAAGGTCTGGGCTGTTGGCCTGGTTTGGTTCTCTAGTCAGTCGGGGAAAGGTCTGGGCTGTTGAACTGGTTTGGTTCTCTAGTCAGTCGGGGAAAGGTCTGGGCTGTTGGCCTGGTTTGGTTCTCTAGTTAGTCGGGGAAAGGTCTGGGCTGTTGGCCTGGTTTGGTTCTCTAGTCAGTCGGGGAAAGGTATGGGCTGTTGAACTGGTTTGGTTCTCTAGTCAGCTGTGGAAAGGTCTGGGCTGTTGGCCTGGTTTGGTTCTCGAGTCAGTCGTAAAAAGGTCTGGGCTGTTGGCCTGGTTTGGTTCTCCAGTCAGTCGTATCAGTCGTAGAAAGGTCTGGGCTGTTGGCCTGGTTTGGTTCTCGAGTCAGTCGTAAAAAGGTCTGGGCTGTTGGCCTGGTTTGGTTCTCTAGTCAGTCGTAGAAAGGTCTGGGCTGTTGAACTGGTTTGGCTCTCTAGTCAGTTGTGGAAAGGTCTGGGCTGTTGGCCTAGTTTGGTTCTCTAGTCAGTCGGGGAAAGGTCTGGGCTGTTGAACTGGTTTGGTTCTCTGGTCAGTCGGGGAAAGGTATGGGCTGTTGATCTGGTTTGGTTCTCCAGTCAGTCATGGAAAGGTCTGGGCTGTTGGCCTGGTTTGGTTCTCTAGTCAGTCATGGAAAGGTCTGGGCTGTTGAACTGGTTTGATTATCTAGTCAGTTGTGGAAAGGTATGGGCTGTTGAACTGGTTTGGTTCTCCAGTCAGTCGTGGAAAGGTCTGGGCTGTTGAACTGGTTTGGTTCTCCAGTCAGTCAGGGAAAGGTCTGGGCTGTTGAACTGGTTTGGTTCTCCAGTCAGTCGTGGAAAGGTCTGGGCTGTTGGCCTGGTTTGGTTCTCCAGTCAGTCGGGGAAAGGTCTGGGCTGTTGAACTGGTATGAATCTCCAGTCAGTCGGGGAAAGGTCTGGGCTGTTGAACTGGTTTGGTTCTCCAGTCAGTTGTGGAAAGGTCTGGGCTGTTGGCCTGGTTTGGTTCTCGAGTCAGTCGGGAAAGGTCTGGGCTGTGGAACTGGTTTGATACTCCAGTCAGTTGTGGAAAGGTCTGGGCTGTTGGCCTGGTTTGGTACTCTAGTCAGTCGGGGAAAGGTCTGGGCTGTTGAACTGGTTTGGTTCTCCAGTCAGTTGTGGAAAGGTCTGGGCTGTTGGCCTGGTTTGGTTCTCTAGTCAGTCGGGGAAAGGTCTGGGCTGTTGGCCTAGTTTGGTTCTCTAGTCAGTCGGGGAAAGGTCTGGGCTGTTGGCCTAGTTTGGTTCTCTAGTCAGTCGTAAAAAGGTCTGGGCTGTTGGCCTGGTTTGGTTCTCTAGTCAGTCGGGGAAAGGTCTGGGCTGTTGAACTGGTTTGGTTCTCTAGTCAGTCGGGGAAAGGTCTGGGCTGTTGGCCTGGTTTGGTTCTCTAGTTAGTCGGGGAAAGGTCTGGGCTGTTGAACTGGTTTGGTTCTCTAGTCAGTCGGGGAAAGGTCTGGGCTGTTGGCCTGGTTTGGTTCTCTAGTCAGTCGGGGAAAGGTATGGGCTGTTGAACTGGTTTGGTTCTCTAGTCAGCTGTGGAAAGGTCTGGGCTGTTGGCCTGGTTTGGTTCTCGAGTCAGTCGTAAAAAGGTCTGGGCTGTTGGCCTGGTTTGGTTCTCCAGTCAGTCGTATCAGTCGTAGAAAGGTCTGGGCTGTTGGCCTGGTTTGGTTCTCGAGTCAGTCGTAAAAAGGTCTGGGCTGTTGGCCTGGTTTGGTTCTCTAGTCAGTCGTAGAAAGGTCTGGGCTGTTGAACTGGTTTGGCTCTCTAGTCAGTTGTGGAAAGGTCTGGGCTGTTGGCCTAGTTTGGTTCTCTAGTCAGTCGGGGAAAGGTCTGGGCTGTTGAACTGGTTTGGTTCTCTGGTCAGTCGAGGAAAGGTATGGGCTGTTGATCTGGTTTGGTTCTCCAGTCAGTCATGGAAAGGTCTGGGCTGTTGGCCTGGTTTGGTTCTCTAGTCAGTCATGGAAAGATCTGGGCTGTTGAACTGGTTTGATTATCTAGTCAGTTGTGGAAAGGTATGGGCTGTTGAACTGGTTTGGTTCTCCAGTCAGTCGTGGAAAGGTCTGGGCTGTTGAACTGGTTTGGTTCTCCAGTCAGTCGGGGAAAGGTCTGGGCTGTTGAACTGGTTTGGTTCTCCAGTCAGTCGTGGAAAGGTCTGGGCTGTTGGCCTGGTTTGGTTCTCCAGTCAGTCGGGGAAAGGTCTGGGCTGTTGAACTGGTATGAATCTCCAGTCAGTCGGGGAAAGGTCTGGGCTGTTGAACTGGTTTGGTTCTCCAGTCAGTTGTGGAAAGGTCTGGGCTGTTGGCCTGGTTTGGTTCTCGAGTCAGTCGGGAAAGGTCTGGGCTGTGGAACTGGTTTGATACTCCAGTCAGTTGTGGAAAGGTCTGGGCTGTTGGCCTGGTTTGGTACTCTAGTCAGTCGGGGAAAGGTCTGGGCTGTTGAACTGGTTTGGTTCTCCAGGCAGCCGTGGAAAGGTCTGGGCTGTTAAACGGTTTGAATCTCCAGTCAGTCTTGGAAAGATCTGGGCTGTTGAACTGGTTTGAATCTCCAGTCGGTGGTAGAAAGGTCTGGGCTGTTGAACTGGTTTGGTTCTCCAGTCAGCCGTGGAAAGGTCTGGGCTGTTAAACGGTTTGAATCTCCAGTCAGTCGTGGAAAGATCTGGGCTGTTGAACTGGTTTGAATCTCCAGTAAGTGTGGAAAGGTCTGGGCTGTGGAACTGGTATGAATCTCCAGTCAGTCGGGGAAAGGTCTGGGCTGTTGAACTGGTTTGGTTCTCCAGTCAGTTGTGGAAAGGTCTGGGCTGTTGGCCTGGTTTGGTTCTCGAGTCAGTCGGGGAAAGGTCTGGGCTGTGGAACTGGTTTGATACTCCAGTCAGTTGTGGAAAGGTCTGGGCTGTTGGCCTGGTTTGGTTCTCTAGTCAGTCGGGGAAAGGTCTGGGCTGTTGAACTGGTTTGGTTCTCCAGTCAGCCGTGGAAAGGTCTGGGCTGTTAAACGGTTTGAATCTCCAGTCAGTCTTGGAAAGATCTGGGCTGTTGAACTGGTTTGAATCTCCAGTCGGTGGTAGAAAGGTCTGGGCTGTTGAACTGGTTTGGTTCTCCAGTCAGCCGTGGAAAGGTCTGGGCTGTTAAACGGTTTATATCTCCAGTCAGTCGTGGAAAGATCTGGGCTGTTGAACTGGTTTGAATCTCAAGTAAGTGTGGAAAGGTCTGGGCTGTGGAACTGGTTTGATACTCCAGTCAGTTGTGGAAAGGTCTGGGCTGTGGAACTGGTTTGATACTCCAGTCAGTTGTGGAAAGGTCTGGGCTGTTGAACTGGTTTGAATCTCCATTCATTTTGAATCATTCTGAATTATTTTGTTCAAAAGATAAAGTTTTATTATTTCACTTTACGGTATTTATTTCGGCTACAGCCATTCTCTGTCAAATTGACCAAAGAAACGGATGTGGACAAGAAAGCTATGTACGAGCGGCAGAAAGCGAAGGTTGATGCAGCAGTCAACAACTTGGAGTCTGTGATGAACAACCAATCAAAAGACGAGGCAGCCGTTCAAACAGCGCAAGAGGTGAGCTTGATATCTAATCAGGGCCTCATCACAATGATCTGGTTCTCAACCAGGAGCTACAAACCAAAATGCATACACAATTAAATAGTTCTAAAAGTTATTTCATTTTTCATTTCATGAAATTTTATTGACAAAAGGATTGGACAGCAGGCATAGCCTCTAAATTATATTATACCCTGCTGTAATGTGAACCATTATAAAAATAAGTTGTGGCTTATTTACCTTAGTTTAATGCATAATATGTATATAGGGAAATCCTCCTCGGTATTGTAACAGGACTAAGGTATAAAATGTACAACACCTCAATACTGTCTAGATTTGTGTGTGAAAAGTTAATTTATTTCGGTACAGAATCTGTTGGAGGCCTCTAAGGACATCATCAGTGATTGGCTGGACAAAGCCCACGGGTCAGAGGTCAGGGACAACTCAATCTTCAACAGTCTACCAAGGTACTGGGAGGAGGACTATCACAGGGACATGGAGTCCCTCAATGTAAGTAACAGTGTACCACAGGGACATGGAGTCCCTCAATGTAAGTATTACTGTACCACAGGGACATGGCGTCCCCTCAGTGTAAGTAACAGTGTACCACAGGGACATGGAGTCCCTCAATGTAAGTATTACCGTACCACAGGGACATGGAGTCCCTCAATGTAAGTATTACCGTACCACAGGGACATGGCGTCCCCTCAGTGTAAGTAACAGTGTACCACAGGGACATGGAGTTCCTCAATGTAAGTATTACCGTACCACAGGGACATGGAGTTCCTCAATGTAAGTATTACCATACCACAGGGACATGGAGTTCCTCAATGTAAGTAACACCGTACCACAGGGACATGGAGTCCCTCAATGTAAGTATTACCGTACCACAGGGACATGGAGTCCCTCAATGTAAGTATTACTGTACCACAGGGACATGGAGTCCCTCAATGTAAGTATTACTGTACCACAGGGACATGGAGTCCCTCAATGTAAGTATTACTGTACCACAGGGACATGGAGTCCCTCAATGTAAGTATTACCGTACCACAGGGACATGGAGTCCCTCAATGTAAGTATTACCGTACCACAGGGACATGGAGTCCCTCAATGTAAGTATTACCGTACCACAGGGACATGGAGTCCCTCAATGTAAGTATTACCGTACCACAGGGACATGGAGTCCCTCAATGTAAGTATTACTGTACCACAGGGACATGGAGTCCCTCAATGTAAGTATTACCGTACCACAGGGACATGGAGTTCCTCAATGTAAGTAACACCGTACCACAGGGACATGGAGTTCCTCAATGTAAGTAACACCGTACCACAGGGACATGGAGTTCCTCAATGTAAGTAACACCGTACCACAGGGACATGGAGTCCCTCAATGTAAGTATTACTGTACCACAGGGACATGGAGTTCCTCAATGTAAGTAACACCGTACCACAGGGACATGGAGTCCCTCAATGTAAGTATTACTGTACCACAGGGACATGGAGTCGCTCAATGTAAGTATTACTGTACCACAGGGACATGGAGTTCCTCAATGTAAGTATTACTGTACCATAGGGACATGGCGTCCCTCAATGTAAGTATTACCGTACCACAGGGACATGGAGTCCCTCAATGTAAGTATTACCGTACCACAGGGACATGGAGTCCCTCAATGTAAGTATTACTGTACCACAGGGACATGGAGTCCCTCAATGTAAGTATTACTGTACCACAGGGACATGGCGTCCCTCAATGTAAGTATTACCGTACCACAGGGACATGGAGTCCCTCAATGTAAGTATTCCTGTACCACAGGGACATGGCGTCCCCTCAATGTAAGTATTACCGTACCACAGGGACATGGAGTCCCTCAATGTAAGTATTACTGTACCACAGGGACATGGAGTCCCTCAATGTAAGTATTACTGTACCACAGGGACATGGAGTCCCTCAATGTAAGTATTACCGTACCACAGGGACATGGAGTCCCTCAATGTAAGTATTACCGTACCACAGGGACATGGAGTCCCTCAATGTAAGTATTACCATACCACAGGGACATGGAGTCCCTCAATGTAAGTATTACTGTACCACAGGGACATGGAGTCCCTCAATGTAAGTATTACCGTACCACAGGGACATGGAGTCCCTCAATGTAAGTATCATTGTGTGGGTGTACAATGGTGTGATAACACAGTATCAGACATGTATGTGTGATGTTAGACCATGTGAATTGATATATAAATATTATACAAAAGCATAAACAAAACAATTATTCAAACTTGAAATTGATAGAACAAGGGGTAAAATATGAACAAAGGAAAGATTAAGACTGAGACCATTGAAAAAGGTACAAGAGATTAAGACCAAGTGTTCCAAAAGAGTAAGCATCTAATGCTTTATCAGTGACACCCATCCTGTAAACTTACTTACTGGTCACATCCAGGAAAATGTCACATCCTCAAAATGAGAACTGGGGCATCATTCTCAATTACAACAAATAGACAAAGTAATGAGTATATTCAAAATTGACCAACTTTATACCATACAAGAATGCAGAATATTTCTGAAATAAACAAAGCTGGCAACATTAAAACTTGCTTATAGTCTTAATCATCCTGTATCTCCTGAATCCCTGTGGTGTTAATTTGTTTGTCAGCAGTCAACATCTATAACAAAATGCTTGACATTTAGAGAAAGTCTGAGAATGATGAATCAACTGCAACATGTAAACACCATAGGTTGGAGAAGCAGGGATGTTACTATAAAGAAAGGGAAAGTTCATTGTAAATGTATATAAACCTGGTGTGTTTAGGTACTGCCAGCCGATGTCCTGACCAGGGTCACTGAATACATCCCAGAGGTCATTGAGTATGTCCAGAAGATTATCGACAATAAGTTTGCGTAAGTTTAAAAAAAGTTTTGTCTGTTATGTAAATGTATGTATGTTTACTTACTTTTTTTAAGAGGTCAAACATATCTTATTTAATCTGACTTAGTTTAAAATTTAGTTATATATATCTTGTATGTCTTACTTATAATCAGTGTAAACACCTCTACCATTAGAGTTGGTGGAAATATTTTTACTCTGATTGGTGGAAATAACTCATCATTGATTGGTGGAAATAACTCATCATTGATTGGGGAAAATAATTCTTCTGCGATTGGTGGAAATAATTCTTCTGTCATTGATGGAAATATTCATTGCAGTTGGCTGAAATGTTTCTAGTGCTATTGATGGAAATTTCCAACAGCTACTGGTGGAAGAGTCTTTTTACTAAGATTTATTATAGAGTAATGATCAGTGAGATTTAGGAATGCATGATTGTGTAAGAGAAGAGTATAAAGCAGCTATGGGGACTGGACCAGCTGAACTTGTCCTTTAATTTTTCAGATGAAAAGCAAGTAGTGTTGAGCTGGACAATGTGATGTTGTCGGTATATTTACATTGATCGGTTGATTTTGTATTATTTCAGTTATGAATCAAATGGCTCTGTCTACTTCAAGACCACTGACTTCTCTGATACAGACGGACATTTCTACGCCAAGTTGGTGCCCGAGGCTGTTGGTGATGCTGATGCACTTAATGAAGGGGAAGGTAACGTCTTACCTGTATATGGGAGGCCTTGTATTGTCTTTGTATTGGTTATTGTACAAGGCATGAAGTCAACAGATCTGCCTTCACTCAGTAGAAACAGCTCCTAGTTTACCAGGGTGGGGGTTCAGCTTTCTGATAAAAGGAATTGTAAATAAATACCTCCAAATTACATGAAATACGTTATAAAACAAGTAATGGTTTTAAGCAATCCCAACATGTCAAGATCTTGTATTGAGTTCATTGTACTTTATACCTGTAATTCCAGGTGAACTTAGCGTTTCTGAATCTCAGCTAGAAGAAAAGAAAAGTCAGAATGACTTTGCTCTGTGGAAAGCTTCAAAACCAGGTGAACCATCATGGGATTCCCCGTGGGGTAAGGTAAGTTGTGTGATGTTGAGGGGCGTAACTCCCCGTGGGGTAAGGTAAGTTGTCTGTTGTTGAGGGGCGTAACTCCCCGTGGGGTAAGGTAAGTTGTCTGTTGTTGAGGGGTGTAACTCCCCGTGGGGTAAGGTAAGTTGTCTGTTGTTGAGGAGTGTAACTCCCCGTGGGGTAAGGTAAGTTGTCTGTTGTTGAGGGGTGTAACTCCCCGTGGGGTAAGGTAAGTTGTCTGTTGTTGAGGGGTGTAACTCCCTGTGGGGTAAGGTAAGTTTTCTGTTGTTGAGGAGTGTAACTCCCCGTGGGGTAAGGTAAGTTTTCTGTTGTTGAGGGGCGTAACTCCCCGTGGGGTATGGTAAGTTTTCTGTTGTTGAGGGGCGTAACTCCCCGTGGGGTAAGGTAAGTTGTCTGTTGTTGAGGGGCGTAACTCCCCGTGGGGTAAGGTAAGTTTTCTGTTGTTGAGGGGCGTAACTCCCCGTGGGGTAAGGTAAGTTTTCTGTTGTTGAGGGGCGTAACTCCCCGTGGGGTAAGGTAAGTTTTCTGTTGTTGAGGGGCGTAACTCCCCGTGGGGTAAGGTAAGTTGTCTGTTGTTGAGGAGTGTAACTCCCTGTGGGGTAAGGTAAGTTGTCTGTTGTTGAGGGGCGTAACTGCCTGTGGGGTAAGGTAAGTTGTCTGTTGTTGAGGGGCGTAACTGCCTGTGGGGTAAGGTAAGTTGTCTGTTGTTGAGGGGCGTAACTCCCTGTGGGGTAAGGTAAGTTTTCTGTTGTTGAGTGATGTAACTCCCTGTGGGGTAAGGTAAGTTGTCTGTTGTTGAGGGGCGTAACTGCCTGTGGGGTAAGGTAAGTTGTCTGTTGTTGAGGGGCGTAACTCCCTGTGGGGTAAGGTAAGTTATCTGTTGTTGAGTGGTGTAACTCCCTGTGGGGTAAGTTGTCTGTTGTTGAGGGGCGTAACTGCCCGTGGGGTAAGGTAAGTTTTCTGCTGTTGAGGGGCACAACTCCCGATGGGGTAAATTGTCTGTTAATAAGGGTGTTATTCTCAACATGAAAAAGTCCTATTCTAAAACAAGTTGCTATTTGATGACTATAATGTTCAGTTCAGATTTTAGCGCAGCTGGCCCAAAAGGCAAGTTAGCTTATGCCGTTGCACAGCATCCATCGTCTGTCTGTCCAGTGTCAACTTTTTCATTTAAACGATCTCTTCTGATAAACTAAAAAGCCTAGGAGCATGATATTTGGCTGAAACTTTTACTGGATGAAGCCCAACATAGTTAGCGTAAAGAAATGACCTTGGCCCCTATTCAGGTCACAAGGGTCAAATCTGTTAAAACTTTAAACAACTTTTTCTGATTAACCAAATGATGTAAAAGCATAATATTTGGCTGGAAGGTCATTGGATGAAGCCCAACAAAGTTTGCAAATAGAAATGACCTTGGCCCATTTTCAAGCCTTCAATGTTACTGATGACATAAATGTTTAAATTTTGTGCTCGTTATAATGGGACTATTTTAATGTTACAATATGAGATGAAATACCAGGAGAGCGATGGAGGCCCATTTGTTTGGTTCATCAGTACAGTGCAAACAAGTAAAACTACACAAACTAAATATACAGACACACTACTCACAGGATATGTAGTATGGAGAGGTAACTCAAATTACTATTACCTACAAAAATCTTTTCATCACCCTGATAGTATTCATAACTTACAGATATAACTAGTAAAGCTCTATTGCTTAAGATGTTTTTGTGACAAACCACAATACAGATTTTATACCTTAAATAGCATGCATAGTTTTGTTACACCTGATGTAAAAAGGAAACACTGAGGATGCAGTAGAGACCTATGGGATTCTGAGACTTAGCTCACCTGGTCCAGAACACCAGTCAGGTTATGTCACACTGCAGCGTTTGTCTGTCCCTCTGGGCCTCTTGTTTCTTCACCAGTTTATGAATTTTCAAGTGGTGATAGTCAAATCAGATATAAACTACGACCTCAATGTATATTGAAATAGAAAAAATTCAAAAATGAAGAAAAACATTCTATATTTCGAGGAGAAAATTCACAGATTTCTTTTTAAATACAGGGACGCCCTGGCTGGCACATTGAATGCTCCGTAATGGCAAGTTGCATTCTGGGAGAATCTTTGGATATCCACACTGGAGGAGTAGATCTGAAATTTCCTCACCATGACAACGAGCTGGCTCAGGCTGAGGTTTGTGTGTAGAGTGGAAGCTTGTAATTTAGATTACTGTGAATTTTACTTAGTCATTTGTGAAGGAGAACTTATATGTCGATAGATGAAAATTTTATTACCATTTTTGTCAGCTTAAAAATCTGATAATATAATTGTATGTTGTATGTTTAACCATTTCTGAAGATAATTCAACACAATTTTTACTTTCTTTCTTTCCACAGGCATACTACCAAAACAACAACTGGGTCCGATACTTTCTTCACTCCGGACATCTAACCATTGACGGCTGTAAAATGTCCAAGTCACTGAAAAACTTTATTTCCATCAAGGAGGCGTTGAAGAAGCACACCTCTCGACAACTCCGCCTGCTCTTCCTCCTCCACTCCTGGAAGGACACGCTAGACTACGGAGAAAACAGCATGGAGGTGGCACTCAAATGTGAAAGGAACTTCAATGTGGGTACCAAAACTTCAATCTTACGGAGAGAGATTTTTTTTAGCTATAAAAATATACTAAGAAAATACATTTTACATTTAGGTACAGAAACCACAGGAAAAGAAAAAACCATAAGTGTCAATTCTCTTTAACGTCATACACATACCTGTCAGGATGTGCTCCAGTTTAAAATAAAAAGTTGGTTTTTTTCTCTCCAGGAATTTTTCCTGACAGTTAAGGATGTGCTGCGAATGACTCCTAGTACCGGGGTGGCCTCCTTCGACAAGTGGACGGAGGACGAACTACAGATGAATGAAACGTAAGGGCCAATGATACAGCCACTGTCTGAGTGTACTGTTTACTACAGAATAAAATGTAAAGGGACAATGATGTTGTTTATTACAGAATAAAATGTAAATTACCAATGATATTGTTTATCATAGAATAAAATGTAAGGGACAATGATATTATAAAACATAAGACTGTAACCTTAGGGCCATTCATGAGACTGAACATAAGGGCCAAGATATTGTCTAATATGAGATTCGAATGAAAGGGCAAATGTCTTTGCTTATCATAAGACTGAAAAATTAAGGCCAATAATATGTTAATCATATGACAGAAACAGCAAATGATAATCTTTCCTGTTTAACACAGCTACCTAGCCATGAGAAGAGATGTGCACGCAGCCCTGTGTGGTAAGTAATAATCACATTGTTTTAGAAGGCTTGTGAGCTCACCTGGTCTGAAGGACTAGAATGCTTGTGAGCTCACCTGGTCCGAAGTACTAGAAGGCTTGTTAGCTCACCTGGTCCGAAGGACTAGAAGGCTCGTTAGCTCAACTGGTCCGAAGTACTAGAAGGCTTGTTAGCTCACCTGGTCCGAAGGACTAGAAGGCTCGTTAGCTCAACTGGTCCGAAGTACTAGAAGGCTCGTTAGCTCACCTGGTCCAAAGTACTAGAAGGCTTGTTAGCTCACCTGGTCCGAAGGACTAGAAGGCTCGTTAGCTCAACTGGTCCGAAGTACTAGAAGGCTCGTTATTCACCTGGTCCGAAAGACTAGAAGGCTCTTTAGCTCACCTGGTCCGAAGGACTAGAAGGCTCGTTAGCTCACCTGGTCCGAAGGACTAGAAGGCTCGTTAGCTCACCTGGTCCGAAGGACTAGAAGGCTCGTTAGCTCACCTGGTCCGAAGGACTAGAAGGCTCGTTAGCTTTCCTGGTCCGAAGGACTAGAAGGCTCATTAGCTCACCTGGTCCGAAGGACTAGAAGGCTCGTTAACTCGCCTGGTCCAAAGGACTAGAAGGCTCGTTAGCTCACCTGGTCTGAAGGACTAGAAGGCTCGTTAGCTCACCTGGTCTGAAGGACTTGTGTTTAGCTTTACCCATATGTCAGCATCAATTGTCCAGCAGTCGTTGTCAAATTAAAAAAAAAATCCTGGTACTAGTCATAAATGACAGTAGATATTGACCTTGTCTGAAGCATCTTTGTGTAAAGATGAACCAATTTTGTATAAACAGTGAGTTGGGCCCTCTAGCTATATAGGGTCCTGAGGGTGGTGCCCTTAGGAGTAAATTTAACAAATTTTCTAAAATCCTCAGTAATTGTTAGCTCACCTGGCCCGAAGGGCCAAGTGAGCTTATGTGATGGTGCAGCGTCCGTCGTCCGTCCGTCCGTCCCTCGTCCGTCCCTCGTCCGTCCGGCCGTCTGTCCTGCGTCCGTCAACTTTTTCCTTTAAACGACTTCTTCTAAAATACTGAAAGGCCCAGTGACATGAAATTTGGCTGGTAGATTTCTTGGAAGGAGCTGAACAAAGTTTGCGAAAAAAAATCACTTTGACCTTATTTCAAGGTCACAGGGGTCAAAAATGTCGAAACCTTTAAACAACTTCTTCTAAAATACCGTCAGACATAGAGACTTCATATTTGACCGGTAGCTTCCTTTGATGAAGCCAAATAAAGTTTGCGAAAAGAAACGACCTTGACCCATATTCAAGGTCACAGTGAGGTTAAATCTATTTTAAACTTTAAACGACTTCTTCTGAAATACCAAAAGCCCTAGAAGCATGATATTTGGCTGAAAGGTTCCTTTAAAGAAGCCCGACAAAGTTTGCGAAAAGAAATGACCTTCACTGATATTCAAGGTCACAGGGGTCAAATCTGTTAGAACCTTTAAACGACTTCTTCTGAAGTACCAAAAGCCCTAGAAACATGGTATTTGGCTGAAAGGTTTCTTGGATAAAGCCAAATAAAGTTTGCGAAAAGAAATGACCTTGACCTATATTCAAGGTCACAGGGGTCAAATCTGTTAAAACCTTTAAACGACTTCTTCTGAAATACCAAAAGCCCTAGAAGCATGATATTTGGCTGAAATGTTCCTAAGATGAAGCCAAATAAAGTTTGCGAAAAGAAACGACCTTGACCCATATTCAAGGTCACAGTGAGGTTAAATCTATTTTAAACTTTAAACGACTTCTTCTGAAATACCAAAAGCCCTAGAAGCATGATATTTGGCTGAAAGGTTCCTTTAAAGAAGCCCGACAAAGTTTGCGAAAAGAAATGACCTTCACTGATATTCAAGGTCACAGGGGTCAAATCTGTTAGAACCTTTAAACGACTTCTTCTGAAGTACCAAAAGCCCTAGAAACATGGTATTTGGCTGAAAGGTTTCTTGGATAAAGCCAAATAAAGTTTGCGAAAAGAAATGACCTTGACCTATATTCAAGGTCACAGGGGTCAAATCTGTTAAAACCTTTAAACGACTTCTTCTGAAATACCAAAAGCCCTAGAAGCATGATATTTGGCTGAAATGTTCCTAAGATGAAGCCCAACAAAGTTTGCGAAAAGAAATGACCTTGACCTATATTCAAGGTCACAGGGGTCAAATCTGTTAAAACCTTTAAACGACTTCTTCTGAAATACCAAAAGCCCTAGAAGCATGATATATGGCTGAAAGGTTCCTTGGATGAAGCCCGACAAAGTTTGTGAAAAGAAATGACCTTGACCTATATTCAAGGTCACAGGGGTCAAATCTGTTAAAACCTTTAAAGGACTTCTACTGAAATATTAAAAGCCCTAGAAGCATGATATTTGGCTGAAAGGTTCCTTGGATGAAGCCTGACAAAGTTTGCGAAAAGAAATGACCTTGACCTATATTCAAGGTCACAGGGGTCAAATCTGTTAGAACCTTTAAACGACTTACTCTGAAGTACCAAAAGCCCTAGAAACATGGTATTTGGCTGAAAGGTTCCTTGGATGAAGCCAAATAAAGTTTGCGAAAAGAAATGACCTTGACCTATATTCAAGGTCACAGGAGTCAAATCTGTTAAAACCTTTAAACGACTTCTTCTGAAATACCAAAAGCCCTACAAACATGATATTTGGCCGAAAGGTTCCTTGGATGAAGCCCGACAAAGTTTGCGAAAAGAAATGACCTTGATCTATATTCAAGGTCACAGGGGTCAAATCTGTTAAAACCTTTAAACGACTTCTTCTAAAATACCAAATAGCCCTAGAAACATGATATTTGGCTGAAATGTTCCTAGAATGAAGCCCGACAAAGTTTGCGAATAGAAATGACCTTGACATATATGCAAGGTCACAGTGGTCAAATCTGTTAAAACATTTAAACGACTTCTTTTGAAATACCAAAAGCCCTAGAAGCATGATATTTAGCTGAAATGTTCCTAAGATGAAGCCCGACAAAGTTTGCGAAAAGAAATGACCTTGACCTATATTCAAGGTCACAGGGGTCAAATCTGTTAAAACCTTTAAACGACTTCTTCTGAAATACTAAAAGCCCTTGAAGCATGATATTTGGCTGAAACGTTTCTTTGATGAAGCCCAACAAAGTTTGCGAAAAGAAATGACCTTGACCTTTATTCAAGGTCACAGGGGTCAAATCTGTTAAAACCTTTAAACGACGTCTTCTACAATACCAAAAGCCCTAGAAGCATGATATATGGCTGAAAGGTTCCTTGGATGAAGCCCGACAAAGTTTGCGAAAAGAAATGACCTTGACCTATATTCAAGGTCACAGGGGTCAAATCTGTTAAAACCTTTAAAGGACTTCTACTGAAATATTAAAAGCCCTAGAAGCATGATATTTGGCTTAAACGTTTCTTTGATGAATCCCAACAAAGTTTGCGAAAAGAAATGACCTTGACCTATATTCAAGGTCACACGGGTCAAATCTGTTAAAACCTTCCTGGGATGAAGCCAAACAAAATTTGAAAATGAAAATGATGTTGTCTTATAAGGTCACAGGGGTAAAATATGTTTAAATCTAAAGATGTTCGTCTAAATGTCTTACAGTAAAAGATTTTAGGGGACTTTAGGGTTACACTATAATATAAGTCAGAGATTGATACCAGGTAAGCGATGCAGGCCCATTGGGCCTCTTGTTTCTTCTGTAGGAATGAAAAGATTTGTTCCATACCTTTTCAGAGTTTCTGCCATCTATTTCCCTCTCTTGCCGAATTTTATGATTCGGTTACCTGAATTTATCAACATGTTACCTTGAATGCCTCTGATGTGCCTCTGTCAAAGACGATATGTGTTTGTAGTTTGTTTGCGAACTTCGCTGTGAAATGTGTTCAGCTCATTACAACATAAGACATGTTGTTTGTGTTTGTACAGACTCCATCAACACCCGTCAGACCCTGGAGGTGATGCGAGAAGCCATATCTGCCTGTAACATATATATAACGTTGTTTGTGTTTGTACAGACTCCATCAACACCCGTCAGACCCTTGAGGTGATGCGAGAAGCCATATCTGCCTGTAACATATATATAACGTTGTTTGCGTTTGTACAGACTCTATCAACACCCGTTAGACCCTGGAGGTGATGCGAGAAGCCATATCTGTCTGTAACATATATATAACGTTGTTTGTGTTTGTACAGACTCCATCAACACCCGTCAGACCCTGGAGGTGATGCGGGAAGCCATATCTGCCTGTAACATCTACATAACCAAGTGTAAGGTGGAAAAACGCTTCCCCAACCGCACGCTGCTCAAAAACATGGCCGACTACATCACAGACATGCTCAGGGTAAAATTTGTTATATAATCTGGAGTTTTTGTTTTCAAAGATACTCACTTCTTAATGCACTAAATTGCCTGCTAAAATATCAAGGAAACTTTTATATCTGAAATCTTTCATTCTATGTAAAAGAAGTTGTATTGAATATGTGTAAGTTATTTTAAATTCCTCTCATGACAAATTAATTACTTAAGTCTGATTACTATGATGTGTAGAATAAAATCAAAAATTAAACTTCTAAACCTGTAGTTTGCAGTTTAGCGTTTTCTACCGATAGAAAATTTGTAGGTATGAGGTTTGTAGAAATAGAACATGTGTTTGTTTGGCGTTTGAGATAGAATATGTACTTTCAGATTTATGGTGCCATAGAGAGTGAGACGGTGGTTGGATTTCCCCAGGGTGGAACAGCCAGTACTGATGTAAGTCTATATCTGGTCAGGTAAACAGTTACCATGTAAAGCATATGTCTTATATCAGTAAGTCTATCTGGTCAGGTAAACTGTTATCATGTAAATCATTTGTCTTATATCAGTAAGTCTATCTGGTCAGGTAAACAGTTACCATGTAAATCATCTGTCTTATATCAGTAAGTCTACCTGGTCAGGTAAACAGTTACCATGTAAAGCATCTGTCTTATATCAGTAAGTCTACCTGGTCAGGTAAACTGTTATCCTGTATAGCATTTGTCTTATATCAGTAAGTCTACCTGGTCAGGTAAACAGTTACCATGTAAAGCATCTGTCTTATATCAGTAAGTCTACCTGGTCAGGTAAACAATTACCATGTAAATCATTTGTCTTATATTAGTAAGTCTACCTGGTCAGGTAAACAGTTACCATGTAAATCATTTGTCTTATATCAGTAAGTCTACCTGGTCAGGTAAACAATTACCATGTAAATCATTTATCTTATATCAGTAAGTCTACCTGGTCAGGTAAACAATTACCATGTAAAGCATCTGTCTTATATCAGTAAGTCTACCTGGTCAGGTAAACAGTTACCATGTAAATCATCTGTCTTATATCAGTAAGTCTATCTGGTCAGGTAAACAGTTACCATGTAAAGCATCTGTCTTATATCAGTAAGTCTACCTGGTCAGGTAAACAGTTACCATGTAAATCATTTATCTTATATCAGTAAGTCTATCTGGTCAGGTAAACAGTTACCATGTAAATCATTTGTCTTATATCAGTAAGTTTATATGGTCAGGTAAACTGTTATCCTGTATAGCATTTGTCTTATATCAGTAAGTCTACCTGGTCAGGTAAACAATTACCATGTAAAGCATCTGTCTTATATCAGTAAGTCTACCTGGTCAGGTAAACAGTTACCATGTAAATCATCTGTCTTATATCAGTAAGTCTATCTGGTCAGGTAAACAGTTACCATGTAAAGCATCTGTCTTATATCAGTAAGTCTACCTGGTCAGGTAAACAGTTACCATGTAAATCATTTATCTTATATCAGTAAGTCTATCTGGTCAGGTAAACAGTTACCATGTAAAGCATCTGTCTTATATCAGTAAGTCTACCTGGTCAGGTAAACAGTTACCATGTAAAGCATTTATCTTATATCAGTAAGTCTACCTGGTCAGGTAAACAGTTACCATGTAAAGCATTTATCTTATATCAGTAAGTCTACCTGGTCAGGTAAACAGTTACCATGTAAATCATTTATCTTATATCAGTAAGTCTATCTGGTCAGGTAAACAGTTACCATGTAAATCATTTGTCTTATATCAGTAAGTTTATATGGTCAGGTAAACTGTTATCCTGTATAGCATTTGTCTTATATCAGTAAGTCTACCTGGTCAGGTAAACAATTACCATGTAAATCATTTGTCTTATATCAGTAAGTCTACCTGGTCAGGTAAACAATTATCTTGTAAATCATCTATCTTATATCAGTAAGTCTATCTGGTCAGGTAAACAATTACCATGTAAATCATTTGTCTTATATCAGTAAGTCTATCTGGTCAGGTAAACAATTACCATGTAAATCATTTATCTTATATCAGTAAGTCTATCTGGTCAGGTAAACAGTTACCATGTAAATCATTTGTCTTATATCAGTAAGTCTACCTGGTCAGGTAAACAGTTACCATGTAAATCATTTGTCTTATATCAGTAAGTCTATCTGGTCAGGTAAACAATTACCATGTAAATCATTTGTCTTATATCAGTAAGTCTATCTGGTCAGGTAAACAATTATCTTGTAAATCATTTGTCTTATATCAGTAAGTCTATCTGGTCAGGTAAACTGTTATCCTGTATAGCATTTGTCTTATATCAGTAAGTCTATCTGGTCAGGTAAACTGTTATCATGTAAAGAATTTGTCTTATATCAGTAAGTCTATCTGATCAGGTAAACTTTACCAGTCATTAAGATATTTTCATTTACTGAATAAATAGCAAACACATCAAGTTTCCTCTGTTGTCTAGTTTCCCTTTTGATATTTTTCATAGCTGGAAGAAACGGTGATGCCATATCTCCAAGCGATGGCCAAGTTCCGAGACGATGTGAGAAAGGTTTCTCGGGAACAGAAAGGTTGGTATCACTGCTCATGGAGATCACTATACATTTCACTGTACAGGTTAACACGTTCGTTACTGCATTAAATTGCATCATGGGTATTCTTAAGCCCTGAGATTATTTATACATGTCTTTCCTGCCCTGAATTAATTCACGACGATTGACGTCCAAGTTTGACTTATATAAAAAAACACAAGTTTTTGCAGAAAATACGGCATGATACTAATAGCAGTGATCAAACGAAAATCTGAACTCATGTATATAGGTGTGTTTCATTGATAAAATAGAGCAATTTTAGATTTATCTTATGGTCTAACTGGTGAATTCCATCTAGAATTCCATCAAATTGAGAGTAGGAAACTTCACAGAACATCCATTTTAGGGCATTGTGGATGCAACATTCTCACGTGTGAAGATTGTTAATGATGAAGATTACAATTATTATTGTTGTTTACAGTGTTAGACATCCTGAAGATCTGTGACCAGGTGCGGGACGACACACTGCCGAACCTCGGGGTGCGACTAGAGGACCACGACCATAGACCTACAGCCATCAAACTGGTGGACCGGGAAATTCTTATGAAGGAGAGGGAGGAGAAACTGAGACAGCAGGAACTCAAACAAAAGGAGAAGGAAGAGAAGAGGAAAGGGCTGGAAGCAGCGAAGGTAGCTGTATATATAGATTACAGTCAAACCTGGTTACCACAAACTTGTGTAACTGGAAAACCCTGTTTTAGTATTTCATCGGTCCAGACTTAACACTAAGTATTCAAACTTATCTAACTTGAATATTCGGATAATTCGAAATTTGTTCATGGTCCCACGTGCTTTGAGATAACAATTTTTGACTGTCGCATTACCACTGTACAAACTATCAAGCCATTAGTATCATTCAATTGTTTTTCCATAGACTTACAAAAAGAAAGAAAACCATTTCAAACTTAGCAGACTAAGTTTGGTGAACAGGAAAATTTCAAATGTTTACATAAAGTGTAAGGAAATAATCTATCCTTGTTGAAATTTGAAAATAGGTTTGTTTTTAGGATTGAAAGTTTCAAGGTTTCACACATATATACATTATACACTTTATCAGTATACCCATCCTGTCACCCATTGTTTGACAGATCTGATGCTAGGTATCAGGATAAAAACAATACGCCATTTCCGGGATACAACTTTCAGTCGGTTTAGTCATGTGACTTTCATCACCACGTGACTTTATTTAGGGCACTTTTGAAAACAAAATGGCGGCTAAATAGAAGTTTTCAATGACGGTAAGTGGGGTTAAGTGTTTTGATCGAAAGAGGGATCACACCTTCAAATAAAACAAAAGGGGTGTTAGTAAAATTAGCTGAGATCACTGATTAACTGTATTTATCTTGTATTGAGAAATATAAATGCAATCCACAGTTCTCGTAATCGGGGTTTCTCTTTGCTGTTGGAAACGACCTGAAGGTTACATTTTGCCAGATTGTTGCTTTTATGACTGACAGTTACACATCTAGGTACAACACACCATGACTTAGTTTAAGAGCCTGTATCTTTGTTTCGTCCCTTTTTAAGCTAAAGCAACTAAAAAATCGAATCGAATCTAGCTGCCGTTCGGTTGTCATTGCCGTCATTGAAAAGTGCCCTAAATTTTTCGCGGTCACATGATCATATCACCGATTTCTAACTCCACTTCAAAAGAGTTCTTGTATCTCGGAAACAGCGTATTGAATGTATTGATTATTTGTATATTTAGGAAGCAAAAGAGGCACAAGCAAGAATTCCTCCATCGGAACTCTTCAGGAAGGAAACCAAGAGCTACTCTAAATTTGATGACAAGGTAAGTGATTCATCAAGGCATATAAAGTTTGGATTTCTATCAGGCTTGTCATAGTTACAGATGATAGTGGATAAGCATGAGGTTTCTATCAGGGTTGTCATAGTTAAGGCTGATAGTGGATAAGCATAAGATTTCTGTCATATAAACTGATATTTAGGAATCACAAGGGGAATAATTCATTCCAAATTCCAGAGGATGTGAGCGTTGCCAAGGTGTGGCATCCATTTTCTCTCTCTCTTCACTAATTAAAACATTACTTGAGAATTACAATACTAAGGGACTTAAGTACAGACATGAAGCAAGTGGAACTGCGAGGGACAGGGTCTAATAACTGAAATATAGGTCAGCCTTTTGAGTTTTACTTTTTGAGTATGGGAAAAGAATTTTTTTTTAAATAAGCTGAACTGAAGCATCCATCCCTGAACTCCACCTTGTGTAAGTGCATGGTGTTTGTGGTCCTTGTAAGTGGACAGAAGGGTAGATCCTATAGGACTCAGTAAAATGTCATGTCACTTTACAGGGAAGAGTTGGAAGGGTAGATCCTATAGGACTCAGTAAAACCTCATGTCATCTTACAGGGAAGAGTTGGAACCATATTTAAAGATTTCTTAACACAAAATCCTTGTTTTGTTTCTTTTAAAGGGCATTCCTACCCATGATGCCGAGGGAAAAGAACTCACTAAATCAGCTATTAAAAAACTGACCAAGATGTATGATGCTCAGGAAAAGGTTTACAACAAGTACCTGAAGAGTCAGGAAGGGGGAGCTACTGGAGGCCCTAGTCAATAAAGTCTGTAACCATGGCTACAGGAGATCCTAGGCAATGATGTCTGTAACCAAGGCTACATGAGGTCTTTGTCAATAAACTCTTTGACTGTTGGAATAGATATTGTGACATTACCATGTTATCTCTCAGATGGGTACTTCACACAGCTTACAAAAGTTGTGGTATTTAAATTAACTTTTATCTTGATCCACTCATTTTGAATAAAAGGAACACCACTTTCCTATTACTGGTGATTTTTACATATGTTCGTTGTGTATCACTGTCAAATATTTCCTGGGTACATTGTCACCCAAATTAAGCTATATTATGTTTCATGTTGTCACGTGAACGTACGACTTTGTATAACGATATCAGGAAGTTACTAAGACAGTTCAACTGGTCAATTTTGACCTGGTGGTAACATTCTGGCTCCAAAACCTGACGGTCCTGGGTATGCCCTGCCTGTCTCACTCGTTTCATTTCTTCTCTTTCTGATGAAATATTGTTGATGTCAGAGTGTTTGTGTGTTGTACTTTCACAATTAATGATTTTATTGAATAAATACTGCCCCTGGTGCCATTTCAGTGTTACAGTGCCATGAGGGATCTATTTTTTATTTATTTGTTAATTCCATCACATTTGTAAAAGTGTTGTGACTGTATCTTAATATTGTGCTAGATTGTTGTGCTTGTCTCCAAAAAAAAAAGGAATAATATTTCTACTGCTGATTTAATACTGGTAAAAAGAATCTATTAATATATAATAGATTTAATTAATATTAATAATTAATATTGCATAGACAACGCCCACTAACTGGAGGTCAGAGTTCAACTGAGTGTTAAGTTAATTGGTAGCTTAGATGAAGGAACAAGTGTCACATTATTATATGTCTTAGCTGTTGTAGAACTTTTGTTGTTAGTGTATTTTTGTCGGTAAACTAACAGTACACATGGTGTATATGTTTCAATAAGTATTCTACTTCACATTATGTTTTGAATATCATTGATAAAGAAAGGAAAAACTCAGAAATTGTACCGTGCATCAGATACAGTTTTAAAAACAAAAGTCAAAGAGTCAAGATCTCAATCTTTACACTAGGATAGTGATGTTGGCCAATAGGTCCCTGGTACAGAGTTGTAAAGTGTACTCAAACAACTGACCTTGACCCACTTTCAAGGTCACAGAGGTTAAATACGTTAATACCTGAAAAAAAATCTGCTCCTGAATAACTTTTTAAACATGAAACATTAAAGCATTACGTGAAAACATATTTCTGAAAACCATGTGAAGTACATTTCATTGTTACCTTCATTGTTCTGATGACAAATATGTATTGTAATTTGTTGTTTTAACTAAGAAAAGTTCACGATCATGTATCCTTAGTATGACATTTCCATTTCAAATAAAAATAATAATTAAAGAATACAAAGTTGATAATGATGTATCTTAAAGTATTTTCTGAGATATTCATTCAGAACGAAAATGGAGTTCCCCTTACCAAGTTTGATATTAAGATTACTGCTACTTTAGTATATATGTGAAGTATTAGGTAATGTAGATGTGATGCTTTGTAAGGCTTTAATCCTGATTCTGTAACACCTGGCTTTGTATGCCTTATAACATTTCTGTCAACAAAATAAAAATAAATGTAATATAATGACTGTGTTGTTTATCTATTATGTTAGAATCAGTTCTGCCTGCTGGGGCACAATCCAAATTAACTGTGTTGTTTATCTGATGGTTAGGATCAGTTCTGCCTGCTGGGATACAATCCAAATTAACTGTGTTGTTTATCTGTTGTGTTAGGATCAGTTCTGCCTGCTGGGGCACAATCCAAATTAACTGTGTTGTTTACCTGTTGTGTTAGGATCAGTTCTGCCTGCTGGGACACAATCCAAATTAACTGTGTTGTTTATCTGATGGTTAGGATCAGTTCTGCCTGCTGGGATACAATCCAAATTAACTGTGTTGTTTATCTGATGGTTGGGATCAGTTCTGCCTGCTGAGACACAATCCAAATTAACTGTGTTGTTTATCTATTGTGTTAGGATCAGTTGTGCCTGCTGGGACACAATCCAAATTAACTGTGTTGTTTATCTGTTGTGTTAGGATCAGTTCTGCCTGCTGGGACACCATCCAAATTAACTGTGTTGTTTATCTATTGTGTTAGGATCAGTTGTGCCTGCTGGGACACAATCCAAATTAACTGTGTTGTTTATCTATTGTGTTAGGATTAGTTCTGCCTGCCGGGTTCACAATCCAAACTAACTGTGTTGTTTATCTATTGTATTAGAATCAGTTCTGCCTGCTGGGACACAATCCAAACTAACTGTGTTGTTTATCTGATGTGTTAGGATTAGTTCTGCCTGCTGGGACACCATCAAAATTAACTGTAATGTTTATCTATTGTATTAGAATCAGTTCTGCCTGCTGGGACACAATCCAAATTAACCATTACATTACATATTGGCAGCAGCCTCTGTAGATATATATGTCTATCACTGTAAAATGTGAACTGAGACTTACCAATGTGTCTACCTTGACTGTCTTGATAAGTTCTTCAAAACATTCAACCTGATGCACAGTGTTTTCCCCACCAATGGTGATATGCAGGCATGGTTGTGTAGTAGAAGGAGGCATGGTTGTGTAGTAGAAGGAGGCATGGTTGTGTAGTAGAAGGAGGCATGGTTGTGTAGTAGATGGAGGCATGGTTGTGTAGTAGATGGAGGCATGGTTGTGTAGTAGAAGGAGGCATGGTTGTGTAGTAGATGGAGGCATGGTTGTGTAGTAGATGGAGGCATGGTTGTGTAGTAGAAGGAGGCATGGTTGTGTAGTAGAAGGAGGCATGGTTGTTTAGTAGATGGAGGCATGGTTGTGTAGTAGATGGAGGCATGGTTGTGTAGTAGAAGGAGGCATGGTTGTGTAGTAGATGGAGGCATGGTTGTGTAGTAGAAGGAGGCATGGTTGTGTAGTAGAAGGAGGCATGGTTGTGTAGTAGAAGGAGGCATGGTTGTGTAGTAGATGGAGGCATGGTTGTGTAGTAGATGGAGGCATGGTTGTGTAGTAGAAGGAGGCAGGGATTGTGTAGTAGAAGGAGGCATGGTTGTGTAGTAGAAGGAGGCATGGTTGTGTAGTAGAAGGAGGCATGGTTGTGTAGTAGAAGGAGGCATGGTTGTGTAGTAGAAGGAGGCATGGTTGTGTAGTAGATGGAGGCATGGTTGTGTAGTAGATGGAGGCATGGTTGTGTAGTAGATGGAGGCATGGTTGTGTAGTAGAAGGAAGCATGGTTGTGTAGTAGATGGAGGCATGGTTGTGTAGTAGATGGAGGCATGGTTGTGTAGTAGATGGAGGCATGGTTGTGTAGTAGATGGAGGCATGGTTGTGTAGTAGATGGAGGCATGGTTGTGTAGTAGAAGGAGGCATGGTTGTGTAGTAGAAGGAGGCATGGTTGTGTAGTAGAAGGAGGCATGGTTGTGTAGTAGATGGAGGCATGGTTGTGTAGTAGAAGGAGGCATGGTTGTGTAGTAGAAGGAGGCATGGTTGTGTAGTAGAAGGAGGCAGGGATTGTGTAGTAGAAGGAGGCATGGTTGTGTAGTAGAAGGAGGCAGGGATTGTGTAGTAGAAGGAGGCATGGTTGTGTAGTAGAAGGAGGCAGGGATTGTGTAGTAGAAGGAGGCATGGTTGTGTAGTAGAAGGAGGCAGGGATTGTGTAGTAGAAGGAGGCATGGTTGTGTAGTAGAAGGAGGCATGGTTGTGTAGTAGAAGGAGGCATGGTTGTGTAGTAGATGGAGGCATGGTTGTGTAGTAGAAGGAGGCATGGTTGTGTAGTAGAAGGAGGCATGGTCGTGTAGTAGAAGGAGGCATGGTTGTGTAGTAGATGGAGGCATGGTCGTGTAGTAGATGGAGGCATGGTCGTGTAGTGGAAGGAGGCATGGTCGTGTAGTAGATGGAGGCATGGTCGTGTAGTGGAAGGAGGCATGGTCGTGTAGTAGATGGAGGCATGGTCGTGTAGTGGAAGGAGGCATGGTTGTGTAGTAGATGGAGGCATGGTCGTGTAGTAGATGGAGGCATGGTTGTGTAGTAGAAGGAGGCATGGTTGTGTAGTAGAAGGAGGCATGGTTGTGTAGTAGAAGGAGGCATGGTTGTGTAGTAGAAGGAGGCATGGTTGTGTAGTAGAAGGAGGCATGGTTGTGTAGTAGAAGGAGGCAGGGATTGTGTAGTAGAAGGAGGCATGGTTGTGTAGTAGAAGGAGGCATGGTTGTGTAGTAGAAGGAGGCATGGTTGTGTAGTAGATGGAGGCATGGTTGTGTAGTAGATGGAGGCATTGTTGTGTAGTAGAAGGAGGCATGGTTGTTTAGTAGAAGGAGGCATGGTTGTGTAGTAGAAGGAGGCAGGGATTGTGACCCGACAGTTTCAGGTTTAGAGTCACATCACAGCACTGTGCTGTATCTTTGAGCAAATTGCTCCAGTCTGCCTAGCTAGCTGTAAGTGAGTTTTGGTAGTGCTAAAGATTGTAGAATGCTACCTTATTGTAATTAACACAATCAATACTGATGGTTGTGCTGCTGGTTTTAAGGAAATGGACTACCAAGTTTGTTGGGTACTAATATTGGGCCTGTAGCAAACTGGGATGAAGGGCTCACAAGTTTGTTGGGTACTGATATTGGGCCTGTAGCAAACTAGGATGAAGGACTTACCAAGTTTGTTGGGTACTGATATTGGGCCACTAGAGGTAAAGGACTACCAAGTTTGTTGGGTACTGATATTGGGCCACTAGCAAGATGAGGTAAAGGAACACCAAGTTTGTTGTGTACTGATATTTGGCCTGTAGCAAACAAGGATGAATGGCTACCAAGTTTGTTGGGTACTGATATTGGGCATGTAGCAAACTAGGATGAATGGCTACCAAGTTTGTTGGGTACTGATATTGGGCCTGTAGCAAACTAGGATGAAGGACTACCAAGTTTGTTGGGTACTGATATTGAGCCACTAGAGGTAAAGGACTACCAAGTTTGTTGGGTACTGATATTGGGCCACTAGAGGTAAAGGACTACCAAGTTTGTTGGGTACTGATATTGGGCCACTAGAGGTAAAGGACTACCAAGTTTGTTGGGTACTGATATTGGGCCTGTAGCAAACTAGGATGAAGGGCTACCAAGTTTGTTGGGTTCTGATATTTGGCCTGTAGCAAACAAGGATGAAGAGCTCCCAAGTTTGTTGGGTACTGATATTGGGCCTGTAGCAAACAAGGATGAAGAGCTCCCAAGTTTGTTGGGTACTGATATTTGGCCTGTAGCAAATAAGGATGAAGAGCTCCCAAGTTTGTTGGGTACTGATATTTGGCCTGTAGCAAATAAGGATGAAGGGCTACCAAGTTTGTTGGGTACTGATATTGGGCCTGTAGCAAACAAGGATGAAGGGCTACCAAGTTTGTTGGGTACTGATATCGGGCCTGTAGCAAACTAGGATGAAGGGCTACCAAGTTTGTTGGGTACTGATATCGGGCCTGTAGCAAACAAGGATGAAGGGCTACCAAGTTTGTTGGGTACTGATATTGGGCCTGTAGCAAACTAGGATGAAGGGCTACCAAGTTTGTTGGGTACTGATATTGGGCCTGTAGCAAACTAGGATGAAGGGCTACCAAGTTTGTTGGGTACTGATATTGGGCCACTAGAGGTAAAGGACTACCAAGTTTGTTGGGTACTGATATTGGGCCACTAGAGGTAAAGGACTACCAAGTTTGTTGGGTACTGATATTGGGCCACTAGAGGTAAAGGACTACCAAGTTTGTTGGGTACTGATATTGGGCCACTAGAGGTAAAGGACTACCAAGTTTGTTGGGTGCTGATATTGGGCCACTAGAGGTAAAGGACTACCAAGTTTGTTGGGTACTGATATTGGGCCACTAGAGGTAAAGGACTACCAAGTTTGTTGGGTACTGATATTGGGCCACTAGAGGTAAAGGACTACCAAGTTTGTTGGGTACTGATATTGGGCCACTAGAAGTAAAGGACTACCAAGTTTATTGGGTTCTGATATTGGGCCACTAGAGGTAAAGGACTACCAAGTTTGTTGGGTACTGATATTGGGCCACTAGAGGTAAAGGACTACCAAGTTTGTTGGGTACTGATATTGGGCCACTAGAGGTAAAGGACTACCAAGTTTGTTGGGTACTGATATTGGGCCACTAGAGGTAAAGGACTACCAAGTTTGTCGGGTACTGATATTGAGCCACTAGAGGTAAAGGACTACCAAGTTTGTTGGGTACTGATATTGGGCCACTAGAGGTAAAGGACTATCAAGTTTGTTGGGTACTGATATTGGGCCACTAGAGGTAAAGGACTACCAAGTTTGTCGGGTACTGATATTGGGCCACTAGAGGTAAAGGACTACCAAGTTTGTTGGGTACTGATATTGGGCCACTAGAGGTAAAGGACTATCAAGTTTGTTAGGTACTGATATTGGGCCACTAAAGGTAAAGGACTAGCCAGGTCTGTTGGGTACTGATATTGGGCCACTAAAGGTAAAGGACTAGCCAAGTCTGTTGGGTACTGATATTGGGCCACTAGAGGTAAAGGA
Organism: Mimachlamys varia; assembly: GCA_947623455.1. Classification (NCBI taxonomy): domain Eukaryota; kingdom Metazoa; phylum Mollusca; class Bivalvia; order Pectinida; family Pectinidae; genus Mimachlamys; species Mimachlamys varia. The sequence goes on from OX392539.1 coordinate 1,938,688, forward strand.
CCACCAAGTTTGTTGGGTACTGATATTGGGCCACTAGAGGTAAAGGACTACCAAGTTTGTTGGGTACTGATATTGGGCCACTAGAGGTAAAGGACTACCAAGTTTGTTGGGTACTGATATTGGGCCACTAGAGGTAAAGGACTACCAAGTTTGTTGGGTACTGATATTGGGCCACTAGAGGTAAAGGACTACCAAGTTTGTTGTGTACTGATATTGGGCCACTAGAGGTAAAGGACTACCAAGTTTGTTGGGTATTGATATTGGGCCACTAGAGGTAAAGGACTACCAAGTTTGTTGGGTACTGATATTGGGCCACTAGAGGTAAAGGACTACCAAGTTTATTGGGTTCTGATATTGGGCCACTAGAGGTAAAGGACTACCAAGTTTGTTGGGTACTGATATTGGGCCACTAGAGGTAAAGGACTACCAAGTTTGTTGGGTACTGATATTGGGCCACTAGAGGTAAAGGACTACCAAGTTTGTTGGGTACTGATATTGGGCCACTAGAGGTAAAGGACTACCAAGTTTGTCGGGTACTGATATTGAGCCACTAGAGGTAAAGGACTACCAAGTTTGTTGGGTACTGATATTGGGCCACTAGAGGTAAAGGACTATCAAGTTTGTTGGGTACTGATATTGGGCCACTAGAGGTAAAGGACTACCAAGTTTGTCGGGTACTGATATTGGGCCACTAGAGGTAAAGGACTACCAAGTTTGTTGGGTACTGATATTGGGCCACTAGAGGTAAAGGACTATCAAGTTTGTTAGGTACTGATATTGGGCCACTAAAGGTAAAGGACTAGCCAGGTCTGTTGGGTACTGATATTGGGCCACTAAAGGTAAAGGACTAGCCAAGTCTGTTGGGTACTGATATTGGGCCACTAGAGGTAAAGGACCACCAAGTTTGTTGGGTACTGATATTGGGCCACTAGAGGTAAAGGACTACCAAGTTTGTTGGGTACTGATATTGGGCCACTAGAGGTAAAGGACTACCAAGTTTGTTGGGTACTGATATTGGGCCACTAGAGGTAAAGGACTACCAAGTTTGTTGGGTACTGATATTGGGCCACTAGAGGTAAAGGACTACCAAGTTTGTTGTGTACTGATATTGGGCCACTAGAGGTAAAGGACTACCAAGTTTGTTGGGTATTGATATTGGGCCACTAGAGGTAAAGGACTACCAAGTTTGTTGGGTACTGATATTGGGCCACTAGAGGTAAAGGACTACCAAGCTTGTCGGGTATTGATATTGGGCCACTAGAGGTAAAGGACTAGCCAAGTTTGTTGGGTACTGATATTGGGCCACTAGAGGTAAAGGACTATCAAGTTTGTTGGGTACTGATATTGGGCCACTAGAGGTAAAGGACTACCAAGTTTGTCGGGTACTGATATTGGGCCACTAGAGGTAAAGGACTACCAAGTTTGTTGGGTACTGATATTGGGCCACTAGAGGTAAAGGACTATCAAGTTTGTTAGGTACTGATATTGGGCCACTAAAGGTAAAGGACTAGCCAGGTCTGTTGGGTACTGATATTGGGCCACTAAAGGTAAAGGACTAGCCAAGTCTGTTGGGTACTGATATTGGGCCACTAGAGGTAAAGGACCACCAAGTTTGTTGGGTACTGATATTGGGCCACTAGAGGTAAAGGACTACCAAGTTTGTTGGGTACTGATATTGGGCCACTAGAGGTAAAGGACTACCAAGTTTGTTGGGTACTGATATTGGGCCACTAGAGGTAAAGGACTACCAAGTTTGTTGGGTACTGATATTGGGCCACTAGAGGTAAAGGACTACCAAGTTTGTTGTGTACTGATATTGGGCCACTAGAGGTAAAGGACTACCAAGTTTGTTGGGTATTGATATTGGGCCACTAGAGGTAAAGGACTACCAAGTTTGTCGGGTACTGATATTGGGCCACTAGAGGTAAAGGACTACCAAGTTTGTTGTGTACTGATATTGGGCCACTAGAGGTAAAGGACTAGCCAAGTCTGTTGGGTACTGATATTGGGCCACTAGAGGTAAAGGACTACCAAGTTTGTTGTGTACTGATATTGGGCCACTAGAGGTAAAGGACTACCAAGTTTGTTGGGTACTGATATTGGGCCACTAGAGGTAAAGGACTACCAAGTTTGTCGGGTACTGATATTGGGCCACTAGAGGTAAAGGACTACCAAGTTTGTCGGGTACTGATATTGGGCCACTAGAGGTAAAGGACTACCAAGTTTGTCGGGTACTGATATTGGGCCACTAGAGGTAAAGGACTACCAAGTTTGTTGGGTACTGATATTGGGCCACTAGAGGTAAAGGACTACCAAGTTTGTCGGGTATTGATATTGGGCCACTAGAGGTAAAGGACTACCAAGTTTGTTGGGTACTGATATTGGGCCACTAGAGGTAATGGACTACCAAGTTTGTTGGGTACTGATATTGGGCCACTAGAGGTAAAGGACTACCAAGTTTGTTGGGTACTGATATTGGGCCACTAGAGGTAAAGGACTAGCCAAGTTTGTTGGGTACTGATATTGGGCCACTAGAGGTAAAGGACTACCAAGTTTGTCGGGTACTGATATTGGGCCACTCGAGGTAAAGGACTACCAAGTTTGTCGGGTACTGATATTGGGCCACTAGAGGTAAAGGACTACCAAGTTTGTTGGGTACTGATATTGGGCCACTAGAGGTAAAGGACTACCAAGTTTGTTGGGTACTGATATTGGGTCACTAGAGGTAAAGGACTACCAAGTTTGTTGGGTACTGATATTGGGCCACTAGAGGTAAAGGACTACCAAGTTTGTTGGGTACTGATATTGGGCCACTAGAGGTAAAGGACTACCAAGTTTGTTGGGTACTGATATTGGGCCACTAGAGGTAAAGGACTACCTAGTTTGTTGCGTACTGATATTGGGCCACTAGAGGTAAAGGACTACCAAGTTTGTTGGGTACTGATATTGGGCCACTAGAGGTAAAGGACTACCTAGTTTGTTGGGTACTGATATTGGGCCACTAGAGGTAAAGGACTACCTAGTTTGTTGGGTACTGATATTGGGCCACTAGAGGTAAAGGACTACCAAGTTTGTTGGGTACTGATATTGGGCCACTAGAGGTAAAGGACTACCAAGTTTGTTGGGTACTGATGTTGGGCCACTAGAGGTAAAGGACAACCAGGTTTGTTGGGTACTGATATTGGGCCACTAGAGGTAAAGGACTACCAAGTTTGTTGGGTACTGATATTGGGCCACTAGAGGTAAGGGACTACCAAGTTTGTTGGGTACTGATATTGGGCCACTAGCATGATGAGGTAAAGGACTACCAAGTTTGTTGGGTACTGATATTGGGCCACTAGAGGTTAAGGACTAGCCAAGTTTTTTAGGTACTGATATTGGGCCACTCGATGTAGAGGACTACAAAGTTTTTTGGGTACTGATATTGGGCCTCTAGAGGTAAAGGACTAGCCAAGTTTGTTGGGTACTGATATTGGGTCACTAGAGGTAAAGGACTACCAAGTTTGTTGGGTACTGATATTGGGCCACTAGAGGTAAAGGACTACCAAGTCTGTTGGGTACTGATATTGGGTCACTAGAGGTAAAGGACTACCAAGTTTGTTGGGTACTGATATTGGGTCACTAGAGGTAAAGGACTACCAAGTCTGTTGGGTACTGATATTGGGTCACTAGAGGTAAAGGACTACCAAGTTTGTTTGGTACTGATATTGGGCCACTAGAGGTAAAGGACTACCAATTTTGTTGGGTACTGATATTGGGCCACTAGAGGTAAAGGACTACCAAGTTTTTTGGGTACTGATATTGGGCCACTAGAGGTAAAGGACTACCAAGTTTGTTTGGTACTGATATTGGGCCTGTAGCAAACTAGAATGAAGGACTTACCAAGTTTGTTGGGTACTGATATTGGGCCACTAGAGGTAAAGGACTACCAAGTTTGTTGGGTACTGATATTGGGCCACTAGAGGTAAAGGACTACCAAGTTTGTTGGGTACTGATATTGGGCCACTAGAGGTAAAGGACTACCAAGTTTGTTGGGTACTGATATTGGGTCACTAGAGGTAAAGGACTACCAAGTTTGTTGGGTACTGATATTGGGCCACTAGAGGTAAAGGACTACCAAGTTTGTTGGGTACTGATATTGGGCATGCAGCAAACTAGAATGAAGGACTACCAAGTTTGTTGGGTACTGATATTGGGTCACTAGAGGTAAAGGACTACCAAGTTTGTTGGGTACTGATATTGGGCCACAAAGGTGAAGGACTACCAAGTTTGTTGGGTACTGATATTGGGCCACTAGAGGTAAAGGACTACCAAGTTTGTTGGGTACTGATATTGGGCCACTAGAGGTAAAGGACTACCAAGTTTGTTGGGTACTGATATTGGGTCACTAGAGGTAAAGGACTACCAAGTTTGTTGGGTACTGATATTGGGCCACTAGAGGTAAAGGGCTACCAAGTTTGTTGTGTACTGATATTGGGCCACTAGAGGTAAAGGACTACCAAGTTTGTTGGGTACTGATATTGGGTCACTAGAGGTAAAGGACTACCAAGTTTGTTGGGTACTGATATTGGGTCACTAGAGGTAAAGGACTACCAAGTTTGTTGGGTACTGATGTTGGGTCACTAGAGGTAAAGGACTACCAAGTTTGTTGGGTACTGATATTGGGTCACTAGAGGTAAAGGACTACCAAGTTTGTTGGGTACTGATATTGGGCCACTAGAGGTAAAGGGCTACCAAGTTTGTTGGGTACTGATATTGGGTCACTAGAGGTAAAGGACTACCAAGTTTGTCGGGTACTGATATTGGGCCACTAGAAGTAAAGGACTACCAAGTTTGTTGGGTACTGATATTGGGCCACTAGCATGATGAGGTAAAGGACTACCAAGTTTGTTGGGTACTGATATTGGGCCACTAGAGGTAAAGGACTACCAAGTTTGTTGGGTACTGATATTTGGCCTGTAGCAAACAAGGATGAAGGGCTACCAAGTTTGTTGGGTACTGATATTTGGCCTGTAGCAAACAAGGATGAAGGGCTACCAAGTTTGTTGGGTACTGATATTTGGCCTGTAGCAAACTAGGATGAAGGGTTCCCAAGTTTGTTGGGTACTGATATTGGGCATGTAGCAAACAAGGATAAATGGCTACCAAGTTTGTTGGGTACTGATATTGGGCCTGTAGCAAACTAGGATGAAGGACTACCAAGTTTGTTGGGTACTGATATTGAGCCACTAGAGGTAAAGGACTACCAAGTTTGTTGGGTACTGATATTGGGCCACTAGAGGTAAAGGACTACCAAGTTTGTTGGGTACTGATATTGGGTCACTAGAGGTAAAGGACTACCAAGTTTGTTGGGTACTGATGTTGGGTCACTAGAGGTAAAGGACTACCAAGTTTGTTGGGTACTGATATTGGGTCACTAGAGGTAAAGGACTACCAAGTTTGTTGGGTACTGATATTGGGCCACTAGAGGTAAAGGGCTACCAAGTTTGTTGGGTACTGATATTGGGTCACTAGAGGTAAAGGACTACCAAGTTTGTCGGGTACTGATATTGGGCCACTAGAAGTAAAGGACTACCAAGTTTGTTGGGTACTGATATTGGGCCACTAGCATGATGAGGTAAAGGACTACCAAGTTTGTTGGGTACTGATATTGGGCCACTAGAGGTAAAGGACTACCAAGTTTGTTGGGTACTGATATTTGGCCTGTAGCAAACAAGGATGAAGGGCTACCAAGTTTGTTGGGTACTGATATTTGGCCTGTAGCAAACAAGGATGAAGGGCTACCAAGTTTGTTGGGTACTGATATTTGGCCTGTAGCAAACTAGGATGAAGGGTTCCCAAGTTTGTTGGGTACTGATATTGGGCATGTAGCAAACAAGGATAAATGGCTACCAAGTTTGTTGGGTACTGATATTGGGCCTGTAGCAAACTAGGATGAAGGACTACCAAGTTTGTTGGGTACTGATATTGAGCCACTAGAGGTAAAGGACTACCAAGTTTGTTGGGTACTGATATTGGGCCACTAGAGGTAAAGGACTACCAAGTTTGTTGGGTACTGATATTGGGCCACTAGAGGTAAAGGACTACCAAGTTTGTTGGGTACTGATATTGGGCCTGTAGCAAACTAGGATGAAGGGCTACCAAGTTTGTTGGGTTCTGATATTTGGCCTGTAGCAAACAAGGATGAAGAGCTCCCAAGTTTGTTGGGTACTGATATTGGGCCTGTAGCAAACAAGGATGAAGAGCTCCCAAGTTTGTTGGGTACTGATATTTGGCCTGTAGCAAATAAGGATGAAGAGCTCCCAAGTTTGTTGGGTACTGATATTTGGCCTGTAGCAAATAAGGATGAAGGGCTACCAAGTTTGTTGGGTACTGATATTGGGCCTGTAGCAAACAAGGATGAAGGGCTACCAAGTTTGTTGGGTACTGATATTGGGCCTGTAGCAAACTAGGATGAAGGGCTACCAAGTTTGTTGGGTACTGATATCGGGCCTGTAGCAAACAAGGATGAAGGGCTACCAAGTTTGTTGGGTACTGATATTGGGCCTGTAGCAAACTAGGATGAAGGGCTACCAAGTTTGTTGGGTACTGATATTGGGCCTGTAGCAAACTAGGATGAAGGGCTACCAAGTTTGTTGGGTACTGATATTGGGCCACTAGAGGTAAAGGACTACCAAGTTTGTTGGGTACTGATATTGGGCCACTAGAGGTAAAGGACTACCAAGTTTGTTGGGTACTGATATTGGGCCACTAGAGGTAATGGACTACCAAGTTTGTTGGGTACTGATATTGGGCCACTAGAGGTAAAGGACTACCAAGTTTGTTGGGTGCTGATATTGGGCCACTAGAGGTAAAGGACTACCAAGTTTGTTGGGTACTGATATTGGGCCACTAGAGGTAAAGGACTACCAAGTTTGTTGGGTACTGATATAGGGCCACTAGAAGTAAAGGACTACCAAGTTTGTTGGGTACTGATATTGGGCCACTAGAGGTAAAGGACTACCAAGTTTGTTGGGTACTGATATTGGGCCACTAGAGGTAAAGGACTACCAAGTTTGTTGGGTACTGATATTGGGCCACTAGAGGTAAAGGACTACCAAGTTTGTTGGGTACTGATATTGGGCCACTAGAGGTAAAGGACTACCAAGTTTGTCGGGTACTGATATTGGGCCACTAGAGGTAAAGGACTACCAAGTTTGTTGGGTACTGATATTGGGCCACTAGAGGTAAAGGACTATCAAGTTTGTTGGGTACTGATATTGGGCCACTAGAGGTAAAGGACTACCAAGTTTGTCGGGTACTGATATTGGGCCACTAGAGGTAAAGGACTACCAAGTTTGTTGGGTACTGATATTGGGCCACTAGAGGTAAAGGACTATCAAGTTTGTTAGGTACTGATATTGGGCCACTAAAGGTAAAGGACTAGCCAAGTCTGTTGGGTACTGATATTGGGCCACTAAAGGTAAAGGACTAGCCAAGTCTGTTGGGTACTGATATTGGGCCACTAGAGGTAAAGGACCACCAAGTTTGTTGGGTACTGATATTGGGCCACTAGAGGTAAAGGACTACCAAGTTTGTTGGGTACTGATATTGGGCCACTAGAGGTAAAGGACTACCAAGTTTGTTGGGTACTGATATTGGGCCACTAGAGGTAAAGGACTACCAAGTTTGTTGGGTACTGATATTGGGCCACTAGAGGTAAAGGACTACCAAGTTTGTTGGGTACTGATATTGGGCCACTAGAGGTAAAGGACTACCAAGTTTGTTGGGTATTGATATTGGGCCACTAGAGGTAAAGGACTACCAAGTTTGTTGGGTACTGATATTGGGCCACTAGAGGTAAAGGACTACCAAGTTTGTTGGGTACTGATATTCGGCCACTAGAGGTAAAGGACTACCAAGTTTGTTGTGTACTGATATTGGGCCACTAGAGGTAAAGGACTACCAAGTTTGTTGGGTACTGATATTGGGCCACTAGAGGTAAAGGACTACCAAGTTTGTTGGGTATTGATATTGGGCCACTAGAGGTAAAGGACTACCAAGTTTGTCGGGTACTGATATTGGGCCACTAGAGGTAAAGGACTACCAAGTTTGTTGGGTACTGATATTGGGCCACTAGAGGTAAAGGACTACCAAGTTTGTTGGGTATTGATATTGGGCCACTAGAGGTAAAGGACTACCAAGTTTGTCGGGTACTGATATTGGGCCACTCGAGGTAAAGGACTACCAAGTTTGTCGGGTACTGATATTGGGCCACTAGAGGTAAAGGACTACCAAGTTTGTTGGGTACTGATATTGGGCCACTAGAGGTAAAGGACTACCAAGTTTGTTGGGTATTGATATTGGGCCACTAGAGGTAAAGGACTACCAAGTTTGTCGGGTACTGATATTGGGCCACTCGAGGTAAAGGACTACCAAGTTTGTTGGGTACTGATATTGGGCCACTAGAGGTAAAGGACTACCAAGTTTGTTGGGTACTGATATTGGGCCACTAGAGGTAAAGGACTACCAAGTTTGTTGGGTACTGATATTGGGTCACTAGAGGTAAAGGACTACCAAGTTTGTTGGGTACTGATATTGGGCCACTAGAGGTAAAGGACTACCTAGTTTGTTGCGTACTGATATTGGGCCACTAGAGGTAAAGGACTACCTAGTTTGTTGGGTACTGATATTGGGCCACTAGAGGTAAAGGACTACCAAGTTTGTTGGGTACTGATATTGGGCCACTAGAGGTAAAGGACTACCAAGTTTGTTGGGTACTGATGTTGGGCCACTAGAGGTAAAGGACAACCAGGTTTGTTGGGTACTGATATTGGGCCACTAGAGGTAAAGGACTACCAAGTTTGTTGGGTATTGATATTGGGCCACTAGAGGTAAAGGACTACCAAGTTTGTCGGGTACTGATATTGGGCCACTAGAGGTAAAGGACTACCAAGTTTGTTGGGTACTGATATTGGGCCACTAGAGGTAAAGGACTACCAAGTTTGTTGGGTATTGATATTGGGCCACTAGAGGTAAAGGACTACCAAGTTTGTCGGGTACTGATATTGGGCCACTCGAGGTAAAGGACTACCAAGTTTGTCGGGTACTGATATTGGGCCACTAGAGGTAAAGGACTACCAAGTTTGTCGGGTACTGATATTGGGCCACTAGAGGTAAAGGACTACCAAGTTTGTTGGGTATTGATATTGGGCCACTAGAGGTAAAGGACTACCAAGTTTGTCGGGTACTGATATTGGGCCACTCGAGGTAAAGGACTACCAAGTTTGTCGGGTACTGATATTGGGCCACTAGAGGTAAAGGACTACCAAGTTTGTTGGGTACTGATATTGGGCCACTAGAGGTAAAGGACTACCAAGTTTGTTGGGTACTGATATTGGGTCACTAGAGGTAAAGGACTACCAAGTTTGTTGGGTACTGATATTGGGCCACTAGAGGTAAAGGACTACCTAGTTTGTTGGGTACTGATATTGGGCCACTAGAGGTAAAGGACTACCTAGTTTGTTGGGTACTGATATTGGGCCACTAGAGGTAAAGGACTACCAAGTTTGTTGGGTACTGATATTGGGCCACTAGAGGTAAAGGACTACCCAGTTTGTTGGGTACTGATGTTGGGCCACTAGAGGTAAAGGACAACCAGGTTTGTTGGGTACTGATATTGGGCCACTAGAGGTAAAGGACTACCAAGTTTGTTGGGTACTGATATTGGGCCACTAGAGGTAAGGGACTACAAAGTTTGTTGGGTACTGATATTGGGCCACTAGCATGATGAGGTAAAGGACTACCAAGTTTGTTGGGTACTGATATTGGGCCACTAGAGGTTAAGGACTAGCCAAGTTTTTTAGGTACTGATATTGGGCCACTCGAGGTAGAGGACTACAAAGTTTTTTGGGTACTGATATTGGGCCTCTAGAGGTAAAGGACTAGCCAAGTTTGTTGGGTACTGATATTGGGTCACTAGAGGTAAAGGACTACCAAGTTTGTTGGGTACTGATATTGGGCCACTAGAGGTAAAGGACTACCAAGTCTGTTGGGTACTGATATTGGGTCACTAGAGGTAAAGGACTACCAAGTTTGTTGGGTACTGATATTGGGTCACTAGAGGTAAAGGACTAACAAGTCTGTTGGGTACTGATATTGGGTCACTAGAGGTAAAGGACTACCAAGTTTGTTGGGTACTGATATTGGGCCACTAGAGGTAAAGGACTACCAAGTTTGTTGGGTACTGATATTGGGCCACTAGAGGTAAAGGAGTACCAAGTTTTTTGGGTACTGATATTGGGCCACTAGAGGTAAAGGACTACCAAGTTTGTTTGGTACTGATATTGGGCCTGTAGCAAACTAGAATGAAGGACTTACCAAGTTTGTTGGGTACTGATATTGGGACACTAGAGGTAAAGGACTACCAAGTTTGTTGGGTACTGATATTGGGCCACTAGAGGTAAAGGACTACCAAGTTTGTCGGGTACTGATATTGGGCCACTCGAGGTAAAGGACTACCAAGTTTGTCGGGTACTGATATTGGGCCACTAGAGGTAAAGGACTACCAAGTTTGTTGGGTACTGATATTGGGCCACTAGAGGTAAAGGACTACCAAGTTTGTTGGGTACTGATATTGGGCCACTAGAGGTAAAGGACTACCAAGTTTGTCGGGTACTGATATTGGGCCACTCGAGGTAAAGGACTACCAAGTTTGTTGGGTACTGATATTGGGCCACTAGAGGTAAAGGACTACCAAGTTTGTTGGGTACTGATATTGGGCCACTAGAGGTAAAGGACTACCAAGTTTGTTGGGTACTGATATTGGGCCACTAGAGGTAAAGGACTACCAAGTTTGTTGGGTACTGATATTGGGCCACTAGAGGTAAAGGACTACCTAGTTTGTTGCGTACTGATATTGGGCCACTAGAGGTAAAGGACTATCTAGTTTGTTGGGTACTGATATTGGGCCACTAGAGGTAAAGGACTACCAAGTTTGTTGGGTACTGATATTGGGCCACTAGAGGTAAAGGACTACCAAGTTTGTTGGGTACTGATGTTGGGCCACTAGAGGTAAAGGACAACCAGGTTTGTTGGGTACTGATATTGGGCCACTAGAGGTAAAGGACTACCAAGTTTGTTGGGTACTGATATTGGGCCACTAGAGGTAAGGGACTACCAAGTTTGTTGGGTACTGATATTGGGCCACTAGCATGATGAGGTAAAGGACTACCAAGTTTGTTGGGTACTGATATTGGGCCACTAGAGGTTAAGGACTAGCCAAGTTTTTTAGGTACTGATATTGGGCCACTCGAGGTAGAGGACTACAAAGTTTTTTGGGTACTGATATTGGGCCTCTAGAGGTAAAGGACTAGCCAAGTTTGTTGGGTACTGATATTGGGTCACTAGAGGTAAAGGACTACCAAGTTTGTTGGGTACTGATATTGGGCCACTAGAGGTAAAGGACTACCAAGTCTGTTGGGTACTGATATTGGGTCACTAGAGGTAAAGGACTACCAAGTTTGTTGGGTACTGATATTGGGTCACTAGAGGTAAAGAACTAACAAGTCTGTTGGGTACTGATATTGGGTCACTAGAGGTAAAGGACTACCAAGTTTGTTGGGTACTGATATTGGGCCACTAGAGGTAAAGGACTACCAAGTTTGTTGGGTACTGATGTTGGGCCACTAGAGGTAAAGGACAACCAGGTTTGTTGGGTACTGATATTGGGCCACTAGAGGTAAAGGACTACCAAGTTTGTTGGGTACTGATATTGGGCCACTAGAGGTAAGGGACTACAAAGTTTGTTGGGTACTGATATTGGGCCACTAGCATGATGAGGTAAAGGACTACCAAGTTTGTTGGGTACTGTTATTGGGCCACTAGAGGTTAAGGACTAGCCAAGTTTTTTAGGTACTGATATTGGGCCACTCGAGGTAGAGGACTACAAAGTTTTTTGGGTACTGATATTGGGCCTCTAGAGGTAAAGGACTAGCCAAGTTTGTTGGGTACTGATATTGGGTCACTAGAGGTAAAGGACTACCAAGTTTGTTGGGTACTGATATTGGGCCACTAGAGGTAAAGGACTACCAAGTCTGTTGGGTACTGATATTGGGTCACTAGAGGTAAAGGACTACCAAGTTTGTTGGGTACTGATATTGGGTCACTAGAGGTAAAGGACTAACAAGTCTGTTGGGTACTGATATTGGGTCACTAGAAGTAAAGGACTACCAAGTTTGTTGGGTACTGATATTGGGCCACTAGAGGTAAAGGACTACCAAGTTTGTTGGGTACTGATATTGGGCCACTAGAGGTAAAGGAGTACCAAGTTTTTTGGGTACTGATATTGGGCCACTAGAGGTAAAGGACTACCAAGTTTGTTTGGTACTGATATTGGGCCTGTAGCAAACTAGAATGAAGGACTTACCAAGTTTGTTGGGTACTGATATTGGGACACTAGAGGTAAAGGACTACCAAGTTTGTTGGGTACTGATATTGGGCCACTAGAGGTAAAGGACTACCAAGTTTGTCGGGTACTGATATTGGGCCACTCGAGGTAAAGGACTACCAAGTTTGTCGGGTACTGATATTGGGCCACTAGAGGTAAAGGACTACCAAGTTTGTTGGGTACTGATATTGGGCCACTAGAGGTAAAGGACTACCAAGTTTGTTGGGTACTGATATTGGGCCACTAGAGGTAAAGGACTACCAAGTTTGTCGGGTACTGATATTGGGCCACTCGAGTTAAAGGACTACCAAGTTTGTTGGGTACTGATATTGGGCCACTAGAGGTAAAGGACTACCAAGTTTGTTGGGTACTGATATTGGGCCACTAGAGGTAAAGGACTACCAAGTTTGTTGGGTACTGATATTGGGTCACTAGAGGTAAAGGACTACCAAGTTTGTTGGGTACTGATATTGGGCCACTAGAGGTAAAGGACTACCTAGTTTGTTGCGTACTGATATTGGGCCACTAGAGGTAAAGGACTACCTAGTTTGTTGGGTACTTATATTGGGCCACTAGAGGTAAAGGACTACCAAGTTTGTTGGGTACTGATATTGGGCCACTAGAGGTAAAGGACTACCAAGTTTGTTGGGTACTGATGTTGGGCCACTAGAGGTAAAGGACAACCAGGTTTGTTGGGTACTGATATTGGGCCACTAGAGGTAAAGGACTACCAAGTTTGTTGGGTACTGATATTGGGCCACTAGAGGTAAGGGACTACCAAGTTTGTTGGGTACTGATATTGGGCCACTAGCATGATGAGGTAAAGGACTACCAAGTTTGTTGGGTACTGATATTGGGCCACTAGAGGTTAAGGACTAGCCAAGTTTTTTAGGTACTGATATTGGGCCACTCGAGGTAGAGGACTACCAAGTCTGTTGGGTACTGATATTGGGTCACTAGAGGTAAAGGACTACCAAGTTTGTTGGGTACTGATATTGGGTCACTAGAGGTAAAGGACTAACAAGTCTGTTGGGTACTGATATTGGGTCACTAGAGGTAAAGGACTACCAAGTTTGTTGGGTACTGATATTGGGCCACTAGAGGTAAAGGACTACCAAGTTTGTTGCGTACTGATATTGGGCCACTAGAGGTAAAGGACTACCAAGTTTGTTGGGTACTGATATTGGGCCACTAGAGGTAAAGGACTACCTAGTTTGTTGCGTACTGATATTGGGCCACTAGAGGTAAAGGACTACCAAGTTTGTTGGGTACTGATATTGGGCCACTAGAGGTAAAGGACTACCTAGTTTGTTGGGTACTGATATTGGGCCACTAGAGGTAAAGGACTACCTAGTTTGTTGGGTACTGATATTGGGCCACTAGAGGTAAAGGACTACCAAGTTTGTTGGGTACTGATATTGGGCCACTAGAGGTAAAGGACTACCAAGTTTGTTGGGTACTGATGTTGGGCCACTAGAGGTAAAGGACAACCAGGTTTGTTGGGTACTGATATTGGGCCACTAGAGGTAAAGGACTACCAAGTTTGTTGGGTACTGATATTGGGCCACTAGAGGTAAGGGACTACCAAGTTTGTTGGGTACTGATATTGGGCCACTAGCATGATGAGGTAAAGGACTACCAAGTTTGTTGGGTACTGATATTGGGCCACTAGAGGTTAAGGACTAGCCAAGTTTTTTAGGTACTGATATTGGGCCACTCGATGTAGAGGACTACAAAGTTTTTTGGGTACTGATATTGGGCCTCTAGAGGTAAAGGACTAGCCAAGTTTGTTGGGTACTGATATTGGGTCACTAGAGGTAAAGGACTACCAAGTTTGTTGGGTACTGATATTGGGCCACTAGAGGTAAAGGACTACCAAGTCTGTTGGGTACTGATATTGGGTCACTAGAGGTAAAGGACTACCAAGTTTGTTGGGTACTGATATTGGGTCACTAGAGGTAAAGGACTACCAAGTCTGTTGGGTACTGATATTGGGTCACTAGAGGTAAAGGACTACCAAGTTTGTTGGGTACTGATATTGGGCCACTAGAGGTAAAGGACTACCAAGTTTGTTGGGTACTGATATTGGGCCACTAGAGGTAAAGGAGTACCAAGTTTTTTGGGTACTGATATTGGGCCACTAGAGGTAAAGGACTACCAAGTTTGTTTGGTACTGATATTGGGCCTGTAGCAAACTAGAATGAAGGACTTACCAAGTTTGTTGGGTACTGATATTGGGCCACTAGAGGTAAAGGACTACCAAGTTTGTTGGGTACTGATATTGGGCCACTAGAGGTAAAGGACTACCAAGTTTGTTGGGTACTGATATTGGGCCACTAGAGGTAAAGGACTACCAAGTTTGTTGGGTACTGATATTGGGTCACTAGAGGTAAAGGACTACCAAGTTTGTTGGGTACTGATATTGGGCCACTAGAGGTAAAGGACTACCAAGTTTGTTGGGTACTGATATTGGGCATGCAGCAAACTAGAATGAAGGACTACCAAGTTTGTTGGGTACTGATATTGGGTCACTAGAGGTAAAGGACTACCAAGTTTGTTGGGTACTGATATTGGGCCACAAAGGTGAAGGACTACCAAGTTTGTTGGGTACTGATATTGGGCCACTAGAGGTAAAGGACTACCAAGTTTGTTGGGTACTGATATTGGGCCACTAGAGGTAAAGGACTACCAAGTTTGTTGGGTACTGATATTGGGCCACTAGAGGTAAAGGACTACCAAGTTTGTTGGGTACTGATATTGGGCCACTAGAGGTAAAGGGCTACCAAGTTTGTTGTGTACTGATATTGGGCCACTAGAGGTAAAGGACTACCAAGTTTGTTGGGTACTGATATTGGGTCACTAGAGGTAAAGGACTACCAAGTTTGTTGGGTACTGATATTGGGTCACTAGAGGTAAAGGACTACCAAGTTTGTTGGGTACTGATGTTGGGTCACTAGAGGTAAAGGACTACCAAGTTTGTTGGGTACTGATATTGGGTCACTAGAGGTAAAGGACTACCAAGTTTGTTGGGTACTGATATTGGGCCACTAGAGGTAAAGGGCTACCAAGTTTGTTGGGTACTGATATTGGGTCACTAGAGGTAAAGGACTACCAAGTTTGTTGGGTACTGATATTGGGCCACTAGAAGTAAAGGACTACCAAGTTTGTTGGGTACTGATATTGGGCCACTAGCATGATGAGGTAAAGGACTACCAAGTTTGTTGGGTACTGATATTGGGCCACTAGAGGTAAAGGACTACCAAGTTTGTTGGGTACTGATATTTGGCCTGTAGCAAACAAGGATGAAGGGCTACCAAGTTTGTTGGGTACTGATATTTGGCCTGTAGCAAACAAGGATGAAGGGCTACCAAGTTTGTTGGGTACTGATATTTGGCCTGTAGCAAACTAGGATGAAGGGTTCCCAAGGTTGTTGGGTACTGATATTGGGCATGTAGCAAACAAGGATAAATGGCTACCAAGTTTGTTGGGTACTGATATTGGGCCTGTAGCAAACTAGGATGAAGGACTACCAAGTTTGTTGGGTACTGATATTGAGCCACTAGAGGTAAAGGACTACCAAGTTTGTTGGGTACTGATATTGGGCCACTAGAGGTAAAGGACTACCAAGTTTGTTGGGTACTGATATTGGGCCACTAGAGGTAAAGGACTACCAAGTTTGTTGGGTACTGATATTGGGCCTGTAGCAAACTAGGATGAAGGGCTACCAAGTTTGTTAGGTTCTGATATTTGGCCTGTAGCAAACAAGGATGAAGAGCTCCCAAGTTTGTTGGGTACTGATATTGGGCCTGTAGCAAACAAGGATGAAGAGCTCCCAAGTTTGTTGGGTACTGATATTTGGCCTGTAGCAAATAAGGATGAAGAGCTCCCAAGTTTGTTGGGTACTGATATTTGGCCTGTAGCAAATAAGGATGAAGGGCTACCAAGTTTGTTGGGTACTGATATTGGGCCTGTAGCAAACAAGGATGAAGGGCTACCAAGTTTGTTGGGTACTGATATTGGGCCTGTAGCAAACTAGGATGAAGGGCGACCAAGTTTGTTGGGTACTGATATCGGGCCTGTAGCAAACAAGGATGAAGGGCTACCAAGTTTGTTGGGTACTGATATTGGGCCTGGAGCAAACTAGGATGAAGGGCTACCAAGTTTGTTGGGTACTGATATTGGGCCTGTAGCAAACTAGGATGAAGGGCTACCAAGTTTGTTGGGTACTGATATTGGGCCACTAGAGGTAAAGGACTACCAAGTTTGTTGGGTACTGATATTGGGCCACTAGAGGTAAAGGACTACCAAGTTTGTTGGGTACTGATATTGGGCCACTAGAGGTAATGGACTACCAAGTTTGTTGGGTACTGATATTGGGCCACTAGAGGTAAAGGACTACCAAGTTTGTTGGGTGCTGATATTGGGCCACTAGAGGTAAAGGACTACCAAGTTTGTTGGGTACTGATATTGGGCCACTAGAGGTAAAGGACTACCAAGTTTGTTGGGTACTGATATAGGGCCACTAGAAGTAAAGGACTACCAAGTTTGTTGGGTACTGATATTGGGCCACTAGAGGTAAAGGACTACCAAGTTTGTTGGGTACTGATATTGGGCCACTAGAGGTAAAGGACTACCAAGTTTGTTGGGTACTGATATAGGGCCACTAGAGGTAAAGGACTACCAAGTTTGTTGGGTACTGATATTGGGCCACTAGAGGTAA
Source organism: Mimachlamys varia (assembly GCA_947623455.1). NCBI lineage: Eukaryota > Metazoa > Mollusca > Bivalvia > Pectinida > Pectinidae > Mimachlamys > Mimachlamys varia. The sequence continues at coordinate 1,955,835 of OX392539.1, forward strand.
AGGACTACCAAGTTTGTCGGGTACTGATATTGGGCCACTAGAGGTAAAGGACTACCAAGTTTGTCGGGTACTGATATTGGGCCACTAGAGGTAAAGGACTATCAAGTTTGTTGGGTACTGATATTGGGCCACTAGAGGTAAAGGACTACCAAGTTTGTCGGGTACTGATATTGGGCCACTAGAGGTAAAGGACTACCAAGTTTGTTGGGTACTGATATTGGGCCACTAGAGGTAAAGGACTATCAAGTTTGTTAGGTACTGATATTGGGCCACTAAAGGTAAAGGACTAGCCAAGTCTGTTGGGTACTGATATTGGGCCACTAAAGGTAAAGGACTAGCCAAGTCTGTTGGGTACTGATATTGGGCCACTAGAGGTAAAGGACCACCAAGTTTGTTGGGTACTGATATTGGGCCACTAGAGGTAAAGGACTACCAAGTTTGTCGGGTACTGATATTGGGCCACTAGAGGTAAAGGACTACCAAGTTTGTTGGGTACTGATATTGGGCCACTAGAGGTAAAGGACTACCAAGTTTGTTGGGTACTGATATTGGGCCACTAGAGGTAAAGGACTACCAAGTTTGTCGGGTACTGATATTGGGCCACTCGAGGTAAAGGACTACCAAGTTTGTTGGGTACTGATATTGGGCCACTAGAGGTAAAGGACTACCAAGTTTGTTGGGTACTGATATTGGGCCACTAGAGGTAAAGGACTACCAAGTTTGTTGGGTACTGATATTGGGTCACTAGAGGTAAAGGACTACCAAGTTTGTTGGGTACTGATATTGGGCCACTAGAGGTAAAGGACTACCTAGTTTGTTGCGTACTGATATTGGGCCACTAGAGGTAAAGGACTACCTAGTTTGTTGGGTACTTATATTGGGCCACTAGAGGTAAAGGACTACCAAGTTTGTTGGGTACTGATATTGGGCCACTAGAGGTAAAGGACTACCAAGTTTGTTGGGTACTGATGTTGGGCCACTAGAGGTAAAGGACAACCAGGTTTGTTGGGTACTGATATTGGGCCACTAGAGGTAAAGGACTACCAAGTTTGTTGGGTACTGATATTGGGCCACTAGAGGTAAGGGACTACCAAGTTTGTTGGGTACTGATATTGGGCCACTAGCATGATGAGGTAAAGGACTACCAAGTTTGTTGGGTACTGATATTGGGCCACTAGAGGTTAAGGACTAGCCAAGTTTTTTAGGTACTGATATTGGGCCACTCGAGGTAGAGGACTACAAAGTTTTTTGGGTACTGATATTGGGCCTCTAGAGGTAAAGGACTAGCCAAGTTTGTTGGGTACTGATATTGGGTCACTAGAGGTAAAGGACTACCAAGTTTGTTGGGTACTGATATTGGGCCACTAGAGGTAAAGGACTACCAAGTCTGTTGGGTACTGATATTGGGTCACTAGAGGTAAAGGACTACCAAGTTTGTTGGGTACTGATATTGGGTCACTAGAGGTAAAGGACTAACAAGTCTGTTGGGTACTGATATTGGGTCACTAGAGGTAAAGGACTACCAAGTTTGTTGGGTACTGATATTGGGCCACTAGAGGTAAAGGACTACCAAGTTTGTTGCGTACTGATATTGGGCCACTAGAGGTAAAGGACTACCAAGTTTGTTGGGTACTGATATTGGGCCACTAGAGGTAAAGGACTACCTAGTTTGTTGCGTACTGATATTGGGCCACTAGAGGTAAAGGACTACCAAGTTTGTTGGGTACTGATATTGGGCCACTAGAGGTAAAGGACTACCTAGTTTGTTGGGTACTGATATTGGGCCACTAGAGGTAAAGGACTACCTAGTTTGTTGGGTACTGATATTGGGCCACTAGAGGTAAAGGACTACCAAGTTTGTTGGGTACTGATATTGGGCCACTAGAGGTAAAGGACTACCAAGTTTGTTGGGTACTGATGTTGGGCCACTAGAGGTAAAGGACAACCAGGTTTGTTGGGTACTGATATTGGGCCACTAGAGGTAAAGGACTACCAAGTTTGTTGGGTACTGATATTGGGCCACTAGAGGTAAGGGACTACCAAGTTTGTTGGGTACTGATATTGGGCCACTAGCATGATGAGGTAAAGGACTACCAAGTTTGTTGGGTACTGATATTGGGCCACTAGAGGTTAAGGACTAGCCAAGTTTTTTAGGTACTGATATTGGGCCACTCGATGTAGAGGACTATGTACTGACGAAAACAATGGTTCTGATTCTGATTCTTTATTCTGAGTTGCGTGATCATCAGTCGCTCTGTCCGGAGACAGAGTAAAAAACTGTAACAGAAACAAACAACGTTATGAGAACGTTAGCCCTACTAAAACGCGTGAACATATGTTTCTAAAGCATTCAGCACATACACATCAAACGAAATTACGGTATACAAACTATACAATGTTATTCAAGCATCAATGATATTATTAATTACCCTTTACTTGACAGTAGACTTGTTTCTTTACAAAGCACATGTGGTCTGATGTTCATTCTTTTCGTACGAGTCTCTAATAAACACGACTTCCGGACCCGGACACCGGGTCGGGTATTCCGGAACGCGACACTCCCCACCTGATTGTGGATAACAATCACTTATATTCTTAATTACAATATCATATAAAAGTACACTACCATTCTTGGCACAATAACTGAAATAAACGGAAAGTCACTTTTAACACAGTTCTTGTAGCATACTTGAAATTGCTTAATACAATGTTAGTTCACTCGCTAAGGATCAGTACCAGATCAGTAACTGGGCGGATATAGAAGGAGGGAGTTCCATCCCTGATGACCTTCAGTTTGACCTTGCGGACAAGGTTGTCTTCACCACTGAAAGTCTCGACAACCCTGGACGTGCACCAGTCGTTCCTAGAGGCATTCTTGTCCTTGAGCAGAACGACGTCACCAACTTTGATATTCTGACGTTCATAATGCCACTTCTCGCGTCGTTGTAGCGTGTAGACATATTCTTTCTGCCAGCGAGACCAAAAGCAATTCGCGAGGACCTGGACGTGTTTCCACTGGGCCTTATACATGTCGCGAATGCCCAGGTCCTGGAAAGGTTCTTCCGTCCTAGAGGTTTTCTGGGTAAGTAAGACAGAAGGGCTAAGTATCTGTGGAGACTCAGAGTCGTTTGATACGGAGATGATCGGACGCGCGTTCAGAATAGCACATACTTCATACATCAACGTTGTGAGCACTTCATGGGTCAAGTTCTTGTTGCTGTGCTCCAACAGCATAGAGTCGAGGATGCGTCTTGCTAGGCCTATCATCCGTTCCCACACTCCACCCATATGGGAAGAGTGTGGGGAATTAAACTTCCATGTAATGCCTCTGCGATACAGGAAGTCCTTCACTGGGCCGTCCTCGACGTTAAGCGCGTCGATCTTGAGGTCGCGAGTGCTACCAACAAAGTTGGTACCACGATCCGAGTAAAGTTCTTGAACTTCTCCTCTAATAGACACAAATCTACGGAGAGCATTGATAAAGGCTGATGAGGTCATATCCTCGACGACCTCGATGTGGATCGCGCGTGAAGCCAAGCATGTAAAAATGACGGCCCAACGTTTAGAATGCGCCGAACCGCCTCTGGTCCTTCTAGAAATTACTTGCCAGGGCCCGAAGACATCCAGTCCAACAAATGTGAAAGGTGGCGAGGGAGTAACGCGTGCCAAAGGCAAGTCCGACATCTTCTGACACTCCAGTGAGCCCCTGAGTTTGCGGCATTTTACACAATGGTGGATAATTGAGTTTACCAGACGTCGTCCTCCCACAACCCAAAATCCAGCTGCGCGCACTGACCCTTCGGTAAGATGTCGGCCCTGATGTTCGGTAGACGCGTGATAGTATTGAACTATGAGCGTAGCAACGTGACTTTTGCCGGGAACAATCACGGGGTTCAATTCTTCTTCTCCAGAAGCACCTTTAAGCCTGTTCAGTCTTCCTCCAACTCTCATGACGCCGTGCGAGTCAAGATAGGGGGAGAGTGAAATGATAGGACTGTCACGTTTAAGTCGAGCTCCTCTGGTAAGCTGCATGTATTCATCCGGGTAGAAATCCCGTTGGGTTTCTGCGATTACCTTGTCTTTGGATTGTCTGAACAGGGCTGCAACCTTGTATTTCTTACACTTGTGCCATCCGTTGCATGATCCAGTCTTCACACCGAAGGACCTTGCGAGATGTTTGAGGATAGAAATGCTGCGTACGAGCGAAATCCAATCAGAGAATTTCTCGAAGCGATGTGAACCGAGATGGGTAACGGGTTCAGTAGATGTGTCACATTTCAGAACCTGAACGCGAGGCCTGATTTCTTTGTCAGAGTCCTCATCGACCAACTCGTATTCCTCCTGGGACTCCATTGCGGAATCAGGAAGGGATAAGAAAGGTGGACCTTTCAGCCAAGTACTCTGATTCACTTTAGATGGGGGAATCGAACGTGTCCCTTGATCGGCAGGATTCTGGTCGGTGCTGACATACGACCACTGTTCCGGTTTGGTGACCTTCCTGATGCGCTCCACCCTGTTGGCAACGTAGACATAGAATCGTCTATCTGCGTTACGGACGTAACCGAGGACCACTTTGCTGTCCGAGTACAGTTTGACATCATGAAATACGATCCCAAGATTATCCCGTACTACTTGTAGTAATTGAGTGGCTAGGACTGCAGCACACAACTCGAGGCGAGGAATCGTATGTCCCTCAGATGGCGCAACTTTGGCTTTCCCCATGACATGAGAAACCTGGATCCTGCCGTCATTGTCGATAGTTCTGAGATATGCGACTGCTGCGATGGCTTCAACAGATGCATCAGAGAAAATGTGCAGTTCCTTCCTGGTCTGGTTCTGCAAGTTATCTACGTATGCTCGAGGGATACGCAGGTGTTCTAACTCTTTCAGAGATTCCCTCCAAGACTCCCATTCAGCCTTTGACTCCTGAGGTAGGGGATCATCCCAAGCAAGGTTCTTGGCGTTCATCAGCTTCCTGAGGAACAGTTTACCCCGAATCACAACAGGGGACAGGAAACCCAAAGGATCGTATAGACTGTTTACAGTTGACAATACTCCGCGTTTGGTAAAAGGCTTAGTCTCTTCAGAGACTTTGAACACGAATTCGTCTGATGAAATGTCCCAATGTATGCCAAGACTTCTCTGGAGCGGAGGAGAGTCCTTTTCAAAGTTCAGGTCCTGGAGGTTTTGGGCTAGATCCTCGGTAGGAAATGCGTTCATGACCTCGCAAGAGTTTGATGATATTTTGTGGAGTCGGAGATTGCCTCCTTCGAGAAGGGAATCCTGCGTTCTTTTAAGTAGACCGATTGCTGACTCGGCGTCGGGAAGAGACAAGAGGCCGTCGTCCACGTAAAAGTTCTTGTTGACAAACTCGACAACGTCCTCACCATATTTGTCTCTGTTGACTTCAGCTGACTTGCGAAGGCCGAACGCGGCTATAGCAGGGGAAGGAGCATTGCCGAACGTATGTACCCGCATGCGGTATTCAATCAGGGGTTTGTCAGGGTCGTTCTCGGAATGCCAGAGAAAGCGTAGAAAGTTTCTGTGTTCTTCGGTAACGAAGAAGCAGTGGAACATCTGCTGGATATCCGCTACAATGGCCACTCTTTCCTTACGGAAACGAATGAGGATTCCGAGAAGACTGTTGGTAAGGTCGGGTCCAGTAAGGAGGGTATCGTTTAGGGAAACCCCCTCGAATGACGCCGAGGAGTCAAAGACGACTCGTATCTGTGAAGTTTTTTGCTTGTGGTAGACTCCAAAAATTGGCAGGTACCATTGTTCTATTGAGTTAGAGATTGGTGGCGCAATCTCAGCGTGGCCACGTTCAATCATATTTTTCATGAATGTACGAAAGTGGGCCTTTTTTTCAAAATTCCTTTTGAGGTTTCGAGTGAGGGACCTTGCCCTGTACAAAGCTTGCGGTTTGTTGTTAGGTAGAGGTTGTCTAGTCTTGCGAAATGGGAGAGGCGCTTCCCAGTTCCCATTAGCGTTCTTTCTCATGTTTGTGCTCATAATTTGAAGAAATTCTCTGTCGTTGACGGACAGTCCTGGCTTGTCGTCATCGGATGTTCTACAGAATATAGAGTCATGTGGGTCATTATTATTATGATGACCCGGGGAATCCTTTACCTGAAGGGTGTTAGGACAGGGTGCAAGAGCCGATGGGCGCCCATTTCCAAGAATTCGTGTTTTACTTACGTTGACAAAATCTGGGTCGTGGGTGTACCCCAGACAAACTTCTCCAATGACGACCCATCCTAAAGTTAGTTTCTGAGCAAAGGGGGTAGCCTTCGGGCCAAGACGCTGATCCAACACATGATGGGCTTCTATAAGATCACGTCCAATGAGAAGCATAATTTCGGCGTCCTCATTCAGGGGTGGGATTTCCTCAGCTATGTCATGCAGGTGTTCGTAAAACATAGCAACTTCTGGTGTCGGTATTTCGTTCCGAACATTAGGAATCTCATTACATTCAATCAGATTAGGTAGATTCATACGTGCCGACCCGTCGACGGACTCAATCATATAGCCGGAAGCTCTACGTCCAGAGGTGACGAATTGACCTGCGCATGAAGACATGATGTACTCAGATTCACAGCTATTTTCCTGGAATGTCTCGAAGAAGCTTGTGGTAGCCAGAGACCTGTTGCTTTGGTCATCTATGATTACATAAACTGGAATGGTACGTTCTGGAGATTCTTTGGGATACACTTTGGTGAGAACAGTCTTAGCACATGACCTTCCGTTTGGGTTTTTACCACACAACTGAGTGCACTTGGCATTAACGTCCGTTGGAATGATTTTCTCATGCTGTCTCTCCCCACCGTTCTCTACTTGAGTCACAACAGGCTGTCCTTGAGGCTTGCTAGTCGAGTTCGAAACATGTAAGGCGGTGCAATGGGAACTACTACTGCATCGAGAGCAGATCACAGACTTTTCTTTGCAGTCCCTTGCAATATGCTTGTTCACCGCGCAACACCGAAAACAGATACCTTTTTCCTTCATAAACTGCCGTCTTTCTGATAATGGCCTTTGTTGGAAGGCTCGACAATCGTTAAGTGTGTGTTTGGCATTATGTAGAGGGCATAAGCTTGCCTGTGTGGAGATGTTCCTTTCTGACGGAATGTCAGTTTTCCTTGTAGAAACTACGGGAGCAGACATTTTCTTGTTCTTTTCTCCAAGTACTTGAGGTTTGTTCTCAGTCTTGTAGGTCAAACTAGGGTCGTTAGCCCGGCTACTGAATTCACGTACAAAGTCGCAGAAAACTTTGAAAGGTGGAAATATTACAGGGTTATCTTTCTTGTAGCGAGACGCTCGATCTGTCCACTTGGACTGCATGAACGGCGGAAGCTTTTCAACAATAGGGATTACACCAACTGATGAGTCGTAGTGTGCCATGAGGGAACTATATTTTCCTTGATCCTTGATGGACTCTATTTCAGTGAGAATATCAGCAAGATCATACCAACGCTTTGTGTCCTTGTTACTCAGTTTTGGAAAGTTGGCTAACTTATCGCGCATCGATGCCTCGACAAGTTCTGGCGCACCGTATCTTTCGTCTAGCCGCTGCCAGATCCTCTGAAGTCCTGCTGATGGGTTAGCCGCGTTAGACGACCTGAGGCTCTCAGCATGTCGTTTTGAGTCAGTGCCAAGATATTTCACAAGAAGTTCTATTTCCTCGGACGGGGTCACTTCTAGGTCTGAGACAACTGTCTTAAAGCCGCCCTTCCATGCTAAGTAGTGTTCTGGTTTGTCGCTATAAGTTGACAGTCTGTGGAGGAGCAGATCTTTTTTCATTATATATTTGGTTATCTCCCTTATACCAGAAGAATTTACTGTGTCGGTCGGATTGGGTTCTCGCTCTTTTATAGCTGATGAGGGCTGAGAAACTGTGGGGCCAAGCACCGAAGGCGGTGGGCATAAATGGATGGCAGGAGGACGCGACATGTCAGCCTGGGTGTTTTGCGTAAACAACTGCGAGTGCACCATAGCAGACGGGGTGTGCGAAACCATGGGTGTGGCGCGCGAAGTAGTCATATTATGGCGTATGGTCATAGGTTCGGGGTTCGAGTCTGGAAACTGAGGAAGCAAGTTCGCTGATGTAGAGTATAGTCTCGTAGGCGGGGTAAATTCTGGAGCGGTAACCCTTAATTGACTGGTATGGGGCAAAACATTACCCTGGCCGTAGTTCGTGGTAGTAAGTTGTTGTATATGCGGGCTATGTGGTTCAAGTTGCTCACTGTGTAGCATCTGATCCTTCGGTTGGCCAGTGTGAGAAGATGGCTGTTCATTGAAGTGCTGATCTACGTACTCTCGAGTACGTTCAATAGGATCCATAGACGCAGGTTCTGATACAATACTTGACCTAGTACTACTCCTTCCCTCAAGTTCTGCAGCGTAAGCCTTCCATTCCGCCTCTGCTGCCGCAGCCTCCTTTTGTTTACTTAACAGCTGAAGGTCAGCAGAGAGCTGTTCCTTCCTCCTATCGGAGACAGCCTTGAGTTTTGTCTCCTCTTCCTCTATTTGTGCCCTTTCTATTCTCAGCTCATATTCGCGTTTCTCATAGTCTAAGCGAGTTTTAGCTGCCTGGGCTTTGGCCCTATGCCTTGCTAGGATTGAACTTGACTTACTGCTGGAACTGTTACGAGTGTTAATACTGTGTGAGGCGCTGTGTGATTTGTGTTTAGTTGTAGAGCAGGCTTTTTCATTCTGTTTAATCTGTTCGTCCATTTCTTCTAAGACGGTACTCACTTTCGCAGCGACACTTCTACTTATAACTTGTTGAGAAGTATATTCCCTCTTGCTCTGTTCGGTATGTTTTCTTTGAAGGTAATCAAAAAAGTTTTGACTTTCAGAGGCGTAGAGCTTTGCTAAGTGGATAAGTTCTTCACGGTTCTGTGCTACTAATTCTGTATCGGTTTTAGTCCCAGTAGCATATGTGAGGATAATACATTCTAAGTCTTTGTGGATAGTTCTAATTTTAGAAGTATATCTATGTACTTCCGCCTCGAACGCTTCCTGTGCCTTTCGTGTGAGCTTGATGACACGACGTTCATTCAGTTCTGAATAGTTCGATAGTTCGCCCAGATCACCACTATCACTCATAGTTTCATGCTTGAATTCCATGCTGGGTTCGTTTTGGGGGCTGCCCACATCTATTGAAGCTTCTAATAGAGGTTCGTGTTGGGGGCGAGTACTTGAAATGTCACTCATATCGATTTGGGCCGAGATGACTTTCTAGTGTTGCCGAGTTGACCAATTCACACATGTATATTGTTCGAGGTGACGTCCACGTACGCCGAGGTTTTTTACTGTACTGACGAAAACAATGGTTCTGATTCTGATTCTTTATTCTGAGTTGCGTGATCATCAGTCGCTCTGTCCGGAGACAGAGTAAAAAACTGTAACAGAAACAAACAACGTTATGAGAACGTTAGCCCTACTAAAACGCGTGAACATATGTTTCTAAAGCATTCAGCACATACACATCAAACGAAATTACGGTATACAAACTATACAATGTTATTCAAGCATCAATGATATTATTAATTACCCTTTACTTGACAGTAGACTTGTTTCTTTACAAAGCACATGTGGTCTGATGTTCATTCTTTTCGTACGAGTCTCTAATAAACACGACTTCCGGACCCGGACACCGGGTCGGGTATTCCGGAACGCGACAGACTACAAAGTTTTTTGGGTACTGATATTGGGCCTCTAGAGGTAAAGGACTAGCCAAGTTTGTTGGGTACTGATATTGGGTCACTAGAGGTAAAGGACTACCAAGTTTGTTGGGTACTGATATTGGGCCACTAGAGGTAAAGGACTACCAAGTCTGTTGGGTACTGATATTGGGTCACTAGAGGTAAAGGACTACCAAGTTTGTTGGGTACTGATATTGGGTCACTAGAGGTAAAGGACTACCAAGTCTGTTGGGTACTGATATTGGGTCACTAGAGGTAAAGGACTACCAAGTTTGTTGGGTACTGATATTGGGCCACGAGAGGTAAAGGACTACCAAGTTTGTTGGGTACTGATATTGGGCCACTAGAGGTAAAGGAGTACCAAGTTTTTTGGGTACTGATATTGGGCCACTAGAGGTAAAGGACTACCAAGTTTGTTTGGTACTGATATTGGGCCTGTAGCAAACTAGAATGAAGGACTTACCAAGTTTGTTGGGTACTGATATTGGGCCACTAGAGGTAAAGGACTACCAAGTTTGTTGGGTACTGATATTGGGCCACTAGAGGTAAAGGACTACCAAGTTTGTTGGGTACTGATATTGGGCCACTAGAGGTAAAGGACTACCAAGTTTGTTGGGTACTGATATTGGGTCACTAGAGGTAAAGGACTACCAAGTTTGTTGGGTACTGATATTGGGCCACTAGAGGTAAAGGACTACCAAGTTTGTTGGGTACTGATATTGGGCATGCAGCAAACTAGAATGAAGGACTACCAAGTTTGTTGGGTACTGATATTGGGTCACTAGAGGTAAAGGACTACCAAGTTTGTTGGGTACTGATATTGGGCCACAAAGGTGAAGGACTACCAAGTTTGTTGGGTACTGATATTGGGCCACTAGAGGTAAAGGACTACCAAGTTTGTTGGGTACTGATATTGGGCCACTAGAGGTAAAGGACTACCAAGTTTGTTGGGTACTGATATTGGGCCACTAGAGGTAAAGGACTACCAAGTTTGTTGGGTACTGATATTGGGCCACTAGAGGTAAAGGGCTACCAAGTTTGTTGTTTACTGATATTGGGCCACTAGAGGTAAAGGACTACCAAGTTTGTTGGGTACTGATATTGGGTCACTAGAGGTAAAGGACTACCAAGTTTGTTGGGTACTGATATTGGGTCACTAGAGGTAAAGGACTACCAAGTTTGTTGGGTACTGATGTTGGGTCACTAGAGGTAAAGGACTACCAAGTTTGTTGGGTACTGATATTGGGTCACTAGAGGTAAAGGACTACCAAGTTTGTTGGGTACTGATATTGGGCCACTAGAGGTAAAGGGCTACCAAGTTTGTTGGGTACTGATATTGGGTCACTAGAGGTAAAGGACTACCAAGTTTGTTGGGTACTGATATTGGGCCACTAGAAGTAAAGGACTACCAAGTTTGTTGGGTACTGATATTGGGCCACTAGCATGATGAGGTAAAGGACTACCAAGTTTGTTGGGTACTGATATTGGGCCACTAGAGGTAAAGGACTACCAAGTTTGTTGGGTACTGATATTTGGCCTGTAGCAAACAAGGATGAAGGGCTACCAAGTTTGTTGGGTACTGATATTTGGCCTGTAGCAAACAAGGATGAAGGGCTACCAAGTTTGTTGGGTACTGATATTTGGCCTGTAGCAAACTAGGATGAAGGGTTCCCAAGTTTGTTGGGTACTGATATTGGGCATGTAGCAAACAAGGATAAATGGCTACCAAGTTTGTTGGGTACTGATATTGGGCCTGTAGCAAACTAGGATGAAGGACTACCAAGTTTGTTGGGTACTGATATTGAGCCACTAGAGGTAAAGGACTACCAAGTTTGTTGGGTACTGATATTTGGCCACTAGAGGTAAAGGACTACCAAGTTTGTTGGGTACTGATATTGGGCCACTAGAGGTAAAGGACTACCAAGTTTGTTGGGTACTGATATTGGGCCTGTAGCAAACTAGGATGAAGGGCTACCAAGTTTGTTAGGTTCTGATATTTGGCCTGTAGCAAACAAGGATGAAGAGCTCCCAAGTTTGTTGGGTACTGATATTGGGCCTGTAGCAAACAAGGATGAAGAGCTCCCAAGTTTGTTGGGTACTGATATTTGGCCTGTAGCAAATAAGGATGAAGAGCTCCCAAGTTTGTTGGGTACTGATATTTGGCCTGTAGCAAATAAGGATGAAGGGCTACCAAGTTTGTTGGGTACTGATATTGGGCCTGTAGCAAACAAGGATGAAGGGCTACCAAGTTTGTTGGGTACTGATATTGGGCCTGTAGCAAACTAGGATGAAGGGCGACCAAGTTTGTTGGGTACTGATATCGGGCCTGTAGCAAACAAGGATGAAGGGCTACCAAGTTTGTTGGGTACTGATATTGGGCCTGGAGCAAACTAGGATGAAGGGCTACCAAGTTTGTTGGGTACTGATATTGGGCCTGTAGCAAACTAGGATGAAGGGCTACCAAGTTTGTTGGGTACTGATATTGGGCCACTAGAGGTAAAGGACTACCAAGTTTGTTGGGTACTGATATTGGGCCACTAGAGGTAAAGGACTACCAAGTTTGTTGGGTACTGATATTGGGCCACTAGAGGTAATGGACTACCAAGTTTGTTGGGTACTGATATTGGGCCACTAGAGGTAAAGGACTACCAAGTTTGTTGGGTGCTGATATTGGGCCACTAGAGGTAAAGGACTACCAAGTTTGTTGGGTACTGATATTGGGCCACTAGAGGTAAAGGACTACCAAGTTTGTTGGGTACTGATATAGGGCCACTAGAAGTAAAGGACTACCAAGTTTGTTGGGTACTGATATTGGGCCACTAGAGGTAAAGGACTACCAAGTTTGTTGGGTACTGATATTGGGCCACTAGAGGTAAAGGACTACCAAGTTTGTTGGGTACTGATATAGGGCCACTAGAGGTAAAGGACTACCAAGTTTGTTGGGTACTGATATTGGGCCACTAGAGGTAAAGGACTACCAAGTTTGTCGGGTACTGATATTGGGCCACTAGAGGTAAAGGACTACCAAGTTTGTTGGGTACTGATATTGGGCCACTAGAGGTAAAAGACTATCAAGTTTGTTGGGTACTGATATTGGGCCACTAGAGGTAAAGGACTACCAAGTTTGTCGGGTACTGATATTGGGCCACTAGAGGTAAAGGACTACCAAGTTTGTTGGGTACTGATATTGGGCCACTAGAGGTAAAGGACTATCAAGTTTGTTAGGTACTGATATTGGGCCACTAAAGGTAAAGGACTAGCCAAGTCTGTTGGGTACTGATATTGGGCCACTAAAGGTAAAGGACTAGCCAAGTCTGTTGGGTACTGATATTGGGCCACTAGAGGTAAAGGACCACCAAGTTTGTTGGGTACTGATATTGGGCCACTAGAGGTAAAGGACTACCAAGTTTGTTGGGTACTGATATTGGGCCACTAGAGGTAAAGGACTACCAAGTTTGTTGGGTACTGATATTGGGCCACTAGAGGTAAAGGACTACCAAGTTTGTTGGGTACTGATATTGGGCCACTAGAGGTAAAGGACTACCAAGTTTGTTGGGTACTGATATTGGGCCACTAGAGGTAAAGGACTACCAAGTTTGTTGGGTACTGATATTGGGCCACTAGAGGTAAAGGACTACCAAGTTTGTTGGGTATTGATATTGGGCCACTAGAGGTAAAGGACTACCAAGTTTGTCGGGTACTGATATTGGGCCACTAGAGGTAAAGGACTACCAAGTTTGTTGGGTACTGATATTGGGCCACTAGAGGTAAAGGACTACCAAGTTTGTTGGGTATTGATATTGGGCCACTAGAGGTAAAGGACTACCAAGTTTGTCGGGTACTGATATTGGGCCACTCGAGGTAAAGGACTACCAAGTTTGTCGGGTACTGATATTGGGCCACTAGAGGTAAAGGACTACCAAGTTTGTTGGGTACTGATATTGGGCCACTAGAGGTAAAGGACTACCAAGTTTGTTGGGTATTGATATTGGGCCACTAGAGGTAAAGGACTACCAAGTTTGTCGGGTACTGATATTGGGCCACTCGAGGTAAAGGACTACCAAGTTTGTTGGGTACTGATATTGGGCCACTAGAGGTAAAGGACTACCAAGTTTGTTGGGTACTGATATTGGGCCACTAGAGGTAAAGGACTACCAAGTTTGTTGGGTACTGATATTGGGTCACTAGAGGTAAAGGACTACCAAGTTTGTTGGGTACTGATATTGGGCCACTAGAGGTAAAGGACTACCTAGTTTGTTGCGTACTGATATTGGGCCACTAGAGGTAAAGGACTACCTAGTTTGTTGGGTACTGATATTGGGCCACTAGAGGTAAAGGACTACCAAGTTTGTTGGGTACTGATATTGGGCCACTAGAGGTAAAGGACTACCAAGTTTGTTGGGTACTGATGTTGGGCCACTAGAGGTAAAGGACAACCAGGTTTGTTGGGTACTGATATTGGGCCACTAGAGGTAAAGGACTACCAAGTTTGTTGGGTACTGATATTGGGCCACTAGAGGTAAGGGACTACCAAGTTTGTTGGGTACTGATATTGGGCCACTAGCATGATGAGGTAAAGGACTACCAAGTTTGTTGGGTACTGATATTGGGCCACTAGAGGTTAAGGACTAGCCAAGTTTTTTAGGTACTGATATTGGGCCACTCGAGGTAGAGGACTACAAAGTTTTTTGGGTACTGATATTGGGCCTCTAGAGGTAAAGGACTAGCCAAGTTTGTTGGGTACTGATATTGGGTCACTAGAGGTAAAGGACTACCAAGTTTGTTGGGTACTGATATTGGGCCACTAGAGGTAAAGGACTACCAAGTCTGTTGGGTACTGATATTGGGTCACTAGAGGTAAAGGACTACCAAGTTTGTTGGGTACTGATATTGGGTCACTAGAGGTAAAGGACTAACAAGTCTGTTGGGTACTGATATTGGGTCACTAGAGGTAAAGGACTACCAAGTTTGTTGGGTACTGATATTGGGCCACTAGAGGTAAAGGACTACCAAGTTTGTTGGGTACTGATATTGGGCCACTAGAGGTAAAGGAGTACCAAGTTTTTTGGGTACTGATATTGAGCCACTAGAGGTAAAGGACTACCAAGTTTGTTTGGTACTGATATTGGGCCTGTAGCAAACTAGAATGAAGGACTTACCAAGTTTGTTGGGTACTGATATTGGGACACTAGAGGTAAAGGACTACCAAGTTTGTTGGGTACTGATATTGGGCCACTAGAGGTAAAGGACTACCAAGTTTGTTGGGTACTGATATTGGGCCACTCGAGGTAAAGGACTACCAAGTTTGTCGGGTACTGATATTGGGCCACTAGAGGTAAAGGACTACCAAGTTTGTTGGGTACTGATATTGGGCCACTAGAGGTGAAGGACTACCAAGTTTGTTGGGTATTGATATTGGGCCACTAGAGGTAAAGGACTACCAAGTTTGTCGGGTACTGATATTGGGCCACTCGAGGTAAAGGACTACCAAGTTTCTTGGGTACTGATATTGGGCCACTAGAGGTAAAGGACTACCAAGTTTGTTGGGTACTGATATTGGGCCACTAGAGGTAAAGGACTACCAAGTTTGTTGGGTACTGATATTGGGTCACTAGAGGTAAAGGACTACCAAGTTTGTTGGGTACTGATATTGGGCCACTAGAGGTAAAGGACTACCTAGTTTGTTGCGTACTGATATTGGGCCACTATAGGTAAAGGACTACCTAGTTTGTTGGGTACTGATATTGGGCCACTAGAGGTAAAGGACTACCAAGTTTGTTGGGTACTGATATTGGGCCACTAGAGGTAAAGGACTACCAAGTTTGTTGGGTACTGATGTTGGGCCACTAGAGGTAAAGGACAACCAGGTTTGTTGGGTACTGATATTGGGCCACTAGAGGTAAAGGACTACCAAGTTTGTTGGGTACTGATATTGGGCCACTAGAGGTAAGGGACTACCAAGTTTGTTGGGTACTGATATTGGGCCACTAGCATGATGAGGTAAAGGACTACCAAGTTTGTTGGGTACTGATATTGGGCCACTAGAGGTTAAGGACTAGCCAAGTTTTTTAGGTACTGATATTGGGCCACTCGAGGTAGAGGACTACAAAGTTTTTTGGGTACTGATATTGGGCCTCTAGAGGTAAAGGACTAGCCAAGTTTGTTGGGTACTGATATTGGGTCACTAGAGGTAAAGGACTACCAAGTTTGTTGGGTACTGATATTGGGCCACTAGAGGTAAAGGACTACTAAGTCTGTTGGGTACTGATATTGGGTCACTAGAGGTAAAGGACTACCAAGTTTGTTGGGTACTGATATTGGGTCACTAGAGGTAAAGGACTAACAAGTCTGTTGGGTACTGATATTGGGTCACTAGAGGTAAAGGACTACCAAGTTTGTTGGGTACTGATATTGGGCCACTAGAGGTAAAGGACTACCAAGTTTGTTGGGTACTGATATTGGGCCACTAGAGGTAAAGGAGTACCAAGTTTTTTGGGTACTGATATTGGGCCACTAGAGGTAAAGGACTACCAAGTTTGTTTGGTACTGATATTGGGCCTGTAGCAAACTAGAATGAAGGACTTACCAAGTTTGTTGGGTACTGATATTGGGACACTAGAGGTAAAGGACTACCAAGTTTGTTGGGTACTGATATTGGGCCACTAGAGGTAAAGGACTACCAAGTTTGTTGGGTACTGATATTGGGCCACTAGAGGTAAAGGACTACCAAGTTTGTTGGGTACTGATATTGGGTCACTAGAGGTAAAGGACTACCAAGTTTGTTGGGTACTGATATTGGGCCACTAGAGGTAAAGGACTACCAAGTTTGTTGGGTACTGATATTGGGCATGCAGCAAACTAGAATGAAGGACTACCAAGTTTGTTGGGTACTGATATTGGGCCACAAAGGTGAAGGACTACCAAGTTTGTTGGGTACTGATATTGGGCCACTAGAGGTAAAGGACTACCAAGTTTGTTGGGTACTGATATTGGGCCACTAGAGGTAAAGGGCTACCAAGTTTGTTGTGTACTGATATTGGGCCACTAGAGGTAAAGGACTACCAAGTTTGTTGGGTACTGATATTGGGTCACTAGAGGTAAAGGACTACCAAGTTTGTTGGGTACTGATATTGGGTCACTAGAGGTAAAGGACTACCAAGTTTGTTGGGTACTGATGTTGGGTCACTAGAGGTAAAGGACTACCAAGTTTGTTGGGTACTGATATTGGGTCACTAGAGGTAAAGGACTACCAAGTTTGTTGGGTACTGATATTGGGCCACTAGAGGTAAAGGGCTACCAAGTTTGTTGGGTACTGATATTGGGTCACTAGAGGTAAAGGACTACCAAGTTTGTTGGGTACTGATATTGGGCCACTAGAGGTAAAGGACTACCAAGTTTGTTGGGTACTGATATTGGGCCACTAGCATGATGAGGTAAAGGACTACCAAGTTTGTTGGGTACTGATATTGGGCCACTAGAGGTAAAGGACTACCAAGTTTGTTGGGTACTGATATTTGGCCTGTAGCAAACAAGGATGAAGGGCTACCAAGTTTGTTGGGTACTGATATTTGGCCTGTAGCAAACAAGGATGAAGGGCTACCAAGTTTGTTGGGTACTGATATTTGGCCTGTAGCAAACTAGGATGAAGGGTTCCCAAGTTTGTTGGGTACTGATATTGGGCCTGTAGCAAACAAGGATGAATGGCTACCAAGTTTGTTGGGTACTGATATTGGGCCTGTAGCAAACTAGGATGAAGGGCTACCAAGTTTGTTGGGTACTGATATTGGGCCACTAGAGGTAAAGGACCACCACGTTTGTTGGGTACTGATATTTGGCCACTAGAGGTAAAGGACTACCAAGTTTGTTGGGTACTGATATTTGGCCACTAGAGGTAAAGGACTAGCCAAGTTTGTTGGGTACTGATATTGGGCCACTAGAGGTAAAGGACTACCAAGTTTGTTGGGTACTGATATTGGGCCACTAGAGGTAAAGGACTACCAAGTTTGTTGGGTACTGATATTGGGCCACTAGAGGTAAAGGACTACCAAGTTTGTTGGGTTCTGATATTGGGCATGTAGCAAACTATGATGAAGGGCTACCAAGTTTGTTGGGTTCTGATATTGGGCCTGTAGCAAACTAGGATGAAGGGCTACCAAATTTGTTGGGGTCTGATATTAGGCCTGTAGCAAACAAGGATGAAGGGCTACCAAGTTTTTTGGGTATTGATATTGGGCCACTAGAGGTAAAGGACTACCAAGTTTGTTGGGTACTGATATTGGGCCACTAGAGGTAAAGGACTACCAAGTTTGTTGGGTACTGATATTGGGCCACTAGAGGTAAAGGACTACCAAGTTTGTTGGGTACTGATATTGGGCCACTAGAGGTAAAGGACTACCAAGTTTGTTGGGTACTGATATTGGGCCACTAGAGGTAAAGGACTACCAAGTTTGTTGGGTACTGATATTGGGCCACTAGAGGTAAAGGGCTACCAAGTTTGTTGGGTACTGATATTGGGCATGTAACAAACTAGAATGAATGGCTACCAAGTTTGTTGGGTACTGATATTGGGCCTGTAGCAAACTAGGATGAAGGGCTACCAAGTTTGTTTGGTTCTGATATTGGGCCTGTAGCAAACAAGGATGAAGGGCTACCAAGTTTGTTGGGTACTGATATTGGGCCACTAGAGGTAAAGGACTACCAAGTTTGTTGGGTTCTGATATTGGGCCTGTAGCAAACAAGGATGAAGGGCTACCAAGTTTGTTGGGTACTGATATTGGGCCACTAGAGGTAAATGCCTACCAAGTTTGTTAGGTACTGATATTGGGCATGTAGCAACCTAGAATGAAGGACTACCAAGTTTGTTGGGTACTGATATTGGGCCACTAGAGGTAAAGGCCTACCAAGTTTGTTGGGTACTGATATTGGGCCTGTAGCAAACTAGGATGAAGGACTACCAAGTTTGTTGTGTACTGATATTGGGCCTGTAGCAAACTAGGATGAAGGGCTACCAAGTTTGTTGGGTACTGATATTTGGCCTGTAGCAAACAAGGATGAATGGCTACCAAGTTTGTTGGGTACTGATATTTTGCCTGTAGCAAACAAGGATGAAGGACTACCAAGTTTGTTGGGTACTGATATTGGGCCTGTAGCAAACAAGAATGAAGGACTACCAAGTTTGTTGGGTACTGATATTGGGCCTGTAGCAAACTAGGATGAAGGACTACCAAGTTTGTTGGGTACTGATATTGGGCCTGTAGCAAACTAGGATGAAGGGCTACCAAGTTTGTTGGGTACTGATATTTGGCCTGTAGCAAACAAGGATGAAGGGCTACCAAGTTTGTTGGGTACTGATATTTGGCCTGTAGCAAACTAGGATGAAGGGTTCCCAAGTTTGTTGGGTACTGATATTTGGCCTGTAGCAAACAAGGATGAAGGGCTACAAAGTTTGTTGGGTACTGATATTTGGCCTGTAGCAAACAAGGATGAAGGGCTACCAAGTTTGTTGGGTACTGATATTGGGCCTGTAGCAAACTAGGATGAAGGGCTACCAAGTTTGTTGGGTACTGATATTTGGCCTGTAGCAAACTAGCATGAAGGGCTACTAAGTTTGTTGGGTACTGATATTGGGACACTAGAAGTAAAGGACTACCAAGTTTGTTGGGTACTGATGTTGGGCCTGTAGTAAACTAGGATAAAGGACTACCAAGTTTATTGGGTACTGATATTGGGCCACTAGAGGTAAAGGACTACCAAGTTTGTTGGGTACTGATATTGGGTCACTAGAGGTAAAGGACTACCAAGTTTGTTGGGTACTGATATTGGGTCACTAGAGGTAAAGGACTACCAAGTTTGTTGGGTACTGATATTGGGCCACTAGAGGTAAAGGACTACCAAGTTTGTTGGGTACTGATATTGGGCCACTAGAGGTTAAGGGCTCCCAAGTTTGTTGGGTACTGATATTGGGCCACTAGAGGTAAAGGACTACCAAGTTTGTTGGGTACTGATATTGGGTCACTAGAGGTAAAGGACTACCAAGTTTGTTGGGTACTGATATTGGGTCACTAGAGGTAAAGGACTACCAAGTTTGTTGGGTACTGATATTGGGCCACTAGAGGTAAAGGACCACCAAGTTTGTTGGGTACTGATATTGGGCCACTTGAGGTAAAGGACTACCAAGTTTGTTGGGTACTGATATTGGGCCACTAGAGGTTAAGGACTACCAAGTTTGTTGGGTACTGATATTGGGCCACTAGAGGTAAAGGACTACCAAGTTTGTTGGGTACTGATATTGGGCCACTAGAGGTAAAGGACTACCAAGTTTGTTGGGTACTGATATTGGGCCACTAGAGGTTAAGGACTTCCAAGTTTGTTGGGTACTGATATTGGGCCACTAGAGGTAAAGGACTACCAAGTTTGTTGGGTACTGATATTGGGCCACTAGAGGTAAAGGACTACCAAGTTTGTTGGGTACTGATATTGGGCCACTAGAGGTAAAGGACTACCAAGTTTGTTGGGTACTGATATGGGGCCACTAGAGGTAAATGACCACCAAGTTTGTTGGGTACTGATATTGGGCCACTAGAGGTAAAGGACTACCAAGTTTGTTGGGTACTGATATTGGGCCACTAGAGGTAAAGGACTACCAAGTTTGTTGGGTACTGATATTGGGTCACTAGAGGTAAAGGACTACCAAGTTTGTTGGGTACTGATATTCGGCCACTAGAGGTAATGGACTACCAAGTTTGTTGGGTACTGATATTGGGCCACTAGAGGTAAAGGACTAGCCAAGTTTGTTGGGTACTGATATTGGGCCACTAGAGGTAAAGGACTTACCAAGTTTGTTGGGTACTGATATTGGGCCACTAGAGGTAATGGACTACCAAGTTTGTTGGGTACTGATATTGGGCCACTAGAGGTAAAGGACCACCACGTTTGTTGGGTACTGATATTTGGCCACTAGAGGTAAAGGACTACCAAGTTTGTTGGGTACTGATATTTGGCCACTAGAGGTAAAGGACTAGCCAAGTTTGTTGGGTACTGATATTGGGCCACTAGAGGTAAAGGACTACCAAGTTTGTTGGGTACTGATATTGGGCCACTAGAGGTAAAGGACTACCAAGTTTGTTGGGTACTGATATTGGGCCACTAGAGGTAAAGGACTACCAAGTTTGTTGGGTTCTGATATTGGGCATGTAGCAAACTATGATGAAGGGCTACCAAGTTTGTTGGGTTCTGATATTGGGCCTGTAGCAAACTAGGATGAAGGGCTACCAAGTTTGTTGGGGTCTGATATTAGGCCTGTAGCAAACAAGGATGAAGGGCTACCAAGTTTTTTGGGTATTGATATTGGGCCACTAGAGGTAAAGGACTACCAAGTTTGTTGGGTACTGATATTGGGCCACTAGAGGTAAAGGACTACCAAGTTTGTTGGGTACTGATATTGGGCCACTAGAGGTAAAGGACTACCAAGTTTGTTGGGTACTGATATTGGGCCACTAGAGGTAAAGGACTACCAAGTTTGTTGGGTACTGATATTGGGCCACTAGAGGTAAAGGACTACCAAGTTTGTTGGGTACTGATATTGGGCCACTAGAGGTAAAGGGCTACCAAGTTTGTTGGGTACTGATATTGGGCATGTAACAAACTAGAATGAATGGCTACCAAGTTTGTTGGGTACTGATATTGGGCCTGTAGCAAACTAGGATGAAGGGCTACCAAGTTTGTTTGGTTCTGATATTGGGCCTGTAGCAAACAAGGATGAAGGGCTACCAAGTTTGTTGGGTACTGATTTTGGGCCACTAGAGGTAAAGGACTACCAAGTTTGTTTGGTTCTGATATTGGGCCTGTAGCAAACAAGGATGAAGGGCTACCAAGTTTGTTGGGTACTGATATTGGGCCACTAGAGGTAAATGCCTACCAAGTTTGTTAGGTACTGATATTGGGCATGTAGCAACCTAGAATGAAGGACTACCAAGTTTGTTGGGTACTGATATTGGGCCACTAGAGGTAAAGGCCTACCAAGTTTGTTGGGTACTGATATTGGGCCTGTAGCAAACTAGGATGAAGGACTACCAAGTTTGTTGTGTACTGATATTGGGCCTGTAGCAAACTAGGATGAAGGGCTACCAAGTTTGTTGGGTACTGATATTTGGCCTGTAGCAAACAAGGATGAATGGCTACCAAGTTTGTTGGGTACTGATATTTTGCCTGTAGCAAACAAGGATGAAGGACTACCAAGTTTGTTGGGTACTGATATTGGGCCTGTAGCAAACAAGAATGAAGGACTACCAAGTTTGTTGGGTACTGATATTGGGCCTGTAGCAAACTAGGATGAAGGACTACCAAGTTTGTTGGGTACTGATATTGGGCCTGTAGCAAACTAGGATGAAGGGCTACCAAGTTTGTTGGGTACTGATATTTGGCCTGTAGCAAACAAGGATGAAGGGCTACCAAGTTTGTTGGGTACTGATATTTGGCCTGTAGCAAACTAGGATGAAGGGTTCCCAAGTTTGTTGGGTACTGATATTTGGCCTGTAGCAAACAAGGATGAAGGGCTACAAAGTTTGTTGGGTACTGATATTTGGCCTGTAGCAAACAAGGATGAAGGGCTACCAAGTTTGTTGGGTACTGATATTGGGCCTGTAGCAAACTAGGATGAAGGGCTACCAAGTTTGTTGGGTACTGATATTTGGCCTGTAGCAAACTAGCATGAAGGGCTACTAAGTTTGTTGGGTACTGATATTGGGACAGTAGAAGTAAAGGACTACCAAGTTTGTTGGGTACTCATGTTGGGCCTGTAGTAAACTAGGATGAAGGACAACCAAGTTTATTGGGTACTGATATTGGGCCACTAGAGGTAAAGGACTACCAAGTTTGTTGGGTACTGATATTGGGTCACTAGAGGTAAAGGACTACCAAGTTTGTTGGGTACTGATATTGGGTCACTAGAGGTAAAGGACTACCAAGTTTGTTGGGTACTGATATTGGGCCACTAGAGGTAAAGGACTACCAAGTTTGTTGGGTACTGATATTGGGCCACTAGAGGTAAAGGACTACCAAGTTTGTTGGGTTCTGATATTGGGCCACTAGAGGTAAAGGACTACCAAGTTTGTTGGGTACTGATATTGGGTCACTAGAGGTAAAGGACTACCAAGTTTGTTGGGTACTGATATTGGGTCACTAGAGGTAAAGGACTACCAAGTTTGTTGGGTACTGATATTGGGCCACTAGAGGTAAAGGACCACCAAGTTTGTTGGGTACTGATATTGGGCCACTTGAGGTAAAGGACTACCAAGTTTGTTGGGTACTGATATTGGGCCACTAGAGGTTAAGGACTACCAAGTTTGTTGGGTACTGATATTGGGCCACTAGAGGTAAAGGACTACCAAGTTTGTTGGGTACTGATATTGGGCCACTAGAGGTAAAGGACTACCAAGTTTGTTGGGTACTGATATTGGGCCACTAGAGGTAAAGGACTACCAAGTTTGTTGGGTACTGATATGGGGCCACTAGAGGTAAATGACCACCAAGTTTGTTGGGTACTGATATTGGGCCACTAGAGGTAAAGGACTACCAAGTTTGTTGGGTACTGATATTGGGCCACTAGAGGTAAAGGACTACCAAGTTTGTTGGGTACTGATATTGGGTCACTAGAGGTAAAGGACTACCAAGTTTGTTGGGTACTGATATTCGGCCACTAGAGGTAATGGACTACCAACTTTGTTGGGTACTGATATTGGGCCACTAGAGGTAAAGGACTAGCCAAGTTTGTTGGGTACTGATATTGGGCCACTAGAGGTAAAGGACTTACCAAGTTTGTTGGGTACTGATATTGGGCCACTAGAGGTAATGGACTACCAAGTTTGTTGGGTACTGATATTGGGCCACTAGAGGTAAAGGACTATCAAGTTTGTTGAGTACTGATATTGGGCCACTAGAGGTAAAGGACTAGCCAAGTTTGTTGGGTACTGATATTGGGTCACTAGAGGTAAAGGACTACCAAGTTTGTTGGGTACTGATATTGGGTCACTAGAGGTAAAGGACTACCAAGTTTGTTGGGTACTGATATTGGGCCACTAGAGGTAAAGGACTAGCCAAGTTTGTTGGGTACTGATATTGGGCCACTAGAAGTAATGGACTACCAAGTTTGTTGGGTACTGATATTGGGTCACTAGAGGTAAAGGACTACCAAGTTTGTTGGGTACTGATATTGGGCCACTAGAGGTAAAGGACTACCAAGTTTGTTGGGTACTGATATTGGGCCACTAGAGGTAATGGACTACCAACTTTGTTGGGTACTGATATTGGGCCACTAGAGGTAAAGGACTAGCCAAGTTTGTTGGGTACTGATATTGGGTCACTAGAAGTAATGGACTACCAAGTTTGTTGGGTACTGATATTGGGCCACTAGAGGTAAAGGACTACCAAGTTTGTTGGGTACTGATATTGGGCCACTAGAGGTAAAGGACTACCAAGTTTGTTGGGTACTGATATTGGGCCACTAGAGGTAATGGACTACCAACTTTGTTGGGTACTGATATTGGGCCACTAGAGGTAAAGGACTAGCCAAGTTTGTTGGGTACTGATATTGGGTCACTAGAAGTAATGGACTACCAAGTTTGTTGGGTACTGATATTGGGCCACTAGAGGTAAAGGACTACCAAGTTTGTTGGGTACTGATATTGGGCCACTAGAGGTTAAGGACTACCAAGTTTGTTGGGTACTGATATTTGGCCTGTAGCAAACTAGGATGAAGGGTTCCCAAGTTTGTTGGGTACTGATATTTGGCCTGTAGCAAACAAGGATGAAGGGCTACAAAGTTTGTTGGGTACTGATATTTGGCCTGTAGCAAACAAGGATGAAGGGCTACCAAGTTTGTTGGGTACTGATATTGGGCCTGTAGCAAACTAGGATGAAGGGCTACCAAGTTTGTTGGGTACTGATATTTGGCCTGTAGCAAACTAGCATGAAGGGCTACTAAGTTTGTTGGGTACTGATATTGGGACAGTAGAAGTAAAGGACTACCAAGTTTGTTGGGTACTGATGTTGGGCCTGTAGTAAACTAGGATGAAGGACAACCAAGTTTATTGGGTACTGATATTGGGCCACTAGAGGTAAAGGACTACCAAGTTTGTTGGGTACTGATATTGGGTCACTAGAGGTAAAGGACTACCAAGTTTGTTGGGTACTGATATTGGGTCACTAGAGGTAAAGGACTACCAAGTTTGTTGGGTACTGATATTGGGCCACTAGAGGTAAAGGACTACCAAGTTTGTTGGGTACTGATATTGGGCCACTAGAGGTTAAGGGCTTCCAAGTTTGTTGGGTACTGATATTGGGCCACTAGAGGTAAAGGACTACCAAGTTTGTTGGGTACTGATATTGGGTCACTAGAGGTAAAGGACTACCAAGTTTGTTGGGTACTGATATTGGGTCACTAGAGGTAAAGGACTACCAAGTTTGTTGGGTACTGATATTGGGCCACTAGAGGTAAAGGACCACCAAGTTTGTTGGGTACTGATATTGGGCCACTTGAGGTAAAGGACTACCAAGTTTGTTGGGTACTGATATTGGGCCACTAGAGGTTAAGGACTACCAAGTTTGTTGGGTACTGATATTGGGCCACTAGAGGTAAAGGACTACCAAGTTTGTTGGGTACTGATATTGGGCCACTAGAGGTAAAGGACTACCAAGTTTGTTGGGTACTGATATTGGGCCACTAGAGGTTAAGGACTTCCAAGTTTGTTGGGTACTGATATTGGGCCACTAGAGGTAAAGGACTACCAAGTTTGTTGGGTACTGATATTGGGCCACTAGAGGTAAAGGACTACCAAGTTTGTTGGGTACTGATATTGGGCCACTAGAGGTAAAGGACTACCAAGTTTGTTGGGTACTGATATGGGGCCACTAGAGGTAAATGACCACCAAGTTTGTTGGGTACTGATATTGGGCCACTAGAGGTAAAGGACTACCAAGTTTGTTGGGTACTGATATTGGGCCACTAGAGGTAAAGGACTACCAAGTTTGTTGGGTACTGATATTGGGTCACTAGAGGTAAAGGACTACCAAGTTTGTTGGGTACTGATATTCGGCCACTAGAGGTAATGGACTACCAACTTTGTTGGGTACTGATATTGGGCCACTAGAGGTAAAGGACTAGCCAAGTTTGTTGGGTACTGATATTGGGCCACTAGAGGTAAAGGACTTACCAAGTTTGTTGGGTACTGATATTGGGCCACTAGAGGTAATGGACTACCAAGTTTGTTGGGTACTGATATTGGGTCACTAGAGGTAAAGGACTAGCCAAGTTTGTTGGGTACTGATATTGGGTCACTAGAGGTAAAGGACTACCAAGTTTGTTGGGTACTGATATTGGGTCACTAGAGGTAAAGGACTACCAAGTTTGTTGGGTACTGATATTGGGCCACTAGAGGTAAAGGACTAGCCAAGTTTGTTGGGTACTGATATTGGGCCACTAGAAGTAATGGACTACCAAGTTTGTTGGGTACTGATATTGGGTCACTAGAGGTAAAGGACTACCAAGTTTGTTGGGTACTGATATTGGGCCACTAGAGGTAAAGGACTACCAAGTTTGTTGGGTACTGATATTGGGCCACTAGAGGTAATGGACTACCAACTTTGTTGGGTACTGATATTGGGCCACTAGAGGTAAAGGACTAGCCAAGTTTGTTGGGTACTGATATTGGGTCACTAGAAGTAATGGACTACCAAGTTTGTTGGGTACTGATATTGGGCCACTAGAGGTAAAGGACTACCAAGTTTGTTGGGTACTGATATTGGGCCACTAGAGGTAAAGGACTACCAAGTTTGTTGGGTACTGATATTGGGCCACTAGAGGTAATGGACTACCAACTTTGTTGGGTACTGATATTGGGCCACTAGAGGTAAAGGACTAGCCAAGTTTGTTGGGTACTGATATTGGGTCACTAGAAGTAATGGACTACCAAGTTTGTTGGGTACTGATATTGGGCCACTAGAGGTAAAGGACTACCAAGTTTGTTGGGTACTGATATTGGGCCACTAGAGGTTAAGGACTACCAAGTTTGTTGGGTACTGATATTGGGCCACTAGAGGTAAAGGACTACCAAGTTTGTTGGGTACTGATATTGGGCCACTAGAGGTAAAGGACTACCAAGTTTGTTGGGTACTGATATTGGGCTACTAGAGGTAAAGGACTACCAAGTTTGTTGGGTACTGATATTGGGCCTCTAGAGGTAAAGGACTACCAAGTTTGTTGGGTACTGATATTGGGCCACTAGAGGTTAAGGACTACCAACTTTGTTGGGTACTGATATTGGGCCACTAGAGGTAAAGGACTACCAAGTTTGTTGGGTACTGATATTGGGTCACTAGAGGTAAAGGACTACCAAGTTTGTTGGGTACTGATATGGGGCCACTAGAGGTAAATGACCACCAAGTTTGTTGGGTACTGATATTGGGCCACTAGAGGTAAAGGACTACCAAGTTTGTTGGGTACTGATATTGGGCCACTAGAGGTAAAGGACTACCAAGTTTGTTGGGTACTGATATTGGGTCACTAGAGGTAAAGGACTACCAAGTTTGTTGGGTACTGATATTCGGCCACTAGAGGTAATGGACTACCAACTTTGTTGGGTACTGATATTGGGCCACTAGAGGTAAAGGACTAGCCAAGTTTGTTGGGTACTGATATTGGGCCACTAGAGGTAAAGGACTTACCAAGTTTGTTGGGTACTGATATTGGGCCACTAGAGGTAATGGACTACCAAGTTTGTTGGGTACTGATATTGGGCCACTAGAGGTAAAGGACTACCAAGTTTGTTGAGTACTGATATTGGGCCACTAGAGGTAAAGGACTAGCCAAGTTTGTTGGGTACTGATATTGGGCCACTAGAAGTAATGGACTACCAAGTTTGTTGGGTACTGATATTGGGTCACTAGAGGTAAAGGACTACCAAGTTTGTTGGGTACTGATATTGGGCCACTAGAGGTAAAGGACTACCAAGTTTGTTGGGTACTGATATTGGGCCACTAGAGGTAAAGGACTAGCCAAGTTTGTTGGGTACTGATATTGGGCCACTAGAAGTAATGGACTACCAAGTTTGTTGGGTACTGATATTGGGTCACTAGAGGTAAAGGACTACCAAGTTTGTTGGGTACTGATATTGGGCCACTAGAGGTAAAGGACTACCAAGTTTGTTGGGTACTGATATTGGGCCACTAGAGGTAATGGACTACCAACTTTGTTGGGTACTGATATTGGGCCACTAGAGGTAAAGGACTAGCCAAGTTTGTTGGGTACTGATATTGGGTCACTAGAAGTAATGGACTACCAAGTTTGTTGGGTACTGATATTGGGCCA
Source organism: Mimachlamys varia (assembly GCA_947623455.1). Lineage (NCBI taxonomy): Eukaryota > Metazoa > Mollusca > Bivalvia > Pectinida > Pectinidae > Mimachlamys > Mimachlamys varia. Next base: position 1,983,900 of record OX392539.1, read on the forward strand.
CTAGAGGTAAAGGACTACCAAGTTTGTTGGGTACTGATATTGGGCCACTAGAGGTAAAGGACTACCAAGTTTGTTGGGTACTGATATTGGGCCACTAGAGGTAATGGACTACCAACTTTGTTGGGTACTGATATTGGGCCACTATAGGTAAAGGACTAGCCAAGTTTGTTGGGTACTGATATTGGGTCACTAGAAGTAATGGACTACCAAGTTTGTTGGGTACTGATATTGGGCCACTAGAGGTAAAGGACTACCAAGTTTGTTGGGTACTGATATTGGGCCACTAGAGGTTAAGGACTACCAAGTTTGTTGGGTACTGATATTGGGCCACTAGAGGTAAAGGACTACCAAGTTTGTTGGGTACTGATATTGGGCCACTAGAGGTAAAGGACTACCAAGTTTGTTGGGTACTGATATTGGGCTACTAGAGGTAAAGGACTACCAAGTTTGTTGGGTACTGATATTGGGCCTCTAGAGGTAAAGGACTACCAAGTTTGTTGGGTACTGATATTGGGCCACTAGAGGTTAAGGACTACCAAGTTTGTTGGGTACTGATATTGGGCCACTAGAGGTAAAGGACTACCAAGTTTGTTGGGTACTGATATTGGGCCACTAGAGGTAAAGGACTACCAAGTTTGTTGGGTACTGATATTGGGCTACTAGAGGTAAAGGACTACCAAGTTTGTTGGGTACTGATATTGGGCCTCTAGAGGTAAAGGACTACCAAGTTTGTTGGGTACTGATATTGGGTCACTAGAAGTAATGGACTACCAAGTTTGTTGGGTACTGATATTGGGTCACTAGAGGTAAAGGACTAGCCAAGTTTGTTGGGTACTGATGTTGGGTCACTAGAGGTTAAGGACTACCAAGTTTGTTGGGTACTGATATTGGGCCACTAGAGGTAAAGGACTACCAAGTTTGTTGGGTACTGATATTGGGCCACTAGAGGTAAAGGGCTACCAAGTTTGTTGGGTACTGATATGGGGCATGTAACAAACTAGAATGAATGGCTACCAAGTTTGTTGGGTACTGATATTGGGCCTGTAGCAAACTAGGATGAAGGGCTACCAAGTTTGTTTGGTTCTGATATTGGGCCTGTAGCAAACAAGGATGAAGGGCTACCAAGTTTGTTGGGTACTGATATTGGGCCACTAGAGGTAAAGGACTACCAAGTTTGTTGGGTTCTGATATTGGGCCTGTAGCAAACAAGGATGAAGGGCTACCAAGTTTGTTGGGTACTGATATTGGGCCACTAGAGGTAAATGCCTACCAAGTTTGTTAGGTACTGATATTGGGCATGTAGCAACCTAGAATGAAGGACTACCAAGTTTGTTGGGTACTGATATTGGGCCACTAGAGGTAAAGGCCTACCAAGTTTGTTGGGTACTGATATTGGGCCTGTAGCAAACTAGGATGAAGGACTACCAAGTTTGTTGTGTACTGATATTGGGCCTGTAGCAAACTAGGATGAAGGGCTACCAAGTTTGTTGGGTACTGATATTTGGCCTGTAGCAAACAAGGATGAATGGCTACCAAGTTTGTTGGGTACTGATATTTGGCCTGTAGCAAACAAGGATGAAGGACTACCAAGTTTGTTGGGTACTGATATTGGGCCTGTAGCAAACAAGAATGAAGGACTACCAAGTTTGTTGGGTACTGATATTGGGCCTGTAGCAAACTAGGATGAAGGACTACCAAGTTTGTTGGGTACTGATATTGGGCCTGTAGCAAACTAGGATGAAGGGCTACCAAGTTTGTTGGTTACTGATATTTGGCCTGTAGCAAACAAGGATGAAGGGCTACCAAGTTTGTTGGGTACTGATATTTGGCCTTTAGCAAACTAGGATGAAGGGTTCCCAAGTTTGTTGGGTACTGATATTTGGCCTGTAGCAAACAAGGATGAAGGGCTACCAAGTTTGTTGGGTACTGATATTTGGCCTGTAGCAAACAAGGATGAAGGGCTACCAAGTTTGTTGGGTACTGATATTGGGCCTGTAGCAAACTAGGATGAAGGGCTACCAAGTTTGTTGGGTACTGATATTTGGCCTGTAGCAAACTAGCATGAAGGGCTACTAAGTTTGTTGGGTACTGATATTGGGCCTGTAGCAAACTAGGATGAAGGGCTACCAAGTTTGTTGGGTACTGATATTTGGCCACTAGAGGTAAAGGACTACCAAGTTTGTTGGGTACTGATATTGGGCCTGTAGCAAACTAGCATGAAGGGCTACTAAGTTTGTTGGGTACTGATGTTGGGCCTGTAGTAAACTAGGATGAAGGACTACCAAGTTTATTGGGTACTGATATTGGGCCACTAGAGGTAAAGGACTACCAAGTTTGTTGGGTACTGATATTGGGTCACTAGAGGTAAAGGACTACCAAGTTTGTTGGGTACTGATATTGGGTCACTAGAGGTAAAGGACTACCAAGTTTGTTGGGTACTGATATTGGGCCACTAGAGGTAAAGGACTACCAAGTTTGTTGGGTACTGATGTTGGGCCTGTAGTAAACTAGGATGAAGGACTACCAAGTTTATTGGGTACTGATATTGGGCCACTAGAGGTAAAGGACTACCAAGTTTGTTCGGTACTGATATTGGGTCACTAGAGGTAAAGGACTACCAAGTTTGTTGGGTACTGATATTGGGTCACTAGAGGTAAAGGACTACCAAGTTTGTTGGGTACTGATATTGGGCCACTAGAGGTAAAGGACTACCAAGTTTGTTGGGTACTGATATTGGGTCACTAGAGGTTAAGGGCTCCCAAGTTTGTTGGGTACTGATATTGGGCCACTAGAGGTAAAGGACTACCAAGTTTGTTGGGTACTGATATTGGGTCACTAGAGGTAAAGGACTACCAAGTTTGTTGGGTACTGATATTGGGTCACTAGAGGTAAAGGACTACCAAGTTTGTTGGGTACTGATATTGGGCCACTAGAGGTAAAGGACCACCAAGTTTGTTGGGTACTGATATTGGGCCACTTGAGGTAAAGGACTACCAAGTTTGTTGGGTACTGATATTGGGCCACTAGAGGTTAAGGACTACCAAGTTTGTTGGGTACTGATATTGGGCCACTAGAGGTAAAGGACTACCAAGTTTGTTGGGTACTGATATTGGGCCACTAGAGGTAAAGGACTACCAAGTTTGTTAGGTACTGATATTGGGCCACTAGAGGTTAAGGACTTCCAAGTTTGTTGGGTACTGATATTGGGCCACTAGAGGTAAAGGACTACCAAGTTTGTTGGGTACTGATATTGGGCCACTAGAGGTAAAGGACTACCAAGTTTGTTGGGTACTGATATTGGGCCACTAGAGGTAAAGGACTACCAAGTTTGTTGGGTACTGATATTGGGCCACTAGAGGTAAATGACCACCAAGTTTGTTGGGTACTGATATTGGGCCACTAGAGGTAAAGGCCTACCAAGTTTGTTGGGTACTGATATTGGGCCACTAGAGGTAAAGGACTACCAAGTTTGTTGGGTACTGATATTGGGTCACTAGAGGTAAAGGACTACCAAGTTTGTTGGGTACTGATATTCGGCCACTAGAGGTAATGGACTACCAACTTTGTTGGGTACTGATATTGGGCCACTAGAGGTAAAGGACTAGCCAAGTTTGTTGGGTACTGATATTGGGCCACTAGAGGTAAAGGACTTACCAAGTTTGTTGGGTACTGATATTGGGCCACTAGAGGTAATGGACTACCAAGTTTGTTGGGTACTGATATTGGGCCAGTAGAGGTAAAGGACTACCAAGTTTGTTGAGTACTGATATTGGGCCACTAGAGGTAAAGGACTAGCCAAGTTTGTTGGGTACTGATATTGGGTCACTAGAGGTAAAGGACTACCAAGTTTGTTGGGTACTGATATTGGGTCACTAGAGGTAAAGGACTACCAAGTTTGTTGGGTACTGATATTGGGCCACTAGAGGTAAAGGACTAGCCAAGTTTGTTGGGTACTGATATTGGGCCACTAGAAGTAATGGACTACCTGGTTTGTTGGGTACTGATATTGGGTCACTAGAGGTAAAGGACTACCAAGTTTGTTGGGTACTGATATTGGGCCACTAGAGGTAAAGGACTACCAAGTTTGTTGGGTACTGATATTGGGCCACTAGAGGTAATGGACTACCAACTTTGTTGGGTACTGATATTGGGCCACTAGAGGTAAAGGACTAGCCAAGTTTGTTGGGTACTGATATTGGGTCACTAGAAGTAATGGACTACCAAGTTTGTTGGGTACTGATATTGGGCCACTAGAGGTAAAGGACTACCAAGTTTGTTGGGTACTGATATTGGGCCACTAGAGGTAAAGGACTACCAAGTTTGTTGGGTACTGATATTGGGCCACTAGAGGTAATGGACTACCAACTTTGTTGGGTACTGATATTGGGCCACTAGAGGTAAAGGACTAGCCAAGTTTGTTGGGTACTGATATTGGGTCACTAGAAGTAATGGACTACCAAGTTTGTTGGGTACTGATATTGGGCCACTAGAGGTAAAGGACTACCAAGTTTGTTGGGTACTGATATTGGGCCACTAGAGGTTAAGGACTACCAAGTTTGTTGGGTACTGATATTGGGCCACTAGAGGTAAAGGACTACCAAGTTTGTTGGGTACTGATATTGGGCCACTAGAGGTAAAGGACTACCAAGTTTGTTGGGTACTGATATTGGGCTACTAGAGGTAAAGGACTACCAAGTTTGTTGGGTACTGATATTGGGCCTCTAGAGGTAAAGGACTACCAAGTTTGTTGGGTACTGATATTGGGTCACTAGAAGTAATGGACTACCAAGTTTGTTGGGTACTGATATTGGGTCACTAGAGGTAAAGGACTAGCCAAGTTTGTTGGGTACTGATGTTGGGTCACTAGAGGTTAAGGACTACCAAATTTGTTGGGTACTGATATTTGGCCACTAGAGGTAAAGGACTACCAAGTTTGTTGGGTACTGATATTGGGTCACTAGAGGTAAAGGACTACCAAGTTTGTTGAGTACTGATATTGGGCCACTAGAGGTAAACGACTACCATGTTTGTTGGGTACTGATATTGGGCCACTAGAGGTAAAGGACTACCAAGTTTGTTGGGTACTGATATTGGGTCACTAGAGGTAAAGGACTACCAACTTTGTTGGGTACTGATATTGGGCCACTAGAGGTAAAGGACTACCAAATTTGTTGGGTACTGATATTGGGCCACTAGAGGTAAAGGACTACCAAGTTTGTTGGGTACTGATATTGGGCCACTAGAGGTAAAGGACTACCAAGTTTGTTGGGTACTGATATTGGGCCACTAGAGGTAAAGGACTACCAAGTTTGTTGGGTACTGATATTGGGCCTGTAGCAAACTAGGATGAAGGACTTACCAAGTTTGTTGGGTACTGATATTGGGCCACTAGAGGTAAAGGCCTACCAAGTTTGTTGGGTACTGATATTGGGCCTGTAGCAAACTAGGATGAAGGACTTACCAAGTTTGTTGGGTACTGATATTGGGCCACTAGAGGTAAAGGCCTACCAAGTTTGTTGGGTACTGATATTGGGCCTGTAGCATACTAGGATGAAGGACTTACCAAGTTTGTTGGGTACTGATATTGGGCCACTAGAGGTAAAGGCCTACCAAGTTTGTTGGGTACTGATATTGGGCCTGTAGCAAACTAGGATGAAGGACTTACCAAGTTTGTTGGGTACTGATATTGGGCCACTAGAGGTAAAGGCCTACCAAGTTTGTTGGGTACTGATATTGGGCATGTAGCAAAATAGGATGAAGGACTTACCAAATTTGTTGTGTACTGATATTGGGCCTGTAGCAAACTAGGATGAAGGGCTACCAAGTTTGTTGGGTACTGATATTGGGCCACTAGAGGTAAAGGCCTACCAAGTTTGTTGGGTACTGATATTGGGCCTGTAGCAAACTAGGATGAAGGACTTACCAAGTTTGTTGGGTACTGATATTGGGCCACTAGAGGGAAAGGACTACCAAGTTTGTTGGGTACTGATATTGGGCCACTAAAGGTAAAGGACTACCAAGTTTGTTGGGTACTAATATTGGGCCACTAGAGGTAAAGGACTACCAAGTTTGTTGGGTACTGATATTGGGCCACTAGAGGTAAAGGACTACCAAGTTTGTTGGGTACTGATGTTGGGCCTGTAGTAAACTAGGATGAAGGACTACCAAGTTTATTGGGTACTGATATTGGGCCACTAGAGGTAAAGGACTACCAAGTTTGTTGGGTACTGATATTGGGTCACTAGAGGTAAAGGACTACCAAGTTTGTTGGGTACTGATATTGGGTCACTAGAGGTAAAGGACTACCAAGTTTGTTGGGTACTGATATTGGGCCACTAGAGGTAAAGGACTACCAAGTTTGTTGGGTACTGATATTGGGTCACTAGAGGTTAAGGGCTCCCAAGTTTGTTGGGTACTGATATTGGGCCACTAGAGGTAAAGGACTACCAAGTTTGTTGGGTACTGATATTGGGTCACTAGAGGTAAAGGACTACCAAGTTTGTTGGGTACTGATATTGGGTCACTAGAGGTAAAGGACTACCAAGTTTGTTGGGTACTGATATTGGGCCACTAGAGGTAAAAGACCACCAAGTTTGTTGGGTACTGATATTGGGCCACTTGAGGTAAAGGACTACCAAGTTTGTTGGGTACTGATATTGGGCCACTAGAGGTTAAGGACTACCAAGTTTGTTGGGTACTGATATTGGGCCACTAGAGGTAAAGGACTACCAAGTTTGTTGGGTACTGATATTGGGCCACTAGAGGTAAAGGACTACCAAGTTTGTTAGGTACTGATATTGGGCCACTAGAGGTTAAGGACTTCCAAGTTTGTTGGGTACTGATATTGGGCCACTAGAGGTAAAGGACTACCAAGTTTGTTGGGTACTGATATTGGGCCACTAGAGGTAAAGGACTACCAAGTTTGTTGGGTACTGATATTGGGCCACTAGAGGTAAAGGACTACCAAGTTTGTTGGGTACTGATATTGGGCCACTAGAGGTAAATGACCACCAAGTTTGTTGGGTACTGATATTGGGCCACTAGAGGTAAAGGACTACCAAGTTTGTTGGGTACTGATATTGGGCCACTAGAGGTAAAGGACTACCAAGTTTGTTGGGTACTGATATTGGGTCACTAGAGGTAAAGGACTACCAAGTTTGTTGGGTACTGATATTCGGCCACTAGAGGTAATGGACTACCAAGTTTGTTGGGTACTGATATTGGGCCACTAGAGGTAAAGGACTAGCCAAGTTTGTTGGGTACTGATATTGGGCCACTAGAGGTAAAGGACTTACCAAGTTTGTTGGGTACTGATATTGGGCCACTAGAGGTAATGGACTACCAAGTTTGTTGGGTACTGATATTGGGCCACTAGAGGTAAAGGACTACCAAGTTTGTTGAGTACTGATATTGGGCCACTAGAGGTAAAGGACTAGCCAAGTTTGTTGGGTACTGATATTGGGTCACTAGAGGTAAAGGACTACCAAGTTTGTTGGGTACTGATATTGGGTCACTAGAGGTAAAGGACTACCAAGTTTGTTGGGTACTGATATTGGGCCACTAGAGGTAAAGGACTAGCCAAGTTTGTTGGGTACTGATATTGGGCCACTAGAAGTAATGGACTACCAAGTTTGTTGGGTACTGATATTGGGTCACTAGAGGTAAAGGACTACCAAGTTTGTTGGGTACTGATATTGGGCCACTAGAGGTAAAGGACTACCAAGTTTGTTGGGTACTGATATTGGGCCACTAGAGGTAATGGACTACCAACTTTGTTGGGTACTGATATTGGGCCACTAGAGGTAAAGGACTAGCCAAGTTTGTTGGGTACTGATATTGGGTCACTAGAAGTAATGGACTACCAAGTTTGTTGGGTACTGATATTGGGCCACTAGAGGTAAAGGACTACCAAGTTTGTTGGGTACTGATATTGGGCCACTAGAGGTAAAGGACTACCAAGTTTGTTGGGTACTGATATTGGGCCACTAGAGGTAATGGACTACCAACTTTGTTGGGTACTGATATTGGGCCACTAGAGGTAAAGGACTACCAAGTTTGTTGGGTACTGATATTGGGTCACTAGAAGTAATGGACTACCAAGTTTGTTGGGTACTGATATTGGGCCACTAGAGGTAAAGGACTACCAAGTTTGTTGGGTACTGATATTGGGCCACTAGAGGTTAAGGACTACCAAGTTTGTTGGGTACTGATATTGGGCCACTAGAGGTAAAGGACTACCAAGTTTGTTGGGTACTGATATTGGGCCACTAGAGGTAAAGGACTACCAAGTTTGTTGGGTACTGATATTGGGCTACTAGAGGTAAAGGACTACCAAGTTTGTTGGGTACTGATATTGGGCCTCTAGAGGTAAAGGACTACCAAGTTTGTTGGGTACTGATATTGGGTCACTAGAAGTAATGGACTACCAAGTTTGTTGGGTACTGATATTGGTTCACTAGAGGTAAAGGACTAGCCAAGTTTGTTGGGTACTGATGTTGGGTCACTAGAGGTTAAGGACTACCAAGTTTGTTGGGTACTGATATTTGGCCACTAGAGGTAAAGGACTACCAAGTTTGTTGGGTACTGATATTGGGTCACTAGAGGTAAAGGACTACCAAGTTTGTTGAGTACTGATATTGGGCCACTAGAGGTAAAGGACTACCAAGTTTGTTGGGTACTGATATTGGGCCACTAGAGGTAAAGGACTACCAAGTTTGTTGGGTACTGATATTGGGTCACTAGAGGTAAAGGACTACCAACTTTGTTGGGTACTGATATTGGGCCACTAGAGGTAAAGGACTACCAAATTTGTTGGGTACTGATATTGGGCCACTAGAGGTAAAGGACTACCAAGTTTGTTGGGTACTGATATTGGGCCACTAGAGGTAAAGGACTACCAAGTTTGTTGGGTACTGATATTGGGCCACTAGAGGTAAAGGCCTACCAAGTTTGTTGGGTACTGATATTGGGCCTGTAGCAAACTAGGATGAAGGACTTACCAAGTTTGTTGGGTACTGATATTGGGCCACTAGAGGTAAAGGCCTACCAAGTTTGTTGGGTACTGATATTGGGCCTGTAGCAAACTAGGATGAAGGACTTACTAAGTTTGTTGGGTACTGATATTGGGCCACTAGAGGTAAAGGCCTACCAAGTTTGTTGGGTACTGATATTGGGCCTGTAGCATACTAGGATGAAGGACTTACCAAGTTTGTTGGGTACTGATATTGGGCCACTAGAGGTAAAGGCCTACCAAGTTTGTTGGGTACTGATATTGGGCCTGTAGCAAACTAGGATGAAGGACTTACCAAGTTTGTTGGGTACTGATATTGGGCCACTAGAGGTAAAGGCCTACCAAGTTTGTTGGGTACTGATATTGGGCATGTAGCAAAATAGGATGAAGGACTTACCAAATTTGTTGTGTACTGATATTGGGCCTGTAGCAAACTAGGATGAAGGGCTACCAAGTTTGTTGGGTACTGATATTGGGCCACTAGAGGTAAAGGCCTACCAAGTTTGTTGGGTACTGATATTGGGCCTGTAGCAAACTAGGATGAAGGACTTACCAAGTTTGTTGGGTACTGATATTGGGCCACTAGAGGTAAAGGACTACCAAGTTTGTTGGGTACTGATATTGGGCCACTAGAGGTAAAGGACTACCAAGTTTGTTGGGTACTGATATTGGGCCACTAGAGGTAAAGGACTACCAAGCTTGTTGGGTACTGATATTGGGCCACTAGAGGTAAAGGACTTACCAAGTTTGTTGCGTACTGATATTGGGCCACTAGAGGTAAAGGACTACCAAGTTTGTTGGGTACTGATATTGGGCCACTAGAGGTAAAGGACTACCAAGTTTGTTGGGTACTGATATTGGGCCACTAGAGGTAAAGGCCTACCAAGTTTGTTGGGTACTGATATTGGGCCTGTAGCAAACTAGGATGAAGGACTTACCAAGTTTGTTGGGTACTGATATTGGGCCACTAGTGGTAAAGGCCTACCAAGTATGTTGGGTACTGATATTGGGCCTGTAGCAAACTAGGATGAAGGACTTACCAAGTTTGTTGGGTACTGATATTTGGCCACTAGAGGTAAAGGACTACCAAGTTTGTTGGGTACTGATATTGGGCATGTAGCAAACTAGGATGAAGGACTTTCCAAGTTTGTTGGGTACTGATATTGGGCCTGTAGCAAACTAGGATGAAGGGCTACCAAGTTTGTTGGGTACTGATATTGGGCAACTAGAGGTAAAGGCCTACCAAGTTTGTTGGGTACTGATATTGGGCCTGTAGCAAACAAGGATGAAGGACATACCAAGTTTGTTGGGTACTGATATTGGGCCACTAGAGGTAAAGGACTACCTAGTTTGTTGGGTACTGATATTGGGCCACTAGAGGTAAAGGACTACCAAGTTTGTTGGGTACTGATATTGGGCCACTAGAGGTAAAGGACCACCAAGTTTGTTGCGTACTGATATTGGGCCACTAGAGGTAAAGGACTACCAAGTTTGTTGGGTACTGATATTGGGCCACTAGAGGTAAAGGACTACCAAGTTTGTTGGGTACTGATATTGGGCCACTAGAGGTAAAGGACTACCAAGTTTGTTGGGTACTGATATTGGGCCACTAGAGGTAAAGGACTACCAAGTTTGTTGGGTACTGATATTGGGCCACTAGAGGTAAAGGACTACCAAGTTTGTTGGGTACTGATATTGGGCCACTAGAGGTAAAGGACTACCAAGTTTGTTGGATACTGATATTGGGTCACTAGAGGTAAAGGACTACCAAGTTTGTTGGGTACTGATATTGGGCCACTAGAGGTAAATGACCACCAAGTTGGTTGCGTACTGATATTGGGCCACTAGAGGTAAAGGACTACCTAGTTTGTTAGGAATTGATATTGGGCCACTAGAGGTAAAGGACCACCAAGTTTGTTGCGTACTGATATTGGGCCACTAGAGGTAAATGACCACCAAGTTTGTGCGTATTGATATTGGGCCACTAGAGGTAAAGGACCACCAAGTTTGTTGGATACTGATATTGGGTCACTAGAGGTAAAGGACCACCAAGTTTGTTGGGTACTGATATTGGGCCATCAGAGGTAAAGGACCACCAAGTTTGTTGGGTACTGATATTGGGCCACTAGAGGTAAAGGACTACCAAGTTTGTTGGGTACTGATATTGGGCCACTAGAGGTAAAGGACTACCAAGTTTGTTGGGTACTGATATTGGGCCACTAGAGGTAAAGGACTACCAAGTTTGTTGGGTACTGATATTGGGCCACTAGAGGTAATTAAAGGACTACCAAGTTTGTTGGGTACTGATATTGGGCCACTAGAGGTAAAGGACTACCAAGTTTGTTGGGTACTGATATTGGGCCACTAGAGGTAAAGGACTACCAAGTTTGTTGGGTACTGATATTGGGCCACTAGAGGTAAAGGACTACCAAGTTTGTTGGGTACTGATATTGGGCCTGTAGCAAACTAGAATGAAGGACTACCAAGTTTGTTGGGTTCTGATATTGGGCCTGTAGCAAACTAGAATGAAGGACTACCAAGTTTGTTGGGTTCTGATATTGGGCCTGTAGCAAACTAGAATGAAGGACTACCAAGTTTGTTGGGTACTGATATTGGGCCTGTAGCAAACTAGAATGAAGGACTACCAAGTTTGTTGGGTACTGATATTGGGCCAGTAGAGGTTAAGGACTACCAAGTTTGTTGGGTACTGATATTGGGCCACTAGAAGTAAAGGACTACCAAGTTTGTTGGGTACTGATATTGAGCCACTAGAGGTAAAGGACTACTAAGTTTGTTGGGTACTGATATTGGGCCACTAGAGGTTAAGGACCACCAAGTTTGTTGGGTACTGATATTGGGCCACTAGAGATAAAGGACTACCAAGTTTGTTGGGTACTGATGTTGGGCCACTAGAGGTAAAGGACTACCAAGTTTGTTGGGTACTGATATTGGGCCACTAGAGGTAAAGGACTACCAAGTTTGTTGGGTACTGATATTGGGCCACTAGAGGTTAAGGACTACCAAGTTTGTTGGGTACTGATATTGGGCCACTAGAAGTAAAGGACTACCAAGTTTGTTGGGTACTGATATTGGGCCACTAGAAGTAAAGGACTACCAAGTTTGTTGGGTACTGATATTGGGCCAGTAGAGGTAAAGGACCACCAAGTTTGTTGGGTACTGATATTGGGCCAGTAGAGGTAAAGGACTACCAAGTTTGTTGGGTACTGATATTGGGCCAGTAGAGGTAAAGGACTACCAAGTTTGTTGGGTACTGATATTGGGCCACTAGAGGTAAAGGACTACCAAGTTTGTTGGGTACTGATATTGGGCCACTAGAGGTAAAGGACTACCAAGTTTGTTGGGTACTGATATTGGGCCATCAGAGGTAAAGGACTACCAAGTCTGTTGGGTACTGATATTGGGTCACTAGAGGTAAAGGACTACCAAGTTTGTTGGGTAATGATATTGGGTCACTAGAGGTAAAGGACTACCAAGTTTGTTGGGTACTGATATTGGGCCACTAGAGGTAAAGGACTACCAAGTTTGTTGGGTACTGATATTGGGCCAGTAGAGGTAAAGGACTACCAAGTTTGTTGGGTACTGATATTGGGCCACTAGAGGTAAAGGACTACCAAGTTTGTTGGGTACTGATATTGACATGATGAGGTAAAGGACTACCAAGTTTGTTGGGTACTGATATTGGGCCATCAGAGGTAAAGGACTGACAAGTCTGTTGGGTACTGATATTGGGTAACTAGAGGTAAAGGACTACCAAGTTTCTTGGGTAATGATATTGGGTCACTAGAGGTAAAGGACTACCAAGTTTGTTGGGTACTGATATTGGGCCACTAGAGGTAAAGGACTACCAAGTTTGTTGGGTACTGATATTGGGCCACTAGAGGTAAAGGACTACCAAGTTTGTTGGGTACTGATATTGGGCCACTAGAGGTAAAGGACTACCAAGTTTGTTGGGTACTGATATTGACATGATGAGGTAAAGGACTACCAAGTTTGTTGGGTACTGATATTGGGCCACTAGAGGTTAAGGGCTCCCAAGTTTGTTGGGTACTGATATTGGGCCACTAGTGTGATGACGTAAAGGACTACCAAGTTTGTTGGGTACTGATATTGGGCCACTAGAGGTAAAGGACTACCAAGTTTGTTGGGTACTGATATTGGGCCACTAGAGGTTAAGGACTACCAAGTTTGTTGGGTACTGATATTGGGCCACTAGAGGTAAAGGACTACCAAGTTTGTTGGGTACTGATATTGGGCCAGTAGAGGTAAAGGACTACCAAGTTTGTTGGGTACTGATATTGGGCCACTACAGGTAAAGGACTACCAAGTTTGTTGGGTACTGATATTGGGCCACTAGTGTGATGACGTAAAGGACTACCAAGTTTGTTGGGTACTGATATTGGGCCACTAGAGGTAAAGGACTACCAAGTTTGTTGGGTACTGATATTGGGCCACTAGAGGTAAAGGACTACCAAGTTTGTTGGGTACTGATATTGGGCCACTAGAGGTAAAGGACTACCAAGTTTGTTGGGTACTGATATTGACATGATGAGGTAAAGGACTACCAAGTTTGTTGGGTACTGATATTGGGCCACTAGAGGTAAAGGACTACCAAGTTTGTTGGGTACTGATATTGACATGATGAGGTAAAGGACTACCAAGTTTGTTGGGTACTGATATTGGGCCACTAGAGGTAAAGGACTACCAAGTTTGTTGGGTACTGATATTGACATGATGAGGTAAAGGACTACCAAGTTTGTCGGGTACTGATATTGGGCCACTAGAGGTAAAGGACTACCAAGTTTGTTGGGTACTGATGTTGGGCCAGTAGAGGTAAAGGACTACCAAGTTTGTTGGGTACTGATATTGACATGATGAGGTAAAGGACTACCAAGTTTGTTGGGTACTGATATTGGGCCACTAGAGGTAAAGGACTACCAAGTTTGTTGGGTACTGATATTGGGCCACTAGAGGTAAAGGACTACCAAGTTTGTTGGGTACTGATATTGGGCCACTAGAGGTAAAGGACTACCAAGTTTGTTGGGTACTGATATTGGGCCACTAGAGGTAAAGGACTACCAAGTTTGTTGGGTACTGGTATTGGGCCACTAGAGGTAAAGGACTACCAAGTTTGTTGGGTACTGATATTGGGTCACTAGAGGTATAGGACTACCAAGTTTGTTGGGTACTGATATTGGGCCACTAGAGGTAAAGGACTACCAAGTTTGTTGGGTACTGATATTGGGCCACTAGAAGTAAAGGACTACCAAGTTTGTTGGGTACTGATATTGGGCCACTAGAGGTAAAGGACTACCAAGTTTGTTGGGTACTGATGTTGGGCCAGTAGAGGTAAAGGACTACCAAGTTTGTTGGGTACTGATATTGGGCCACTAGAGGTAAAGGACTACCAAGTTTGTTGGGTACTGATGTTGGGTCACTAGAGGTAAAGGACTACCAAGTTTGTTGGGTACTGATGTTGGGCCACTAGAGGTAAAGGACTACCAAGTTTGTTGGGTACTGATATTGGGCCACTAGAGGTAAAGGATTACCAAGTTTGTTGGGTACTGATGTAAGGCCACTAGCATGATGTGGTAAAGGACTACCAAGTTTGTTGGGTACTGATATTGGGTCACTAGAGGTAAAGGACTACCAAGTTTGTTGGGTACTGATATTGGGCCACTAGAGGTAAAGGACTACCAAGTTTGTTGGGTACTGATGTTGGGCCACTAGAGGTAAAGGACTACCAAGTTTGTTGGGTACTGATATTGGGCCACTAGAGGTAAAGGACTACCAAGTTTGTTGGGTACTGATATTGACATGATGAGGTAAAGGACTACCAAGTTTGTCGGGTACTGATATTGGGCCACTAGAGGTAAAGGACTACCAAGTTTGTTGGGTACTGATGTTGGGCCAGTAGAGGTAAAGGACTACCAAGTTTGTTGGGTACTGATATTGACATGATGAGGTAAAGGACTACCAAGTTTGTTGGGTACTGATATTGGGCCACTAGAGGTAAAGGACTACCAAGTTTGTTGGGTACTGATATTGGGCCACTAGAGGTAAAGGACTACCAAGTTTGTTGGGTACTGATATTGGGCCACTAGAGGTAAAGGACTACCAAGTTTGTTGGGTACTGATATTGGGCCACTAGAGGTAAAGGACTACCAAGTTTGTTGGGTACTGGTATTGGGCCACTAGAGGTAAAGGACTACCAAGTATGTTGGGTACTGATATTGGGTCACTAGAGGTATAGGACTACCAAGTTTGTTGGGTACTGATATTGGGCCACTAGAGGTAAAGGACTACCAAGTTTGTTGGGTACTGATATTGGGCCACTAGAAGTAAAGGACTACCAAGTTTGTTGGGTACTGATATTGGGCCACTAGAGGTAATGGACTACCAAGTTTGTTGGGTACTGATGTTGGGCCAGTAGAGGTAAAGGACTACCAAGTTTGTTGGGTACTGATATTGGGCCACTAGAGGTAAAGGACTACCAAGTTTGTTGGGTACTGATGTTGGGTCACTAGAGGTAAAGGACTACCAAGTTTGTTGGGTACTGATGTTGGGCCACTAGAGGTAAAGGACTACCAAGTTTGTTGGGTACTGATATTGGGCCACTAGAGGTAAAGGACTACCAAGTTTGTTGGGTACTGATGTAAGGCCACTAGCATGATGTGGTAAAGGACTACCAAGTTTGTTGGGTACTGATATTGGGTCACTAGAGGTAAAGGACTACCAAGTTTGTTGGGTACTGATATTGGGCCACTAGAGGTAAAGGACTACCAAGTTTGTTGGGTACTGATGTTGGGCCACTAGAGGTAAAGGACTACCAAGTTTGTTGGGTACTGATATTGGGCCACTAGAGGTAAAGGACTACCAAGTTTGTTGGGTACTGATATTGGGCCACTAGAGGTAAAGGACTACCAAGTTTGTTGGGTACTGATGTTGGGCCACTAGCATGATGTGGTAAAGGACTACCAAGTTTGTTGGGTACTGATATTGGGTCACTAGAGGTAAAGGACTACCAGGTTTGTTGGGTACTGATATTGGGCCACTAGAGGTAAAGGACTACCAAGTTTGTTGGGTACTGATGTTGGGTCACTAGAGGTAAAGGACTACCAAGTTTGTTGGGTACTGATATTGGGTCACTAGAGGTAAAGGACTACCAAGTTTGTTGGGTACTGATATTGGGCCACTAGAGGTAAAGGACTACCAAGTTTGTTGGATACTGATATTGGGCTACTAGAGGTAAAGGACTACCAAGTTTGTTGGGTACTGATATTGGGCCACTAGAGGTAAAGGACTACCAAGTTTGTTGGGTACTGATATTGGGTCACTAGAGGTAAAGGACTACCAAGTTTGTTGGGTACTGATATTGGGCCACTAGAGGTAAAGGACTACCAAGTTTGTTGGGTACTGATATTGACATGATGAGGTAAAGGACTACCAAGTTTGTTGGGTACTGATATTGGGCCACTAGAGGTAAAGGACTACCAAGTTTGTTGGGTACTGATATTGGGCCACTAGAGGTAAAGGACTACCAAGTTTGTTGGGTACTGATATTGACATGATGAGGTAAAGGACTACCAAGTTTGATGAAATAAATTACCTGGATCAGATCGTACCAGTATATCAACAAATTAAGACAGATTTAGCGTGTTTTATAAACAAAATCTAATGACACATAAAAGTACATACAATGCAGCATACATACAACATTAACCATCTAAAAACAATATATAGAGAGTATATTATTAACATTTACCATATATAAACAATAATTCTACCACAATAGGTGGATGTTATTCAACTCTCAGTGTATCAAAAATCATTCAACTGTTGAATAACATTCCGTTTGTACCACGCGTGAAATAAACTCTAAATGCATTTTGATTGGCTGACATGGTGAACTTTGACCGGAACAACGTCGCTTGCTGATTGTTTACGACGCCATTGATTGTTGACGTCGTCACCACTTGGCGGGAATATATACAAGATGATATGTTTTGTGCATATCATAGTCTGCTGTTTTAGCTATCAGCTGTTTCCGTCTGAGATTGTGATAGAAATATGTCACACGACTCGTGGTTGTTGGATATGGAATTAATTTCACTCTCGTTAATTATTTTCTAAAACTTACAAAAGACACTCGCTGAAGCTCGTGTGTTTTGTAACTTTCAAGAAATTATTAACTCGAACGAAATTAATTCCATATCCAAAAAACACTCGTTGTGTAACCTCTATATTTCTAGCTTACATACATAATTGTCGTTTACCATATATAAACAATATATTTAGCTTACATAAGCCACGTTTACCATATATGAACAATATATAAAGCTAAAATAATCAACGTTTACCATATATAAACAATATATATAGCTTACATAATCCACGTTTACCATATATAAACAAATATAAAGCTAAAATAATCAACGTTTACCATATATAAACAATATATATAGCTTACATAATCCACGTTTACCATATATAAACAAATATAAAGCTAAAATAATCAACGTTTACCATATATAAACAATATATATAGCTAACATAATCCACGTTTACCATATATAAACAAATATAAAGCTAAAATAATCAACGTTCACCATATATAAACAATATATACATGTATAGCTTACATGATTCACGTTTACCATATATAAACATTTATATATAGCTTACATTATCCTCGTTTACAATATATAAACATTTATATATAGCTTACATTATCCTCGTTTACAATATATAAACAATATATAGCTTACATAATCCACGTTTACAATATATAAACATTTATATATAGCTAACATAATCCACGTTTACAATATATAAACATTTATATATGGCTAACATAATCCACGTTTACAATATATAAACAATATATATAGCTTACATAATCCACGTTTACAATATATAAACAATATATATAGCTTACATAATCCACGTTTACAATATATAATCAATATATTTAGCTTACATAATCCACGTTTACCATATATAAACAATATATAGCTTACATATTCCACGTTTACAATATATAAACAATAAATATAGCTTACATATTCCACGTTTACAATATATAAACAATATATATAGCTTACATAATCCATGTTTACAATATATAATCAATATATTTAGCTTACATAATCATCATTTATCATAAATAAACAATATATATAGCCAATATAATCACAGTTTACAATATATAAACAATATGTATATAAAAAAGCGTACTACTTCCTTGTGAAGGTAAAAAGAAGGCAGAAAGGCCTTGCAGAAAAGTGTAAGTTTTTTTTTTAATATGTAAATAGCTTACATAATCAACATTTACCATAACAAGAGATCCCAGGGCGCTGTTTATGTAGAATTTGACTGATCTAACAACGGATTCTTTTTTACAAATCAATACGCTACATCAATCGCCGCATTTGATTGTGACGTCACATTTTTCGCGCCATTTTCGGATTTTCTTTACATAGAGGTATGAAAAGAAAATCTGAACCAATCAGAAAGCCGCATTCTGCATACAGTCAATGGAAAATTAATTATTTGATCTTAATTCTATTTTTTTTTCTTTCATTTATGTATTTTATCCTAGTGCTATGAACTTGAAATTTCTTGTGAAAATTAATAACAGTTGACCAAGAGGAACCTGCATGTGAAATTTGGAAAAGATCCATCTAATACTTCACAAGATATAGCGATAACAAACTATTACTCAGAAATCCAAGATGGCCGCCTGTTGGCCATATTGTTTATTTGATTTGTCCGAAAATGGACCATGTACAACTAGGCACCAATGGTAACCTATATATGAAGTTTGAAAATGATCCATCCAGTACTTCTCAATAAATAGAGGTATCAAGAATTGTTTAAGGACGGACCACGGACGCAGGGCGATTTGAATAGCCCACCATCGTCAGATTGACATTTACCATATATAAACAAAATATATAACATAAATTGGAGCTATAGTTGATCGGATATTCGCGATCAGCATAATTCATCTGTTACCTTTGAGCTAGTTGATGGGGTGTTAGCGATCAACATCGTTCGTCCGTTACCTGGGATAAAGTTGATATGATGTTAGCGATCAACATCGTTCGTCCGTTACCTGGGATAAAGTTGATATGATGTTAGCGATCAACATCGTTCGTCCGTTACCTGGGATAAAGTTGATATGATGTTAGAGATCACCATCGTTCGTCCGTTACCTGGGATAAAGTTGATATGATGTTAGCGATCAACATCGTTCGTCCGTTACCTGGGATAAAGTTGATATGATGTTAGCGATCACCATCGTTCGTCCGTTACCTTTGAGCTAGTTGATGTGATGTTAGCGATCACCGTCGTTCGTCCGTTACCTGGGAGCTAGCTGATATGATGTTAGCGATCAACATCGTTCGTCCGTTACCTGGGATAAAGTTGATATGATGTTAGCGATCAGCATCGTTCGTCCGTTACCTGGGATAAAGTTGATATGATGTTAGCGATCAACATCGTTCGTCCGTTACCTGGGAGCGAGTTGATATGATGTTAGCGATCAACATCGTTCGTCCGTTACCTGGGATAAAGTTGATATGATGTTAGCGATCAACCTCGTTCGTCCGTTAACTGGGATAAAGTTGATATGATGTTAGCGATCAACATCGTTTGTCTGTTACCTGGGAGCGAGTTGATATGATGTTAGCGATCACCATCTTTGGTCCGTTACCTGGGGGCTAGTTGATGTGATGTTCGCGATCACCGTCGTTCGTCCGTTACCTGGGAGCTAGTTGATATGATTTTAGCGATCACCGTCGTTTGTCTGTTACCTGGGATAAAGTTGATATGATGTCCGCGATCACCGTCGTTCGTCCGTTACCTGGGGGCTAGTTGATGTGATGTTCGTTGGAACTAGTTTTGGTAGTATCACAGAGTTGTGTGTAGAATGTCTTGACACGAGAGTTACACACAAAACTGACAGCGATAAAAAGTCCTTGTAAATCTGAGATAATTTCAAAAATCACAAATAATATTTCAGAGTTGGTCATTACTGCCATCAGACCTACGAGCCAGCTGAACCCCATCGTCGTGGAAATCTTTATACATATTACTGCATTGGATTTACAGAACTCGTTTGTATTGGAAACTGATGAGGTGGATATATATTTCATTATCATCACCAATAAAACGATATTTGTAAGCACAATTAGACACACCGGGGTCACAAAGGTCAACAATAAAACGGGAGCGTGAGAAATGAAGCAGGCCTCCCCGCCATACCATGTTTCTAGTGGCGCCCAATATACGTTCACCATTTTGACACAAAATACTGTGGCTGATGGGATGAGCACACCGACTGATGTATATTTTACTGTTTTCAACAATCTTTCCTGCTTGTTGTAAGTTTTCAAACTTCTTATCTCAGCATTTAGTCGATACGAACACAAAAACATAAAGGTAAATGTTCCGAGCCACACAAAATGGTGGAGAATTCCCAGCCAATGACAGAACTGGTTAATTATCGCAAAGTAGTTCATCAGCAAAAAACTGGACTGAGAGAGAAGCAGAAAAACTACCAAAACAACCAATAGTTGTGATTTTCCATTCCTCATAAACGGAATCACACAATACTGAACAAGACAAAACATTAAACTAGCAATTGAAATACACGAACAGACTGCGTTGATATCCGTTATATAGGAAAAACCTTTCTTGCGATTTTTGTTGACATCTTGATATTTTGAATAAAACGTTTCCAAGCAAATATAGAACTTGTCATGGACGCCCACCACATCGGACGAGTTTACGAGCACGTCGTTTAGGTGGAAGTAGGGGGCGGTTATATTTACACCTTCAATGATGACGTCACTTTCAGCAGGATACACCTGGATGGCGGGACACGGTACACCCTTAAGGCTATAGAACTGGTCCGTTATATACAGGGGGTTGTGGAGAGAGACGTTACATTGACACGACAGAGTTCTTACGTCGTTTATGTGCCTCAGATAGTCTCCATTAGAAAAGTTATAAAAATAATTTCGAAAGACATCTATTATGCCAGTAACGAACTCGCTGCTGAAAGTTTCCGTTTCGTTTGTTAATAATGCTTTCAACTCTACTATAGAACAAACCTGTCCAGATACTTCCAGCATTCCGTGTATTATTCTACTCCCCGAATGAATAGACAGTGATATATCCGAACCTGTAACGGCTTTGACCAGTTTTGCGATGTGTAACATCGCCGGCTTACGAAATTTTAATATCCAATTTAGCGAAATATATGAGTTTACTTCAAATAAAAGATGCAATATTTTACCATTTGATGTATGATTAATGGTAACACATTTCCTGCCGTCCAATTCCATGTCCACAGGGCAGTACAGACGCTGGCAGCCAACCTGGTAACAAAAACGACAGGTGTCAACAGGACAGTACAGACGCTGACAGCCAACCTGGTAACAAAAACGACAGATGTCAACAGGACAATACAGACGCTGACAGCCAACCTGGTAACAAAAACGACGGTTGTCAACAGGACAATACAGACGCTGGCAGTCAACCTGGTAACAAAAACGACAGATGTCAACAGGACAGTACAGACTCTGACAGCCAACCTGGTAACAAAAACGACAGATGTCAACAGGACAATACAGACGCTGACAGCCAACCTGGTAACAAAAACGACAGATGTCAACAGGACAGTACAGACTCTGACAGCCAACCTGGTAACAAAAATGACAGATGTCAACAGGACAATACAGACGCTGACAGCTAACCTGGTAACAAAAATGACAGATGTCAACAGGACAATACAGACGCTGACAGCCAACCTGGTAACAAAAACGACAGATGTCAACAGGACAATACAGACGCTGACAGCCAACCTGGTAACAAAAACGACAGGTGTCAACAGGACAGTACAGACGCTGACAGCCAACCTGGTAACAAAAACGACAGGTGTCAACAGGACAATACAGACGCTGACAGCCAACCTGGTAACAAAAACGACAGATGTCAACAGGACAATACAGACGCTGACAGCCAACCTGGTCACAAAAACGACAGATGTCAACAGGACAATACAGACGCTGGCAGCCGACCTGGTAACAAAAACGACAGATGTCAACATGACAGTACAGACGCTGACATCCATCCTGGTAACAAAAACGACAGATGTCAAAAGGACAGTACAGACGCTGACATCCATCCTGGTAACAAAAACGGCAGATGTCAACAGGACAGTACAGACGCTGGCAGCCGACCTGGTAACAAAAACGACAGATGTCAACATGACAGTACAGACGCTGACATCCATCCTGGTAACAAAAACGACAGATGTCAAAAGGACAGTACAGACGCTGACATCCATCCTGGTAACAAAAACGACAGATGTCAACAGACAGTAAAGACGCTGGCAGCCAACCTGGTAACAAAAAACGACAGATGTCAACAGACAGTAAAGACGCTGGCAGCCAACCTGGTAACAAAAACGACAGATGTCAACAGACAGTAAAGACGCTGGCAGCCAACCTGGTAACAAAAAACGACAGATGTCAACAGACAGTAAAGACGCTGGCAGCCAACCTGGTAACAAAAACGACAGATGTCAACAGGACAGTACAGACGCTGGCAGCCAACCTGGTAACAAAAACGACAGATGTCAACAGGACAGTACAGACGCTGACAGCCAACCTGGTAACAAAAACGACAGATGTCAACAGGACAGCACAGACGCTGACAGCCAACCTGGTAACAAAAACGACAGATGTCAACAGGACAGTACAGACACTGACAGCCAACCTGGTAACAAAAACGACAGATGTCAACAGGACAATACAGACGCTGACAGCCAACCTGGTAACAAAAACGACAGATGTCAACAGGACAGTACAGACACTGACAGCCAACCTGGTAACAAAAACGACAGATGTCAACAGGACAATACAGACGCTGACAGCCAACCTGGTAACAAAAACGACAGATGTCAACAGGACAGTACAGACTCTGACAGCCAACCTGGTAACAAAAATGACAGATGTCAACAGGACAATACAGACGCTGACAGCCAACCTGGTAACAAAAATGACAGATGTCAACAGGACAATACAGACGCTGACAGCCAACCTGGTAACAAAAACGACAGATGTCAACAGGACAATACAGACGCTGACAGCCAACCTGGTCACAAAAACGACAGATGTCAACAGGAAAATACAGACGCTGACAGCCAACCTGGTCACAAAAACGACAGATGTCAACAGGACAGTACAGACGCTGGCAGCCGACCTGGTAACAAAAACGACAGATGTCAACATGACAGTACAGACGCTGACATCCATCCTGGTAACAAAAACGACAGATGTCAAAAGGACAGTACAGACGCTGACATCCATCCTGGTAACAAAAACGGCAGATGTCAACAGGACAGTACAGACGCTGGCAGCCGACCTGGTAACAAAAACGACAGATGTCAACATGACAGTACAGACGCTGACATCCATCCTGGTAACAAAAACGACAGATGTCAAAAGGACAGTACAGACGCTGACATCCATCCTGGTAACAAAAACGACAGATGTCAACAGGACCATACAGACGCTGGCAGCCAACCTGGTAACAAAAAACGACAGATGTCAACAGACAGTAAAGACGCTGGCAGCCAACCTGGTAACAAAAACGACAGATGTCAACAGACAGTAAAGACGCTGGCAGCCAACCTGGTAACAGAAACGACAGATGTCAACAGACAGTAAAGACGCTGGCAGCCAACCTGGTAACAAAAACGACAGATGTCAACAGGACAGTACAGACGCTGGCAGCCAACCTGGTAACAAAAACGACAGGTGTCAACAGGACAGTACAGACGCTGACAGCCAACCTGGTAACAAAAACGACAGATGTCAACAGGACAGCACAGACGCTGACAGCCAACCTGGTAACAAAAACGACAGATGTCAACAGGACAGTACAGACACTGACAGCCAACCTGGTAACAAAAACGACAGATGTCCACAGGACAGTACAGACGCTGACAGCCAACCTGGTAACAGAAACGACAGGTGTCAACAGGACAGTACAGACGCTGACAGCCAACCTGGTAACAAAAACGACAGATGTCAACATGACAGTACAGACGCTGACAGCCAACCTGGTAACAAAAACGACAGATGTCAACAGGACAGTACAGACGCTGACAGCCAACCTGGTAACAAAAACGACAGATGTCAACAGGACAGTACAGACGCTGACAGCCAACCTGGTAACAAAAACGACAGGTGTCAACAGGACAATACAGACGCTGACAGCCAACCTGGTAACAAAAACGACAGGTGTCAACAGACAGTAAAGACGCTGGCAGCCAACCTGGTAACAAAAACGACAGATGTCAACATGACAGTACAGACGCTGACAGCCAACCTGGTAACAAAAACGACAGATGTCAACAGGACAGTACAGACACTGACAGCCAACCTGGTAACAAAAAACGACAGATGTCAACAGGACAGTACAGACGCTGACAGCCAACCTGGTAACAAAAACGACAGGTGTCAACAGACAGTAAAGACGCTGGCAGCCAACCTGGTAACAAAAACGACAGATGTCAACAGGACAGTACAGACGCTGGCAGCCGACCTGGTAACAAAAACGACAGATGTCAACATGACAGTACAGACGCTGACAGCCAACCTGGTAACAAAAAACGACAGATGTCAACATGACAGTACAGACGCTGACAGCCAACCTGGTAACAAAAACGACAGATGTCAACATGACAGTACAGACGCTGACAGCCAACCTGGTAACAAAAATGACAGATGTCAACAGGACCATACAGACGCTGACAGCCAACCTGGTAACAAAAACGACAGATGTCAACAGACAGTAAAGACGCTGGCAGCCAACCTGGTAACAAAAACGACAGATGTCAACAGGACAATACAGACGCTGACAGCCAACCTAGTAACAAAAACGACAGATGTCAACAGGACAATACAGACGCTGACAGCCAACCTGGTAACAAAAACGACAGATGTCAACAGGACAGTACAGACTCTGACAGCCAACCTGGTAACAAAAACGACAGATGTCAACAGGACAGTACAGACGCTGACAGCCAACCTGGTCACAAAAACGACAGATGTCAACAGGACAGTACAGACGCTGACATCCATCCTGGTAACAAAAACGACAGATGTCAACAGGGCAGTACAGACGCTGACAGCGAACCTGGTAACAAAAACGACAGATGTCAACAGGACAATACAGACGCTGACAGCCAACCTGGTAACAAAAACGACAGATGTCAACAGGACAGTACAGACGCTGACAGCCAACCTGGTAACAAAAACGACAGGTGTCAACAGACAGTAAAGACGCTGGCAGCCAACCTGGTAACAAAAACGACAGATGTCAACAGGACAGTACAGACGCTGGCAGCCGACCTGGTAACAAAAACGACAGATGTCAACAGGACAGTACAGACGCTGACAGCCAACCTGGTAACAAAAAACGACAGATGTCAACATGACAGTACAGACGCTGACAGCCAACCTGGTAACAAAAACGACAGATGTCAACATGACAGTACAGACGCTGACAGCCAACCTGGTAACAAAAACGACAGATGTCAACAGGACCATACAGACGCTGACAGCCAACCTGGTAACAAAAACGACAGGTGTCAACAGACAGTAAAGACGCTGGCAGCCAACCTGGTAACAAAAACGACAGATGTCAACAGGACAGTACAGACGCTGGCAGCCAACCTGGTAACAAAAACGACAGATGTCAACAGGGCAATACAGACGCTGACAGCCAACCTGGTAACAAAAAACGACAGATGTCAACATGACAGTACAGACGCTGACAGCCAACCTGGTAACAAAAACGACAGATGTCAACAGGACAGCACAGACGCTGACAGCCAACCTGGTAACAAAAACGACAGATGTCAACAGACAGTAAAGACGCTGGCAGCCAACCTGGTAACAAAAACGACAGATGTCAACAGGACAGTACAGACGCTGACAGCCAACCTGGTAACAAAAACGACAGGTGTCAACAGGACAGTACAGACGCTGACAGCCAACCTGGTAACAAAAACGACAGATGTCAACAGGACAGTACAGACGCTGACAGCCAACCTGGTAACAAAAACGACAGATGTCAACAGGACAGCACAGACGCTGACAGCCAACCTGGTAACAAAAACGACAGGTGTCAACAGACAGTAAAGACGCTGGCAGCCAACCTGGTAACAAAAACGACAGATGTCAACAGGACAGTACAGACGCTGACAGCCAACCTGGTAACAAAAACGACAGGTGTCAACAGGACAGTACAGACGCTGACAGCCAACCTGGTAACAAAAACGACAGGTGTCAACAGGACAGCACAGACGCTGACAGCCAACCTTGTAACAAAAACGACAGGTGTCAACAGGACAGTACAGACGCTGACAGCCAACCTGGTAACAAAAACGACAGGTGTCAACAGGACAGTACAGACGCTGACAGCCAACCTGGTAACAAAAACGACAGATGTCAACAGGACAGTACAGACGCTGACAGCCGACCTGGTAACAAAAACGACAGATGTCAACATGACAGTACAGACGCTGGCAGCCAACCTGGCAACAAAAACGACAGATGTCAACAGGACAGTACAGACGCTGACAGCCAACCTGGTAACAAAAATGACAGAATGATAGAATGTATCAAATGAATACTGACACACGGCAGCAACACCCAGGAAGTGGCCGACAGGCCTTAACGGTCGCCTGAGGTCTGATTTTGATAAAGCATCGTTTACTTTTTTTCACCAAATACTTAATAAAATTGTAGTTCTGTAATCCTTGTGAACTATTCATACCGATGTTTTGACAAAACTTGATGTTTTCCATACGTTTTTCAATTAATAATAAGGAAATCCTTAATCGCCCAACCCATGCAAATGAGGCATATGTTTACAAACATCTCTGAGTACGTTTGACCTCACGGAGCAGAACAGCCTAGTGGATGCAATAAAAATGACTTCAAAATTTAAACCGAAGTGCAACCTGTCAAATAATATGCCTTTGGATAAAAGTAAGCATAACACTTATCTCATAAAATGTCATGTACATTATGCATTCCTGAGTTTATAGCACTATATTTACAGTCTACACTGACATTCACTCGATAACCATTGCTCAACAGATTATCATTATCACCGCATAACTGTAGTCAAACACGTGACAAATTTCTATGACGTCGACAACAATACATGTGGGCGGAGCTATGCAAATCCTACAGTTTGAAACACAATTGTGTGACGTCACCAACAATATAACGCGGGCGGAGCTTGCAAATTTCATGCTGTTACATTTATTGAAACGTTCCCACGTCCATTAGTTTTGAAATGAAATATGTGTTCGAAGATTTGACTATAATGAACAAAATAGTTACGAACATTTCACAGAAAGATACTGTAAATATAAGGATAAACTTTTCCATTGTAGTTATCCCCCGATAACCTAAACAAAATAGAAAGATTATCCTTAATTCTTCACGACATCTCTATAGCTGAAATTGCGACGATTTGTATTTACGTAGCTTGTGGACAGGTGCTTGTGGACATGAATGTGATTATTTTTTCATTGAATGTAGAAGGTAATATACAAATACGGTGTTTCATAATAATAGAATGCTAAATTATTAAGTTTACATATGCAGAGTAGGTTTTTATAAAGCCAAATTCGACCGATTTTTTGTGGACAACTCGTACAAATTTTACTGCTGTGTTCATACGCTTTTCAGGTAGTTTGTCTGATGAATGAGTGACAGAGTATATACCGTACCAGTCTCCGAAACGTCACATAAATATCCGTAGTTTGTGTAAAAGAATCTTCGAATAATGTTTAAACAATGTTATTTTGATGTAAAATGCAATACAATTGAATATTTAAACATGAAGACAGATGTTACGTAAGGGAAATCCGCTGTATTTACGTCTAGACGTGAGCCCTTTTTACCTTTTCTATTGTACACTGCTACTTTAACATTTAAGTACAAGAAAATGCTACTGACATTTTGGGTTTTCATGCCCAACGATCTTCGTTATATTTGAACTAAGTGATCAATATTAATCGAAAAGTTGTGGATATTTTAAAGTGTCGAATAATAAAGTTGTTTGTGATTGTTGATATACCAAGAGTGTTTTTACAAAAAGCAATTACATGTAGTTATTTCTAATCCAAAATATGTTATAAAGATGGCGTACCTGTCGATCTCTTCTAGGGCACTAGTTTTGGATTTGCGCTGACGCGTTTTGGATGACTGGACAGAAAGTCTTATCATAATTACTTATACATAAAACCTTGTTATCGAGAATAGCGAATTCCTGATATAACGAAATGATTTCCATGGTCCCCAGTAATTCGTTATAAACGAAGTTGACTGTATGTACCTCTGAGTGGGGCTTTTGGTCCTCTGAATATTGGTCTAAATTTGAAGGCTTTGGATCAGGACGAGTGATGTAATTCTCATTTTGTAACTTTATGCTTCTTTTATTTTGCTTCTTTGTGACTTAACATTATAAACTATTTAATGACATCATTACGTGTATCTAGATGTAGCTACTGTATATACATAACGTCTGAAGTTTTTGGTGGCTGATTTCTGCCATCTCGCCTTTCGCCTTTTCGCGTAATTTTTTACGCGAAAACCCGTTCGGCGAGTTTTCGCCTTGTAAATTTTACGCGAAAAGGCGAAAACGCAAGAAAATGAGCACGAAAAGGCAAAAAAATGAACACTTAAGTACGCGACAACCCGCCGAACAGCGGGTTTTCGCCTAATGAAATTTAAATTTTATAATATTATAAGCTACACGAAAAGGCGAAAAGATGACAAATAACACGAAAAGGAGAGATTTTTTCAAGAACAAACGGCGCCTTTTCGTGTTCATTTTCTCGCCTTTTCGTGCTCATTTTATATTTGGTAAAAGTAGTATTGTAAAACCATATAATAGCATGCCCTGATGATCGCGCGGGGTCTGGTTTTCTTGCATTGACAAGAAATTCGGGTCATACGCCTTTGACTTCTCAAGCGAAACTAGAGATAATGAGTTCGTTTGTCATGTGATCGCGTGACGTCATCTTAGTACAAGGACTCCTCAATCTAACCTTACATGCTTACATTCTTATATTAGGTCCGCTGATTACCGACCTAAAATACTATAATTTTGGCAACATTCAGCATGCCAGATAACATATAAATAGTGATGTAGTTGGTATTAGAGTTTACCTTGATATTTTATCCACATAAAAAAATGTTTATAGAGCTACAGAATTATTTGTCGCTTTCAGAGACGGACAAGTAGACCACGGACTTAGCTCCGTGAGTAGAAATACCAAGGAAAACGACATCAGTACAGAAAACATTTAGTCCAGTCATTTTATGATAATTAATTGTCAACGTGATTTACGTGCATAAAACAGGTACGAACTGGTTCACCGATTATCGCTGTATTGTGTGTAAAAATTCCATTGAAATCCACTAACCGGTCCCTGGAATTTAAATTGCTTTCAGGTGTAGTCATATACACTGTGTTGAAAATGATTAGAAAACGAATAGAAAATGTCGCTGAAATCAGGGACTATATAAAAGCCCGCTGGGATTGAGCGTCAAAAATATACATGATGAGATATGTGCAGTTTATTGGGATAAACGAACGTCATTTTCCGCAGTCTATAGAATGTTTACTAAATTTCATTTTTGTCACGAATAGGTCAAAGATGCCCCATAGTCAGGAAAACCTATGTCTGGAACGTCAATAAAATCAAGTCAATCATTGAGAAAGATGCGCGTTATACGGTCAGACAGCTAGCACGAATAACAAACCTGGGTTTGGCATCTGATCACTTCATTTTGAATAAAATTCTCAAGGTTAGGAAAATAAGACTAGTGCTTGTTGGATACCAAGTTTACTTACTGACAAGCAGAAACGAACACAGGTACAAATGGCTAAGAAACTGCTGAAGAAGTACCTAAAATATCAGAAAAGGCATTTGATAGTCCCATAACGGTTGATGCGACATTGGTGCACTTTTATGAGCCTAAAAGGAAAGTTGACAGTAGGATATGGGCTTTGAAACATGCCAAAAGGCCAAGTATTGCTAAACGAACACTGACAGCAAAGAAGGTGTTGTACGCAATATTCTTTAGAAATAGTAAACCAATCATGCAAATTGCTGTTCCAAAAGGTAGGGGTGTGTCTGGAAGCTTCTATAAGAATGTAATTCTGAAAATGATTGTGCTCAAAATGAGAAAAAAAAATCATCGTAAAACAGGTTTCCAGCATGCCCAACTGTTACATGGCAATGTGCCAACCCACAAATCAGCAACTGTAGTCCAGCATTTTAAGTCGGAAAAGGTCAATGTATTACCACACCTTCATACAGCCCAGACATTGCCTCGTGTGATTTGGTGCTCTTTCCGAAATTGAAAAAAAAAACTATATGTTATAAGAAATAGGTCCAGAAGTGAGCTGGGATCTGCAGTTTACCAGTTTCTGATTAGTGTACCCAAAGAGAAGTATGGAAATTGTTTCAAAAGTGGATTCAAATATTGAAAAGGTGTGTAACATGAAGTTATGAAAATACATACAGATATGTATACATTGATGACGATTGATTTTTTTAATTCCTATGTGTGAACAAAACAAACTTAGCCTTTGTAACAAAAAGATATTATTTTGACTGACTTACCTTGTCGGATAGGTAGATCTCGGTTTTATCACATACCATATTGGTGGTGTCGTGTCGGAGCAGTGACGAAATGTCGATAAGGCTACTTAAAGACGCTCCATCCTTCCTCAGGTGTAATAATGGCAAAATGAAACACCTGAACTGTACGTGGGGGATGTCCGGTCCGATATGTAGGGCCGATTCATTCCAGCACTCCATGTTTCTGAATATTCTCTGGTCAGTGTTCTCTTCCTGTAGGAATGATGGTATTTCGATATATAAAGGTTTCATCAGGCGATTAGAACAGGATTTATGCTTACCACGACCCGGCGTTTTTCCTTGAATTATATATTCGAAGCAGCTGTAACACTGCCTTACATTTGTACCGTTCGGTGGTTGGAACATGTATTCACAAAATGGGCTACGCATTCTATGCATTAGTTCGTCCACTAAAGAACCGGACCCGTTATATATGTCAAATGAGTAGTAAGTCATGGAGCATTTCACGAACAAACGCCAGGGAGTCCAACTCTTTATTCCGTTACATTTCACACACTGACGATTCTTGTATGTCAAATGAGTACTCATGTCAGAAACTGGAAACAGGTCTAGAAAATGAGGATTCGAGTTCTGCTCACAAATTTGTTTCACATCATCATTCGGCCATGTTTCCAGACAGGAGACCACCATAAAAACTCCCTTTTGTATGTCTATTTCATAGACGTCGTGCTTCAAAAACAAAACAGTAACACACTGTAT
The DNA here is from genome assembly GCA_947623455.1 of Mimachlamys varia. Taxonomy (NCBI): domain Eukaryota; kingdom Metazoa; phylum Mollusca; class Bivalvia; order Pectinida; family Pectinidae; genus Mimachlamys; species Mimachlamys varia. The sequence goes on from OX392539.1 coordinate 2,015,399, forward strand.
TCTGTTCAGAAATGCGTAATAATGATTGTCTTCTTCTGTATCTTCCGTCACATCGTAACAGCAATCATCGTATCGTCTACACATGTCATCACATCGACAGTACTGGTAGCTGTGTCCACTTTTACAAGAGTAGTAGTTCCGGTGACACACAGCCATAGCTGATGTATCGTCACTAGGGTCGTACAAAACGCAACCGGAACACAGAAATAATATTAATACACATTTAACTTTAAACTTAAAGTTTGAAGACAAAATTAATAAATTCAGCATCATTCCAGTATCTTCTTTTAAGTCTAAGTTTTGAAGATAGATCGGTACAGCTCTGAGCGACGATAGAAACACTGTAGCAACGGTTACAGCTCTGAGCGACTATAGCAACACTGCAGCAATGGCAACAGTGAGTTTGCTGGTGGTTTTCTCAACGCTGAGGGAAAGACGTTTCTGAAGTCTGGCTGACTACGAGCGGTAACTTAAAATACAACAGTTTCTTGTAAATGTAATGTCCAGCTAAGTATATGAGGAGGAAATACTGTCTAACTGGCAAGCTAGCTTTTTTCAGTCATGCGGTATATAACGCTAGTTAAGCAACAGTGAGCGTGGTCAGTAGTTGGATGGGTGACCGCCTGCACGTTACATAGGCATATGCATGTTCCTTCGATCGTGATGGGAAAACGTAAGTAACAGTGGGAGGGGGCAATTTATATAGCGAAATTACTGGTTTTGGAGGTAAAAGGGTAAGGAGACTTTTAAGACATTTGATATGTTCACGGATTGCAGTAAGACATGCACTTTTAATACCAATAGTTGTTTGTAACTATTGTAACTATTACCGTTATTTCAAACACTTCAACACAGTCTTGCAAAATGCTTGGTGTTTGGTAAATGTGTGCACAAAAAGGGCATTTTTCTATTTAAAATACGCAGTTTTTTATACACAACTAGTTGCAGCATTGCTTCAATATGCTTGTGATGTGGACATGACAATAAAACACACATGCACACTGTTATTTTAGAATAAGCGAGAGAAAGAAATTACCAGCACGATGTTGCTTTAGGCTTGGGGGGGGGGCAATTCATGTTGACATGGGGGGGGGGGGGCAATGCAGATTCATTTTTTTTCACTTTTTGTCCTTTAAATTTGTATATGACTGCACAGTATTGAAGGTTGTCGGGTTAGGACACACAGCTGAGACTTTTCCCCCTCCTTCAACTTCAGTAAACCAAAGTCATATAGCACACTCTTTAAACCGATGAAAGAACCCAAAACAAACGTGTATATTGAAAGCAGAGAGGTACGAGATTTTTTTCTGTCTCTTGTACCTTCGAGATGAATGGGAATAGTGCAAAATGAGGGAAAAAATGAATCTGCATTTATAAAACTGTTAAAAAAAATCAAATAGCCTACAAAAGAACCTTGGGTGACCTCAGCCATTTGCTGGTCTCGGGTCCCAGTCTGACCTGATGTTGTTTGCCACCCAGGTAGCTGCTGATAAAGTCAATAGTGACTTACCCAAACCATGAGGATACGACTGCTGGTAAAGTCAATAGCTGAATTATCCAAACCATGAGGATACGGCTGTTGATAAAGTCAATAGCTGACTTACCCAAACCATGAGGATACGGCTGCTGATAAAGTCAATAGCTGACTTACCCAAACCATGAGGATACGGCTGTTGATAAAGTCAATAGCTGACTTACCCAAACCACGAGGATACGGCTGTTGATGAAGTCAATAGCTGACTTACCCAAACCATGAGGATACGACTGCTGATAAAGTCAATAGCTGACTTACCCAAACCATGAGGATACGGCTGTTGATAAAGTCAATAGCTGACTTACCCAAACCGTGAGGATACGACTGTTGATGAAGTCAATAGCTGACTTACCCAAACCACGAGGATACGGTTGCGGATAAAGTCAATAGCTGACTTACCCAAACCACGAGGATACGGCTGTTGATGAAGTCAATAGCTGACTTACCCAAACCATGAGGATACGACTGCTGATAAAGTCAATAGCTGACTTACCCAAACCACGAGGATACGGCTGTTGATAAAGTCAATAGCTGACTTACCCAAACCACGAGGATACGGCTGTTGATGAAGTCAATAGCTGACTTACCCAAACCACGAGGATACGGCTGTTGATAAAGTCAATAGCTGACTTACCCAAACCACGAGGATACGGCTGTTGATGAAGTCAATAGCTGACTTACCCAAACCACGAGGATACGACTGCTGATGAAGTCAATAGCTGACTTAGCTGACTTACCCAAACCATGAGGATACGACTGTTGATGAAGTCAATAGCTGACTTACCCAAACCATGGAGATACGGCTGCAGACCATATAAAGTAGTGGGATGGGTTATTTTCGAGAGGGGTAAAATAATTAACTGACAATCATTTCATAGTGACATAGGTCCGTGCCTAGCCCATGTGGGACAGACTGGCATCCTGACGTAACCGCTCCTGAACGCCGCCAGAAATGACTATAGATAGGCTAAAAATCACTCATCTGTTTGCGCATGACTCTTTAAAAGAGTTTTGACAAAGAGGGTAAATACTGACAGGTTTGTAGTTACCTCAGCACATCAGGGAAATAGGGACACTTGCACAATGGTTACACAGTGATATTATGTCACGAGTAAAAGCTTTTGTACCAGCTTCGAACTTTTTTACTGGTAAAACATCAAAGCCTTATGCTTTTTTCACCTTAAGTGATGTTATGTCACCTTCAGTGCTGAGAAAGGTTTCTTTATCTCGTTCTCATCTACATTCTGATAGTTAAAACTATCTATATCACTACCTGGACAGATATTCTTTTCAATATTTACAATGATAGGGTCGTCAGTAAAATTGGACACATCCTTTTGATTATTATCAATATCATCGGCAACAGTGGAGAAAAAATTATTAAAAACAGCACAAACTTCACTTTTTTAACAGAAGGCCAGAAATATTTAGAGGCTGGCCCTCCACCACATCGTTGTTTGAAACACAGCCTTACAGACTGCCTACGGAGTTTCTCCAGATAGTTTCTTTGCCTTCTATAGGCTTCCCAGTTTACGGCTGTTTTTTTATACTTGTTGCGTAGCATAGCTTTCTTAAAAGCAGCTCTTCGTAAATTACCATTTATAAAGGTGGTTTATTTACACGACCATATACACAAGTATATGGTCGTCAACACTTTCTCTAATCAACTTCTCGTGAGCCCCGTAAATAGCACAGGGACCTGAGAATTTGTTACAGCTAGTTTTGGACCTAAACTAGGGTGTTAAGCACTTTTGGGGGGTTTACAGCCATTTTTGCTAAAAAAAAAAAAAACATTCTCAATGGTCATATAGACTAAATTGATCAAAACCTGAAAAATGTAAAATTACTCTAAACACCCTAGTTTAGGTCCAAAACTAGCTGCAACGAATTCTCAGATCCCTGTGGTAAATATCCTCGGCGTCATCAAAAACACATATGCGACATGGAAAGGAGCATGAGATAAATCGCAGTTAAAATGTTTCTGTTCAAAGTTTTTAAAACTGCGGAACTTACAATGAGTCATAATGTAACATCAGCAGCTGCGCTCATCATCGTATGGTGCTCGTCTAGCAATATACCTTTATCAGTTCACGTAAACACGCGCATTACAGGGACATAATAGAGATGATTTAGTACAACACAATAAACAGTACCGTTAACATACAATTATATAGGCACATACGAGTCCACATAATTCTGGCATATCCCAAACTCATCATTATAAAAGATTCTGAAGAAATAACGCTGCTCCTAAATACGTCCTTATCCTCGCTTATATGACATACAAAGAATAAAACTGAGCATGCATTATTTTAAGAATAGTACTAAAACAATAGACTTATTTACGCATGTTTTGTTAAATCGAATATGTGTCTATGAAAAGGTATACGTAATATCAAAGATTATTAGGCTTGTTTAGTATTCGATCGTGCATGTAAACAAAACAAAAATCCAATCTACCATAGAAACCCACGTTGCTTGCAGTTTGGTTTGGTTTATTTTTGTTTTAAGTCCTATTAACAGCCATGGTCATTTAAAGACGTGCCAGGATTTGGAGGTGGGGGAAAGCCGGAGTACCCGCAGAAAAACCACCGACCTACGGTCAGTACCTGGCAACTGCCTCATGTGAGATTCGAACTCGCAACACAGAGGTGGAGGGCTAGTGGTAGAATGTCGGAACACCTAAACCACTGCCACCGCGGCCCAGAGGTGGAGGGCTAGTGGTAGAATGTCGGAACACCTAAACCACTGCCACCGCGGCCCAGAGGTGGAGGGCTAGTGGTAGAATGTCGGAACACCTAAACCACTGCCACCGCGGCCCAGAGGTGGAGGGCTAGTGGTAGAATGTCGGAACACCTAAACCACTGCCACCGCGGCCCAGAGGTGGAGGGCTAGTGGTAGAATGTCGGAACACCTAAACCACTGCCACCGCGGCCCAGAGGTGGAGGGCTAGTGGTAGAATGTCGGAACACCTAAACCACTGCCACCGCGGCCCAGAGGTGGAGGGCTAGTGGTAGAATGTCGGAACACCTAAACCACTGCCACCGCGGCCCAGAGGTGGAGGGCTAGTGGTAGAATGTCGGAACACCTAAACCACTGCCACCGCGGCCCAGAGGTGGAGGGCTAGTGGTAGAATGTCGGAACACCTAAACCACTGCCACCGCGGCCCAGAGAAGGAGGGCTAGTGGTAGAATGTCGGAACACCTAAACCACTGCCACCGCGGCCCAGAGGTGGAGGGCTAGTGGTAGAATGTCGGAACACCTAAACCACTGCCACCGCGGCCCAGAGGTGGAGGGCTAGTGGTAGAATGTCGGAACACCTAAACCACTGCCAACGCGGCCCAGAGGTGGAGGGCTAGTGGTAGAATGTCGGAACACCTAAACCACTGCCACCGCGGCCCAGAGGTGGAGGGCTAGTGGTAGAATGTCGGAACACCTAAACCACTGCCACCGCGGCCCAGAGGTGGAGGGCTAGTGGTAGAATGTCGGAACACCTAAACCACTGCCACCGCGGCCCAGAGGTGGAGGGCTAGTGGTAGAATGTCGGAACACCTAAACCACTGCCACCGCGGCCCCAACCGTTGCTCGCAGCTTGGAGGTGAAGTCGGTTATAGAGCATCACGGCGTGCTAAACTGTCATCAATGTCGTAGAGGCGTGTGGTTAGAATGATCCGTGATAACTTCCGTTACTAAAATGGTAATAAGATTGTTGCTTTGTAATTCAACCAAAATGTCACGTATCGACATTTAAGAGAAATAGTTCTGTTTTCATTTTAGACTTTTGGCCAAAACTTCTGCGATACAGCTAACGAAAGCCTAGAAGGGTAAACTTTTGAAGAGGAAAAAAATCAAATCGCGTTAACGCATTTCAAAAGTCGTTATTACGCGAATAAAGTCATAATAACACCCTTCAAAAGTCGTAATAACGCCTTTTTAAAAGTCGTTATTACGCGAAAAAAGTAAGAATAACGCCTTTTAAAAGTCATAATAACGCCTTGCAAAAGTCGTAATAACGCCTTGCAAAAGTTGTAATAACGCCCTTCAAAAGTCGTTATTATGCGAATATAGTCGTAATAACGCCCTTCAAAAGTCGTTATTACGCGAATAAAGTCAGAATAACGCCTTTTAAAAGTCATAATAAAGCCTTTTTAAAAGTCGTTATTACGCGAATAAAGTCGTAATAACGCCCTTCAAAAGTCGTTATTACGCAAATAAAGTCGTAATAACGCCCTTCAAAAGTCGTTATTACGCGAATAAAGTCGTAATAACGCTCTTCAAGAGTCGTTATTACGCGGATAAAGTCGTAATAACGCCCTTCAAAAGTCGTTATTACGCGAAAAGTCGTAATTATTTAGCGCCTTTTTAAAAGTCATTATTACGAAAAAAAATGGTTGCAATTGAAAATGATCATACTTATCTTAATTAACATAACAAAGATCAGTTACACAAGATTTAAAAGATTAGTCTTGAACGTGATTTAAACTTCAGCAGAGCACATGCATTAGTAGTCCGAAGGGTTCTGACTCTCTGACCCGTCGCACCCACCTGTCGTCAAAATATTTAGCGGGTCAGAGAGTCAGAACCCTTGGACTAAGGCACTAGCATCGTCGGAAACCTACGGTACACTTCTCTGACGTTTGCAAATGCCAGAGAGAAGTGTACCGTGGGTTTCCGACGATGAGGCAGATACTTATACATCTCTATACGCCTCTGGATGAGGCAATAGCCTATAATATAAAGGCGTTTGACAGAGCAAAGTACGTACATTCTTCATCAGCATGAAATATTCATAGCAATTAATTCTGCATAAAACTGTGGCGTATAAACTTTCACCTTAAATACGATTTTCAAAGTTATATGAATAACTTGGGAGTTTTTTTTCACATAAGGAACACGAATCATCAGATTAGATGACAATTTTTGGCGTTTTGACGATTTTATTAACGTTAATTATAGGCATATACGACAATTTTCGTATTAGATATCTAGGCCTAACTTATAGCGACATTTGAAGGGCGGTTTTTACCACGGACTTAGATAGCAGGGCTAATCTAATTCCGTGGTTTTACTAATTTAATTGTGTTAATTAATATGATGTTTTACCCGCGTAATTTAACACATTGTAGAAGTTCTTTCCAGTGACGTATGTGTGAGACACATACATGTACATGTATATCAGTTTAGCGTGTATACCGGGACGTTATACGTCCCTACGTCTCTGGTTAAATTACGACTTTTTAAAGTTTTTACCGCGTATAGTAACGCGATTTCTGTTTGCCGATCAAAAGTTTACCCATTAGACTTTCGTAGCTAATTTCCATGATTTCTTTACAAGTCAATGTCAATATTCAGATAGATCCCTAATTTAGGGCTAAGCGATGCGTGAAATTCTCCGAAACTGTACCTTATACTTCAGTATCACAAAACTGTTTTGATTGGTTATATGTATTATATGTGGGCTAATCAAAACTTTCGTTACAAAAAGACTTCTCGTAGGGTGAGATTACTTCCGGTTTCTTAGTTTGTGAAGAAGATAGTCCGTACATTTAGGAAAATGTCCGAGGAAGGAGGGCTTCAGTGGGCCATACAAAATGGTGACATCAAGGCTGTCACAGCGCGTGTGAACCAGGTAGGCATGTGTAGGATTCAGCTGTTACTTCGGCAGTCGAGGACAGAACCCATGATGAATCATCACACCCCAGACTCCACACCACCCACAGGGGCACGTTACATTACTAGTAAGATGTATGGGGTCGATGTTATGTTTATATTGACCCCCGTACTTTCTACACATACATTTTATTGTGACGTGCCCATTTAATCACCCTAAGTGTGTCAACCTGTCTACGTTCTGATAACAACAATACTGGGATAGTTTTGGTATGTCGTCAAAGACAACCCAGATGAAAGTCTACTTTAGGTTGTGAATTAAAAAAAAGTGCATGTAAAGTACCTGTCATAAGACGAAAGTTCAAACCAGTTTGCAAAGACCTGGTAGTTGTAATACATTGAGGGTGTGTGTTTAGATGGACGCGCACTCAGAACATACAAACGTTTTATATGTGAAACGATAATAAAAAAAATATCTATGAACTACTGTTAACTTTCTGAAGTTAACTGCTCATGCTTTACACCTAATGCTCAGTGCTCACTGCAATAGCTGTCTTATTTTTTGTCTACGCTGTTAGGTGTAGACCTATGTACAATATTGAAGTTATTTTACCGAAATGACTCAATTGAACCAAGCTTAAGCGAGTCATTTAGGTATAAAAACTATTGGACATTTACCTAACAGCTAGATGTAAAGCCCAATTTGTCCTTAACAACTTGTATGCAATATTAACACCTTTTGTGTGCATATGCTTTGCTGGTCATTTGTCTAATGAAGGTGGCAGAGGTACATATTGTACTGAGTCATCAAAATGTCACATAAAAAGACATTTATAGGTTGTGTAAAATAATCTTTAAGTAGATCAATGTCTGGTGTGGGACATATTTATATCTGTTTAATGTTTAAAGTTTGGTGTCTCGATAAAGAGATCAAGTTCTAGCTCCACATGTTGTACCTCTGGTACAGCAAACGTCGACTGACAGTTCATCAGGACAAAGCCTGGCCACAAGTGGCAAGACTTTGTCGTGATTATCTCACAGCAAACATATTCGACTCTAGACTGGCCTTAATACAGCCCTGACATTTATGGGACAAGTTTGACTGAAGGATCCTCTAATCAACATTAATCAGTTGATGTTGGTGCTGTATGAGGAATGGAACCGTGTACCAATGAGGAGGGCCAATAACCTGATCATAAAAGAGTCTGTGTAACCACTGCAGCTCATAGGGGCATGCGTATACGCAATATTGATGGGCCCGGAATGCAAAAATATGTAAATGGACCTCAGCTTGGCTTCGGTCCATGTACATATTTTTGGGTGACTGACCAGTCCATAAACTCCTATATTGCCCTCAGTGCCATGCAATATTTGTTAAATATGATCAATGGTGAACCTCTTTGAGACAAACTACATGTATGAATTCGAACTACCCCAGTAGGTTGTAATAGAGTGGTATATAAAGAACCTCAAATTGTTATTATCATTCACGGAAACATTATTCATGACAATGTGAGTTTTCTGTCCCCAGGACAATGTAAATGAGTTGGTGAAGAAGAGAACTCCCCTACACTTCGCTGCAGACTATGGACAGGCGGAGGTTCTAAAACTTTTACTGGAAAATGGTGCAGATGTAAATGTAAGTTTTTGTAGAGAAAAAAAAACGCTCCTCAGAAATGACTGTAACCAGCTTTAAGCTCATTTCTGAGTACAAAGCAAAAAGCATATTCTTGAAAAGGAAAATGAAGCTAAAAGTTAAAAATGAATTAAACGTCTCACCAAGAATAGTCGATATCATCAATCAAAAATGTGAAACAATTAACCTCCCCTACCCACCATAAAAACCCCTGGGAAAACAGGGATTAAGGAAACAACAAAGCAAAAAGGAAGACAGCATATGAACCCTACAGAAGAGCTGAAGATAAAACCAGGTGTCAGGACATCATAAGCAGTGTACTTCTACCAATAGCTCAAGGAAACCATAGACAATAATTTAAATTACGTTCATGGAAAAGCAAGACATTTTCACATTAATTTCATCCCCAGCCTGATGATACAAATATATATTGTATTGAATAAGCATACACATGTATATATACATGACATTATGTCAGAGATATGTTACAACTAATATTAGATTCATTAATTTCATACAAGTATTTGGTGTGCTGGCAGCAACTGAATTGATACTGGTGGGTTTCGTTTTAGGCAAAAGATGAATATGAAATCACTCCAATATTGGCAGCAATATATGAGGACCATGTGGAGTGTGTAAGACTCCTGTTAGAAAAGGTAAGTAACCAGACAGGTAAGTGGTAAGTAACCAGACAGGTAAGTGGTAAGTAACCAGACAGGTAAGTAACCAGACAGGTAAGTAAACAGACAGGTAAGTAACCAGACAGGTAAGTAAACAGACAGGTAAGTAACCAGACAGGTTAGTAAACAGACAGGTAAGTAACCAGACAGGTAAGTAACCAGACAGGTAAGAAAACAGATAGGTAAGTAACCAGACAGGTAAGTAAACAGATAGGTAAGTAAACAGACAGGTAAGTAACCAGACAGGTAAGTAACCAGACAGGTAAGTAACCAGACAGGTAAGTAACCAGACAGGTAAGTAAACAGACAGGTAAGTAAACAGACAGGTAAGTAACCAGACAGGTAAGTAACCAGACAGGTAAGTAAACAGACAGTTAAGTAAACAGACAGGTAAGTAAACAGACAGGTAAGTAACCAGACAGGTAAATAAACAGACAGGTAAGTAACCAGATGGGTAACTAAGTAACCAGACAGGTAAGTAACCAGACAGGTAAGTAAACAGACAGGTAAGTAACCAGACAGGTAAGTAAACAGACAGGTAAGTAACCAGAGGTAAGTAAACAGACAGGTAAGTAACCAGAGGTAAGTAACCAGACAGGTAAGTAACAAGACAGGTAAGAAAACAAAAAGGTAGGTAACCAGACAGGTAAGTAACCAGACAGGTAAGTAACGAGACAGGTAAATAAACAGACAGGTAAGTAACCAGATGGGTAACTAAGTAACCAGACAGTTAAGTAAACAGATAGATAAATAAACAGACAGGTAAGTAACCAGACAGGTAAGTAAACAAACAGGTAAGTAACCAGACACTTTCCATCTGTCGTTAAACTTTTACATTTTTAGACTTCTGCTCAAAACAAAAAAAGTCAAAGGAATTCTTTTAAACATGGTCATAATCGTCCTTGGTACACAAACATGGTCAGACTTGTCCTTGGTAGATGAGGCTACTAAAGTGTAAAATTGGTAAATGTACCCTAACCCTCGGGGTCAAGGCAGGGCTCAAAAAACCAATATTTCAAAAATCTTCTTCAGACTCAATGATATAATTTTCTTTGCATGGATGGAAAGACCATCAAGGAGTTTATTTTACTTGTAAATTTCATTACCCCTTGGCTATCTGTTCTCCAATGACGAGGGGGTTAAGTTTACTATCTAATTTATTTATTGAATTCATACTTATGTATGAATTTTGTCGTTTTTGATTGGAGATAATTCTGTCAACAGTTTATTGTTGTGCTGAACCTATGAACTTTGTGGAGTTATGTATCTCTGTATGCTCTGAAAGTGATTTGTGAAGAATTGTTTTAAAAATACACATGCTTTCCTCGTAATTCATATTGTAAAAAGATTATAGCAAAATAGTCAGTATTGAACAATGTCGCATCTAAATTACTTTTTTTTACTTTTTTTGCAAGCTTTCCTTATAATTCATAATAAAACAAGACTATCACTCTTTGTGCCCTTTGACACATAAAGCCCAGATGCATAATGTGTTTATATCAGTATCATATTCAAATATGAATTATGTAATTGTTGTAGAAACATTTTCTAACACCCATTGTAAATACTCTTATTTCCAGGGTGCCTCTCCAGATGGCAAATCTCTAGAGGGACAATCATACGATGAAATCGCATCAGATTCTGTGAAGAAATTATTGAAGGAGAACAAGAGAAAGTGTTAATTCCTTTATTGGAAGTGAAACTGTGACAGATAGGTAGTGCTGTACATGAATTCAGTAGAGTCTGGATGGGATTTCTTTACAATATTTGGTAGATGTGTTCCCGTCACTAGCAATGTAAGGATTGTGATCATGCCAAGCTTAAGTTGATTAATTACAATCATTTTATACAAGTATTTTTTTTCATTTTGTTATTTAAATATACACACATTATAATCTTTGATTGTTAAATAATTTACTCTAGATCTATAATATGTGAAACCATCTTGTTTAATTATTGTCGTCCAGCAGCAAAATGTTTTGTTGTGTAATTATTGGAATATCCGTAATTTTCTCTATAATCATGATGCAATACCTGGAGACATCACTGGAATTGACTTTTAAATTTTGGGCTAGACAAAGCATTTCCTTTCAAATGAATGCATAAAAATAGTTTCAGTACATGACATGAACAAATTGTGTTGACCTCTGGGTCACTTGAATGAATTAATAATGTAGTTTTGCACCAACGTTTTGATTTCTCATTTCAACCCTTTTAAAGGGAGTTTTGGCCCTGTATGTGAAACTAAGTGCCAAAATATCTCGGAAGGATCAAGTTCCCTTTTCTGTAAAATTGGTCCCAAGTTAAAGGTCTCTAAATGGTGCAATATGTACCACATATGACAGATCTACTTAGATGTAAATTCAAATATGAGCTGTTTCTAAGAAAGTTGTCACTGTAGACATGTAATTCTAAGAAAAAATAAATTGACAGTTGTAAACCTTTGATGCAAAAATGTGTGCAATTACATTGTTTTGGTATTATGGTATTGTCACTGTTAATTTTAAACAGCATTCTGAACAAATAGTTTTCTATCAGTGTTTGATATTTATTGTGTATTTATTGAGAATGAAAAATGTTTAACATCTGTTATTGTATTTCCCAACCCTAATGTACATGTATAAAATCAGGGTGTAAGCAAAGGGACCAAGTCTGTGTTGATTGACAATATTATACAATCTTAAATGTATCTACAAGGAAAGAAAAGAATTAATATATAATTGACCAGAAAATAGTTCATTTATAAACAGAAAACAAGTGGCCTTATGGTTACCCAGATATCAGGGTTGTGTCCTTCAAACAAAATACTGCACAAGATTGCAAACCGTAGCATAACTAATGAAACTTTGAATCAGGATTACTAGAAGTAAGGAAATAAAGAGGAAATAGTGTCAGTCTTATTGTCAGAAGCAGGCCTAGGGAGGAGGCAGATTAAATAGAGGAAATAGTGTCAATCTTAGTGTCAGAAACAGGCCTAGGGAGGAGGCAGATTAAATAGAAGAACATGCTGCTGTACGTGATATTTATCCAGAGGGATGTGTATTATTCTCAATATTCATGTTGTATACAAACCTTGGTGCTATGATGTAGGTAAAGTGGAGCTCTGTGTCCAGATACTGGTAATATTGAAATAGTTCCTTGATACTAAATGTAGAAGATGAATGTAAATATAAAAATCATTTAGAGCAAATTATTTGTGTATCACAGTATATATACGTATAGAAAATAACTAATTAAAGGCCCAATATATGTAACTTTCGGCAAAACTTGAAGCGAAAATCAAGCCTAATAACTTTTTATATTTACAGATTTAGTTAAGATTAACCGATATCAGCAATATTCAAGATGAATTCTTACTCGGTTACTGGTACAGCAGCTGTTGAAACTCGGTATTTGTAAACACACGTACATTTTGAACCATCTTCTAACTTCGGCTTGTTGTTGAAGTGGGCCCCACCTGAATTATTTTCAATTCTTTGGATTTTTCTGTCAAGAGTTTCTTGGTAGTTACCGCTCAAGTTCACTTCATTTTAACCTTATTTTTTCATGATTATCAACTGGATTTTTTCCTGAATTTTTCAGAATCACGAACAATTTCCTGAAGTAACGTATATTAGGCCTTTAATGTCTTAACAGTTCATTAAGTAGCTTATTTGATTTGGTAGATAGAACAATGAAGTGAAATATATCACAAACAAGATAGTGTCAGCAATATTTCATTAAATTTGGAATAACGAATGTATACCAGATATTAAACAATAAGACATAACACCTCTATCTTATGATATAACTGTAAATTTAAGTTAACATGATAATTGTGTCCTTATTGCATACCAGTAAGATGAAAACCTCTGTAAGGTAGCAAGCACAATCGTAAGGCTTGTAAAATTCACCTGTGTGCAGCCTTTAATTAGGTATCTACAAGTTTTATAATTAGTGTGTAGATTAAAAGTCTGTACATTTGATCATGTTTCACCTACACACTGGTTGTATTGCAGGACTTTTTATGTAATTAACAATCATAAAAGTAATATAGGAAAATGTCCATGTACTCGTAGTTTATTTTTTGAAACTACCGGTATGACATTTGGACTAACTAAGTACCTCTGTGCAGCCATGTGTAATATAATATATACATAGCCTCAAATTTAAGAAATCTGACGGAGATGGCCACAAATTTAAGAAATCTGTCGGAGATGGCCTCATACTTAAGAAATCTGTCGGACATGGCCTCATATTTAAGAAATCTGACGGAGATGGCCTCAAATTTAAGAAATCTGTCGGAGATGGCCTCATATTTAAGAAATCTGTCGGACATGGCCTCATATTTAAGAAATCTGTCGGAGATGGCCTCATATTTAAGAAGTCTGTAGGAGACGGCCTCATATTTAAGAAATCTGTCGGACATGGCCTCATATTTAAGAAATCTGTCGGAGATGGCCTCATATTTAAGAAATCTGTAGGAGATGGCCTCATATTTAAGAAATCTGTAGGAGATGGCCTCATATTTAAGAAATCTGTAGGAGATGCTACAGGTATAAATCTTAATATCTTACAATTAGTTACTTCTCTGTCTACATGTACTAGTTTGAGTTGATGCAATGCTTGTATTGATGTGCACCTGGAAGTTAGCTGGCAGCTTTACGGGTAAACATCAGAAAATGTCTTGGGAGATTTATAGAATGTAGAAATGTATTAATATCGCTCTTCTGAACAAGTTAAAGAGAAATGCATGTTTGTGAATTAGTTCAGTCTTATATCTGCTATATATACAATATTTTAGTTGAAGCTAAGTTTTCCTCCGGATGAAACTGCTTGCTTAATCTTATTATCTTGATAAATATTTTTTATAACATAATATCTGGAACAAAGAAAGATGTGATAGTCTGTGCAGAAGTGTGTATTGGGACATTGCAAGTTTGGTGATCCAGGTTATACATCTAAAATTTTCCAATCTGATTGTCTTTATCTGAATTTCCATGGGAACATTAGGTGCAACCAAATTTGACTAACTTAGCATTATCGCCTCACAATATGCCTAGTATTGAAATTGAAGAAAGAAAAATTATGTTGATAGCTAATTTCATGTACAGTAATGTACCAGCTTTAAGTAGTTTTCCTGCAATTTTTATCCAAATTTTTGTTACAATTAAAATAATCTTGAACCTTTCATGCAAGCTGAATTGAACTTATTCCATTGCGTTAATTTACTGCCAAAATGATCTAGCTATTTTAGGAATGTCAATGGTTTAGGCAAGGCATATTATGTAGTATACTGTACCATACATCACTGTAACAGCGGGGTGTAGATGGAAAGTTTGATACTTCAGTTTAGCGATTCATACCATGCTATTAAGTTACTTGTTGGCTGTACCTGAAGGTTTGTTTTTAGAGTAAAAGTAATTGCGAAGATGAAACACATGTACAACGCTTGATACATTGTATTAAAATGTAAACATTTATAATAAATATTATTTATAAGATTTGAGAATTTTGTTGTACTTTGAGAATTAGTTATACTGATTTTGATCAGTTTTATTCTTTTTGATGAAAACGTTAACTGATTTGAATAGATTAGTGCTTTAGATTTGGCTTATTGATTTCGTAATCATATTTCCATCATTTAGATGTTGGCCATGGGCTGTTCAAATTGCCCCATGTCCATGGTTCCTCCTTAAACAATACTGGTTACCATTTATAGGCACTATTTCTTGAGAAGAACTGGATGGAACTTTCTACAATTTCACATGCAGGTTCAACTTGATCCCTTTTGATTTTTGGACTGATCAGGAAAACAAATGGCTGACAGGCAGCCATCTTGGATTTTGACTTTGAAAATTTATTACGGCCATTTCTTGAGAAGTACTGGATGGATCTTTCTCCGATTTCATATGCCGTTCCCCCTCAGTGTCCTTTTTATGTTATCTGAGTTTTGCTTAAGTGAGTGAAGCAACCTCTTCTGATTGCTTTCCATCTGTTGTCATGCATTTATACTAACCAATTAACTGAATCTTTTCTTAGTTCGAACAATCCCTGGTAGACGATGATGCAAAATTAAAATTGGGATTCCTGCCCCTAGGAGAAATTTAACCAACATTTCATCAAGACATCCAATGGGTCTGAATTGCTCACCTACTAATCTCACTAATTTAATCATAAAGGGAACTATACAGCTACTGGCAAAATATTGGTGCCGGCCCTTCATACCAGTATGTTATAAGCGTAATATGGGCAGTGTCACTTACATGAACAAACAATTGCATGTCCTTTATCCCAGCATGTAGTCCAAAGGGTTCAGAATCTCTGGCCCTGGTTTCATCAACGTTCCTTAACTTAAGGAAATTCCTTAACTTGAAAATCTCCATAGGAAAGCATTAAATAATTTAAGGAAAGTTCCTTAGCTAAGGAGTAATGCTTTCCTATGGAGATTTTTAAGTTAAGGAATTTCCTTAAGTTAAGGATTGTTGATGAAACCGGGGCCTGATCCGCTAAATATTGGGACGGCTAGCAACGAGCCGCTAACCATCCCAGTATTTAGCGGATCTAAAGATCACGTAACACACACATATGCTGCACCTCTTCAATTTAGTAATAGATACAGTATGCCGAAAAAATGAATTAAACTGCATCATACAGCTGTTTTGTCCTCCTAGGACTCTTCAGTGATGCTAGGGGCCAAAAGGTAGGATTCCAAAATTTCTAAACTATTGTAGAAGCAGAAGGGTCAGGTGTGTAAAACCCCTTTAATTTATTAATTTAGAAGTAAAATTAAACTAGTTCTGTATAATTTCAAATTGTATACTATGACAATGTGTATATTAAGTACCGTGCCACTACTCAAATGAGATTAACTGTGGAACTGTTAAGAGTCGGAACCCTTTGGACTACCCAGTATTCTGCATACACAATATCAGAACCAGGGGTCTTTTAGTTATCAAAAAAAAATCAAATATTTTAAAACATTTGACCTTGGTCAAGTCAAGGTCATTTGAACAAACTTGGTAGCCCTTCATCAGCTCACTTGCCCTTTGGCAGGTGAGCTAAATACTTTCATATATTAAGTCTTCTTTATTCAAGATGTCGAGGGCTTAATCAAATTTATACAAACTATTCTATCCAAACATGCTACTGGTCAAATATTGCTGAACGAACCAGGACCTCAAGATACTGCATTAGTGGTTTTTACATAATCAGATCTCCATGAACTTTGGAGTAGGTCAATGTCATCTATTTCAGGAAACTTGATAGTATTTCATACCAGGTACCTTCACACGAAGTATCCGTACTAATGTGCCTTTTGGTTATTCAGAAGATTTTAGAAAAGGTATTTAAATATATAACCTAAGTAATCTTGAAATCAAGTCAATGTCTCTTAATAGCACTTTGTCTCCGGTCTCCTACTGGCCAAGTACATGTACTCCTAGTTGCGACACCAGATGGACGATGGACACCATACCTCAGTATAAGCAGCTCACCTCGATGAAAATTAAACCAATGTTTCTGCACATTAACATTGGATAAACATCCCATAATCAGTCATGTTCTGGTGACTTTTGTATCCTCTGTACTTCACATTACAACAGAATTGTCGACTTAATACAGTCGACAGTACAACTGCAGTAAGTTATCAAAACAGGATTTTGAAAAGTTTTTGTCAAACAAACATTACGATTCTGGAAGCGTTAATTTGATTGGATGATGCAAAAGTTCACCAAAACATGACCCCTTGTAAGATGTCAGATGTATGCGGAGAGTGTAACAAATTGACAATGGATCTGCATTTCAATCACATTGATTGTCCAAATTGATTTTTAAGGCACAATTTAACTTGTCAAACTGAAATTTTTATGCTGATTATCAGAATGTGTTATTCTAGCACAAAACCAACAGTGAAGACAAAGCGATTTCACAGTTTTGTGCTTTTCCATCTTGGAATTATTCCAAAAGTAAATTCATGTTTACCAGATCAAAGGTAAACATACAGAGACTGTTTTTAAAAGACTACAGGAGGTGAATATGGTCGCTACATTTATTGGCCAATAATGTACAAAAGTTTAACGGTAAGACTTCTGGTAACGAGCGCGTGGACCAGGTCCTCCGAACTTTTTGGGCTCGCATCGTCTGGGATCGGCGACCAGTAGTGTTCGGTCATAGCTGATGAGGATGTCCTTAATTTCCTTCTTTGATGCTTCATCTACATCTGTAACATATCAACAACAAAAGATAGAATACAAGTTATTAAACTGTATAATCGGTAAGGGCTGTTCCAGAATTAACCGTGTGGGAGGGGCGGGAGGCACTTTTTCAGAGACCTACCTCCCAAGAAATATTAAGGGAGATTCAATACAGGGAATATTATGCAGATCTAGTTTTAACCCTATCCATGATAATTGGATGAAATTAAAAATGATATTAAAACAGATGCCTCCCACCTCCACAAAAAACGATTAATTATGAAATGTCTTAAATTGCTATTGAAGCATATAATTATGTAACAACTCTTAGTCACATGGGAGTAAGAGCAACAACAAATACTTTGAACACATGCACACAAAATGGTTTGAATGTCTTCTAGAAGTCAAGTTTTCATTACATACATCAATATCAAATATACATGTAGTCACTCAGATATGGAAATGCCGATCACTGTCCATCAGAGCCATGGAAGTTCAAATTCTCTTCATTGTGACTTTCATTAACATGGTTTTGATTGATACAGATACAATAACACATTAACAAGAAACTTTCCCACACAGGCACACGTAATGGTGTTAACATCTTCTTGAAATCAGATATCAATTACATTTTGTATTTGCATCATTATTGACAAGAAATTTTTGTTATATAATTTCATCAGATGGTTAACAGCGATCAATTACTTCCAATTTCCCCATTAATAACTTAGGCGATTCAGACCCTTGTTCTTTTAATGATCATGTTTATAAGTACCACTGTCTGTGGATTAATTACAACTAATTATAAATTTGTGCACAGAGAAATATTGCTTTTAGTGTTAGAATATTCATGGATAAGTGGAGATTTGCCAGACATAAAAAGTAAAGAATTCATTATCGAAAATAGTCACTCAGATATGGAAATGCGAATCACTGTCCATCAGAGCCATGGAAGTTCAAATTCTCTTCATTGTGACTTTCTTGTTAAAATCAATTAATCTGCTTTAAATTTGTAACAGAATGTAAGCACTTGTCACTATAATACCCAGTAAATGTTTTTTTCCAATATGTTCTATCATGTTGGTAAAACATAATTCCATTTCTCAAGTTGTCTTTCTAGACAAGAAATTTAAGTCTTTCTGACTCAAAACTGTTGTGGTGCTAAATGGGAAAACACAGTAATTATCTTGGAGTGAACTTTTAGTCCCAACAGCCTTGAAGCAAGATGGTTTCAGAAGTACTTTTTTTAACATCCCTGTTTGTTCTCACAAGTAACAATTTCTTCCATTATACAGCACACTGTATGTGAACTTCAAAATTGAAAAAGAACCTTGCAGCTACTGGGAACAACTGTCAAACATTGGCTTTTATTTATCATTATGTTATCTGTGAAATTGGAAAATCTATGGTTATACCTGTCCATAACTCAGGTAAACACATGTTACCAATCATTCTGTTTGTCAGAATTACGTCCCATTGTGATTCATCATAGGTATGGACAGTGACTAACTACATCTCAAGTCCAATGTAGTATAATTTTTTTTTGCCTAAATTGAAACACACTTAATCTTTAAATGTGGGAGGAAGCTAAAGATAAAGCACCATTCCGGTAGGTGACCCTGTATCATTTCCATCCCATCGGGAAAGAGAACTCATGTTTTGTTGGGTGTGCGGCGATATGGTTTTTGATGGAATTGCAATTATAAATTTTGGAATATTGGCATGGAATACTAATTTTACGAAGTCCTAATATTTAAAACGACAACAAAATAACAGAGAATTTGAAGGCCCAATATGTCTGTCTATAGATTTGTATTAAACCAGTTGGACACTAACCATCATTATTAAAGACAATCAAAGATAAAAAAAAAAACATTTTATGTACATGTATATTAAATGAATGCAATGCTCACAATGTGAGAAATGTTTTAATATTATAATCCTGAAGTATTGAATTCAAATGGAGTTGATTTCATTGTGTATTAGTGTAAGCAGCTTTACGAAAATTAATGAGGTGATCACAAGGGGCTATTTGTCTGTTAATTTCACACACTAATCTTCCAGTGAAGAAAAGGAGGGCTAATAAAATTCATACATCAGCAAGATACATTTGAGCAATCATTCCATTGGTCAGAATTACGTCCCAAAGTGATTCATCATCTGTATGTGACCAATTCAGCCATAAATCTACATGGTTTGGCTTAGTTTTAAAAGTAAAATACATACATTATGTGGAGACATTATGTAGAGCTACATGTAGTTATTTAATATTTCTGGGGCCAAGTTTTATTGAGATGTAATTATAATACAAAAGACTGATGAGCAAAATTTCAGAGTTGAAACTTTTTTTTTAAAGATATTCATTTTTTACATTGGTGAAAGTAAAAAAATCCTGAAAACAATGCAAATAAATTAAAATAAGAAAAAACGGAAAACTATCATGCATGTTTTTTACCAAGACACTGCAGCAGATTTTAAATTCATTTCAAATATGTATCACCAATACGAGCTCACAGTATTGAAAATCTTTACTATACTCTTGAAGCAATACAAAATATGTTCCCTGTATTTCATTGTGCTAGAACATTATCAGCGAGACACTAGGCTATTTCATACAATAATCACCCAGTGAAGAATGGAGAACAAGTGCGAATAAAATTCATACATCAGTAAGATACATTTGAGCAATCATTCCATTGGTCAGAATTACGTCCCAAAGTGATTCATCATCTGTATGTGACCAGCTCAGCCATTAAAGTCGATATAGAGCTAATTATATGTACGACTTTTCAGGGTTTAGTTTGATTGTAAGTGTGTAATGGGAGAAAAAACTGATGAGCAAAATTAAAGCATTCCTTTTTGCAATCTATGTTAACCTTTAATAATAAAACCTTTAGCTAATATTACGAAGTACACACTACAAAGGAAAACACCATATGCAGGAGTTCTCTTGTTTTTCTTACATTAAAGAACTCACAGTCGTCAATATAAATCTAAAAAAAATAAATGAAAACCAAGTTTGCCTAGTAGTCCCCCAATTAATATATTAAAACAAGAAATCGTGAAATCTTAAAAAAAAAATAACTTAATACAATTTTCCCTCCATGTTTCCAAAATCTGTTACAGTGTGTTTGGCCTTCATTTTCTGCTGCTAGAGTGATAATTTTGTTAAACCATACATCAGGCTAAATACATGTAAGCAATCATTCTGTTTGTCAGAATTACGTCCCATTGTGATTCATCATTTGTATGGCAATCAATGTTAACTTATTTCTTTTCCTTCATGCAACAGCACAGAATGCGGCCAAACAAAGGCTTCTGCATTCTGAAAATATGCAGTAAATGTATGACGTTACACAATCTTTTTAGATTTCATGATTGATCAAAATTAATTTTAATTGTCAAATGAACTTGAACTGAGCACAAGACTTTGTCATTTACATTTATAGGTCCAACAGACAAATAATACACAGATATTACTAGATCTTCATTTTTCTGGATGGAAATTAACTTCAGTTTTGGGTTTTTTTGCTTTCTTTAAACAACAAAACTTAACTTGTTTAAAATATATGCAGTTTAATCTAGATTACATTCTAGGGAGGATACATTTATAAGTTATATTACTTGTGGATATAGAACTCACAGCAAAAGATAATATGTAAAGGAATAACTTGCATCCTATCAAACCTATACTAACCGTGGGTACTAGTCTCCCACACACTCACTATCAATACAGGGCTTTATCACCCCTCTTTTTAGGTCCCATTCCAAATGAAACAAAGGTGTAATTTTCCCCAAATTTCCTCTTAAAAATTCCCAATTCAGACACTTAAAAAAAAAAATGGTGGTTTTATATGCTTGAGGAGCTTCTTGTAACATAATTAACTTTAATAAGAATCAAGAAAGATTGGCTTTAAATGTCATGAGTACTGACAGTGCTTTAAATAGTAATTTAGAAAAGAAATAATGTATAATGTATTTAGTTGTTATAATAGTGTTTGTCAAAATTTCCCAAATACAGTAAACTCCACTTAATGTCACGTCGGTTAATATCACTTTTCGGTTATTATCACGTTTTCTTCATGCACCGTTTTTCCTGCTATATAATCTATGTAATGTCATTCTTTTAATATCACTTGTTTCCAGGTGGATTTCGGTTAATATCACTTTTTTTTGGCCACTGTCATACAAAAATTATAGGTAAATGTTAGAAATAATTTCATATAAATGCCCCGGGGACCCGAGTTTCACACCTGAACTCGCTATATAAACAACGCCGTGGTCAGCTGCGTCTCTTTCACACCTACCTGATCTTGATCACCGCAGTACTATAGTCGAACAATAGATTGACTTGGCATACCGGAGCAAAGATTACACCTTTGGGTGAGGGAACCCATACTTTTGTAATCTTATCTAACGCCATGTGTGATTTAATGTGTTCCTAACACAAGTTCTATTTTTCATTTCAGCTCGTCTAAGATTGAATTCACGTTGTCGTGAAGAAGGCTTACAAGTGGATGGTCTTCCGTAAACATGACGAAATATTGATTGAAATTAAAATAAAAAGTGTCTTTTAAACAACAAATGTCCAATTAATTAATTTAAGCTAATGTTCACGTAAAATGCGAAGATATCGTCTTTGTTTTGATTTTTAAATAGCCAAAGTACGACGCCCACATGCCGTGATTCTTGGCCGGCTGGTGAATAAGTGCCGAGACTAGGCCTAAATATTATCGCGTGGTTGTTTTATTTGCATAGAGGTCATCCAATGAAACGTCACGTTTCAAAGGTAAAAGTTCATTTCGCAGTAGCGCTATACAACTGACAAACTCTGTGGAAACGATGTCGCACTTGCAGCGAATATCTAAAGAAATTAAACAAACAACAGATTTCACAAGCGAAAAACCAGTATACATATCAAGATAACGGTAAATATTTACGGAGTGTCATTTTAAAACACGAATTTGATGCAGAATACCAGCCACTTGTATGTCTAACGTTACATCATTACAGTAGGCCTACTGCAGTAAACAATCGTAGTACGTTTCGTGTGAAACTAGCCTACTGATAATATTACGTACGAACAATATATATGAAAATTAGTGCATTCCAGAATAAAACCAAAAGAATATACTATCACTGGAGTGAAACAACATTGTTAGTGATAAAATATCTTTATTCAACAATCTTCTCTGTTGAGTCACAGCACTACGACATTTAACCAAGTCCACTTCCGGTTTTGAGGACTGAAAAATGTCAGAAAATATGTTTTCTTTTAATATCATGTTCCGGTTAATATCATGTTTTCCCCGGACAAATGAGAAGTGATATTAAGCGGAGTCTACTGTAGCTGTTATGTTGACCAATTTTCCCCAATTTGATCTCAGGGTTCGATACCCAAAACCCCCTGATAAAGCCCTGTAATATATTCACATTCTGGAATAGCCTTCAACATTTCCACTTGTCAAGCCCTCAAATCTGAAACTTGTACTTCCATTCCTATAGCTATAGGATACTTCTTCATCACCAGAATAGTAGACAGTATATCTTTACATACAACAACCCCAGTAAGGTTGACCATGCTACTTACATTTCTGGTAGTATGCAACTAGAGACTTTGAGATGGACTGGCGGATGGCTACGAACAAAAAGAACAAGATTGTGAAACATGAACAACTCTGCTTATCATTGTGTATGCATAACAGAAATGTTTTAAGACATCTGTCTAGAAAAACTTTCATCTTAAATCATTCCTTAATATTCGATTTAATTCTTCATACACAAGCAACAAGATTAACTAGTACTGAACAAATATTTTGACCCTCAGAGCGCTGTGATGTCCATTTCATTACTATCATATTTGATAAGCAGAACATTTTCACAAGTCATCATGTGGTCTTCAAACAATCAACATCTCTCACTGACAAATTCTAAAATGTCTGCTTCTAATATATTCTGACATGTATGAGTAAGTCTAATGCGAGTTAGAACAAAAGCTTTAAAAGTTAATATTAATCTCCTACACGTTTTAAACAACTTAGATATTGACATAGGTTAACAAATATTTATCAATCTATATTTTGCAGACTGGAATGTTAAAAAAATACACAATTTCGGTTTAAAACCTTCAGACGATTCTGTACAGTACTACAGAACTCAATGGAGACAACTTTTGACTTTAAAGCTTGTGAATAACAAGGTTTTAGAGTCATGATATCCTACTTGTACTATATATCTAAAGACATTGTGCGAAAGTAATGATAGACCGAGGCCACAGGAAAACCTGTTGGTCTATGCAAAATGCTAGTCCAGTAGACCTGATGTCTAAGCAATTTAATTGCTCATGTATGTTGAAAAAGTATCAAAACTGTTTGAATAAGTCATATCAATTGCATTTCTTTTGCGTGTTGTTCATTTCCTGATTTGTTTTGCTGAATTTGTCATTGGAAATCAATTTTTTTTCAAACATCGGTTGAAGGAGGGGAGATCACTTTGTTTTAAGTGGTTCGTTGACACTGATGAAAAAATTCAATCTACTGAAATATTGTTGGGTCTATGCAAATTGAAATGTCTATAGACCTATTGTCTATGGACCTTCGTGAATTACTTTCGCACACTGTAAAGATGACCCTGAAATACTCACCATAGATTTGTGCCACATGACCACCCCCGCGGACCCTCACCCTAATGTCAACACCGGCAAATTTCTCCTTTCCCAGAAGTAACAAGGGTTCCTGGAGCTAAAATAAACAATTTGATAAATTAGCAAGTATGCCCGAGTGTACTAAAAATCAGGTGTATTTATTACAGGTGTTGTGCAATATTGGTAATTTGTTATACTTCACAAGTTCAGACTCAAACAGGTAGAAAACCTCATATCATATATGGGATAGTCCAACACCATTCCTTCATTTATGCTGGTTGCTGCAAGAGCACTGATTGATCAACAACTAATTTGAGGTTTATCACTGTCTTGTATTAAATTATTCAACTATTTTGAATTTCTCAGCTTAATCACAACTTTTTTTTGTTGCAATTTTCAAATGTTGCAAACTTCCTATTTAATCTGTTTCTGATGTGATCTAAAATGGCTGTGATATTTATTTCAGTAAACCATCATTTTTGAAAAGAATAAACACTTCACAAGTCATCATCTAGTCAAATTTCCAGAAATTGAGAAACATTAAAAAACATTGACATTCAGCCTTGCTTGTTATCCTACAAAATATTTATCATTTCATTCATAGAGATACTTCTCTTTATTTCATTCGAATAAAGAAACTTCAAAATGATGTAATGATGAAAGTGAACTTAGTTTTTTTTATGAGGAAAAAAAACAGCATTTACAATAGATGTGACTTCAGAGCGCTGTGATATTAATTCATAACTATCATATTTGATAAGCAGAACATTTTCACAAGTCATCATCTAGTCACACTTTCAAAAATTATTTGGTAATAAATACAGTATATATAGTGCTTCAAATTTGATACATAACTTTGTCACTCTAAATTAACTCAAGTACCTTACAATTTGTCCACAACCCTAGGCTGGGATATAACAATCTAAGTTTTTCTTAAGGAAACATGTTTATAAAATATGAATGTTAGGACAGAAAACGGTGCCAAACTTGTGATAGACTGCAGTTATCTTGTGTACCTACTGGCAACTCTCCTCAGTTAAATTTCAAATCATTTAAGACACTGTAAACTTTATGCATCAACAATCTGAGAAGTCAAGATAAACACTCATTATGCTGTGCTGAAATAGTTCTGTGACCTCAGAGCGCTGTGATACTTATTTCATTACTATCATATTTGATAAGCAGAACATTTTCACAAGTCATCATCAAGTCACAGAATAGATATGAAAACTGTTTCTACAAACCATAAATATATTCTCTAGACAAAATCTCAAACATATTACAGAACATATATTGAAAAGAAATATTTCTATAGCAAGCATCCTAGATTCCATTTGTAACTATTTTTTTTATCCCAAGTTATCATAGGTAAATGCATCATTTAGCTGTAAATAAGAAATTAAAAGTCTAATTTTGTGCTGATATTTTCCAAAAGTTTCATTTGCAAGAGACTAACAAGTTTGATATCCAATAATATATAAACTTTGATATCTTAATTATATCTAAACTTTGTACACATGTACAATTTTTAATGTTTAAAATCAAGGCACAAATATACAAATTAATCTGTTTTAGATGTGACTTCAGAGCGCTGTGATACTTATTTCATTACTATCATATTTGATAAGCAGAACATTTTCACAAGTCATCATCTAGTCACAGAATAGATATGAAAACTGTTTCTACAAACCATAAATATATTCTCTGACAAAATCTCAAACATATTACAGAACATATATTGAAAAGAAATATTTTTATAGCAAGCATCCTTGATTCTATTTGTAACTATTTTTTTTTTATCCCAAATGACAAAGTTGTCATAGGTAAATGCATCATTTAGCTGTGAATAAGAAATTAGAAGTCTAATTTTATGCTGATATTTTCCAAGATTTTCATTTGCAAGAGACTAACAAGTTTGATATCCAATAATATATAAACTTTGATATCTTAATTATATCTAAACTTTGTACACATGTACAATTTTTAATGTTTAAAATAAAGGCACAAATATACAAATTAATCTGTTTTAGCTGTGACTTCAGAGCGCTGTGATACTTATTTCATTACTATCATATTTGATAAGCAGAACATTTTCACAAGTCATCATCTAGTCACATTTACAGAAATCGAGAACTGAAATTAACTGTTTTGAATATGTGTCTAAAATTCTAGGATTTGCTTCCTTGAAAATTCAAGTCTTCCTAAAAATGAATTAAGTTATACTTTTATCATAACACGATTGGTGTGAACTGTTGAGACTATTACATAAATTAATGAGCGAAAGCGATTACAGGGAGTGGACGTTATGCAACATCCATCAATCCAATACAGAGATTCTCTTCCTTACAAAACTGTCTATTATTTTCATTATTTCCCCTCGTTCCAAGTGACCAAGACAGCGAGATAACCCAAACAATTCAATGAAAACAGTTCTGTGACCTCAGAGCGCTGTGACATCTATTTCATTACTATCATATTTGATAAGCAGAACATTTTCACAAGTCATCATCTAGTCACAGAGAAGATCAATATTTTTCAATTTATTCAATTTTTTAGCAAACATCCTTTTGTCTTCTTTTTTACTTTTTGGTATTAAAAATTGGAATTTTTTTTTAAAAAAAGTTTCCATCCAGCATTGCATTGGAAAGTTGTCAAATTTAAAGAAGATGCCTTGCCCAAGTTAAATACGCATTAAGCTACAAATATGCATAATATAGGTACCCTGAGTATTCTAAATATCCGATTAGCTAAATACTGGTGTTTCTGGCAAATCCGTATCAATCCGCAAGCAATACAAATATTTTGTGGATAGTCAGAACACTTCAAACAGGCATATATTACCATTAACCACAATTTGCATTCAAATGATTAATTGCAAAAAGTTTCTTGTTTATTTTTGTGACTTTTCAGAGCGCTGTGATATCTATTTCATTACTATCATATTTGATAAGCAGAACATTTTCACAAGTCATCATCTTGTCACAGTGCAAATGGATGTCAAGAAAAAAGGCGGTCTTGCAGGATCCCATTGTCATGCAAAAATGACAATGCATTTGTTTATACCTTAGCCCTAAGGATTTGAGGCTCGATGTTCTCCAGTGGGCGGCCATTCACTTTGATCAGGCCATTTCCTCTTTTACAATGGGCTACAGCTGTGGCTGTTTTCTGAAAATTTAAAACCATTTCATCAGATTTGGCACAATGGCATATAGGCAAAAATTCCTCTACTTCTACCTATTACTGACCTACTTCAACATAGTGAAGGTTATGTCAAATGGATTGGATGTGGCGCTATGAAAGGGAGAGAACAGAATTAATAATGATGGTCGGATATGGCGGATTTGAATGAAGAGAGAGAGTCAGAAGAAACAATTTTGGAGGGGAGGTTGTTCCAATCAGTGATTGTCCGAGGAAAGAAGGATTCTTTCCTAACAGACGTCCTGCACGAAATGGTTTGAAAAGAAAGATGGTGACTATGTCTGGTTTGTCTGGTGGTAGGAGCTAGATGTTTGGATGTAATGGCAACCTTTCCATGGTGGACTTTATACAGTAAGACCAGTCTAGCGTCTTTCCTGCGATCTGCAAGGCTGCGCCATTTTAGATGGTCTAACATGTTGCCAACGCTGGAGGTGTTACGGTAGCGGTTGGCAACAAAACGGGCAGCCCTGCGCTGGACCATCTCAAGCTTGTCCTTGTCCTTTTTCAAATAGGGGTCCCACACCGGACTGGCGTATTCAACCTGAGGGCGGACCAGAGACTTATAGGCCTTTTGTTTGATGGAGCTAGATGAAATTTTAAAATTGCGCCTCAGGAAGCCTAGGGTAGAATTGGCTTTTTTACTAATGTTATCTATGTGTGTGTCCCACTTCAGATCGGACCTAATGGTGACCCCAAGATATTTTGCTGCTGTCACATGTTCCAATTCTTGACCATGGAGCATATATGGATGACGGATGGAGTGTCTATTTCTCGTGACAGAGAGGACTTGGCATTTTTCTGGGTGGAAAGCCATTTTCCATTTTGTCTCCCAAAGGGCAAGTTTATCAAGATCTCTTTGCAGGATGTGGGCTTCTCTCTGTGATGTTACAGCCAGATACATGATGGTGTCATCTGCAAAGAGTCTGATGGAAGATGAAATACCCTCAACTATGTCATTAATGTAATATAAGAAAAGACTCGGCCCGAGGACCGAGCCTTGGGGGACCCCGGATCTTACTGGGGCAGGATCAGACATTTCCCCGTCTACCATTACAGTTTGGGTTCTACTATTGAGGAAGTTTGCTATCCAGGTGTTAGCTTCCCCAGTAATACCATAGCCCCGAAGTTTGTGGATAAGTAGAGCATGGCTCACCTTATCGAAGGCCTTACTGAAGTCCATAATCAAGATGTCAGTTTGTTTGCCTTCTTCTAAATTACTGGAGATGTCATCTACAAACTCAATGAGTTGACTCTCACAGGACCTGCTTTGTCTGAAGCCATGTTGTAGAGGGTAAAGAATGTTGTTACCTCCTTTGGGTAACAGTTAATATCATTTTGATATTACAAAATAAAAATACACAAAGTCTTAACACTTGGCGCAAAAAGGGGAATATTCTTTCAATTATAACCAGTAAATAACATCTGTGTACTTAAATTATCATTTTAGATGTTTGATTTTATGCGAAAAGGATGACCTTGTATCACCGACATTATTCTCCAATCCCTTGACTACAGCACGTTAGGAAAACCACAAACGTGGACACAATTTTGGGAAAAATTAAGTTTGAAGAGGGTTTGGCAATTTTTAGAAACAAATACATAGATTGTATATAATATACGGATTACCCCAATTGAATTAATATATCAAGACTTATTATGGGCAAAACTGGCCTAGATATATAACATTATTCGGGTGGTCGCATTTATTTTGTGTCTACCCCGATCTGCATGTGGAAAGTACAGAAAATAAAGGCAATACTTGACAGCCGCCTAATGTGTCACAGATGTGCCAACGGATTCCTCAATGACAATAATCTGTTTTCGTGTAGGAGTAACCATCGGCTAGTTTGTGTATTATACTCTACTAGTGAGTGCCCCCCATTCGGACAGAAATATGCTGGCTCAGGTTACCCCCCCCCCCCCTTTCACTCCTCATCATGGCCATGGATAGATCTCGACCCGTAACCCGCCGTAACATGCATGTTTACAACTGATATAGAATAAGACATATTTCAAAATGTTTCCGGTATCCATTTTTGAATTATTTAGCTTAAAATGAACATTTCGCCGGTGACTATGATATTTGATGACATGTGCATAGTAGCATACCTTGCGCCCGTAAACCTGCACCGATTGCAAAGGCCCTCCTTTCACTGGTGCCCTTTGAAAACAAACAGAATAATATTTATTAGGTGTGAAAATCCTGTACTTTATTTAAGACAATATATGTGCCAATAAGTCATATATAAGGAAGTGCTATATTAACGAAAACGAGTAAGTGTGTAGAGCAATGCCATACTTTTCCATGGTTGGTTTCAAAAAGGAAGTAGAAAGGGTTCCCACGTGTTATGCCAGAGAGGAACTCTACTCTCTATCCAAACTTATAACTTGACTTACGCATTGAATAACAACAAAAAAGATATCGATATTTAAAGTATGTAGAGATTAGTTGATAACAAATAATATATATGTAATTAATAAACAGATGCCTTAGCTACGAACGTTTTCTTATTACAGTGGTTTAGAGATTAAACGGATATTCTAACTTACAAAGCGTATGCCAATAAGGGTATAAATTATCCGGATTAGCTTAAATTTAGCATACATGTAGATCAGTTGTAGGCGTATTTCATTTTGTTTTTAATCATCGCAATCGGTAAACGAAAGTCTACTAAATATTAGAGTTATTGATAAGAAATGATAATACTGAAAAGTTGTATAATCGTGTCAAACAATTACGTACTGAAACAACAAGCGCACCTATATCACACACAGGGACCTGGGAATTTAGAGTAATTTCACACGTTTGTTGGGTCAAGATCAATTTTCGATAAAAATACCCCCGGTCCGGACAGTGATAGCACCATGCCCGTTAAGTTTATTTCTGGTTCAGGACACATTGGGCCTACTGTCTCTATATCAGACTCACAATAAATACATAAATAATATGTTCAAGCATTTCCATCCGGTTTGGATACATATGTAGCGAAACTGGACTGGATCGATCATTGGCGAACAGGTACAATATAGCTTTTATAGCTCAGTGGTAGACTGTTCGTCTATAGCTAGAGTTCGGAAGGTTCATGGTTCTGAACCCCGGTCTGGCCGCTACGTTTTCTCTTTATCCTTGGAACCAAAATCTTTATACAAATCATATAAATCTGCACTGTTAATCTTTAACATGAAAAAAATGTACCTAACCTACATTTCCTGAGTATATTTGTATTTGGGGCGCTGATTACACATGCTGACTGTACATTTCCCGAGTATAGTTGTATTTGGGGCGCTGATTACACATGCTGACTGTACATTTCCCGGGTATATTTGTATTTTGTGAGCTGATTACATATACTGACTGTACATTTCCCGAGTATATTTGTATTTGAGGCGCTGATTACACATACTGACTGTACATTTCCCGGGTATATTTGTATTTTGTGAGCTGATTACACATACTGACTGTACATTTCCCGAGTATATTTGTATTTGGGGCGCTGACTGTACATTTCCCGAGTATATTTGTATTTGGGGCGCTGATTACACATACTGACTGTACATTTCCCGAGTATATTTGTATTTGGGGCGCTGATTACACATACTGACTGTACATTTCCCGAGTATATTTATATTTTGTTAGCTGATTACACATACTGACTGTACATTTCCCGAGTATATTTGTATTTGGGCGCTGATTACACATACTGACTGTACATTTCCCGAGTATATTTGTATTTTGGGCGCTGATTACACATACTGACTGTACATTTCCCGAGTATATTTGTATTTGGGGCGCTGACTGTACATTTCCCGAGTATATTTGTATTTGGGGCGCTGATTACACATACTGACTGTACATTTCCCGAGTATATTTGTATTTGGGGCGCTGATTACACATACTGACTGTACATTTCCCGAGTATATTTGTATTTGGGGCGCTGATTACACATACTGACTGTACATTTCCCGAGTATATTTGTATTTTGGGCGCTGATTACACATACTGACTGTACATTTCCCGAGTATATTTGTATTTGGGGCGCTGATTACACATACTGACTGTACATTTCCCGAGTATATTTGTATTTGGGGCGCTGATTACACATGCTGACTGTACATTTCCCGGGTATAATTGTATTTTGTGAGCTGATTACATATACTGACTGTACATTTCCCGAGTATATTTGTATTTGGGGCGCTGATTACACATACTGACTGTACATTTCCCGGGTATATTTGTATTTTGTGAGCTGATTACACATACTGACTGTACATTTCCCGAGTATATTTGTATTTTGGGCGCTGATTACACATACTGACTGTACATTTCCCGAGTATATTTATATTTTGTTAGCTGATTACACATACTGACTGTACATTTCCCGAGTATATTTGTATTTGGGGCGCTGATTACACATACTGACTGTACTTTTCCCGAGTATATTTGTATTTTGGGCGCTGATTACACATACTGACTGTACATTTCCCGAGTATATTTGTATTTTGGGCGCTGACTGTACATTTCCCGAGTATATTTGTATTTTGGGCGCTGATTACACATACTGATTGTACATTTCCCGAGTATATTTGTATTTGGGGCGCTGATTACACATACTGACTGTACATTTCCCGAGTATATTTGTATTTGGGGCGCTGATTACACATACTGACTGTACATTTCCCGAGTATATTTGTATTTTGTGAGCTGATTACACATACTGACTGTACATTTCCCGAGTATATTTGTATTTGGGGCGC
Source organism: Mimachlamys varia (assembly GCA_947623455.1). Classification (NCBI taxonomy): domain Eukaryota; kingdom Metazoa; phylum Mollusca; class Bivalvia; order Pectinida; family Pectinidae; genus Mimachlamys; species Mimachlamys varia. The sequence continues at coordinate 2,047,629 of OX392539.1, forward strand.
TGATTACACATACTGACTGTACATTTCCCGAGTATATTTGTATTTGGGGCGCTGATTACACATACTGACTGTACATTTGGCTGACCATTACACAGTGTGCGCTATGGGGCGCCGTTTAACTATGGATATCCATAATTCGAATTTATGATATAATTAAATAATTTTGGATATCTTAGATTATTTTGGATATCCAAAATTCGAATTATGGATATCCATAATTCCTTTTTGGATATCCATAATTCGATTTTTTGATAACAATAAATTAATTTTGGATATCCAAAAATAGAATATCCTTAATTCAAAGCATTTAAAGTTATCCAAAATTCGAATTTTGGATATCCTAAAATGATTTATGCATATCCGTAATTCGAATTTTGGACATCCAGTTTTTTTAATGAATAGTAAAACAGCGCCCCATGCGCATATAAACAAAACTGGATATCCAAAATTCGAATTATGGATATCCAAAATCCGAATTATGGATATCCAAAAATATATGGAATTTGGGAAATCCAAAATTCGAATTATGGATATCCAAAAATGATTTATGGATATCCATAATTCGAATTTGGGATATCCAGTTTTGTAATAATTTAAATAGTAAAACGGCGCCCCATATAGTGCGCTTCATATGACAAAACTAACATCTTTACAGGTTATGTATAATGTCTCTGACTGGTTATCAACGTCTTTATTAATACAGTTGATCGATTGCAACTTCTGAATGTTTCTGGGTTTTTTTCTGATGCTATATCACAATACGCTTTATTTTAAAAGTATTTCATTTGGCGGAGTTTTTCCGGCAAGGTTTGTGTCGGTCCTCGTTTTCCTTATTAGATTATCCTCAATCCACGGGAAGCATAAAAACGCGCCAAATTATTGTAAAGAAATAAAAAGACAGGTAAGTTGCTGAAATATGAAACAGGGATAGAAAGACTGTGTTAAATTATATTTATTGGCCGCAGGCTAGGTATTTATTAGTCCGAAGGGTTGTTACTATGATCCGCTTAAATATTTAAGCGGATCATAGATTATAGTAGTTTGACGGGTTCTGACTCTCTGACCCGCTAAATATTTGACGACAGGCGGGTGCACCCGACATCAGATTCTACAAAAAATTTGAGGAATCTGATGTTATGAACAAGGAAACTCTGAGATATTGGGCCCATTTTATTGTTGTAATCATCAATAAAAATAGTAAAAGTAATCGCTCTAGATTAATTTGAGTGTTAATGTAAAATATACGCATTGATTAGGTTGTATCACTTGCATGAGCTGTACATTTACTGGGAGTGCGATAAAATTAGGCAGCGGTAGGCCCTGTATGCAAAAGTCCAGACTTGGCTCAATGGTTAGAGCGCTCGCCTACCAAGCGGGAGTCCCGGGTTCGATTCCCAGCCCGGCCACAATAGGAATTTCACTTAAGCTTAGTCATTGGACATCGAGCCTTGGGTCACGATCATCAGGCCTTGGGTCGCGGGTTCGAGCCCCAGCGATGGCACTATCTAACTGCATAACCGGTGCCAATGACCCTCCCCGTTTCAAGGAAGGAGAAGCTTGCCTGGGGGTCAAAGAACCTGGATTGGAAATTTGTTAGAAAAAGAGAATGGTGTAAAAGATATGCATTAATCAGGTTGCCTTAGAAGCAGCTCAAAGGTGTGAGCTGTAGAGAATTTCCCTTTAGCTCAGCGGTAAAGCACCAGGCTGGAGAGCCACATGTCGGGGGTTCAATCGAGCCTGAGATCATCGATGGCACCTGTATATATATCTTGATCACTTTTCCTCATCCTATTACAGTTATTAAGAAAAAATGAAAACAATGAGATATCTAAGTTCAATTATAAAAAGTCGGCAAGTCAAGGAATAACAACAAAATAAGCACCAGTGAAAGTCTAGCCTTGTTCGCTTTTTTTTTAATTTAGAATTTATTAAAGCCAAGTATATTGTGATGTATTTCTGGTTTCCCCGCTGGATGGCTACTTTCAGTTATGTCCAGCTAGGTATATGAAGGGAAAATACTACCTAACTGAAGAGCTAGCTTTTCCAGTCTTGCGGTATAATCTGGGGACCCACTCAAGATAGTTCAGCAACGTTGAGCGCGCGGTCAGCAGCTGGAAGGTTGACCCCCTGCCATTGCACCATTCAAGAGCTTCGCTCTGGAGTCCGGGAGCTATGCTGCTATAAAAATGTTTGTGATGTTGGATATATTTACTGGGTTAGTTACATGTAATAACAATAATAATAAGAGTAACCACTAAATGAAAAATTCTAATTTGAGCAGATTTTCTTCTGCGGCCTTCATCATGGCAGCGACAATGACTGAGAACGGGACAAGTCACAACACAAACGGCTGTAAGGGAGACGTGTCCAATGGATGTGATGGTGCCGCGCGAAAGAAAAGGTGAATATCACACCAGTTTACAAATAACACTGTTGCTTTAGGTTTAGTTTGCTGCTGAAGAAGCTATCCTGAATTGAAAGTTTTCTGCTAAATATTATTTGAGTTGAAGGTACAACAAATCAGACTCACAGAATATCTCCAGAGTGATCTCTTCCACTTGTGTGTATTTTACAGTTCATGTCTAGACTGGCAATTGACAAATGTATATAAGGTCAACTAAGGAAAAAGATTCATTTATTTTGCATTTGGATTGCTTCTTTGATAAGATTAAGCTGAACTGCTTGATATTTCGCTTATGCTGGTTTTCCCAAAACCAACCGCCTTTATACAAAATTTACCTGAAAATCCAGCAAAAACGTTCCTTTGTTGGCAAGATGCAGGGGTAGGACCATTTGAAACCATTTGACAAAACTGCTGAATGATCGAGAGGCCCATACTCAAGATATTTGCCCTATAATATGTTGTGTTTGTACTTATGGGCCATCAAGTTTGCTGGTGTGCAAATGATTTTTTTTCTCCACTTGTATCTTTTAGTGTCAATTTCCCTTAAAGTGAAATGAAAACCTACCTTATTTTTGTAGACATGATGAGGAACTTTACCTTGATGCCATTCAGCAGATTTTGGATCATGGTACTCGCAAGACCAATAGAACAGGCATTGACACCCTCTCCATCTTTGGTATGCAGATGAGATACAATCTTAGAGAAGGTAATCCTCCTTTTATACTCTTAATTGCTGACAAAGAATTGCATTTCATGCAAATCTGTTTTCAGTAGGGCTTTTTGAATATGTTTGGTATCAATCAAGTTCATATTTAGTGGTTTAGGATGGATGTGCAGTTTAAGCATATTTCGGAAAATCAGGGCATAACGTATGTACAGTCGTACACTGCAAGGCCCATTGAAATAGTTGAATGAACAAAACATGACATTAATTAGCGTTACTGTTTAATATATGAAGATCAAATGTCAAATTGTTATCTACACACCATTGCGGATAACTAAACAATGTCACGTGTTGGATGTTCGTCATTGTCAATTCAGTGTTAAAGGTCTTGTTATGATCTTGTTCTGTTTTCTGTGTATGTATTTAAGATTTTCCCCTACTGACCACCAAGCGTGTATTCTGGCGAGGGGTGGCGGAGGAGCTGATCTGGTTTATTCAAGGTTGTACCAATGGAAACAAACTGAAGGAGAAAAACATACATATCTGGGACGCTAACGGTTCCAAAGAGTTCCTCAGTGGACTGGGTCTTGGCCATCGCGAGGAAGGTATGGTTATATAATACAGTCAAACCTCTTTATCACAAAGTCAATAGGACTGTTGGAAAACTAGAGTTATCAGAGTATTCAAGTTAAAGGCCCAATATACGTAACTTCAGGAAATTTTTCGGGATTCTGTAAAATTTTGAAAAAAAGCCAGTTGATAACAATGCAAAAATAAGCCTAAAACGAAGTTAAACTGAGCGGTAACTAACAAGAAACTGTTGGCAAAAAAATCCAAAGAATTGAAAATAGTTCAGGTGGGGCCCACTTCAACAACAAAGCCGTAGGTAGAAGACGGTTCAAAATGGATGTGTGTTTACAAATACCGTGTTTCAACTGCTGCTGTACCCGTAACCGTGCAAGATTTCATCTGGAATATTGCTGATATCAGTTGATCTTACCTAAATCTAATAATATAAGAAGTTATAAGGCTTGATTTTCGCTTTAAATTTTGCCAAAAGTTACGTATATTTGGCCTTTAAATGAGCTCGAATTTTCAGTTTGTATTTTGGCCCAATCTATTAAATGAAATACTTAAAATCAAGCAGCTTCTTTGAGTTATCCAAGTTCAAGATAAAAAGGTTCAACTGTTGTAGTACTTTAAATTTTAAATTTTTTTTACAAAATATTTGATCACAGCATCTTGATCCCTGGACCTCTTTACCAGCCATTAACTATTGTTATACTAATCGGTCTTCTCTGAAATATTACTGAAAATAATTTAAAATAGTTTGTAGATTCCCTTTACATACCTGTGTTGAATTATAGAAAAGGTAACATTTAGCAAAAACAAATAACATACATGGTCTGTTCGTCGATAGACCAAAGTCAGAGTTCTTTAGGTTAATTGAAAATATTCATGATAATTTCTTGTAATAAACTCTAAGAAATTGCAACAATTGGAATGCTTTTTACAATTGCAAGTGTCTGAGTGTATCTTAAAATCTTGTAAAAAGCAATTAAATTTGACACAAGTAGCAGGGGTGTAAAAATCCACTAGCCCGACGCCCGGGGCTACCAGATTTTCAGCTTGGGCTAGTGAAATTTTGAGGCTTACTAGCCCGGGGCTAGTGACGTTTTTATCATGTCAGGACTAACAGGATGTTTCATCATCATAAAGGTAACCAATTAACATGTTCAACCTGTTATTTTCTTGGTATTTTTGTTACAAAAGTTATTGGAACACAAAGTCATTCTCGCCGTACCTCAGCATGATGATGCAACACATCGCTGTTCACATGTGCATTTTTTGTGATTGTAAGAACGATTCAAAGCTGAGTTAAAATTGAAAGTCTATTGTATACTAACCACCAAAATGGCCCTCTAGGTTCCAAATCATTCTCTTTAATTTGATTTAAGCATGTAGGGTGCAGAAATAAAACTCTTCACTGCAAAAGTTGGCAATGCAAGTCAGCCATGTTTGTTTACAATGATGCTTTATAATATTGAAACCGGAATCCGGACCAATTTTCAGGAAGAGGGGAATTTTTTTTTTTTTTTTTAAGTTTTTGATAACATTTATGATTTTCACTGATGAATAACAAGTTCAAATTAAATTAATTTAATTTTGTTGAAAGGAAAACATATATCTACATTCTATATACATTTTGTATCTATGATATATAAGAGATTATTTGTGAGCGATAGCCATTCTGTATTTGTGGGGCTAGCAGATTTTTTTTCGGGCTAGTGGATTATTAGTGCCTACTAGCCCTGGGCTATTACACTGAAATTTTTTTTTACACCCCTGAAGTAGAGTAAAAATAATGAACACCCATGCTCAGTAGGTCACAATCAGAACTGAGAAAACAGACTTGAAGTGGTAAAGATTAAATTTTACCTGTCACAATTTCTTATTCTTTTACTTTTGTTTACTGTATTCCTCAGGCGACCTTGGTCCTGTGTACGGTTTCCAGTGGAGACACTTTGGAGCTGAATACAAGGACATGCATGCAGCCTACACCGGACAGGGCGTAGACCAGCTGAGAGATGTCATTGATAAAATCAAGAACAAACCTGATGATAGGCGCATTATCATGTCCGCCTGGAATCCACCAGGTACCAAAAATTGTCATTTCAGATGTGCTAAGGTCAAAGTCATCGTAAATGTCACATTTTAATTTATGTACAAAAGTCCATATTGATACGGCTGAAATAAAGGTTAAGTAGTGTACAAGATAATTTAACACATCACATGTTCCTAATCCTGATTAGATTTTGGTATGTATTGGTCAAGGTGAAAGGGTCAACGACTTTTATATTAGAGCTTTGTTTTTTTCCCCTTGACCTTTTGAATGCCTCTGGCTAATCTGTTATACCAATGGGCGGATTGGTCAAGTGGTTACACTCCAGCCTTTCCCGCAGGTGGTTGGAGTTTGATCCCCAAAGTCCTTGTACACATTAAATATTCAAAAATAGTGTTTTTCTCCTGCCCACACAACTCTTACAACCCAGATGGAATATAAAGTGGTCTGGTGTAGGTGCTGTATCTGTGCTGTAGCATTCAAGTGAGGTGGCACTATATTAAAGATGCCATTGCAGGGATAATTCTGACTCTTAAAAAACTATGAGAGAATTTGAGGGATATTATGGGATCAACAAAATAACTATGATATTTTTCTATATAAAATAATCTAATTTTGAATTTTTAATGATGTTATGGTTTCAATGTTTCAGATTTACCTAAGATGGCTCTGCCTCCCTGCCACGCCTTTGTCCAGTTCTATGTAGCCAATGGTGAACTGTCCTGTCAGCTGTACCAGCGATCGGCTGATATGGTGAGCATTGATTCTTATCATTGTGGAAAAGGAAATGTGATGAATTGTTTGACAGTTTATTCGTCCTCGGGTACTCCGGTTTCCTCCCCCAATAAGACCCCTGGCACGCTAACATCCGTGCCAACAAGAGTGATTAATATAAGTTGGATAACTTGTTTCATAATTGTTGTAAAATAAAAACCCTTTTTTTAGCCTTGAAAATTTATGCCACGTCCAAGGGCTACATATTCCTTATCAAAATTCAAATTTTTAATTAGTTTTATGCATTTTGAACAATTATCCCCTGCAAAACTGAAGTCTCTGTTTATAAACTCAATCAAAATGAAAACAAATGAAAATGGGGAAAAAATTGGGAAAACCATAATAGATTCTTGTAAGACCAGTAAATGTTTAATGTGACGTTTTGATGACTAGTATGTTATGCACTCTATCATCAGCAAAATGATCAGTAATTAAAGCATTTGTACACAAATGTGTTAAATGGATTTGTGTGGACAACTCACAAACTGAAGGGTTCCATTTCAAGTACTTGGATCAGCTAAAAATTCCTAGTGACTACCTGAACATGTATAGAAGTACTTGTATCCCTATTAAGGAAATCATCTGTTAATAATTTCCATTTGTGTTTAAGGGACTTGTGTGTTCGTTGCCAGTAACTGATAAGTATATATGATACTGTATTTGTGGTATGGGTACAGGTGGTTTAGGACCAGTAGCTGTATATACTTGGTGCCTGATAAGGCAGCTCTTGAGAACTTTAGAATTGTTAGAACTAATGTGTTAAATTGTATTGATTGTATAAAGATTGTATCTCTGTGCTGTAATTAAGTATAAACAGCATTCAGTTCTGTGTTATGGTTGTATGACAGGGAACAGGATTGAAGACAAAATAAATAACGTGCGCTAATTTGTGTTAGGATTATTTGTCTGCAATCCTATTCTGTGTTATTGGACCATAACCTGGAACAGAATGCTGTTTAAATGCTTATATTGAAATTTTCAATGGTTTTGATAATAAATTTATATTTATGTTCTACATTTGTTCTGAAAATTGAAGGCTGCTTTCTAACAAATAAGAAACAGCCAGTATCGGCCAGCCATATACAACATTATGATTATGACGTCACAATTGTAATGACGTCGAAACAACCACTCCTGTGTTATGGTCTCGTAACACGGAACTGGCCTTGGTAGTGTTATATAGTGGCAATGCAGAGCAAATGTAAATATAACACTTTAGACATGGCTTATTTTACCTAGATAGGGCGCTATATAAAATGAAGTAACTTATTTTAGCTAGATAGGGCACTATATGAAATGTTGTGACTAATTTAACCTAGATAGGGCACTATATAAAATGTTGTAATGTATTGATTTTGTCTTGTTTTAGGGACTTGGTGTACCATTCAACATTGCCAGTTATGCTTTATTAACCTGCATGATCGCCCATGTGACGAATCTCAAGGTTTGTAATTCCAGCTGGTTCATCATCATGCTCAAATCGCCCTGCGTTCATTGTCTGTGCTTAATTCTTGTTGTCTTTCTGAAATTTCATATGAAGGTTTTCCAAGTTTAGTAGTCGTGCCCTTTTAATTTTTGGATTGATCTGACCGTTAAAATGACTGAAAAAGGTGGCTACAAGTTTCCTAAATTTCAAATATAAAAGTCTGTTACCACTATTTCTGAAGTACATATATACTGCATGTAGGTTCCCTCTCTCCCCTTTGTCCCTAATTGTGTTCTTTTAATTTTGGAATTGGTCAGGGGGAAACAAAATGCTGATGGACAACCAGCATTCATTGACTGTTAAATAGAGGTTACACAATAATCTTTGAATATTTTTTAATAAGTTAAAAAAGACACTCGCTAAAGCTTTTCTTTTGTAACTTTTAAAAATTGATTAACTCCAGTGAAACAAATTCCATATCAAACAATCACGAGTGGTGTGATCCGTTTCTACCACAATGATTTTAAGTCCCAGTGGTAGAGGTGTTTTCTGGAGTGAACCACACACTATTTGTGCAAAGACACATCATCTCGTGTATATACCCGCCAAGTTGTGACAACGCCAACAATCAGTGACATTGTCAACAATCTGTACGTGGCATTGAACCAAGTGATTTCCGGTCAACTTCTCAACCAATCAAAAGTCCGGAAGGTCTTGTACCACTAGTGGTATAAACATATTTATCCAAAAGTTAGCACGTTTTATAATGGTCTGAGAGCGGAATAACACAGGATATTGTGGTAGAAAGATCATTTTGGCATTTCTTAAATTCTCAAATTCAATTTCCATATTTGTGTTACGTTGTCCATTAACAACTATCGCATGCAACCATTTCTCAAGAATCTCAATGTTGATGATGCCTTGAGCAGTATTGTACCTAGCTCCTAGTTTCTTCAACATTGGTGTTCATTTACCCACAGTAATGTATGAATATGGATTTTATACTGAGCCACAGTGTGCAATTATATGGCATACTGCAGGCTTCGTCTTGGAAGAAAAATGTATCTAAAAAAATTAAAATTGAACCTCATTATATATGGAGAGACATAATTTGATGATAAAGCATTTGAAATGTAATGGCATAATAAACATTTAGAAAGTCATTTAGAACTTGACTTGGGTTGATACTTTGTTTTGTGTTACAGCCTGGTGATTTTGTACATACCTTGGGAGATGCTCATGTATATGTGAACCATGTTGATCCCTTGAAAATACAGGTATTCCATTTTTACTCTCTATCTAATCCTGCATTACTGATCACTCCACTTTAATTTTAAGGTGCAAATTAAAACATTTATCATAGAATTGATAGGAAAAGATTTTTTCATAAAAAGATTCAATATCAAAATTTTCATATTACTGTAAAAATCATTATTTTTGTGCGTGGAATTTTTCGCTTCCTCAGCCTCCAAACTGTATGCGATGTGGAAATTTCACTCTGCAGTCATGCTGTTTTGCACTATGTACTTAAAGTAATATTACACACTGTAGAATTTGAGTATTGTTGAATATGTTGGCGTGTGGATATATTCATGGAGATTTAATGCCAGCGAAATTAGCAAAAATTTCTACATTGCGAAAAATTCCACTTTTACAGTATGATATTTCCAAATTTGTAAAAAAAAAAAAATCCACCGGCAATGTGCTCAAAAATTCCAGGCTCTTCTTTAGGTTAGCCTATAAAAGCAAACAGTATTGTAAGACCAAGACAAATTATATCAGTGGAAAGGTGGGGAGAAGAGGAATAATATCATTACATCACTAAATGTACGTTGAACTGCTTTTATTTCCAGCTTGCCAGAGAACCCAAGCCGTTCCCAAAACTTGTGATCAAAAGAAAAGTGGAAGACATTGATGATTTCAAATTTGAAGATTTTGAAATTGTGGGCTATTCACCTCACCCCAAAATCGCCATGGAAATGGCTGTGTGATGAGGACAAATTCTTGTGTCTGGAAACAGTGCAACTAGGTGTGATTTTGAACAAATCATGTGAATATCAAATACTCACAATGAACAACACCTTGTATGGTTCAAAACCTGTCCACTCGTATATATATATTTTTATAAGATTTGTATCTTTAAAGATTAAAGTTTGTAAATTCCAGTCAGACAATGAAGACAGGATAGAAATTTGCTGCAATATTTAGGGACAGGATGGAAGTGTTATCTAAATTATGTAGGAAGACTCCATACATATGTGAATTATAATGTCCCTATTGTTTACAAACTGACACATTATTACAGCATGCAAACAGTGAAATACTTATCTCGGAGTAACCTACAAAACCTGTTGCTGTATACATGTCTGTGTACAGATTTTGATGTTTTATATATCAATTTGTGTATATTTTATACTTATATTGGTGCAATGTCTCTTATTGGAATCATGTCACATTAAACACTTTTTCATGAAATCCAAGATCTTTAGAGTTAAGTTATTATTTCAAATTTGTCTTTAAGAAGAGTCCATCATGATTACCAGTATGTTTAATTATCCATATCTACAGCATGTTTACAACAATTTTAGTGGCCAAGTTGGGCTTATGCCGTGGTGAGCCGTCCGTCGTCAACTTTTCCATTTAAACGACTTCTTACAAGACGACCATGCATGGGCCTTAATGGTCACCGGAGTTTTGATGTACAAGCATATCTAGGTCTTTTAAAGAAGAATATTGTTGAAATTTTAGCCAATTTGACCCTTTTGAGCCCCTCCCCACTGCCCCGGGTTGGGTCAGAGTTCATTATCAAACCGTCAACTCTTGGTTATAATTCAAACCAAGTTTTAATTATCTCCAAATAAAAATTAACAAAGAATATCCAAAAGTGTCATTTCCCTTTATAAACTATAGTAAACTTCAGCCCCTCCACCCCCTCCCTAGGGGGAACTCGAAATCATGGGGGCCTTGAATTCACAATTTTGATAAAGCACTTGCGATTGGTGAATAGTATTTGATTCCAGCCTATCTGGGTCTGGAGAAGATGATTGTTGAAATTTTCGCCATTTTGACTCTTTGATCCCTCACCACTGCCCTGTTGGGAGGTCAAAGTCAAATCATGTGAATTATTCCAACCAAGTTTCAACTATTTCCAACTGAAAATGAACAAAATATATCCAAAAGTGTCATTTTCATATATAAACTATAGTAAACTTCACCCCCTCCCAAGAGGGGAATGTGAAGTCCGGGGGAGGGGGGGGCGCGCGCATGAAATTCGCAATTTTTATTAAGCACTGCAAGACCTTTCCATTAATGAAGAGTAATTGAAAACTAGCTTGCCAGTTAGGCAGTAATTCTCCCTCATATACATAGCTGGACATTCAATGCAGTATTTGATTCTAGCATATCTGGATCTGGAGAAGATTGTTGAAATTTGAGCTATTTTGAACCCTCCCCACTGCCCCAGGGGGTACGCCATTCCTATTTCTAAGAAAGGACCAGACTGATCTTTCTCAAAATTCACATGAAAGTTCCCTACGGTCCTTAGTTATGCTTAGGGCTATTTCAGTAATGAATCTATCCCATCCTTGATCTCCAGGTGGCCATCTTGGATTTTGGGACAAGAGAGCCTGTATTGCTCACCTGGATACATCAGTATCTTGGTAATCATGGTAAACAATATTTCCAAAAAGATCCCATGGACAGGAACAGATCTAAAGACCAATCCTTGAGGCATATCTGTATAAATTAAAATTTGGTTAATGGGTGAGTTTCTCGACTGAGGGCTGTGACCAAACCCAGAAATCAATACTAATATCAAATCAGACCAACCGTTTATACAAAATTGAACCGCCTTTACTCAAGGTTCCTCCAGACCAAATTTGGACAATATCCTGTCATTTCTACAGAAGAAGGATTTTGAATAATTTACTATATTTTCCCTATTGGGCCCCGCCCTCAGGCCCCAGGGGGGTCCGACCAACCATTTATACAAAATTGAATCCCCTTCACCCAAGGATGTTTCTGGCCAAATTTGGTCAAATTCTATTGTGTGGTTCAGGACAAGTAGGGATTTATGGGAAAAGTTGACAGACGGACGCCGCACCATGGCATAATTAAGCTCACCGCTAAAAAAAAAACTATTTATTGCTATTTCATGACAAATACTAGATGGAACATTTTCAAATTTCATATGAATGTTCCCCTTCATCCCTAATTGTGCATTGTTTAATTTTTGGGCGGCTCAGAAAAACAATATGACGGACAGGCAGCCATTTTAGATTTTGACCGTAAAAGTCTTAGATGGATGCTCCTGAAAATTCTTAATGCATTGTTGGGTTTTAACTGATCCGAAATACAATATGGCTGACAAGTGACCATCTTGAATTTTTATTATGAAATTTGTTTTGGCTTTTTCATGAAAAATACATAATGGATCTTTTACAAATTTACTGTGTAGGATGTAGAGGGGAGAAGATCCAACTTTTAAACAACAAATAAATGATCATCAATGGTGGTGCCAATATACCTCTGGGATCTCTTGTTCATTTTAAGTTATCCATTGTGGGGAGATAGGGTGATGATCATTATTCAACAATCCATAGATCAAATATCTAATTCTTGCAAATCAAGTTTTAAATAACAAACTACTGTTACATAAAACGAAAATATTTCAAAATCTGATACATAAAGATAACACAAATCATTAGCTATCGTTATGGTTTATTGTTCTTTCATATCTCTTAATCATTCAATCAGCATGCCACATTTCATCCGTCATAAATAAAGCTTCATGGCCAATATAACTAAAACAAAAGGCCATACAAATAATTGATATCTACACCAGCCTCGTACATCGTAACTGTTAACATTGATATCTACACCAGCCTCGTACATCGTAACTGTTAACATTGATCACTACACCAGCCTCGTACATCGTAACTGTTAACATTGATCTCTACACCAGCCTCGTACATCATAACTGTTAACATTGATCTCTACACCAGCCTCGTACATCATAACTGTTAACATTGATATCTACACCAGCCTCGTACATCGTAACTGTTAACATTGATCTCTACACCAGCCTCGTACATCGTAACTGTTGACATTGATCTCTACACCAGCCTCGTACATCGTAACTGTTAACATTGATATCTACACCAGCCTCATACACACCAGCCTCGTACATCATAACTGTTAACATTGATCTCTACACCAGCCTCGTACATCATAACTGTTAACATTGATCTCTACACCAGCCTCGTACATCGTAACTTAACATTGATCTCTACACCAGCCTCGTACATCGTAACTGTTAACATTGATATCTACACCAGCCTCATACACACCAGCCTCGTACATCATAACTGTTAACATTGATCTCTACACCAGCCTCGTACATCGTAACTGTTAACATTGATCTCTACACCAGCCTCGTACACACCAGCCTCGTACATCATAACTGTTAACATTGATCTCTACACCAGCCTCGTACATCGTAACTGTTAACATTGATCTCTACACCAGCCTCGTACACACCAGCCTCGTACATCATAACTGTTAACATTGATCTCTACACCAGCCTCGTACATCGTAACTGTTAACATTGATCTCTACACCAGCCTCATACACACCAGCCTCGTACATCATAACTGTTAACATTGATCTCTACACCAGCCTCGTACACACCAGCCTCGTACATCATAACTGTTAACATTGATCTCTACACCAGCCTCGTACATCATAACTGTTAACATTGATATCTACACCAGCCTCATACACACCAGCCTCGTACATCATAACTGTTAACATTGATATCTACACCAGCCTCGTACACACCAGCCTCGTACATCATAACTGTTAACATTGATATCTACACCAGCCTCGTACACACCAGCCTCGTACATCATAACTGTTAACATTGATATCTACACCAGCCTCGTACATCGTAACTGTTAACATTGATCTCTACACCAGCCTCGTACACACCAGCCTCGTACATCATAACTGTTAACATTGATCTCTACACCAGCCTCGTACATCATAACTGTTAACATTGATCTCTACACCAGTCTCGTACATCATAACTGTTAACATTGATCTCTACACCAGCCTCGTACATCATAACTGTTAACATTGATCTCTACACCAGCCTCATACACACCAGCCTCGTACATCATAACTGTTAACATTGATCTCTACACCAGCCTCGTACATCGTAACTGTTAACATTGATCTCTACACCAGCCTCGTACATCGTAACTGTTAACATTGATATCTACACCAGCCTCGTACATCATAACTGTTAACATTGATCACTACACCAGCCTCGTACATCGTAACTGTTAACATTGATCTCTACACCAGCCTCGTACATCGTAACTGTTAACATTGATATTTACACCAGCCTCGTACATCATAACTGTTAACATTGATCTCTACACCAGCCTCGTACATCGTAACTGTTAACATTGATATCTACACCAGCCTCGTACATGGTAACTGTTAACATTGATCACTACACCAGCCTCGTACATCATAACTGTTAACATTGATCTCTACACCAGCCTCGTACATCGTAACTGTTAACATTGATATCTACACCAGCCTCGTACATCGTAACTGTTAACATTGATATCTATACCAGCCTCTTGCATCGTAACTGTTAACATTGATTAGTCTAAAACAACATGGCTGATTATACGCAGTGATATGTTGTACATCTTGTGTCGCCAGGAGACCATACCACATAAGGCCCTGCTTAACTATGCTACATATGTCCCATGGTTTTCGGTTAACAACAAACTACAACACAAAATCATACAATCCTGTCCTCATTAGTGGCGAACTCACTTCTAATAAGTCCAATGTCAGCTAACAACCACCTGCCTTAATTACTACATAGTTCATCAATTCTAAGTTTTGAATTCACATTAAACTGAGCAACAAAATTAGACCATTCTAATCCAACTTACATTAACTACATACCGGAACTCTTCTGACTTTACGAGAAATTATTGTTTACATGAAGATCTACTGTAAAAGTAGTGTCTTTATATAAAAGATGGTATTAATTCAAAGGTTTGGGTTTTTTGGTGCACAACTCTTGAGTATACCTGATATATAAAATGGGAATAATTAATCTGCTGGTACAATACCTACCCACCCTAGGTATACAAGACAGACCTTCGGACTTGACAGACTTATGCAATACGAGATAGACCTCTTGTTGACCCTTGACAGGCCTGACCTTGAGAAATAAAATTAAACTTAAATAACATGAAACATTGAGGAAAAAACATTCAATGAGAAAAAATATACACTTTTCACAGAGGACTTGTTCACTCATTTCAATCTAATCATTTACCGTAAAAACTCTATGTAATCTACGCACTAGTGTTATTTACGCACCCTAAATATCATATCAAAACTCATGACAGGAAATAACTCAAATGAACAAAAAAAAAGATGTATAACTAATGATTGCCACAGACCTGCAGTGTTTTAAGTTCTAACACTGCTGGTACAAAAAACTATATGAATTAACGACCTGGTTTTTACAGAAAATCTTCAGAATACAAGTTGGCCTTTTATCAAAATAACAAGGATTATGAATCTTCAGGACATGAATTACGTTGACATATGAAAAGTTAAAGGCCCAATATACGTAACTTCAGGAAATTTTTCGTGATCCAGTTGATAACCGTGCAAAAATAAGCCTAAAACGAAGTAAACCTGAGCAATAACTAACAAGAAACTCTTGACAAAAAAATCCAAAGAATTGAAAACAATTCAGGTGGGGCACACTTCAACAACAATCCTAAGTTAGAAGACAGTTCAAAATGGACGCATGTTTACAAATACCGAGTTTCAACTGCTGTTGTACCGGTAACCGCGTAAGAACTCCTCTTGAATATTATGATATCAGTTAATCTTAACTAAATCTATAAATATAACAAGTTATTAGGCTTGATTTTCGCTTGAAGTTTTGCCGAAAGTTATCCATATTGGGCCTTTAATACACTACTGTTTTTGTCGAGTCGATACCTACCATATGCTGTATACATCTAAAATAACCACACCATATATCAGCTGGTTTGTTAATGCTTTTCTATAAACAATAATTTATACAGCATTTTCTACATATTGACATCAAATACCACATACATGTATTAAATTGTGCATAAATTTACGAAGAGCGATAAAAATTCAACGATTCATGAACATTTTGGATTCTGGTAGCGTACATCCTACAGTACATGTAATAGACAAAATTCTTTAAAAAATCCTTACTGTTGACATATACAGTAAAACCCCATTTACTCGAACCCGGTTAACTTGAATACCCCTCATTCTTCGAACAGTTTGTTCGGTCCAGACCGAGTTTGTACATACATGTATACCTGGTATATACATATTCAACCAACCTCGGAATA
The DNA here is from genome assembly GCA_947623455.1 of Mimachlamys varia. Classification (NCBI taxonomy): domain Eukaryota; kingdom Metazoa; phylum Mollusca; class Bivalvia; order Pectinida; family Pectinidae; genus Mimachlamys; species Mimachlamys varia. Next base: position 2,063,955 of record OX392539.1, read on the forward strand.
CTCAAATACCATGTATTCTTGGAACTATTGATCAGGTCCCCACAAGTTCGAGTAAGTGGGGTTTTACTGTATGTCAAATATTAGATAACACAGATTACCTATCGAAACAACCATTACTGATCTTGTAAAGTATCGTAAAGCAGTAGACTTGACGAAATATGTGATACTAAGCTATTTCACAGGTACCTCTTCATAAAAGAGTTTCAAATAAAAACAGTAAATTTTTCAGCAAACAGAAATTTGGACTTTGTTACATTCCACTTATGAGGATACTTCCGACACAAGAAAACATGCAATTTTAACGCTTCCCAAATTCAAAAAATGTTAAGGGAGATAACTCGGACACAAATCAACAGTAAAATGTGGAAGGTAGCATTAATCATTTAATTCCAAGCAATGTTGCTTTACTTTTCATTGCCATTAAAAAAAATCACCTACTTTACATAAACATGTATTAGAACTTTGTATGACCCCTTCAAAGAGGGGGTATATGGGTTTGCACGTCGGTCGGTAGACCACATACACATTTGCACCCGTGTGAACAGGGCCTGGATCAACTTGTATAACTGTACATCAGTACAACCATTCTATTATAAGTCATATGTTTATTTTATCTAAGTTGCTCAGGAGAGATAGACTCATTACAAGATTTAACTGAAACTTCATACATTGCATTCATTTCTAAAAATGTATTCTTGTTTGGAAATAAATTGGTTAAAAATTATTTAACTTTGATAAATCTAAATCTAACCTTTTATGAAATCATATTTCTTATTTTACAAAGTATCATAGTTCAACCATTCAGAAAACAAAGTGTAATACAACAGTCTAGGTAAAAGAGTGCTAAATCTTTTCATTGCTGGCAAGTTTTCATAGGGCTGGGACAATACAGTTGCTGCAAATTACAATATATTCTATTTTTCTTTTGATGTTATTCCTTTCCTGCTAATTTTTCTTTCTGCAGAAATTTTTTCATGGATTTCTAACTCCAACACCCTAGTAATTCTTAATGTCCTCATTTAGAATATCAATTCAGTCCACTGCTTGTCAAAATATTTCAGCAGAGTCGTGAGAATAAATACATTTCATAAACAAGACAATTCAGTGAATTACAGTGCCCCACTGTCTGAACATGTTCGCCTCACCAATATGAACCAGTACCTCAAGTATGAAGGTCCATTGACTTGTAATGTAGGAGAGAGAGTCCAGACAAATTTTTATTTGATGTAGGTCAAAGGTCAAAATATAGGTCAGTGACCTACTTTTGATGCATGACACACTGTCTCAACACAAGGTCAATCCATACCCCAAGTACGAAGTTCCAGTGACTTGTAGTGTATGAGATAGAGCTCGAACAAGATGAGTGAAGGGACAGACAGGCCCAACTATAGTCCCTTCCCTGGTTTCTGGTCTGAGACTTATAACAACAAAGATAGGGCGATATTTTGCACTGCATATCAACATACAATAATTAGATGTCCCAGCCCCATTGTTTATACATCGGAAAACAAAGTAATTAACATTTAACAGACTCGCACATGTGCAGTGATGTAATAATACAAGTGAAAAGTTTCTAAAATTCTAAGAGATAGAGAAGAAGACAAACTTTCCGATCCTGTTTATGAATTTACACAATTGTAAAAGTGGATTTTTTTGTGTCTGGAATATTTCAAATTACATTACAAAGTACATTGTAATACATTACACTGTTTTACAGGTACATTGTAATAAATTACACTGTTTTAAAGGTACATTGTAATACATTGTGTTGTTTTACAGGTACATTGTAATACATTACACTGTTTTACAGGTACATTGTAATACATTGTGTTGTTTTACAGGTACATTGTAATACATTGTGTTGTTTTACAGGTACATTGTAATAAATTACACTGTTTTACAGGTACATTGTAATACATTACACTGTTTTACAGATACATTGTAATACATTACACTGTTTTACAGGTACATTGTAATACATTACACTGTTTTACAGGTACATTGTAATACATTGTGTTGTTTTACAGGTACATTGTAATACATTGTGTTGTTTTACAGGTACATTGTAATAAATTACACTGTTTTACAGGTACATTGTAATACATTACACTGTTTTAAAGGTACATTGTAATACATTGTGTTGTTCTACAGGTACATTGTAATACATTACACTGTTTTACAGGTACATTGTAATACATTACACTGTTTTACAGGTACATTGTAATAAATTACACTGTTTTACAGGTACATTGTAATACATTACACTGTTTTACAGATACATTGTAATACATTACACTGTTTTACAGGTACATTGTTTTACAGGTACATTGTAATACATTACACTGTTTTACAGGTACATTGTAATACCTTACACTGTTTTACAGGTACATTGTTTTACAGGTACATTGTAATACCTTACACTGTTTTACAGGTACATTGTAAGATTAATTACTAAGATGAACAAATGAGTTTACTAGCTCACTATGCATAAACTACAATGAGTCAAGCACATCAGTCTGGAGTTTGTGCTAAATAGATCTGATCTACTATATATCAATGAAATTATTTAGTGGCTCCATTTGCTATAGGCATGCCTTTTCTAGGGCTCCAAGTCTGGGTACGTATTCCGCTACAGAAATACTCGTGTGGCCAATACCAACATAAACCTAGCACAATATTGTGAGACCTTCAATGTAACATGGGTCGAAAATATAAAAGACACAAAAAAGCCCAGTGTTTCAGCTCGAGTCGCCGGCATTAATTATGACACTAAGATGTACAGGATGATAGGTATGTCCTGTATATGTTATCATTTACACTATGTACACGGTCACCCACACAGCCTTGCACCATCGCACGCCAAGTCTCTGGAACAGCCACTCTCTCACCCTCCCTGTGCTAGGACATTTCGTCACCCATGTCTAACGAATCGCCGGCCTGCTCACCCTGCGTCTGAAACAATCACATTTCACAGCTAAGCTGAAAGACATCACAGTTACTAAAAGAATTATACCATAAATAACAATATATCAAGAAGGTAAATATTTGTTTTACAGTAAATAAACAGGATGGTTTCAGTGATTTTCAAAACTTAATTTAAGAGACAAGACATTCAATGAAACATTAAAATCTTGATGTGCAGAAAGGTGTGGTGCGATGGGAAGATAATATGTATATGATGTACAGGTGTGTAAGTCTGGTTACTGTTAACATTTGTGAGCCCCAAGAAAGAAACGCCATCAAAGCTGTTCAGGGTCACCATAACATGTCTTCTATACAGGCCAAGACTGTGCATGTAGAAAGAGACCAAAGTCTTAAAGCTAATCGGAGTGACTTACCTGGAAAAGAGACCGAGCCATAGGGTTAGGTACCGGTCCCATGACGGGTCCCGACCATGTCCGCCCTGGAATCGGACTCGGACTAAACTGAGCCATGTCCGGACTTCCCTGCTGTGCAATTATGGAAGAATTTGGAGAAGCCAAGGGGATGGGTGAATTATCTGGTTTTTGTGGTGAAGCAAATGGGTTTTGTAGACAATCTTTCGCTGGGCTTTGGGCAAATGCTCCACTACCAAAACTTGACAGCTGTTGTGTGACGGCAAGGACACCTCCTTTCTCAACGGTTATTATCACCCAAATCATATCTGGAAGGGGAGGTAAGTCATTTTAACAGCTTGATTACATGAAGACATGGGACTTTCCACATTTTGTCGCCTTACTATGTTAATGACATCTCATAAGCATATATAACCTTATGAACTATCGAAAGTTATTTAATATCTTTATTGCTCAATACTTAACCTGTATTTTTGTATCTGATTAAAATGCAGACATTTATTCCCACTCTGTTGTACAAGGATCTGACAACATCCCATATGAGGTCATGTTCTGGAGACTTTTCTCATATAAGGAATGAATAAACTTATATATATTGGAGTTTATGAGGTTTAAGACAAATTTGTCTGTAGACCCATCGAGGTTTATACCCCATAAACCTCAGCAAAATCGGATTTAACCCTAATATATACATTCAGGTTAATTTTGGTGTTTTTGGGTAAATTCTAAAATATTGAACTTGTGCAAGTCCATGCAGTGAAAGGTGCCAAGACGTGTATAAAACGGTATAACACAAATACTGTACTTCAATCTAAAAACTGAAACAAAAGCCAGGTTGTAAACCGTTTGGAAAAGGGGACTATTTACTGATGTAATTATATGCCAACTGGAAAGTTCATCGAAAAATAACCTTTAACTTCTTTGGTAGGTATAATGAGTCCAAGTTCACTAGAAAGGTAAATATTAGCCAATCAAATTACTGCTTCCAGAATCTTGATTGCGATTGTTTGTCGGCAGAAAAGCTTGCATGATCCTATCTGTGTGTTAAGTCATTTGCCACAACATGACCTCATATGGGATGTTGACAGGTCCTTGTATAACAGAGTGTACAGTTGCACTAGAATATGTGCATCTGGCAATACAGATCCAATCCTGAAGCATTGGGTGAACATGCACGGATCGGTAAACGTTTAATTTTACCAAATTCCCACATGTAGGCAACTTCCTGGAAAAGATTTTAATTGTGATATAATGTATAAAAATATCTAAGTTTTCTGTTCCAATATAAATGTGACAGATCACAATAGGTGGATTTTATGTCACCTCATCCTCCCTGGAACAATCAATTCAATCACTTCATCATGTTTTATAGACGGGCATCATTTACTGACTTATCAATCTTCGAAAAGTGGTATACATTGTTAAGCTGAAATTCACTATACCAGTTTTCAGCAACTGACCAGTACGTATACATAAAACCACACATATGTCCATCAGCCCTCTGTATTGTGTTACAATGCCCTGAACAAATATCAGTCTCACCTCCGAAGTACATGCCGGTAGGTGTTGACATTCTCCACTGACTAGGGTAGGTACCAGTTTCGGTGGGACTGTGCATATGTATGCTAACATCAGCCACCTGTCCCGCCTGTAGAGGGTCCACCATCACGCGGTCCGATTTACTCAGGTTTTCTCCTGAACAGTGCATCAAGTTACACCCAGGTGGCCATTGTTCATCTCCTAGAACAGAAACACTCGTAAGTAAACTCAAAATATCACCTGTTGGGAAGATTTCATTGAATTAAATGCATTTAATATTGTAAAAATCAACATATTTGCACGTGAAATGTTTCACTTAGCGCAAATTACACTGGTGCGTAAATTACACGATTTTTTACGGTAGCCTCTAAACGCTTTGCGATGTGGAAATTTTTGTGCTGTCAATCATGCTATTTTGTAAGTATACATATAATACTATCAGACACTTAAGAGTTTAAGCAGTGCTCATGTAAGATACACCAATGTCTTCCCGGTACCTGTACATGTGTTTTGTATCCTTCAGGTTTTAATGAACTTACCTGTGTTCTGTATGCTCCAGATTTTAATGACTTACCTGTGTTTTGTATGCTCCAGGTTTTAATGACTTTCCTGTGTTATGCACCAGGTTTTAATGACTTACCTGTGTTTTTACCAGGTTTTGATGACTTACCTGTGTTATGCACCAGGTTTTAATGACTTACCTGTGTTTTTACCAGTTTTGATGACTTACCTGTGTTATGCACCAGGTTTTAATGACTTACCTGTGTTTTTACCAGGTTTTAATGACTTACCTGCATTTTGTATCCTCTAGGTTTTAATGACCACAGTTGCTTGAATCTCTGCCAGTAAATAATATATATATATATAGTATATATATAAGGAGCTGCCCATTACAGAATTCTATAATGGGTGGCTCCTTATAAATATAAATATTTGTATTTACTGACAGAAACTCAAGCAACTGTGTAATGACTTGCCTGTATTTTGTATGCTCCAGGTTTTAATGACTTACCTGTGTTTTTACCAGGTTTTAATGCCTTACCTGTGTTTTGTATTCTCCAGGTTTTAATGAAGGTAGTGTCTGGTGGGACAGCCTCACCCTCTCCAACAGTTACATCCATAATGAACGTCATTGAGGGAAGTTTAACATTTGGTTGATCATACTCAAAATAGGAACCAATGGCACCTTGAAGGTTCCTGCAAACATATGAATTCAGATGTTATTTTTCTTGGACACTATCTAGATCTGTACTAGCATGCATAGAGTTTCATGATATGACAAAATTAAATAATTCATTTCTTTGAAATTTAGAGCGAACAAAACCAAAGGAAAAAGGTACACAGAAATCAGTTGTCTTTTTACATTTAGGAATATTTTGTTTTAATTCAGAAATAAGACAAAATTGACTGATTTTCTTTGACAACTCGTACACATTTTTACACTTTTGTGTACATAGGATTTACTGATCATTTGTCAGATCAAGGTGATAGAGTACATAACATACTAGTCATCGAAACGTCACTTGGGGAAAGATAGTTCGCATAGATCTATAAACACAATAATAAAGTTATTAACATTACACCAAGGGAGGCTCATTCCTTCAGCTCATGGGATAATGATAGAAAGGAAGTAAGGCAGTAAAAAGAATATCTGTTCAAAAGGCCTCAAACCTTAAGATTCCAACGTTACTAGTGGTGTATATCTACAACTAAGCTTCAGAGAATTTCCCTTTTGACAACAGCTGACTGTAAACATGATTTGGTTCCAAACAAATCTGTGAAACACAACTTCTTACTCTTTCCCATGAGCTCCTCAATAATTTTAACAGTAGAATACAAACAGACATGGCAGTTTTAAATTTTTCTTAAGCCTTTGACAAGTTACCTCACAGAAAACTATTTATGAAGCTGTCTAGCTATGGGATCTGTGACAACACATCGAGTTGGCCATGGGAATAAACATTTTCCAGTAACAAAACCAATCAAGTAGTCTTAGACAGTGAGGTATTGGGTCAAATGCCAGAAGTAAGCGGGGTACGTACCACACAGGTCATTTCTCAGATCTCTTCTCCATCTAGTCTCTAATCTTTATAAATTACCTCTCACTGTTTTATCTAGACTATTTGTGGATGATTGTATTTTGAAAGCCATGATCCCCAGGATTGTCATACTTTACAGTAACGGGTACATAAGCAAAAATGTCCTAGAGAAAGAGTCCAAAGCCAGCTTTAAACTGAAGCTAAGGACTAGGTACTTCTATGTTATTGCATAACATGTACCCCAGTCCTTTAACTAGCCTGAGTTTCCTCAGGCCCCAAACACCATGTCTGGTCTGGTGTCAGATCTAGAGCGCACATGCTTATAAAAACGTGGCATTTGCAAATACCAAATAGTATTGGAGGAGTGATTAATTAACAAAAAGATGGGGTTTGGAAATCTTCTGAAAAGAATATTATCTTCTGTTTCCGTTCGTATCAGTACGGATTGCCGATTACAAGGTAAAAAAATGGAGATCGCCAAGATGGGAAAGTTTGAACAATTGAAAACTGAGGAAATAACGGGCTGTTGGTGATAATCAGAGTGAGTTAAGGTCAATAAATAAACCATTTATCGATATATGTGAGGTATGTATTGTGTCATAGTCAACTTTTATTGTCAGCAACTCTGCAAAACTCTCAACTTCGAAACGGTGTCGGATAATTTAATGGTTTGATATAGGAATGAGCTCTGGCCCCACAACAGATATCTTTAAGGTACAGTACATGTATAAGTCTGATGTTAGGGTCTGAAGAAACTCTGGCTTTCTTTTAACTTGTCTTTTTGTCATTTCTTATTATATTGGTATACTATAAAGTAATATTTACAGTCTGTTTGGAATTGATAGTATATTGCCTATACATTTCAACGAATGCCTACTGAACTTTATTTTCCGATAAAATCAGTGGATCATGCGCCTATTGGCGCAGCGCGCAGTAATACACGCCGTTACGATTTGAACACGAGGCCGCGTCACTACTTTCCAGACTCGATCAATATCCTGCCGCGTAGTATGTGTTAATTTATTTAAGAAATAAATAAGAAGCATTTTAATGGGTTTTTTAAAATACAATAACAGTAACAAAGACAGTATGGTTTGTTTATATATGAACTTATGTGAAAAAATAACAATAAAAAGATGTAATCTTTTGGAACTTTTTTGTTTACTTGTTGACTGGAATTTCGCGGGAGTTCGTCATCTCATAAGGCTGCTGTTTCAACAGTCTACCGAAACCAAACGATACTGTTTGATTTCATCGCAGTAAGTATCATAATATCTGATTAAAGAAATAATTACACGTGGGAATATAAGGTCTGGACGTTCCATTCCAACTATCGATATCCTACTGAACTTTATCCTTTGATAAAGCCACCAGAAAGAAACTTTAATCCTTAATTGTGACTTGTGATTTAGATGAGACCAGCTTGTATATATGTCGTTGAATAACCATCACTTTAGTTATGGACTCAACGTAGATGTAAGTAATATAGTAGATTAGTCAGGTCGGGGAAAACTGCAAATTAGCGTATAATACGCCAATCAGCCTATAATACACAAATCGGGGTATGGATTTGTTACTAAAAATAGCCAAAGTCACTTTAAACTTCACTTTTTCAGTGTTTCTTTACAAGTAACATTTATTTAGAGATGAAACATTATGGAAATACAAAAATGATATTTATATGCGTTCGGGAAAGTACCGAAAATAGATGCAACACTTCCGGTCTATATGGCCTATGTTACGATGGTAGAGTTACTACGGCGGCGATTTTTACATCAAGTTTCAAAGTTGCAAATGATTCCATTAAACATCTTTCAGCAAAATATTATTTATACTGTCATAATTTAATGCGACTTGGACAGAAAAATTGAAAAAGATGAGTTTAAAGTGATTTGAGCTATTTTTAGAAACAAATACATACCCAAATTGGCGTATAATAGGCCGATTGGCGTATTATACGCCGATTTGCGGTTTTCCCCGACCTGTTAGTACAGCAGTTGTGAAGACTTGTACTGGCAGTACGCTTTTGAAACTATGAGTTATTTTCTTAAATCGTTTGGAATTGCATTTTTGCGTATTTTAACCTAAAATCCTACCACTGTCCAATAAAGACTGAAAAAAACGTACCAATTATTCATATCTAAGAAAAAAGCACATCCTGCTGGCGTTAGCTGATTTGGACCCAACAGCTTCTGAAAATCTGAAATCAACACTTCTCTGTCTGTTGTTCCCATGGAACTAAACTGCTGAAGCAGTTTTCCGTCAATGTCATTATCTACATCCATTTCTGCTTCGTACTAAACAACTCTTATTTTCTTGTCTTGAAAGCAAGACGTAAAAAAGTCTTATTTCATCATCACAACACCGAAAATTTTCAGACTCTTGCGTGTTGAGCTGCGTCAATATTGAGCTTGTATCTTACTTTTACTATAAGGATTTAGCCCGTTGCATGCAAACGCATGTAAAACCCCACAAGAAACGTCAACGTTAAATTGTAATAAAAAAGCGCAAGAAAATCCGGAAACTTTATAAAAAATTGACATTGAATAATTATGTAAACAATCAAAATCATTTTCCACATTTATTTTAATCAACACAATTATATAGTTTTCTTAATTTCATCATTTTCCCCGAACTTTGGATATTAATTTATGCACAGGGTCGTGTAACAATAAATAAATAAACTTTACTATGTAGGGTTTATTGATTCTAAAAGCTATTTTTACATATTGCATATATACACCTACATGTATGATTTATGGGATTTGCAATAGTATACTTTTGACAAAAACCTTAATACATAAGGTATTTGAAAAATTCTTTTCTGATAAAATGCATATAGCATGATATTGATGGAAATAGTAAAAGGTATTCAACAGTAAGATAATAATAATAAATATACAGAGAAAAGAAGCTTACTGATCATCGCTAATTTTTGTGCATAGACAAATTCTATGAGGATAAGTAACAAAGTAACTATATACTGGCCCCGGCTTCATCAACGTTCCTTAACTTAAAAATCTCCATTGGAAAGTATTACAGAGTTTAAGGAGAAAATCCTTAGTTAAGAGCTAGCTTTCCTTAAATTCTGTAATGCTTTCCTAGGGCGATTTTTAAGTTAAGGAATTTCTTTAAGTTAAGGACGGTTGATGAAACCGGGGCCTGGTAGAGCTAAAACGATTCCCGGCAACTTCGTCTTTGTAAAAGTTGCAACATGTGAAGGGGCCGGAGTCTTGGTTTTCAGGGGGAATAGAATTAAGGGGGCTGAACCATGGGAGATGGAAGGAGGCTGAAGAGACTGGGTTTTCTGGAGGGATGGAAGGGATTAAAAGACGAGTGTTCATTTTATTGGTCACTGTACTCAGGGACGTATATACGTCCCTGCTGTACCTACAACTCTAACACAAGAAAACTATTGTTTAAATTTAAAAAAGATAGTTTTTTTCGATATACAAAATTAATAAATATGAACCACAAAATTTACGCGATATTGGCTTCTTCATCAATAAAAAGTCTTATGAGCTGTTGAGGGAGGCTTGCAATGATCTGTACACAACAATACACACGTACGGTACTTGATATTTATTCTGTAAATCGCATTGTTAATTCATCTCTACATCTCGAGGCTCATCTCCTAACTCCCGCACTAGTTCTCTTCCCGTCCTGTATCTGTTCTCCTCTCTCCCCTAACCGTTCTCCAGCTAACTCCCGCACCTGTTCTTTCCCGTCATGTATCCGTTCTCCTCTCTCCTTTAACCGTTCTCCAGCTAATTCCCGCACCTGTTCTCTTCCCGTCCTGTATCCGTTCTCCTCTCTCCTCTAACCGTTCTCCAGCTAATTCCCGCACCTGTTCTTTCCCGTCCTGTATCCGTTCTCCTCTCTCCTTTAACCGTTCTACAGCTAATTCCCGCACCTGTTCTCTTCCCGTCCTGTATCCGTTCTCCACTCTCCCCTAACCGTTCTCCAGCTAACTCCCGCACCCGTTCTTTCCCCGTCCTGTATCCGTTCTCCTCTCTCCCCCTAACCGTTCTCCAGCTAACTCCCGCACCAGTTCTCTCCCCGTCCTGTATCCGTTCTCCTCTCTTCCTCTTACCGTTCTCCAGCTAACTCCCGCACCTGTTTCTCGATCCCCATCCTGTATCCGTTCTCCTCTCTCCCTCTAACCGTTCTCCAGCTAACTCCCGCACCTGTCTCTCCCCGTCCTGTATCCGTTTTCCTCTCTCCCCCTAACCGTTCTCCAGCTAACTCCCGCACCTGTCTCTCCCCGTACTGTATCCGTTCTCCTCTCTCCCTCTAACCGTTCTCCATCTAACCCCGCACCCGTTCTCTACCCGTACTGTATATATATCCGTTCTATTCTCTCCCTCTAACCGTTCTCAAGCTTACTCTCGCACCAGTTCTCTTCCCGTCCTGTATCCGTTCTCCACTCTCCCTCTAACCGTTCTGCAGCTAACTCCCGCACCTGTTCTCTTCCCGTCCTGTATCCGTTCTCCACTCTCCCTCTAACCGTTCTGCAGCTAATTCCCGCACCTGTTCTCTTCCCGTCCTGTATCCGTTCTCCACTCTCCCTCTAACCGTTCTCCAGCTAACTCCCGCACCTGTTCTCTTCCCGTCCTGTATCCGTTCTCCTCTCTCTCTCTCTTACCATTCTCCAGCAAACTCCCGCACCAGTTCTCTTCCCGTCCTGTATCCGTTCTCCACTCTCCCTCTAACCGTTCTACAGCTAACTCCCGCACCTGTCTCTCCCCGTACTGTATCCGTTCTCCAATCTCCCTCTAACCGTTCTACAGCTAACTCCCGCACCTGTCTCTTCCCGTCCTGTATCCGTTCTCCTCTCTCCCTCTAACCGTTCTCCAGCTAACTCCCGCACCCGTTCTCTTCCCGTCCTGTATCCGTTCTCCTCTCTCCCTCTAACCGTTCTCCAGCTAACTCCCGCACCCGTTCTTTCCCCGTCCTGTATCCGTTCTCCACTCTCCCTCTTACCGTTCTCCAGCTAACTCCCGCACCTGTTCTCTTCCCGTCCTCTATCCGTTCTCCTCTCTCCCTCTAACCGTTCTCGCAGTACCAGTTCTCTTCCCGTCCGGTATCCGTTCTCTGCTCTCCCCCTAACCGTTCTCCAGCATACTTAGTACTGTAGCCAGTATCTCAGACCTCCCCGACCTCATTCTCCGAACTTAACGCCTAACTCCTATGATATTATTACCAATTATTTTTGTTCCGCCCATTGTACACAAGTAATGAGGCACGAACAGGAATTTATCTCACTTTTTAAGCTGACCCTATACGCAAACTTCTACAGTGGGGGGTTTAGATCAATTTCCGATAGAAAAGTGTAGAATTATTCAAAACATCCTAGTTTAGGTCCAAAACTAGTTGAAGTTCGGGTCCCTGTGCTAACTTCTCCCAGTAAAACAACAATACAAAGAGGTTTTGTTTTGAAAATGACAGTTACCCCTCTCTGGTTTGGGGGGTTCCCCTCTCGCTCCTTGTGCCTAATATAGCACGTACGCGTGCGACAGGCCTTATCACTTCCCCGCTACGATTTATACCTTTTTACTGTTACTGGACATCGATCTGACTGGGAGAGTGCTCACTGCAACCTAATTAGTTAATTCAATATCCACACAATGTTATTTGGATGTGAAATGCAATAAGATTGAATTGAAGTATACTGTTAGAGCTATTTGTTATATATTAGTGTGACCAGAACCCGTGGTATGCAACTTTGTCATGAGAGTATGTACCACGATCAGAAATTGATAGATATCTACATTGTATATATATTTCCCCTATGAATGTCTATAGCTATATAGTATACGCTCTAAGATCGTCTCCCCAACCACTAAGATCGTCTCCCCACACCACTAAGATCGTCTCCACACACCACGAAGATAGTCTCCCCACACCACTAAGATCGTCTCCCCACACCACTAAGATCATCTCCCCACACCACTAAGATCATCTCCCCATACCACTAAGATCGTCTCCTCATAACACTAAGATCATCTCACCACACCACTAAGATCATCTCCCCACACCACTAAGATTGTCTCCCCACACCACTAAGATCGTCTCCCCATACCACAAAGATCGTCTCCCCATACCACTAAGATCGTCTCCCCATACCACTAAGATCATCTCCCCATACCACTAAGATCATCTCCCCACACCACTAAGATTGTCTCCCCACACCACTAAGATCGTCTCCCCACACCACTAAGATCGTCTCCCCACACCACTAAGATCATCTCCCCACACCACTAAGATCATCTCCCCACACCACTAAGATCATCTCCCCATACCACAAAGATCGTCTCCCCATACCACTAAGATCGTCTCCCCATACCACTAAGATCGTCTCCCCATACCACTAAGATCGTCTCCTCACACCACTAAGATCGTCTCCCCACACCACTAAGATCGTCTCCCCACACCACTAAGATCGTCTCCTCACACCACTATGATCATCTCCCCATACCACTAAGATCATCTCCCCATACCACTAAGATCGTCTCCCCACACCACTAAGATCGTCTCCCCACACCACTAAGATCATCTCCCCACACCACTAAGATCGTCTCCCCACACCACTAAGATCATCTCCCCACACCACTAACATCATCTCTTCACATCACTAAGATCATCTCCCCATACCACAAAGATCGTCTCCTCACACCACTATGATCATCTCCCCATACCACTAAGATCATCTCCCCATACCACGAAGATCGTCTCCCCACACCACTAAGATCATCTCCCCACACCACTAACATCATCTCTTCACATCACTAAGATCGTCTCCCCACACCACTAAGATCGTCTCCTCACACCACTATGATCATCTCCCCATACCACTAAGATCATCTCCCCATACCACGAAGATCGTCTCCCCACACCACTAAGATCATCTCCCCACACCACTAAGATCATCTCCCCATACCACTAAGATCGTCTCCTCATAACACTAAGATCATCTCCCCACACCACTAAGATCATCTCCCCACACCACTAAGATCGTCTCCCCACACCACTAAGATCATCTCCCCACACCACTAAGATCATCTCCCCATACCACTAAGATCGTCTCCTCATAACACTAAGATCATCTCCCCACACCACTAAGATCATCTCCCCACACCACTAAGATTGTCTCCCCACACCACTAAGATCGTCTCCCCACACCACTAAGATCGTCTCCCCATACCACTAAGATCATCTCCCCATACCACAAAGATCGTCTCCCCACACCACTAAGATCGTCTCCTCACACCACTATGATCGTCTCCTCACACCACTAAGATCGTCTCCCCACACCACTAAGATCATCTCCCCATACCACTAAGATCATCTCCCCATACCACTAAGATCGTCTCCTCACACCACTAAGATCGTCTCCTCACACCACTATGATCGTCTCCTCACACCACTAAGATCGTCTCCCCACACCACTAAGATCGTCTCCTCACACCACTATGATCGTCTCCTCACACCACTAAGATCGTCTCCCCACACCACTAAGATCATCTCCCCATACCACTAAGATCATCTCCCCATACCACTAAGATCGTCTCCTCACACCACTAAGATCGTCTCCCCACACCACTATGATCGTCTCCTCACACCACTAAGATCGTCTCCCAACACCACTAAGATCGTCTCCCCACACCACTAAGATCGTCTCATTACCACTAAGATTGTCTCCCCACACCACTAAGATCGTCTCCCCATACCACTAAGATCATCTCCCCATACCACTAAGATCATCTCCCCACACCACTAAGATCGTCTCCCCACACCACTAAGATCATCTCCCCACACCACTAAGATCATCTCCCCATACCACTAAGATCGTCTCCTCATAACACTAAGATCATCTCCCCACACCACTAAGATCATCTCCCCACACCACTAAGATTGTCTCCCCACACCACTAAGATCGTCTCCCCACACCACTAAGATCGTCTCCCCATACCACTAAGATCATCTCCCCATACCACTAAGATCATCTCCCCACACCACTAAGATCGTCTCCTCACACCACTAAGATCGTCTCCTCACACCACTAAGATCGTCTCCCCACACCACTATGATCATCTCCCCATACCACTAAGATCATCTCCCCATACCACTAAGATCGTCTCCTCACACCACTAAGATCGTCTCCTCACACCACTAAGATCGTCTCCCCACACCATTGAGATCGTCTCCCCACACCACTAAGATCGTCTCCCCATACCACTAAGATCATTTCCCCACACCACTAAGATCGTCTCCCCACACCACTAAGATCGTCTCCCCACACCACTAAGATCGTCTCCCCACACCACTAAGATCATCTCCCCACACCACTAAGATCGTCTCCCCACACCACTAAGATCGTCTCCCCATACCACTAAGATCATCTCCCCATACCACTAAGATCATCTCCCCATACCACTAAGATCGTCTCCTCACACCACTAAGATCGTCTCCCCACACCTCTAAGATCGTCTTCCCACACCACTGAGATCGTCTTTCCACACCACTAAGATCGTCTCCCCACACCATTGAGATCGTCTCCCCACACCACTGAGATCGTCTTTCCACACCACTAAGATCGTCTCCCCACACCACTAAGATCGTCTCCCCACACCACTGAGATCGTCTTTCCACACCACTGAGATCGTCTCCCCACATCACTAAGATCGTCTCCCCACACCACTAAGATCGTCTCCCCACACCACTAAGATCGTCTCCCCACACCACTGAGATCGTCTCCCCACACCACTTAGATCGTCTCCCCACATCACTAAGATCGTCTCCCCACACCACTAAGATCGTCTCCCCACACCACTGAGATCGTCTCCCCACACCACTGAGATCGTCTCCCCACATCACTAAGATCGTCTCCCCACACCACTAAGATCGTCTCCCCACACCACTAAGATCGTCTCCCCACACCACTAAGATCGTCTCCCCACACCACTTAGATTGTCTCCCCACACCGTTATACAGTAGAAGAGATTGTACTTTGAGGTTAACGAGTTTTTGAAAAATATACATATGTTATGGCCGTACTGAAAGATTCAATGGAATCCAACTGCGAAGAGTTAATAATTTAAGTATACGATAAAGCGGATTTTTTGGCAATTAATAAAGAACCAGAAGAATTTGATCGGATAGAAAACTTTCGGAACCATGATGCAAACTACTGTTGGAATGAAGTATATGGGAATCATAGAAGCCGAGAACAAACATGTACCAGTAATAAACCCAAAAATACAAAAATAAAAATGTGTACGGATATCCGATCGATAAAGAAACCAGGGACAATATTAAAAATTAAATACGGAAAGAAGATTATTACCGGTGATGAAAATAATCAGAAAAGAGTACTGTCGAATAAGAAATAAAACAAAAACAAAACACGAAAAAATAAGAAGGTGATTCGAAAATAAGTTATCAAGAGAGGCTAAAATTAATCCAAAGTCAATATAGAAATATATTCGTTCGAAAACAAAAACCAAAACCGAGATTGGAGATCTCTACTCCGAACCGTGAACTCATCAGTCGCGTAAAGAACAAAACGATAGAAAAATCACAAATTGGACGGTCAGTTTTATTTCCGACAGTAAGCAACGAGTATCGCTGAACGGAGAAAACTCAAAATGGACAAACGTAACATCTGGAGTGCCCCAAGGATCAGTACTAGGGCCGACGTTGTTTGTGATATAGTTAAACGATCTCCCTGATATAGTACAGTCGGATGCATACCTTTTCGCAGATGATCCTTAAGTTTTCAAAAGTATACGTGGTAAAGCTGATGTTGATATCTTACAGGAGGACATGAACAAACTTTCAAACTGGAGCAATAAATGGCTATTAAAATTGCATCCATTAAAGTGTAGATATATGCAAATAGGCCGGCCATGTAGAGAAAGAACATATTCCTTTACAAGAAGTTGAAAAGGAGAGGATAACGGAGTGATTGTAGACAGATTTCTGGCATTTGAAGATCAAATAGGTACCTAAATAAAGAAAACAAACTATGTTTGCAGTCATACGGCGATCTTTTCAATTTTTAAACGAACACAATTTTTCACTGTTTAGCAAAACATCAGTACGAGTTCATCTTGAATATGCAAATACATGTACTGTATGGCATCCCTTCAAACTAAACATATCGATAACCATATGATTGAGGCAAAAAGAGAGCGACGAAACAGATGTACATGTACCTGGATTTCAGGATCGACTAAGGAAACTCAAATTTCCAACTCTTAGCTACAGAAGACAAAGAAGCGACATTATTGAAGTATATAAGATAACACACAGTATTTACGATGATTGTGCAATGGATTTTGTTAAGATGTGGAAAGATCACTCACAAAGACAGGGAAAAAGAGGTCATACATTGAAATTGTTTCCACAACATTCTAGAATAGATATTCGCAAGAACTTAAGATTTACCTGGAGACTCTCGTAAAAGCACAAGAGAATAAGACCAGGTGACAAATTCAGCCTCGTATGAAAACAAAACGAGTCAGCCAAAAGTGGTACACAGTTAGTACCCATTGGAATGCCAACAGTCTGTTGGAAAATCTTTCCTCTGAACTCAACAAAGATATTGTCAATCAGGAATTCAATCATTCGTACTATATCTTCCTCAGTATATTTCAACCTAGCTTTTGTTGTGTTTTTCACAAAGTATGCTCCAAGATAGCTCACAACCATGTATTTGTATCGTCGTTCACCTTTCTTGGAAAAGAAAGCTCTCATAATGAGAGCCCGAAGACGTTCCTTCAGTTTGGCATGTGGTATGGTAGTGTACAGGGTGGACAAATCAAATGTTTTAATGGAAGAAACATTTTTGTGAAGGGGGTTCTCAAGACTGACAGGAAGCGTTTTTCAAAATCCACATCCCATTAATGCCACTCCTGGAGTATACAGTGTCACAATAAGACTGAAGCCCTGATTTAACGGTACTAAGAATGGTAGTAAGAAGTTTTTGATAATGGCTTGGTTGAGCAATGAGACGACCCAGCGATAAAACATTGCTTATAAGAATCCTTGTGTAATTTAGGTATCCAATATAGCCGAGGTAAGTCAGCGTCTTTATCATTAACGGGTATTTTGAATGATTGTAATACTGATGTATGATTGGAAAGTATTTCATCTTTCGAAAAACCGGTCAATGCGTAAGTAAGGTTACATTGGTTATCAAGCAGGCCTAGTTCTTTTTGCAAACAATGAATGTAATAGTGTTTGCAAACAAGGATCAGGTTATTATATGCCTTGTCTGCAGACACATTCACATACTTGCCATGTAAGTCTTTGAGTGTTGTTCGAACATCGGGGTCAAGAAAGATCGACTTTTGTTTAGTTTTCATTTTGTACCGCAAACTGCTTATTCTTTTCTGAAACATTTGGAACAATCTTCCTGAAAATGTGGTATTAACGCCAAATATAAATACATTTGAAAATAGACTGGACAGGCACTGGGGGAACCA
This sequence comes from Mimachlamys varia, assembly GCA_947623455.1. Taxonomy (NCBI): domain Eukaryota; kingdom Metazoa; phylum Mollusca; class Bivalvia; order Pectinida; family Pectinidae; genus Mimachlamys; species Mimachlamys varia. The sequence goes on from OX392539.1 coordinate 2,082,357, forward strand.
AATATTAAAGCGTCATGCTTTTGAGTCCGGTGAAAAGGATCTTGATTTATCCTGTATCGGAATATAAACTTAAATTAAATTCAAGATGGCCGCCATATTTTTCATTTTTTAGCCCACCATCTGATGATGGTGGGTTATTCACCCTGCGTCCGTGATCCGTCCTTAAACAATTCTTGTAATCGCTTTTTCTTGAAAAGGACGGAATGGATCTTTCTCAAATTTAATTTGTAGGTTCCCCTTGGTCCTTAGTTGCGCATTATCAACTATTAAAGCCGATCCGAAAACAATATGACCGATGAGCGGCCATCTTGGAATTTGCATTTATAGATTGTGATCGCTATTTCTTGAGAGGGACGGGACAGATCCTTCACAAATTTCATATACAGGTTCCCCTTGGTCCCTAGTTGTGCATTATCAACTTTTTAAGTCAAACCGAAAAACAATATTGCCGATAGGCGGCCATCTTTGATTTTGCATTAATAGTTTGTGATAGCTATTTCTCAAGAAGTATTGGATGGATCCTTCTCAAATTTCATATGCAGGTTCCCCTTTTTTCCCTAGTTGTGCAATGTCAAATTAACAAAAAAAAGGGCGACCCGAAAAACAATATGGCCGACAGACGGATATCTTGGAATTTGCATTAAAAGCTTGTGTTGCTATTTCTTTAGTTCTTGAGAAGTACTTGATGGATTTTACTCAAATTTCAGATGTTAATGACTAGTTGTGCCCTTTTGATTTTGGGTAGGATTGAAAAAAACAAAATGGCTGAACTGCAGCCATTTTAGATTTTACCAATTAAAGCTTGTTATCACTATTTCTTGATTAGTACTTGATGTATCTTCCTCAAATTTCATATGTATATTCCTCTCGTTTAAAAAATACAAGATGGATTTGGAACTGATCAGAAAAACAAAACTCCTTACAATAGACCTTCTTTCAACTATTTAATTTTCATGAAAATTTCAACATCAATGGTGGGTGCCAAAATCTGGGATATCTTTTTTAATAATTGCTTAAAAATTGCACAATGCACAATTAGAGAATAAGGTGAAAATTTAGAATGATCCATCCAGTACTTGTCAATAAATAGCGTTAAAAGCTATTACTGTCAAATCCAAGATGGCCACCTTTTGTCCATTTTGTTTTTCGGATCTATTTTAGAATGATTCACCCAAGATTTCTCAAGAAATAACAGACAGACGGACTGCAGACACAGGGTGATTTGAATAACTCTGAATAGCATCTGATAATGGTGGTCTAAACAAAACACAAAATGAAATACCAAAAGATAACAACAGTCTTTGAAGCAATTAAAATTTATTGTTTACATATTTTTCTCATGATGGATATTTTGCAAAATATTTAAAGTAAAAAGATCAAAATAATTCTGGAAACATTCCATTTCATATAGGTTTCAGTAAAACTTCCACAACAAAAGCAATATTTTAAAAGTATACACATAGCTGTCAAAACCACAACAGTAATGGCTGGGAGGTCAAAATAGACCCCAAAAATAAGTCATGTGCAAAATATCGCTTATGAATAAATTACCAATATATAGATTAAAGATAAAAATTCATCAATTATATTTCACAAACGATTCAGATTCTAAACAGAAATTTAACATTATTTATCACTCGATCCAAGCGTATATGGCTATAATTCATAAAAAAAATAATGTTTAATTACAATGCTTTTACCCTGGGACCTTTTCATAATGAGGTATAAGTAAAGGCTAAAAGAAAATATCTGTAAATACTGATATAATAATGTATATAAAGTGATATTCTGATGTCAATGATATCCAACACACTGTTTGATTAGAAAGTGCATGATTACACAGGTTTTCTTTGTGGGTCCATACAAACTATAGCAGTGTTCTGTACATTGGAATATGCAGGGGTCAGATTACAGGGGTTTCATTGTGACAAACTGTTAGATTTCTGTAAACAATAATAATTTACATTAAACAGAACCTATGGTTACCCACGGTTACAGTACAACAGAACCAATGGTTACCCACGGTTACAGTAAAACAGAACCAATGGTAACCCACGGTTACAGTAAAACAGAACAAATGGTTACCCACGGTTACAGTAAAACAGAACCAATGGTTACCCACGGAACAGTAAAACATAACCAATGGTTACCCATGGTTACAGTAAAACAGAACCAAAGGTTACTCATGGTTACAGTAAAACAGAACCAATGGTTACCCACAGTTACCTTAAAACAGAACCAATGGTTACCCACAGTTACAGTAAAATGGAACCAATGGTTACCTATGGTTACAGTAAAATGGAACCAATGGTTACCTATGGTTACAGTAAAACAGACCCAATCGTTACTCACGGTTACAGTAAAACAGAACCAATGGTTACCCATGGTTACAGTAAAACAGAACCAATGGTTACCCAAGGTTACAGTAAAACAGAACCCATGGTTACCCACGATTACAGTAAAACAGAACCAATGGTTACCCATGGTTACAGTAAAACAGAACCTATGGTTACCCATGGTTACAGTAAAACAGAACCCATGGTTACCCATGGTTACAGTAAAACAGAACCCATGGTTACCCACGATTACAGTAAAACAGAACCAATGGTTACCCACGGTTCTCAGCACTTGTGCATCAACCTCTTTGAAAACATTAGGCTGCAATAACTTTGATAGCCATCAATATATAAAATAAAACATATACACAATCTTTTAAACATCCAGCACTTGTACTGTGTTAATTAGGGTTAAAAGTGACAGAAATCGGGTGTTTAACACAGGATAAATTGATACCACTAATAAAATCATTAACATGTAACAGTCACTTTTGAATTGTCATGGTAAATTTTAATTGGGGAAACTTTAAACATTTACCCAAATATAATGTTAATGTTCTTTTACACATTACTTTAAAATTTCTTTCACAGTCTAGTTGTAAATTATTGCTCACAAAATAGATAATTATCACAATAAAACATGTTATTTACAACAAATTATCAAGTCAGCTGATCTATAACAAATATAAATACCTAACCTAGAGTACTGATTTACAACAAACTATCAAGTCAGCTGATCTATAACAAATATAAATACCTAACCTAGAGTACTGATTTACAACAAATTATCAAGTCAGCTGATCCATAACAAATATAAATACCTAACCTAGAGTACTGATTTACAACAAATTATCAAGTCAGCTGATCTATAACAAATATAAATACCTAACCTAGAGTACTGATTTACAACAAACTATCAAGTCAGCTGATTTATAATAAATATAAATACCTAACCTAGATTACTGATTTACAACAAATTATCAAGTCAGCTGATCTATAACAAATATAAATACCTAACCTAGATTACTGATTTACAACAAACTATCAAGTCAGCTGATTTATAATAAATATAAATACCTAACCTAGATTACTGATTTACAACAAATTATCAAGTCAGCTGATCTATAACAAATATAAATACCTAACCTAGATTACTGATTTACAACAAACTATCAAGTCAGCTGATTTATAATAAATATAAATACCTAACCTAGATTACTGATTTACAACAAATTATCAAGTCAGCTGATCTATAACAAATATAAATACCTAACCTAGATTACTGATTTACAACAAACTATCAAGTCAGCTGATCTATAACAAATATAAATACCTAACCTAGAGTACTGATTTACAACAAACTATCAAGTCAGCTGATCTATAACAAATATAAATACCTAACCTAGAGTACTGATTTACAACAAACTATCAAGTCAGCTGATCAATAACAAATATAAATACCTAACCTAGATTACTGATTTACAACAAATTATCAAGTCAGCTGATCTATAACAAATATAAATACCTAACCTAGAGTACTGATTTACAACAAACTATCAAGTCAGCTGATCTATAACAAATATAAATACCTAACCTAGATTACTAATTTACAACAATGATCAAGTAAGCCGATTGAATAACAAAAAATATATACCTAAACCAAAAAATATCAAATTACCTGGTACAACAAACATAACATACGGTACGGTAATTAATACAAATTTATAGTATTGGTTCAAAAAGTCATTTCCAAACTTGTGTGTATACTTTTACAAAGTGAACTAAAATTCATTACAGGTTCCTTAAACCAGACAATTAAAGTCCGAGAGATAAAAAAAGTGCTTTTCTGTAAATAGTTAACTTACCACAATTAATTCTAGCTGTTTCCCTTGGTCCCTAGTTGTGCATTGTCAACTTTTTAAGTCAAATTGAAAAACAATATGGCCGATAGGCGTCCATCTTGGATTTTGCATTAATAGTTTGTGATCACTATTTCTTGAGAAGTATTTTTCAAAAAAAGATTTTAACTGTGAATTTTTTTCTTTTTCTATCTTCCTATTCTTTATAATAGAGTAAAACTCCACTAACTCTAACCTGGTTTACTCAAATACCCCTAATTTGTAGAACAGTTTGTTTGATTCCGACCGAGTTTGTACATAATTCAACCAATCTCAGATTACTCGATTACCATGTTTTCCTTGAGATATTGATCAGATCCGAGGCAGGAGTTCGGGTAAATGGGTTTTCCTGTAAACAGACTGTCTGTTGTGCTAGTATCTGCCGACAAAGGGAAGAACAGGCTGTGTGTTGCCTATGATGGTGTCCAGGAACCTCTCCCATTTATACTGCCAATGGTAAATAGCACTGCTTTTCTCTGTAGGTGACATGGCGCTGTATCTGTGAAAAAAACCCCGAAAGAAATGATATTGGATAAGGCTGAGAAATGTTTCTCTACTGAGAATCAACAATGGTATGCTGGATAACTATACTACACAGTAGTGAAGTGGACGTAAAAACTACTCAAATCACAAACAGAATTATCATGTCTTTTTAAATAACTACTCAAACCACAAACACAATTATCATGTCTTTTTATGCAACTGACTGCAGAACATGTATGCTTCAGCTGGGAGGATAAGTCAAGTGGTTAACAATCTGGCCTTCCATGCATTCGATCCCTGAAGTCGTCATAAGCACGGAATATTCAGAGAAAGTGTTTTTTCCCAGCCGACACAACTCCAAAACCCAAATGGAGTATAAAATAATCTGGGGTGAGTGATGTGGAAACTGTTCAGTAGCATTCAAGTGAGGTGGCATTATAAATGAAGCTGCTGGAAGCATGGTCTCACTAGCAATAGAACACAGGGAGATATTAGCCAGGTGGCATAGGACTAGTAATTAGCGCCTGATAAAGCAGGTCCTGTGAATTCCTCAGAATTATATTGATTAAAGTATATGTTAATTGTATTAATTTTATACATTGTATATCTAAGTATTGTAAAGTGCTTTAGGGGCTTATGTTAGCTAGATAGGGCACTATATCAAATGTTGTATATTTCGTTTTTTTTTTATCTTTCACTTAGCTCATTTAATGTAGAGCTGTGGACTAAAGTAATTATTTCCCATTTCACGTACGATACGGTACATCTTTATTGGATAAATAATATCTGTGTGTTAGAAACATTATATTTGCATTTACAAGAATCTGGAGGGGTGTTACAGTGATCCATTGAAGGTAAAAAAAGGAACCTAGATGAGAAGTCACAACTGAAACGACAGGAACAATTGTTTCTCCGCTCAATTTTCCTAGATTTTGCTGTTCCTGCTTTGACTACATGTATATCCATGCATGATTACTTCCTCTCTTGTTCAGCAAGTGAGGCTGATGTCTGCACCTTACGACATGACACAGCAATATCTTGTACAAAGAAAACTGAAAGTAACTCTTTCCTATAGGAAAGAACAAATCTCCCTATATCATGTACGGAGAAAACTGAAAGTAAACCTTTCCTATAGGAAAGAACAAATCTCCATAAGTGCCCTGTAACTTACTCTAGTGAATTAATGGCAAACTTTTTCAGCATTGCCAAATCAGCATCAGCTCCGGCCAGACCCATGAACGCCATGTAGAAGTCGTACGATAGTCCACGGGCCCCCCACACTGAGGGGTCGTCAGCACTGATTACTATTGGGAAATCCTGCGCGATGAGGCTGGCTGCAGGATGATTCCGCAGGTCATCCAATAGTTTCAAAACCTGGGGAAAATAGAAAGTTCCGGCAATTTAAAGGAAATAAGAAGCTGATGAAATCTAGTGCTAAGCTGTCAAATAACAGTGGTCAGAGCATTTGAGTATTGGGAAAATGCTTACTTTTGTGCAAGAAAAGACATGAAACACCAAATACAGATTTATGGGGAACGCAAATTCAGTAATTTAGTACAATATACATGCAATAAAGAGACAACTGAAAAAAATATATAAGCGTTTTCTTATATGTTCTTAACAAATATATCAAATATATGTGGTTGATTTATGACATGCTTACTTTTTTAATCTATTGAAATTGTTCTAAATTTGGTTATATATTTAAGGATTAACTTTCTATTTTGTTTAGGTTATCGGGGGATAACTACAATGGAAAACGTGTAAATTCAATAACCGGCAAAGACGGTTATGTATAATTTACCCGTTTTCCATTATAGTTATCCCCCAATAACCTAAACAAAATAGGAAGTTTATCCTTATATTTACAGTATCTTTCTGTGAAATGTTCATAACTATTTTGTTCATTATAGTCAAATCTTCGGACACAGATTTCAAAATTAATAAACGTGGGAACGTTTCAATAAATGTAACAGCATGAAATTTGCCAGCTCCGCCTATGTTAGTTGTTGGTGACGTCACACAATTGTGTTTCAAACTGTAGGATTTGCATAACTCCGCCCACATGAATTGTTGTCGACGTCATAGAAATTTGTCACGTGTTTGACTACAGTTATGCAGTGATAATGATAGTCTGTTGAGTAATGGTTATCAAGTGAATGTCAGTGAAGACTGTAAATATTTGAATATATATATACTTACCCGGTACGATATTAAATATATACTTACCTGGTTAGATATTTATTATGCATTAACCTGGTAAGATATATGTTAACTTCTAACCAGGATATAGCTTTTTTAAAACTTCTAACTAGTTTAGATATTTGCTAACTACTGACCTGGTTAAATATTTGTTTAGTACTTACTTAGTTAGATATTTGTTTAGTATTAACCTGGTTACCGGTAGATATTTGTTAAGTATTAACCTGGTTAGATACAAAATGTATTTGTTTAGTAACTTACCTGGTTAGATATGGGATTAACCTCTACAGCTATTCCCTTATTCTTGACTAACTGCATCATCTCTGGGTGTTTAGTTAATGCGTAGCCGTGACCGATACGACTTGTATTAAGGAGGACAGCATCTATGAGGTTGTTGTCTGTGGGTGTCCCCTCCCAGTCTGTAAATGTCATTTAAAGGTTAATGCAATATGAACTCCACATCAAGGACATGTAGAGTAAAGATGGGAAAATATTGCAAAGCAAACAAAAGGTTCAACAACAGTCAGAGCAAAAATACTTCGTTTAGACATGAAACAAGTGTATGTAACAGAAGTTTAAAGACATTGATTAAAACTAACAAACCAAAAATTGTTCTACAGATTTACTTCAAAATTACAACCCAGCTGCTATTCTGTCAGGCAAAAAAATAACAAAAATGCATATTGCAGGTTTCCCAACCCTAATTAGATAGTAATTTGTTCCAAATATTGTCAAATCATAATGAACAGACTTCAGGATCCTGTATACTGTAAATATGTTACAATATAGTGTTGAACAGTATGTTCAGTAATTATCTCCCCTTGATATAGTGTTTGACTGTTCATTAATTATCTCCCCTTGGTATTAAATTAGACAGTATGTTCAGTTATCTCCCCTTTATATAGTGTTGGCCAGATGTACCACAGTTTTCATTGACAAGGTAGCTGAAACATTTTGCAGTGCTATGGTAACAGCCTGAAGGTCTGAGGGTTGGAATCTTTAATATTTTTCAGAAAAGTTCTGCATACTGATTTTCCTTCTCAGAAATGATTTATCAATATGTTCAGTTATGCAGTATTGACAATGGTATATGAATAAGGATCTTTATACAATCAAATCATTGGTTAATTTGATAACATACCTGTCTCCCCTGCATGGAAGAAGTATGGTAATTTGATGTGTTGCTGTGAAGGATAGAGGAGGGCACTAAGGTAGTCAATGAGAGGTATGCCGGGGTCCTCCTGTCCCACTAGATCATAGCCAGCAAATAACTGGGGGTACTGTTGTAACATCGCTATAGACTCCTTCACCTGCTGTAGCACCTCACTGGTGTTCACAAATCTGAAGGACAAAGTAAGTTATACAAATCCAAGGCCAAAGATATCACTTATTTGTGAAGCATAAAAACCCTCAATTTATGGAAAATTATCTTGGTCTTAGGGTTAACTTCATTAATTTGTCTGTAGTGCGCCAACCATCCATGTTTACATTCCGTATTCCATTTATGCAATTACCGTAATTGACCCATGTTGTGATTTTAAGTTGTACAGGTATTTTGTGGTGTCTTGCTCGCTACGTATGTGGAAACGTTGGTATCCCATACAGTGGTTATTGGTCAGTATAACGTCAAATGGTGTATGTGTTTTTATTGGTCCATTCTGAGTAGTCAGTTTTGGTGCATGTCCCTTTAGGATTTATTGGGCTAAGAAATCATGCTGGTACCCCTTGAGGACTACTAGGTCACAGACAGAATGGTTAAATGTAAGTGTTCCTTTGTCTTTGCGTAATATCCTATGCAAACATTATGTATTATATACGAGTGACTCTAAGATTTGGTATGTGTGGATGATTTATTAGTTGTTTAATTAAAACGAAATCATATACATGTATAATGTAGCATTTCTTATGTTTCTAAACAAATATACTGTAGTAATAATGGTACAATGTTTTTAATTTGATATTGATAAATAAGTAAAATTGGATAAAGTTACTCAGGTTTTATACATTACAGTATCTTGAATACGTCTTTGAGTTTTGGGGAATCGTCATATAAGTTTTAGCCAAAGCTTTGTGCTACACACAGGTATGCTATATAGTATTTTTATTTATGTGAAAATATATACATTGTTATGAGAAGGCATAATTACAAAGCTTGATTATTATCTGTAAATTAAGTATATTGTTCGGTAAGAGTTATTTCCCTTGTTAACGTAATGCAATAGATATATGTGTGACTGTAGCTTGTACTTTGTACTTATTTCAGGGTTCTATGGTTTTACATCCACCTAAGGTGACCTCGAATAAATGACAGTGAACCAAACCCAGAGGAGTTGTTTTAATATTTCAACACAACAAAACCATATCTACTACATTCGTACAGATAGGGGACACAAAATGAAAATCTAAATTATACTTCTGTAAACCAACTTATTGTCGCGGCGACTTAATTTTGCTTTTTTCACATGAAATGACTGTTTCCCGGCGCTTTAATTTCGCAATATCCTTTGTACAGTATAGTACAGTACTCCTACATTTGGCATACCTCTGATTGAAATTATTTCAGAGCCATTAATTTTCATGAATTTTAATCACCCCCCAAAATATGCAAAAATCAATTGCACACGAAAATAAGTTGATTTACCGTATACACGTACAGACTTGGTACAAAGTACAGGCTGTAATACAAGCTGTAGCACGGCACTAAATATCAGTTATGATAAGGATCCTCTAGATAAACATACAGAATTAACATCTGTTACACAAAACAAACATCAGTACAGCATCCAAACTTCCATATCTGAATATCTGCCTCAAATGGATAGATAAAATATTTTAAAGGTTCATTTATTGCTTCTTTACTTCCCATTGATGCTGGTCTGAACAGAACATCTGGTAACATAGAGCTATCTATTTGATATAGCGCCCTATCTAGCTTACATAAGCTACTCCAAAGTTCCATATCTGAATATCTTCCTCCAATGGAGTGATAAAATACTTTAAATGTTCATTTATTACTATTACACTTCCAACTGATGCTGGTCTAAACAGAACATCTGGTAACATGGGATACATATATCTAGCTTACATCAGCTATTCAAAAGTGATTAACTGTACATATTAACATGGAGCTATCTAGCTTACATCAGCTACTCTAAAGTGATTAACTGTACATATTAACATGAAGCTATCTAGCTTACACCAGCTACTCGAAAGTGATTTACAGTACATAGATGATTTTTACACAATCAATACAACCAACACATACAGTTCTATCAAACAATAATTCATTGGAGTTCAACTTCTTGTCCTATACCACCTGGCTAATATCTCCCTATGCGTGTATATATCCATGTGTGCTGGAAATGTATTGTGTCCTTCCGGTAGTGGGACTGTGCTTCCAACAGCATCTTTTATAGTACCACTTCACTTGAATAGTACAGAACACATACCGCAACAACGATAAATCAAATCGAAAACTATAGGCCAACAAGTGGGCTTTTATTGTTCATGTGCATTCATTTCTCACTTATGACCTTCAAGGGTATAGCCATGGTCTAATGCATCAGTATAGGCTAAAAAGAATCACTGGACTACTTATTGTAAACTAATAGAATCACTGGACTACTTGGTGTAGGCTAAATAGAATCAATGGACTACTTGGTGTAGGCTAAATAGAATCACTGGACTACTTGTTGTAGACTAAATAGAATCACTGGACTACTTATTGTATACTAATAGAATCACTAGACTACTTGGTGTAGGCTAAATAGAATCACTGGATTACTTGGTGTAGACTAAATAGAATCACTGGACTACTTGTTGTAGGTTAAATAGAATCACTGGACTACTTAGTGTAGGCTAAATAGAATCACTGGACTACTTGGTGTAGGCTAAATAGAATCACTGGATTACTTGGTGTAGACTAAATAGAATCACTGGACTACTTGTTGTAGGTTAAATAGAATCACTGGACTACTTAGTGTAGGCTAAATAGAATCACTGGACTACTTGTTGTAGGCTAAATAGAATCACTGGACTACTTGTTGTAGGTTAAATAGAATCACTGGACTACTTGGTGTAGGTTAAATAGAATCACTGGACTACTTGTTGTAGACTAAATAGAATCACTGGACTACTTGTTGTAGGTTAAATAGAATCACTGGACTACTTAGTGTAGGCTAAATAAAATCACTGGACACTTGTTGTAGACTAAATAGAATCACTGGACTACTTGTTGTAGGTTAAATAGAATCACTGGACTACTTGGTGTAGGTTAAATAGAATCACTGGACTACTTGTTGTAGACTAAATAGAATCACTGGACTACTTGTTGTAGACTAAATAGAATCACTGAACTACTTAGTGTAGGCTAAATAGAATCACTGGACACTTGTTGTAGACTAAATAGAATCACTGGACTACTTGGTGTAGGTTAAATAGAATCACTGGACTACTTAGTGTAGGCTAAATAGAATCACTGGACTACTTGGTGTAGGTTAAATAGAATCACTGGACTACTTGTTGTAGGTTAAATAGAATCACTGGACTACTTAGTGTAGGCTAAATAGAATCACTGGACTACTTGTTGTAGACTAAATAGAATCACTGGACTACTTAGTGTAGGCTAAATAGAATCACTGGACTACTTGGTGTAGGCTAAATAGAATTACTGGACTACTTAGTGTAGACTAAATAGAATCACTGGACTACTTGGTGTAGACTAAATAGAATCACTGGACTACTTGTTGTAGACTAAATAGAATCACTGGACTACTTGGTGTAGATAAAATAGAATCACTGGACTACTTGGTGTAGGCTAAATAGAATCACTGGACTACTTGGTGTAGACTAAATAGAATCACTGGACTACTTGGTGTAGTCTAAATAGAATTACTGGACTACTTAGTGTAGACTAAATAGAATCACTAGACTACTTGGTGTAGACTAAATAGAATCACTGGACTACTTGTTGTAGACTAAATAGAATCACTGGACTATTTGTTGTAGGTTAAATAAAATCACTGGACACTTGTTGTAGACTAAATAGAATCACTGGACTACTTGGTGTAGGTTAAATAGAATCACTGGACTACTTGTTGTAGACTAAATAGAATCACTGGTCTACTTGTTGTAGACTAAATAGAATCACTGGACTACTTGTTGTAGGTTAAATAAAATCACTGGACACTTGTTGTAGACTAAATAGAATCACTGGACTACTTGGTGTAGGTTAAATAGAGTCAATGGACTACTTGGTGTAGACTTAATAGAATCACTGGACTACTTGGTGTAGACTAACTAGAATCACTGGACTACTTGTTGTAGACTAAATAGAATCACTGGACTACTTGTTGTAGACTAAATAGAATCACTGGACTACTTGGTGTAGACTAAATAGAATCACTGGACTACTTGGTGTAGGTTAAATAGAATCCCTAGATTTCATTTTATGACTCCGAAGTCATCACTTTTGGAGAAGATTTATCAACATATTGCCACTTTTATTTAGATTCAACTTCGTGATACATTCTACCTTTAAACCTGTTTGATACCATTTTACACGGTAGTTTTCTCCAATGATATATCACCTCTAAAGACATCTCCGGTGTTGATGGGTCTTCAAGCATGTGATATTGAATATAATACACCATATTTTAATTTAAAAGCTGGCCTTATTAAATTTTGCAACAGGCACATGAAGAAGGTCTAGACTATTAATTTGAATAAAAAGGATTGACCATCATTAGGTTTTTACTCCAGTTAAGAATGTATCCTTAACTGAAGTAAAAATCTAGTGAAGCTAACTCCAGTTAAGGATTTATTTACACTTACATGATCCCACACCTGATGATGTGACTCCAGATATAGACAATACACCTTACCTCGAACCAGATCTTATGATGCGGGCACCTGTAAAATCTGGGAAGTCCTTTAAAAACTGGTCAAGATTCTGTTTGTAAGCCTCCATCACCCATGTCCTGTTGTCAATAGTACTGCCATCTAAATTGTACACCTGGCATAGGATACAAGAATCATTGCCATTGGTCAATACAGGATACAAGAATCACTGTCATTGGTTAATACAGAATACAAGAAACATTGTCATTGGTCAATACAGAATACAAGAAACATTGTCATTGGTCAATACAGGATATAAGAAGCATTGTCATTGGTTAATACAGAATACAAGAAACATTGTCATTGGTCAATACAGGATACAAGAAACATTGTCATTGGTCAATACAGGATACAATAATCACTGTCATTGGTTAATACAGAATACAAGAAACATTGTCATTGGTCAATACAGGATACAAGAAACATTGTCATTGGTCAATACAGGATACAAGAAGCATTGTCATTGGTCAATACAGAATACAAGAAACACTGTCATTGGTCAATACAGGACACAAGAAACATTGTCATTGGTCAATACAGTATACAAGAAACATTGACATTGGTCAATACAAGATACAAGAAGCATTGTCATTGGTCAATACAGGAAACAAGGATCATTGTCATTGGTCAAAATGGGATACAAGGATCATCAGCATTGGTCAATATCTGGGATACAAGGAGTAATGTCATTAGTCAATACATGTCCCATGTGTACATTTGTACTTGTTGAAAGTTTTTAAGTTGCATATCCATGATCATATTGCTGGTATAAAGTTTTGATAAATAAATATTACATGTAACTTTCATAAAATTGTTCTATGGATTTTTTCAGACTTCTCTAAACAAAATTACCACAGGTAGCAGTGCCCTAGTTTCCAAATATTGAACATTATCCTCATGAAATTCTTTCAAGGACTCGTAAAAGTATTTTCCAAACACAGGTGCGTAATTGATGAGTCCGTTGGCTACATCAAGGAGTCGAAGGAACTCCTTCCAAACGACGTCTATGGTGGGGTAGGTCTTTACAGGATCAGGCACGACCAGGGACATACTGTTATACAACCTACAACATGTCAACACAATACCTCAAATTACCTCCCCTTCCATCGTCGGAAACTCACTGTACACTTCTCTGACGTTTGCATCCCGTGGGCCAGAATCGGTGTAAACCTTCGTTTCCCAGAATAGAAGTTTATTCAGAGATTTTGACCAATCAGAATGGTCATTTCTTGTGACACTCTGTTAGATCATTTTACTGTGACCACGACCAGTATATTTCTGTAGGCATGACGCCGATGTCAATCGCTGTATAGCAGGACCTTATATTTTAATCACAATCGACACAATTATAATTAACACAATAGACAGATTTTGTTGACAGGCGGTGCTACAAATGAAACGGGATCCAGTGGCTTGATGTCCCAGCTGTATGTAATCGCTAATAAAGCTATCGATATGATTGGTTACTATTTTAGTACGAAAACGAGAGTTTCTTTCCATTTTAGCCCACAGGATGCAAACGTCAGAGAAGTGTACCGTGGGTTTCCGATGATGCTCACCTTCCACCTCAAACAAACTTTCACCTCAAGTGGAAGATCTTTTAAATAATACATGTTGAATTGATAATAATGATGATGATATATGTAGTGTATCTACAAGGAGGTACATTTTTTGTTAACAACCTTAAGAATGACAATATCTTCTAGATTGTGACAATAACTTTACCAGGTGAATGTCATCAGGGCCTAATGCTACAGTTCAATCCAAATATTTTTCATCATATGGTATAGTAATACCACTCTTCTAAATGGGGTTGTCATTCATTTTGGCTATGAATCCCATGGATTGATTGTCAACATCATAAGGACATGATATCATAATTGTTACATTGAATACCAATGGCCTTCTTTATCTATGACTTTTCTTTCCATAGAACAAGCATGCACATGTATACACAATACGTACATTTTAATATTTGAACCAAAAGCTGAATAATGATTCATGCAATTATAATTTAGGTTTTTCATAAGATACAGATTTCAGGAATGGTAAATATTTAAAGTGCACTTCACTTGATTTGCTTCTGTCCAGTTGGCATTCATTTGCCTATGAATGCCAAATTAATCAGTTCAAAGCCGAAACAGTTCAAATTTTTATGATGAGAGAAAGGAATATATAACACTGAAAATTTTGGAAGGCTGTATACTTACATTATGTCAAACTGTTCGGTATTTGGAGCATTCTTTCGCTCTGTAGCGATCAATTTCCATGGGCAACCTGGTACAAAAGGGAAAAAAGTATGGTATGTGGAGTATATCTAAATGTAAATCGTAAATCAATATTCTGAATCATTAATTTTAGGCATGAAATATTATTTAGATGCATTCACTTCAAGAATTGGCATTAATTAACATGCGGGCACCAAAAGACATAAAATTTACATATTTAATTACTGTAACATTATCTAGGAAGTCTCCACGATTTAAATTAAAGAAAACTTCTACATGATCTCTAGCTTAAATATTTACTTCTAAACTACAAAGAAAAATTCTTTTAAATATTTATATTGAAACTGATAAAATTGTTTAATGATTTCTGTCTACCTGGATTTGAAGGAGGAGTCTGAAAGAAGTGGAACTGAATATGGTTGTTTTGATCCGTACACATGTAGCAATGATCCATGTAGGTGACAGTCTTCACGAGCCAGGTGATGTCAGCCATGGAGCAGTCGTGTAGATGGAGGGCCCCTCCTACAACACATAAAGTGTATCAATAATTGTTGTCAATAGACATAAACACCCATATAGTCAAATTTATAGTGTTAGTACTTGTAAACTGCTACAGCATCATGGTCATTTCAGGGTGTCATAGATGTAAACCCTAGAAACCTCTCCCTCATTCCACATTTCGAATGAGGGAGATTTCTCTCGTTCTACATTCCCAATGATGGAGATCTCCCTAACTTCACATTTCCAATGATGGACATTTCCCTCATTACATATTTCCAATGAGGGAGACCTCCCTCACTTCACATTTCCAATGAGGGAGACCTCCCTCACTTCACATTTCCAATGATGGAGATCTCCCTCACTTCACATTTCCAATGAGGGAGACCTCCCTCACTTCACATTTCAAATGATGGACACCTCCCTAACTTCACATTTCCTATGATGGAGATCTCCCTTACTTCACATTTCCAATGAGGAAGATCTCCCTAACTTCACATTTCAAATGATGGGGATCTCCCTCACTTCACATTTCAAATGATGGACACCTCCCTAACTTCACATTTCCAATGATGGAGATCTCCCTAACTTCACATTTCCAATGATGGAGATCTCCCTAACTTCACAATTCAAATGGGGGGGGGGGGGGGGGGGGTCTCCCTCATTCCACATTTCCAATGATGGACATTTCCCTCATTCCAAATTTCAAATGAGGGAGATCTCCTTCATTCCACATTTCCAATGAGGGGGATTTTCATTTTTCCACATTTCAAATGAGGGACTGGGAGATCTCCTTTTTCTATATTTCCAATGATGGGGATCTCCCTCATTCCACATTTCCAATCAGGGAGAAAGTGCATGAAATGGGACTGAAACTGCATTGCTCAATTTGTCTTTCCCATTTTATGTATCATAATAACTTATATTTTAGTAATCAGTTGTTTAAGACACACCCGTTATGGTCATTACACACACCCTGTAATAATGACCACAGGATATATATTTTGAGGTTGTGTGAGTTTGGACTCAAATGAGGAAGATTGGTAAATATTTATCAAAATGAGGGAGTCCCCCTCCTAAAGAGGGAGAGTTAGCAGGTTTGGGTTGGGTTATATTATTAACTAAGTATACAGTGTCAGTTGCAGGTTAATTATATTCCCCCAGCATATCATAACCTCTATCATATCATTACCTCTATCACATCATTACCTCTATCACATCATTACCTCTATCACATCATTACCTCTATCACATCATTACCTCTTTCACATCATTACCTCTATCACATCATTACCTCTATCACATCATTACCTCTATCACATCATTACCTCTATCACATCATTACCTCTATCACATCATTACCTCTATCACATCATTACCTCTATCATATCATTACCTCTATCATATCATTACCTCTATCACATCATTACCTCTATCACATCATTACCTCTATCACATCATAACCTCTATCACATCATTACCTCTATCACATCATTACCTCTATCACATCATTACCTCTATCACATCATTACCTCTATCACATCATTACCTCTATCACATCATTACCTCTATCACATCATTACCTCTATCACATCATTACCTCTATCACATCATTACCTCTGTCACATCATTACCTCTATCACATCATTACCTCTATCACATCATTACCTCTATCACATCATTACCTCTGTCACATCATTACCTCTATCACATCATTACCTCTATCACATCATTACCTCTATCACATCATTACCTCTATCACATCATTACCTCTATCACATCATTACCTCTATCACATCATTACCTCTATCACATCATTACCTCTATCACATCACCTCTATCATATCATTACCTCTATCACATCATTACCTCTATCACATCATTACCTCTATCACATCATTACCTCTATCACATCATTACCTCTATCACATCATTACCTCTATCACATCATTACCTCTATCACATCATTACCTCTATCACATCATTACCTCTATCACATCATTACCTCTATCACATCATTACCTCTATCACATCATTACCTCTATCACATCATTACCTCTATCACATCATTACCTTTATCACATCATTACCTTTATCACATCATTACCTCTATCACATCATTACCTCTATCACATCATTACCTCTATCACATCATAACCTCTATCACATCATTACCTCTATCACATCATTACCTCTATCACATCATTACCTCTATCACATCATTACCTTTATCACATCATTACCTCTATCACATCATTACCTCTTTCACATCATTACCTCTTTCACATCATTACCTCTATCACATCATTACCTCTATCACATCATTACCTCTATCACATCATTACCTCTATCACATCATTACCTCTATCACATCATTACCTCTTTCACATCATTACCTCTATCACATCATTACCTCTATCACATCATTACCTCTATCACATCATTACCTCTATCACATCATTACCTCTATCACATCACCTCTATCATATCATTACCTCTATCACATCATTACCTCTTTCACATCATTACCTCTATCACATCATTACCTCTATCACATCATTACCTCTATCACATCATTACCTCTTTCACATCATTACCTCTATCACATCATTACCTCTATCACATCATTACCTCTATCACATCATTACCTCTATCACATCATTACCTCTATCACATCATTACCTCTTTCACATCATTACCTCTTTCACATCATTACCTCTATCACATCATTACCTCTATCACATCATTACCTCTATCACATCATTACCTCTATCACATCATTACCTCTATCACATCATTACCTCTATCATATCATTACCTCTATCATATCATTACCTCTATCACATCATTACCTCTATCACATCATTACCTCTATCACATCATTACCTCTATCACATCATTACCTCTATCATATCATTACCTCTATCACATCATTACCTCTATCACATCATTACCTCTATCACATCATTACCTCTATCACATCATTACCTCTATCATATCATTACCTCTATCACATCATTACCTCTATCATATCATTACCTCTGTCACATCATTACCTCTATCACATCATTACCTCTATCACATCATTACCTCTATCACATCATTACCTCTATCACATCATTACCTCTATCATATCATTACCTCTATCACATCATTACCTCTATCATATCATTACCTCTGTCACATCATTACCTCTATCACATCATTACCTCTATCATATCATTACCTCTATCACATCATTACCTCTATCATATCATTACCTCTATCACATCATTACCTCTATCACATCATTACCTCTATCACATCATTACCTCTATCACATCATTACCTCTATCACATCATTACCTCTATCAAATCATTACCTCTATCATATCAATACCTCTATCATATCATTACCTCTATCACATCATTACCTCTATCACATCATTACCTCTATCACATCATTACCTCTATCACATCATTACCTCTATCACATCATTACCTCTATCATATCATTACCTCTATCATATCATTACCTCTATCACATCATTACCTCTATCACATCATTACCTCTATCACATCATTACCTCTATCACATCATTACCTCTATCATATCATTACCTCTATCACATCATTACCTCTATCATATCATTACCTCTATCACATCATTACCTCTATCACATCATTACCTCTATCACATCATTACCTCTATCATATCATTACCTCTATCACATCATAACCTCTATCACATCATAACCTCTATCACATCATTACCTCTATCACATCATTACCTCTATCACATCATTACCTCTATCATATCATTACCTCTATCACATCATTACCTCTATCATATCATTACCTCTATCACATCATTACCTCTATCACATCATTACCTCTATCACATCATTACCTCTATCACATCAGGATTGATATGTCAATTGTTTCAGCTCTTTTCAAAATATGTTCTTGTTCATTTACAAGTAAAACAGAAAATCTGCTATGATTTCAACATGTTATAGGTTGATTTTCATCATTTTTCATTATACATGTACATCTTGTACATTGTATTATCATTAAAATTGAACATCAAAGTGAAAAGTTAGCAATTCTTTTCATAATAATATGTACTTATGTATACATCTTGTGTGATTCAGTTAAATAAACACATACAAATATACATGTGTACCATTTAATATGTCAGTATAGTCTAACCAGATTGACCTGTCGTGTTGGACTTTGTTTAGCATATTTATTACGGTCGAGTCTATATTCATTTAGGGGAAATAAGTGCGTTGTATGTGTATATTTGTTACACTTTCAAAATGATGTACGCTTATGTCGGCATTGCAGATCAGTCGTGTGGACTAAGTGGATAGGTTACAGACCTCTTAAGGAACTACCCATTTTGCATATTCCAACGAAAGGTCAACGCGAACAGGTCATTCTGGTTTGCCTATATGTATCAATACATTCAAGAACATTAGGAAAATCTAAATATTCAATCTGTGGGTTCAGTTTTTCCTCAGAACCTGCTTTCAACACATATATGATAGAGACTATACATCAGTATTTGACAACTTGATCTTTTTCAAAGAGGGAGTCACTTCCACAATATTTTCATCCAATTCATCTAATGAACTATTCCAATACAAGATCTAATCAGTCTGTGACATTAACATTTTCAAGCACTAGTCCGGACAAGCAAAATGCAGTGTTTATTATGACAAATATATTGAAATTCAAATGAATTTCAAGGAATTTCCACCAGTCCAAACCAAAATTTACTAGTCCTGGGCAAAGGACTAGTGGCTAACATTGCAGACTGTCTAATGACATGATTTCAATGAAAACTGAAGAGAGCCATTCTTCTAGTGCTTATATTAACCTAGTATGTGTACTTCATGATGTTCTCCCTGACACCAGATGGCTGGTGTCCACACTTTATCACTCCAAGGTCGTCTAGTGCTGATATAAGGGCAAGATAGACAGATAGTCACTGTCTGTGAACAAAGCATTGGTGATTAGAACAACAAACTTTAGTTATCTTCTTATGGTACAGTCAATTTGAAATATTCAAATGTTTCTGTCAGATTTTGTCATTTCATTTTTCTCTGTTCTCGACTCCAAGGTCAAACCCCAATCCCATTGTTTACTCCAGTCACCTAAGGTACAGAGACAGCTTAGATACCTAGGACCTACCCCAATCCCATTGTATACTCCAGTCACCTAAGGTACAGAGTCAGCTTAGATACCTAGGACCGACCCCAATCCCATTGTTTACTCCAGTCACCTAAGGCACAGAGTCAGCTTAGATACCTAGGACCAACCCTAATCCCATTGTTTACTCCAAACCAGTCACCTAAGGTACAGAGTCAGCTTAGATACCTAGGACCAACCCCAATCCCATTGTTTACTCCAGTCACCTAAGGTACAGAGTCAGCTTAGATACCTAGGACCTACCCCAATCCCATTGTTTACTCCAGTCACCTAAGGTACAGAGTCAGCTTAGATACCTAGAACCAACCCTAATCCCATTGTTTACTCCAGTCACCTAAGGTATAGAGTCAGCTTAGATACCTAGGACCCACCCCAATCCCATTGTTTACTCCAGTCGCCTAAGGTACAGAGTCAGCTTAGATACCTAGGACCGACTCTAATCCCATTGTTTACTCCAGTCAGTCACCTAAGGTACAGAGTCAGCTTAGATACCTAGGACCCACCCCAATCCCATTGTTTACTCCAGTCGCCTAAGGTATAGAGTCAGCTTAGATACCTAGGACCAACCCCAATCCCATTGTTTACTCCAGTCACCTAAGGTACAGAGTCAGCTTAGATACCTAGGACCAAACCCAATCCCATTGTTTACTCCAGTCACCTAAGGTACAGAGTCAGCTTAGATACCTAGGACCAACCCCAATCCCATTGTTTACTCCAGTCACCTCAGGTACAGAGTCAGCTTAGATACCTAGGACCTACCCCAATCCCATTGTTTACTCCAGTCGCCTAAGGTACAGAGTCAGCTTAGATACCTAGGACCAACCCCAATCCCATTGTTTACTCCAGTCACCTAAGGTACAGAGTCAGCTTAGATACCTAGGACCTACCCCAATCCCATTGTTTACTCCAGTCACCTAAGGTACAGAGTCAGCTTAGATACCTAGGACCAACCCCAATCCCATTGTTTACTCCAGTCACCTAAGGTACAGAGTCAGCTTAGATACCTAGGACCAACCCCAATCCCATTGTTTACTCCAGTCACCTAAGGTACAGAGTCAGCTTAGATACCTAGGACCTACCCTAATCCCATTGTTTACTCCAGTCACCTAAGGTACAGAGTCAGCTTAGATACCTAGGACCAACCCCAATCCCATTGCTTACTCCAGTCAGTCACCTAAGGTACAGAGTCAGCTTAGATACCTAGGACCAACCCCAATCCCATTGTTTAATCCAGTCACCTAAGGTACAGAGTCAGCTTAGATACCTAGGACCAACCCCAATCCCATTGTTTACTCCAGTCACCTAAGGTACAGAGTCAGCTTAGATACCTAGGACCAACCCCAATCCCATTGTTTACCCCAAACCAGTCATCTAAGGTACAGAGTCAGCTTAGATACCTAGGACCAACCCCAATCCCATTGTTTACTCCAGTCACCTAAGGTACAGAGTCAGCTTACATGTAGATACCTAGGACCTACCCCAATCCCATTGTTTAATCCAGTCACCTAAGGTACAGAGTCAGCTTAGATACCTAGGACCAACCCCAATCCCATTGTTTACTCCAGTCAGTCACCTAAGGTACAGAGTCAGCTTACATGTAGATACCTAGGACCTACCCCAATCCCATTGTTTACTCCAGTCACCTAAGGTACAGAGTCAGCTTAGATACCTAGGACCTACCCCAATCCCATTGTTTACTCCAGTCACCTAAGGTACAGAGTCAGCTTAGATACCTAGGACCAACCCCAATCCCATTGCTTACTCCAGTCAGTCACCTAAGGTACAGAGTCAGCTTAGATACCTAGGACCAACCCCAATCCCATTGTTTAATCCAGTCACCTAAGGTACAGAGTCAGCTTAGATACCTAGGACCAACCCCAATCCCATTGTTTACTCCAGTCACCTAAGGTACAGAGTCAGCTTAGATACCTAGGACCAACCCCAATCCCATTGTTTACCCCAAACCAGTCATCTAAGGTACAGAGTCAGCTTAGATACCTAGGACCAACCCCAATCCCATTGTTTACTCCAGTCACCTAAGGTACAGAGTCAGCTTACATGTAGATACCTAGGACCTACCCCAATCCCATTGTTTAATCCAGTCACCTAAGGTACAGAGTCAGCTTAGATACCTAGGACCAACCCCAATCCTATTGTTTATTGATTGATTTCCTATGGTTGGTTATAGAGAAGTCGTTTAAAAAATTGTTGACGGACGGCAGACAGACGGACATTGCGGTATGGCATTAGCTCACCTCGGTCCTTTGGACCAGGTGAGCTGACCAGTCACCTAAGGTACAGAATCAGCTGAAGTGGCTTTTATAAACTTTATTCATTTTGCAAAAATTATAAAAAGAAGTTATACAACTTATATCAATCACCCGTTGGCCTGGATGTTAGCGTGTGAGGGGTCTTATTGATAGAGGAAACTTGAGTACCTGGATAAAACCCCCATGGTCAGGCAGGTGACCCCATATCTTTTCACGTCTGGTCAGGGAAGAGAACCTCAGCCACCTTGGTGAAATACAAGTGTCCTATCCAATGCACTACTCAACCACCCATGGTCATTAAAGCTGACCCTCCCATCATTGATTATACAAACTATTTTGTAGGCAGATTTAATTGATAAATGTCATAAAATAAACACAAAGCCTGAGGCTTCTCTGGTCATCAGATACCAAACTGAGACATTTAGACATATCGCCCCACACCAGGAATCTATATAAGATCTGTCAAAGTCTATGGGGCGCCGTTTTACTATTTATTAACAAAACTGGATGTCCAAAATTCTAATTATGGATATCCATAATTCGAATTTTGGATATCTTTAAATGCTTTGAATTAAGGATATCCTAAACTCAATTTTTGGATATTCAAAAATCATTTATTGATATCCAAAAATTTAATTTTGGATATCCATTTTTGTCAATAAATAGTAATATGGTGCATATGGGGTGCCGTTTTACTATTTATTAACACAACTGGATATCCAAAATTCTAATTATGGATATCCATAAATCATTTTTGGATATCCAAAATTCGAATTTTGGAAAACTTTAAATGCTTTGAATTTAGAATATCCAAAATTCTATTTTTGAATATCCAAATTCATTTATTGATATCCAAAAATCGAATTAAGGTCCGATATCCAAAAATGAATTATGATTAATGATTTATTACTTACATAAAAAAAATATTTTATGTTTACAGTTGGCTTGCCCCAGTTTTCCCTGCCACCAGACTTTTATGGGGTGCCGTTTTACTATTTATTAACAAAACTGGATATCCAAAATTCAAATTATGGATATCCATAATTCATTTTTGGATATCCATAATTCGATTTTTGGATATCCAAAAATCATTTATGGACATCCATATATCAAATTTTGGATATCCAAAAATAATTTAGGATATCCAAAAATAATTTAGGATATCCAAAATTATTTAATGATATCATAAATTTGAATTTTGGATATCCAGTTTTGTTAATAGTAAAACGGCGCCCAATAAAAGTCTGGTGGCAGGGAAAACTGGGGCAAGCCTAACTGTAAATGTTAAATATTTGTTTCTGTCATTAATAATGATCTAAAATCACATTTGAAATCAATCAAAGGTTTGTTTTACTGTCTTCAACACTGTACTGCTAAATAAGTGAATGGAAATTAACGATTATCTCCCCTGCAACAAGTCAAATGTTGTAGGTCGAGCACTGTTATTGTCTATACCACTTGGACTGTGGTGTACGATCATATAGGCCAACATTATCGATTTCTGATCTATGCTTTGTTATATTGATTGTTGGTCGACCTTTTATACAGATGTAGATTCTATTAAGCCTGAGTCTATATATAGATACATTTTGTATTCTACTCTCTCTATCACATGATCATGATCATGATCATTGCCTAACAACTATCGCGTCATTATAATTACCTTTTGGCATTGCCTTGATAATTTTGAAAACGTTGCTTTTTTCAATCAACTCTCTTCCGTGGAAAAAGTGAATAGAAGGAAGAAATGGTGGACCGTTTACTGTTCTAGAGCTGTTGATTTCTTTTGTTTTAGCCTCCATCAGTATCCGATTAACCTGTTGCTCACGGGGTGATAACTGTATCCTTCCTCCCACTCGCAGATTGGCTTCTGCATTCACAATTTGAGCTCTTTGTAGTAAATAAGCTGAGTTGGAGGTGTCAAATGGATAGCTAAACACATTTCCTATAGTAATCCAACAGATTGTGAATATTACAGAAGACTTCATTGTTGACGACTGACGCAGCGACAATACCGAAACTAGAAATATTGACCTACTAAGATAGCACATATATATATATATAGCTATAGTCTGTTTCAATTTTTATAACTTTATCGTCTCGTCGGCGCTATCTACATTCGTGCACGTGTATCAGTTTGATTATTTATCAAATGTACTTTTGTATCTATATAGTAATATATACATTGCCAAAATGGCAAATATACTTGATAAGATAGCGTGAGTTAATTTTAATACTGTTTTTTATGGGGCGCCGTTCTACTATTTATTAACAAAACTGGATATCAAAAATTCTAATTATGGATATCCATTATTCATTTTTGGATATCCATAATTCGAATTTATGATATCATTATATAATTTTGGATATCCTAAATTATTTTTGGATATCAGCAATTCGAATTATGGATATCCATAAGCAGGGACGTACCTCTCACATATACGTCCCTGCCATAAGTGGTTTTGGATATATCCAAAAATCGAATTATGGATATCCAAAAATACATGGAATTTTGGATATATATGAATCGTTTTTGGATATCCATAATTCGAATTTTGAATATATACATAAATCGTTTTTAGTCTATCAAAGGTGGTAATATGGTAACATTAGCTAAATCTTGCGGCATGACAAATACCAAAATCTACCCAAATCTTTACCCAAATCGTACAAGTACACCACAATTATAAGAAAACCAATAGCATTATTTATCAATTATACGCAAATTTTTTATGGTCGACGCGTTTTCTCCATGTTTTAGTGAACTAACATGAGTAAGGGTTATCTCCCCTGTATCACGCTTGGCAAAGAAATTACCAACGTATATCAGTATCTGTAATGTGCTTTAGACCTATTATAATATCAATTTGTTAAATAATATAGATAAAGAAACAATAGAAATGCAATAATCAATAGACGTTATATAATCATCACATCACCCAAATCTACTTAAACCTTACCTAAGTCTTACCCAAATCACGGACTTAAATAGTAATCTAATCTAAGTCCGTGCCCAAATCTTCACAAATCTTGCACAATTCGGTTTAATTCAATTGATAGGTGTAACGTGACATGCATAAAATAATCGTTCTATATAATAATTACTTTGATAAGTATTACGGGGCATGCATATAATGATCGCTTTAATTCAATTTATTTCAAACGTGCTTGTTAAAATCTATGACGGACAAGTATATATTTTTCGAAATTACGTATATATTTTCAAAGTTTCTGCAGTTTGTATTGTATTTTTACGATAACTTCGTCTCTTTCATATAACCTAATTGATGTTGTGACACTAATTAGGAAATAACACAAGTCTGTTATCTGGAGTCCAGCTTCATTGTGGACTGGAGCCAATATACTTGGCCGTGTCCTGGGGCTACTACAATATACGATGAACTCAGATACTGATAATGAACGTGAACAAAAGAGACCTATGCCAATCAATTAGTCCATGTTAGGTGTCAATAAACATCTTACAACATATATATATATATATAATAAATAATTCGCTAATTACGAAGGGACTCTCATACCATTCTTACATACGTAACTTTCCGCAAAACTTGAAGCGAAAATCAAGCCTAATGACTTATTATATTTATAGATTTAGTTAAGATTAGCTGATATCAGCAATATTCAAGGTGAATTCTTACGCGGTTACTGGTACAGCAGTAGTTGAAACTCGGCATTTGTAAACACGCGTCCATTTTGAACCGTCTTCTACCTTTGGTTTGTTGTTGAAGTGGGCCACACCTGAATCATTTTCAGTTCTTTGGATTTTTCTGTCAAGAGTTTCTTGTTAGTTACCGCTCAGGTTTACTTCGTTTTAGATTTATTTTTGCATGGTTATTAACTGAATTTTTTTGTCAGAATTTTTCTGAATCACGAAAAAATTCCTGAAGTTACGTATATTGGGCCTTTAAGTAAAATATACTGTTTAGAACTGCAATATATAAACTATTTTTATAATGAGAAACTTTTTGTGTGTTTTTTTTTATATTTGAGCTAGTATGTTTATAAGTATCGTTAAATTGATTACATCAGACATACCAACTACTCCATTCGATATAACATCTAAATTAGCATAACCTAAAAGATCATATATAGAAATAATATGACGTCTTTCATTTCTATATGAACTTACTAAGGACAATGAAAGAAAAAATGAATTGAATTTTCTATAAAATTACCAGATGCACAGGAACGAACCATCATTGCGTCCACCGAAGGTCGTTAGGCCATGTCAGGTCGTAAAACTCTCAAAATAAATAAATAAATATGGAACCATCATCAACCAAATGTTCTATCCATCTATCATAATTGACACAAAATGATATTTAGATTTCTAGGATTACAATTATCAAACATTTCAGAAATATTATAGTTATAGGGAATACTTTTTTTGAGTTTCGATTTAAAGCTAGAGATTGAAACAGAATTTCTTATTGAGTCTTCCAGAGAGTTCCAGTTATTCATAGCAGAAGGAAAAAACTATTTTTATAATTATTAGTTCTAGCAGTAGGTACATTAAATATTCTTTCATTTCTAAATGAATGAGATGTATTTATATTAAGGAATGGTTGTATGATGTTATAGAGATATGTAAGAGAATAGTCATTGATTATTTTAAACATACATCTAAGTGTCCTTTATCCAGTTATTATTTTCATAGCTCCAATTCGGATAGATTCAAGTAAATCATATTCATTTTTAGTGCAATTATCCCAAACTGTGATGGAATATTTTAATATTGGTCTAATGTATGATATATATATATTGTTTTAAATGTATTTGTGTCAACTATATATTTCAGAACTCTCAGTATATTCAATCTCGATGAAGCTTTATCGTAAATGTTATCAACATGATTGGACCAGGTACCTTTTTTCATTAATGTTAGTCGTAAATGTTTGGGTAGATTTGGGTAGATTTAGGTAATTCGTCGCGCCCTAACCTTGTGGTACTTTCGACCACAGTAATATCTGGTCTGCATGTTTTGGTTCCATTCTTATTCATTACATACCTAATTACAACCCGTTTTTATCAAACATTGCATATTTTCTGCATTGTATTAATTAATGATTGATTACTACTGTCACGATGAGTTTAGTCTCGGCTATTATTGCCAGAATGTAGAGCGTAGAAGCATCATACAGTTGAATTGTGCATGTATGTCATTTTGCAGCAAGACGCGTGTTGATTTTATTTTAAATATTCTGATAATGCAAGTATACTGTGCCATATTTTCACTTAAATTTCATTTTACTTATACCAGTAGATTGGTAGTTTTGATAGACGTGTCGCTACAGTCTTAATTATAGTGATGGATTGTGGATATCGAAACTTATTTTATACTATTAATGATAATTTATTCCCCCCAAAAAAACCTTTCTATGATAATCTGATATAGCCCTAAAAGGAATACATTTTCATTACATCGGCTTCATTCGGTTATAATCACAACATCAAAAAAAAAGGAAACAAGAAAAAAATATTATGTTAGTTCTTGGCTATTGATTAGCTTTGGATTTCGGCGTTGGTCACCCAATACCTAGCAAGAGTGTGAAAAGTGATATGAGTACACACATTAACAAGAGGCCCATGGGCCTAACGGTTACCGTCCTTATACTGAACTTATCATTATCTTAAACTAAGTTTGAGCTAGAAAAACTGACAGGTAAAAAAAAACTGCTTATATGTCTATATATCTCCCAAAACCATTGATTCTTGAGGTTTGAACCCAACTGAATTATTTCAAACTGGAAAGGAACAAAATATGCCCAAAAGTGTCATTTTCCTATATAAACTATAGTAAACTTCACTACCCCTCCATCAGGCCCCTAGGGGGTTATGACCATATAATTCACACTTTTGGGGCATCTTTGGCTAGGGAAGGTTCCTGCCAAAGGAGGGGGTGCCAATTTGGGCCTTCCGGTGGCTATCCCCGATAAGTTTTATTTTTTTATATATCAACACCTATGGGTCATGACATGACATGAAATTATGGTCAGGTTGGAGCGCTTTAACGAGTTATATGGGGCTCAATGCAAAGTAGGGGGTTAATTCATATTAGGCCCAATTTTGATAAAAATTACCTGATATATTTTTAATCTTTCTTCATAATGTTGATGCATTGTAACCAGTAACACTTCAATCTGATCATAAAAATATCCATGATCGAAAAGTAGGTCACAGTGACCTAGTTTTTTAATTTGCTTAATATTTCATAAATATAACATCTTTTGACCTTCAAATGAACAAAAACAATACAATCATAATATAACACGTTTTAATGAAAACAAATATGTGTTTATTACGAAAAACTGAAAAAGTAGGTGATTTTTGTTGTGTTTTTTTTTGGGGGGGGGGGGGGTTAGTATTTTTTGACAATCTAAAGTCCACTAACTCCGTTTGAAATTGTTTACATTGTGATATTCAATAACTGAACTGCATATACAAATGCATACTGCAAATAATAGAGTTATGAAATTAAGTTGTGCATATTTTACACTTGTATAGTCCTGTAAAAGATGTAGATTGATTAGGTTGCCTTACAAGCGTGAGCTGTAGGGAATTTCCCTTTAGCTCAGTCGGTAGAGCATCGGGCTGGAGAGCCAATGGTCGCGGGTTCTCGCCCCAGCGACGGCACTATCTTTATCACTTTTCCTCGTCCTATTACAGTCCTGTGCGAGTTTGTGACCAATATAATTGCTCTCCATTGACACATACCATCCGTAATTATGCTGTAAGTGGTCTTTAACCTGCAATATAGACAATTCTGAACTAGACCAACACAGTTGTTGGACTTCAGAATGTCAAAAATGCCCCGCACATCACTTACTTTTGCATTTTTTTCATAATATATTATTAATATAAAGAAAGATTTAAAAAATATCAGGTAATTTTATTAAATTTGGGCCTATTATGAATTTGACCCCAACATAACTCGTTAAGCGCTCCGACCTGACTTTAATTTCATGTCAAATTTTCAAATAAAAATTATCGGTGATAGCCACCAGAAGGCCCCAATTGGCACCCCTCCTTTTATTCAAATTGGTTCAGGGTTTTTTGAGAAGAAATCGAAAATGTAAATTGTTTAAGGACGGATGACGCACGACGACGGACCAAAGGCGATTAGAATAGGTCACTTGAGACTGAAAGTATACTTATATTATGACGTCACAGTTCAAATACGGTTTTCGGAAATGGACTATAACTACACCATAAACGACATCGGTTATATTTAGACACGGTAGTACTGTTTGATGGTTATCATCATGTCCCTGAATATGGAACATCTAACAGTTAAGAACATCAACGGTGAACTTATTGAATGATTGTGTGTTTTCAGGTAAAAGATTTGCTAGAAAAATGGTAAAGTATTGCTAAATGGATCAGTGTCAGATGCATTGCAGAAGGGAATGCAATCTTTGTTTTGCATACAGGTGAAGGTCATTCTCATTTTTGTTACGACTTTGACAATTGGCTTAAAGAATCATCTAGGTGAGCCTTTGACCAATCAAAAGATGTTTTATATTTCATTTGAAATTAAAGGCTATTGTGTCCAAAATAAACAACGTGGCACACTGCAGACGACGAAGTTGACTTAAAATCTAACTTCTTCGATAATTGTGCAAAACTGGAGATATTCAAACGAGTAGTTATTTCACTGTTGCTGAAAACGTTAAATTCAAGAATTGATGACAATCGCAAATTGAGTCGGTGAAGTTGAAGTTTCGAAGTTTCTCGTCAAAATGGCGAGCATTTTGCAAACTGTCAAAGGTTGCGTTTGGAAGGTTTGTATCTATTGACGTAATGTACTCTATGTAAACATCTTTTAAAAGTAACACAAAAAACTGCGTTTTTGACAAAACAATGAAAATGACGGTGCTCCTCTGTATCATCTTTTGTTCATAAAAGGACATTAATCCTGGATGCACATGGGACATGTATACCATATATTATATATATATTACTGTACAGTACAGTACAGAATGATAATAAGTGATAGATACCTGTATTTATATTATTGACAATATATTCAGGTATGTATCGCTAAATATATAGGTATTTACCGCTAATTTTATCATATAAGTCAATGTCCCTGAAGTTGATATGTTGATGTTTTACGTATTTAGATATAATATTAAATATATATATATATATTTAGGTCACCTTCAGCTGACGACCTGTCTGTCATCCTAAATTTAGGCCTGCTGCGCATAATGAATAGGTTATTTTGATGTACATGGATCTATTCTTAATAATCGGAAGTTTTAACTGCGTAAAATTAAAAAACCGGAATCGTATGAAATGTCTGATTCCTTATACTCCTTGAACCTTGGAGTTCAGTGTCCCGTACAGAAATCAGCATTATAGGTAGAGTCAGTGTTACTGTAGCGAAACTGAGCTGGATTGATCAACGACAAGTAGGTAGCTCAGTGGTAGAGTGTTCATGTAGATCAAGTTCTGAAGGTCCCGGGTTCAACCCCAGTCTGACTGCTACATTTTCTCTTTCTCCAAGCTGTTACAAAATTAGCGAGCTTACATGTAGCTTCGTTGCCAACCCTTGTTTAAAGCATTGGGAGTACGTGTACGCTTAGCAAGGGGATATTTTGTTTACATGTATGTATTTATCAGTTATTTTATCATTTAGTCTATACACACATATCTTATTCTCTGTGGTTATAGGTTTACATGATGGGGATATACTGTCAGTCGGCGGATCATATCTGATACAGTAGAAAAAAGGCTGACCATCCGCATCGGCCTCTTTATGAGTAATTAAGTTAACAGTATGGTGAACTAACTTTAGGCCTATACCCTCAGGGATACACCCAGTCTTGCATGAAAAAATAAGTAACAAAATCACAGATCAGTGAGATCACTAATTTGATCAAATGCTACATGTATAGATGTCCCTGAGGCCTTCTGTTATTATAGTCCTCGTATAAGCTAGTGGGGTATATATATAGCATAATGTGGTGTTTTAATGTGCATCCTTGGTGTGAGGTAGGTTACTTATATTTATTGCTCTATGTACATCAGTGATTCAAAATGGAGGCAATCGTCAGCAAAAAGCTGTTCTGTAGATGAAGACACATACTCAACTTCAAGGAGGTCACTCAGGGAGGTTATTAATAGGAGGAACATCTGTAGGTGAAGGGTGGGCAGAAAACACTCCCCTGGGGGCTACCAGATCTGACTGGCGCTGTACTGCTCACAGGGCTTTATCTAGGTAAATTGGGAAAAGGCCCCCAGAGTGAAATTGGGAAAAATCATCATTATATGATGAACTTATATCAACAAAATAGTTCCTTGAATAAAAATAATCTATATATTAAGATATATGATATCAAACTGCAAAGAATACATTGTTTTTGTCTTCAATGTGTCCAGTTTATATGTTTTCACACAACTTTCAGACTATTTAAGGAAATTACAGCTTGAAATTAGCCTAGTTACCTGTTTGGGAAAATAAATCTGAATTTGGGAAAATTGAAGCCAAAATCTCATTGGGATTGGGGCCTTATAACGGCCCTGAGAGACCCTAAAAAAAGCCCTGGCTCATGACCAAGACCTACATGTACCCTCTGTTTATGATCTTTCAAGAAGTGCACATAGCCATGGCATGATACCAGCGTGGATCCTTGTATCCCACCGTGTTGTATTTTATACAGCTATCTCTTGTGGAGGACTTTGTGGAATGCCTTGAAGGAATGTAGGAGGTCTATTTGCTCCTTGTTGTCTTTGTTCTTTGCAAGGTCTTGTACAGTGAAGATGAGTTGCTGAGAATCGCAGGATCTCTTCCGACAGGTGGCCATCTTGGAATTTAAGAGTATTAGTTTGTTATTGCTATTTCTTGACAGGAACTGGATGTATTGTTTTAAAATTTCACATGAGGGTTCTCCTTGGTCCAAAGTTGTGCATGGTTTCATTTTTGGGCTGATTAAAAAAACAATATGGTTGACAGGAGACAGGGATCAGAAAAAATGATATGGCAGACAAGCATTATCTTGGATTTTGACTGAAAGTTTGTTATAGCCATACAAGACGAATATTTGCCAAATTCATATGCATGTTCTCCTTGGTACCTAGATTTCTAATTATTTCTTGAGAAATACTGGAAAGATCTTTTTCAAATTTCATATGTAAGTTCCCTTTTTTCCCAAGATGTGTTACTTTGATTTTTTGACTAACCAGAAAACAAAATTTACATGTGACAATATTTAAAGGAAAAAGATCCAACTTTTAAAGAACAAATTAATGAAGACCATCAGTGGTGGTACCATGGTCCAAGATCCTTCTGAGATCTTGTTTTGTAATGTAGCTTGGTTTGAAGTGTAATATAATTTTGAATTAAAGTGTTGCATTATTAGTTTTAGGAGGAGATTGAAGGGAGAAAAAAACTTTAGGGAAATGCTGAAATGGGAATAAGTATTTAAAATATTGTTTCTTAACATAAACATTTAATTTCCATTTTTCCCGCAGACACCAGTGTCTGAGCAAGTTGAGATTGTCACTGATGTCAATGATATGAAAGAGGACGGAGATCAGTCTAAACAGGAGGTAGTACACAATGATGTCAAAGAAAATGAGGCCCCTAACTACGACGTAGACAAAAAGACAGACGAGATGTCAGGTAAATAAACATTACTAATGACAGATGATTGAGTAGAGCTCAAAAAGTGAAAAAGAAATAAAACTTCTCGGGTTCTTTCTCCTACTCTACAAGTCGCTGGTACTTCATACTTCATGAGTATGGGTTTACCTTAAGCTTGGTGAGGTAATGTGTCGGATATCAAAAGTAACTTGTTTTGACCTACTTTTTGGCCTTTGACCTCCATCAAAGAACAAATTTGTCCGTGCCCTGTCTCATACAATATAAGCTACTGAAAGTTCATGCTTGGGGTACCAGGGTTCACATTGGTGAAGCCGTTGAAGCACTCACATTCCGGACCGTTTTAATCAACAACTTAAATTTGAGACTGAGGCTTCTGTATAGTCCCCTAATCTAGCATTTAGCTTGTATGATGTGTTGATGAAGATTAAATAACATGAGGTACTTGCATCATATTTGGCTGTTTAGCTTTAATGGATTTATCATACCTAGTGAAATAAAGACATTTCCCAGCGAAATACAGTTTTGAAACGTATCCTTTCTTATTTTAATTAAATATTTTGAAACACTTTAACATAAAAAATACAACAGCAAGGTGGCAATGTAATACAAGGGTTTGAAGTGTAACAATTTACATCACAGTATGGTAAATCTTGAAATTGTTTTTTCAGACCCAAAGGCTCAAGGAAATCTGATCTGGAGGATGTCTTCGGGGATCTACAGCACAGCTACAGGAGCCGTGGGAATGGGTATCGGGGGTGCCAAGTGGGTCGCTAATAAAAGTTATGATGTGGGATCCTCAGCAGCAAGCTACGTCAAAGTTCCCAAATTGGCAACGTTTAAGAAAAAAGATAAAAAGGAATGACAGGCTTTTACACAAGGTTGTGTTTAACCAGCTGTACTTACTATGTTATTAACGTCTGTACTCTTCCGGTTTACATGTTATTGTCTCCCTTCTTTGATGCAAAACAATACTCAAGTTTGTGTATTGTTTTTTTCACCTAAGATATGCAATTAGTTCTTGTATGCTTGTAGGATTTGTTTTGGGAATTCAGTTGATTTATTTTGAAAAGGAAATGAAGTTGGAAAAATGATCAGATTCTAACTTACAAAATTAGAGATATACAGAAAGATTACCCCTCGTTTTTAATATAAACCTAGTTATATACATCTATGCTGAGATAGTAATGTAAAATCAAACTTTTTTCTAAATTCATTTTAAAATTACCTGAAATCTAAAGTTGATATTAAGTCCTGAAAATTAACTTAGAATTTGATATGTCTTTAAATCTTAATTCCCATCAGAATGGTTCAACTTCATTTTAACACTTGTCATTCCCCATATTGCTCTACCAGTCAATGCAAAACAGTTTTCACATAAGCTGTGTTTTATACATGATCAGTAAGGATATCTACTTATCAAACCTAACTACATATACATCATTTGACCTTTCTGTTTTTCAAGGTCAAGTAACTTATATTGATGTTTTAAGTGCAATATGTCTCTCCGACTGAATTAATTAATTCACATCTTAAGTTTGTTTAGTGCTACTAATTTTTAAAGAACTTGTTGACTTTTCATGAGCAAAAAATGACAATGTTATTTTTAACATCATTATATGTATCAACACTTAGTAGGAATAACATATTACGTCAATGTCAAAAGATATAATGATTAATTGGAGACTATCGCAGATCACTATTTGACTAATATGTTGCATTTATATTAGTTGCTTCTGTACCAAGATAGTGTTCAGTTTGGAGGGTTTATATGTACAAAGGACAACATGTTATCTATTTAGATCTGTCCTAGTGCTGAAACTTGATTGATTGACAACAACTAAGACATTATAACAATGTATATTACAGCGATGTGCCATATTTAAGCTTTATATTTGTTGGTATTCATTCTTTAAAGCAGAAGATGTTTAACAGGGAAAGTGTAATAGGTACTACATATACCTTTGTCTCGGAGTGTGACAGTAACATATATTCATTTTACAGAAAGAATTGTATGCAAGGAATATTATATTTATGATTTTGAATACTAATTTACATTTTCATACTGCTGATAAACATCACTTTGTTTGTACTTAAAACAGACAGATATATTACCCAGTATATCCAGTACTATTTTAGCCAGTCAAGACTTTATACCTAGCATGTCAGCACTCCTGGTAAATAATCAGATGCCTGCATTTTTTGCTAAAAAAATTCCATGAATATTTAAATCAATGCTACTATGCGTTTGCACAAAGTTTTTGTTTTACTAAATTATGTTTGAACTAATTTTAAAAAAAGAGAATGGATAAAATATGGGAGCTTGAATTGTTACACTATGTGGCCTTGTTGGCAGTGTTATCTGAGACATATATTGCTTACATTTTGATAAGTATTATTCAGAATGGTCAAAACTCTTCCTTACGGTGAACATATCTGACAGGGCAGGAAGTATAGAATAATTCGGTCGACATCTGTCCCGTTGATAAGCGAGAATTGTCAAGACTGTGAAGAAGACAGATGTTATAGGATTAACCACATGGCTGGGAACGAGAACAGATGTACATGTCTACCGGTACATGCTATAGATAGATTTGTATAACGATAGCTCTGAGTGTTATCACCCATGTTTTCAGTCTTTAGATTGTGTAACGATAGCTCAAAATGTCTTCACCCATGTTTTCAGTCATGTTTATAGGTACCAAGTTCCATTAGATAAGGGTGTTTTATAGAGGAAACATACTTTTGTATTGCCACAATTGCCAACCTTTCTATTTTTTGAGTAGGTGAAAGAGATACCTGAGTTGTGTGGTAGAATCTAGTTGAAGGGTTTACTTATATTTGAATATAATATAGTGTTTAGGAATTTCTCAGTAAACTTGTATATAATAACCTTTATTACAGTTTTAATATAAAGTTTCCGATCGGTTTTCACTGATAAGACTTTATATTATGCATAATTATTTATACATTATTTACATCCATGAGCTTTGTTTAATTTGAAGATACAGAGAGACTTAATGTACATATGCTGGGACCACAAGTTGAAACAATGAATGTGGGCCAAAACATTTCTCATACATTTTGCAACATCAAAATTTTATTTAAGTATTCACTAGATGATGGAATAGTCCATTATATTTTGGTTTGGGTTTATAACTTAAAATGTATTATCTTTACATATCATAGACTTTAATACAGTGTCAAATTAAAAGAACTATATTTTTCATTAAAAATCACATGATTGTTGATAATGGTAAATATAATTTTGATAAGAGTTGGTAGATATCGCTTACAAGCTGTTCTTATTACATGATAATTGACTTGAATGAAATAAATGCATACATGTATACAAAAGAAGATACCATTATTAAAATGTAAGTTTAAGAAGTATGAAAAACATCATGATAGTTAGTTTGATAAAACTACATCTTTTCAAACCATTTTCATCCAGAGCAACCTATAGATTCATAGCGATTACGTAATGTTAAAGATGTAATTAATATGGGATGGTAGAGGCCTGTCGAAAATGTTGTGAAATTGCTTCAGATGCTTTCATGTTTAAATAAGAATTGAATACTGGTAGAGTATACAGGGGAGCCAAAACAAACATGTATAATTAAAATTATAAGGATTGACATACCAGGTACTTAACTTACCCTTGAAAACATATTTGAACCCGCCCATCTTTAAGGTTGGAATAGTTCATTATTAAATTTCAGGGTGAATGAGACATGTACAGCCACTGAGTGATGTCTGTGTATACCTATATAGCTATCTGGTAGATAAGTACACACCATTTTATGTCTGCAATATGTATTACAGCAGTAGGGACAAGCTTAATAGTTTACCGGTCACATGTGCTGTCCTGATTGTATGCCATTATCCTCGTAGATTTTGTAAATATCTAACATGGAATCATGTGTCACTGAGGATAGCATCGTGTACGCTAGAACCTATATTGTAATCAATGCTGTCATGATTTTGTAATAGTATGGGCATTAGTACTTGTGCACAATGCTACGCAACTGATGAGATTATATACTTGTACCTGGTACATGTATATGTAATTGTAGGAAGTTTGTTGGAGTTCTGCATAATTTATGTTTTCAGATTGAAATATCATTGTATACTGTTTTTGTGTAAATAACCATTACAATGTACTGTATATTTTTTTTTAAGTACAGGCCCCTACTATAAAGTTATTGTGATTGTTTAACATGTAAACCTTGTCTATGCTAATTGGCTAAGAGACACAGAGAGAATCTGAAGATGAACCTATCATTTTTCCAGACCCCTGTAAATAGCTTTAAACAAGTCGGTACATTTAATTTTACAATCCAATACTGTAAACGTACGCATTTTAGCGGTAAATCTTATTTCAACGATTTTCGCCATAAAGGCATTCCGCTAAATTATGATTGTGCTAACTGCAGTTACTGTAAACTGCTTTATCAGCAAGATTTGTGAGTGTGCCAATTTATCATTACGGTTATTTTAATTGGATTGTTTGCTTGAATTTGGTACGTTACAATAAGTATGTTTAGAGTATTAAAATTCTGTTTTATTATGTAGTTATGTTCATGCACACAAGTACTATAGCTAGTGGCCTCTAATGAGTTGTAGCACTACAAGCACAGACTACAGTTATTGACCAGATGAACACCCCATCTTTTAAAACCATCCCCCTCTAATCTTTAAAAGGTATATCAGGGTACTGTTTAGTTCCTGCAAAAGACATTTTCCATATAAAAGTGTGAGGATGTAAAACTCTCAAAATAAATAGATTAATCACTTACCCTTTAAAATATTGCCATAGGGAAATTGAAGAAATAGATCTAGGTCCAAACATAAGTAATATTGAAACAATTTACTGATATAGTATATATAGGGCATAGTGACAATGATCTCTTATAGAAAGGTTTAACAGTTTCTCGTAAACAGAGTTTTATAAGGATCATCTGATTTCTTGAATAGATTATGGAGAGTATCCCCCCTCACTTTTATCTTTAATTGCTGAAACTCCCTGATAAACCCCTGCCATCTGGTCTGAACATCCAATCTTTTATCTTTGATTGCTGAAACTTCCTGATAA
Organism: Mimachlamys varia; assembly: GCA_947623455.1. Classification (NCBI taxonomy): domain Eukaryota; kingdom Metazoa; phylum Mollusca; class Bivalvia; order Pectinida; family Pectinidae; genus Mimachlamys; species Mimachlamys varia. Next base: position 2,121,088 of record OX392539.1, read on the forward strand.
ACCCCTGCCTTTTCTGGTGTGAACATCCCATCTTTTATCTTTGATTGCTGAAACTCCCTGCTAAACCCCTGCCTTTTCTGGTGTGAACATCCCATCTTTTATCTTTGATTGCTGAAACTCCCTGCTAAACCCCTGCCTTTTCTGGTGTGAACATCCCCATCTTTTATCTTTGATTGCTGAAACTCCCTACTAAACCCCTGCCTTTTCTGGTGTGAACATCCCATCTTTTCACTTTGATTTTGCTGATACTCCCTGATAAACCCCTGCCTTTTCTGGTCTGAACATTCCATCTTTTATCTTTGATTTGATCATAGCTTGAAGATAAGTGTCTGTACAAAAGTCTTTGACTAATTTAGAAAGTTCTTAAATCATACTAAATTCCCCAGTTACTTCAATTTTTCTTGGGTGATATTTAGGTAAAATACGGTATAATGGACCCACATCACTAGTCTTATTAATCAGTTCATTTTTGCTTGGTCGTTATTTATAGGTTTGTTTAAATATTACTTTTACACAATTATGCAATATCTAAATATATTATGTCAAATATTTCAATTGTACTTTAAACAGCTTGTATGTAAATTCTAGTCTGTGTGAGAGTTTGTCGCCAAAATTGTGTTAACCCTGTAATAAGTCCAGGACCACTAGGTCATGTCTGATATAAAGTAGGGAGGTGCCTATTACAGGACAATATAATTCTCTTTGTTGGATTTTCTAATTGATTGTAAAAGGTATTTGGGTGGGTTAATAACCAGACATGGATTTATTGTCAGATAAATACTGTGATAAAAAGGTACCAAGGTTAATGAATATATAATACAGTCCTGATTTGAGTTAACAATTATAATGGAAATATACAGTGTGTATATGGTGGATAAATACACTGTACTGTTCTGTTTAGACTTTACTTTCGGTCCTGAGATTTCCACTATTTGTTGAACATAAAATTTTGATGAATTAAAGTTTTGCACTAGCTAATACTGTTATGGTCAATAAGACCACAACTTACTTTGCTTTCATATTGCTAACAAATTTGACATATTATGACATATTTTTGCAAATTCTGCAAATCTACGGAAATGTTAAAGAATCCGTCCATCTTAGCCTCCATAAGGTATGAGGTGAAGGTCTTGAATTATTTATGAGTATAATATAAGCTTATAATTCTTGTGCTGAAAAGGATATTTAATGCATGACACAAAGAAATTGTGAAAATAATATTATCACATGTACCCGGTTAATTACAATGTTATAATCGTTTGTTTAATAAGAAAAGTATATCTCTAATGTCTGCTGTTTAATAGGGGACTGCAGCTGTGGCCAAGTGGTTTATAAGGTCTGTGACATTCTACCACTAGCCTTCCATCTCCAAGTCGCTGGTTTGAGAATGTGGTGGCCGAGTGAATTAGTTGTCCTGACATTCTTCCACAAGCCTCCACCTCCGAGTCGCTGGTTTTACACCATGGTGGCTGGGTGGTTAAGGTGACCCACCAGCCCTCCACCTGAGTCACTGGTTTGACACTGTGGTGGCCGAGTGGTTAAAGTGTCCCACTAGCCCTCCACATCTGGGTCACTGGTTTGACACCGTGTTGGCAGAGTGGTTAAGGTGTCCCACCAGCCCTCCACCTCTGAGTCACTGGTTTGACACTGGTGGCCGAGTGGTTAAAGTGTCCCACTAGCCCTCCACCTCTGAGTCACTGGTTTTACACTGTGGTGGCCGGGTGGTTAAGGTGTCCCACTAGCCCTCCACCTGTGAGTCACTGGTTTTACACCGTGGTGGCCGAGTGGTTAAGGTGTCCCACCAGCCCTCCACCTGAGTCACTGGTATTACACCGTGGTGGCCGGGTGGTTAAGGTGACCCACCAGCCCTCCACCTGAGTTACTGGTTTGACACCGTGGTGGCCGGGTGGTTAAGGTGTCCCATCAGCCCTCCACCTCCGAGTCGCTGGTTTGACACTGTGGTGGCTGAGTGGTTAAGGTGACCCACCAGCCCTCCACCTCTGAGTCACTGGTTTTACACCGTGATGGCCGAGTGGTTAAGGTGTCCCACCAGCCCTCCACATCTGAGTCAATGGTTTGACACCGTGGTGGCCGAGTGGTTAAGATGTCCCACCAGCCCTCCACCTCCAAGTCACTGGTTTGACACCGTGTTGGCAGAGTGGTTAAGGTGTCCCACCAGCCCTCCACATCTGGGTCACTGGTTTGACACCGTGTTGGCAGAGTGGTTAAGGTGTCCCACCAGCCCTCCACATCTGGGTCACTGGTTTGACACCGTGTTGGCAGAGTGGTTAAGGTGTCCCACCAGCCCTCCACCTCTGAGTCACTGGTTTGACACTGGTGGCCGAGTGGTTAAAGTGTCCCACTAGCCCTCCACCTCTGAGTCACTGGTTTTACACTGTGGTGGCCGGGTGGTTAAGGTGTCCCACTAGCCCTCCACCTGTGAGTCACTGGTTTTACACCGTGGTGGCCGAGTGGTTAAGGTGTCCCACCAGCCCTCCACCTGAGTCACTGGTATTACACCGTGGTGGCCGGGTGGTTAAGGTGACCCACCAGCCCTCCACCTGAGTTACTGGTTTGACACCGTGGTGGCCGGGTGGTTAAGGTGTCCCATCAGCCCTCCACCTCCGAGTCGCTGGTTTGACACTGTGGTGGCTGAGTGGTTAAGGTGACCCACCAGCCCTCCACCTCTGAGTCACTGGTTTTACACCGTGATGGCCGAGTGGTTAAGGTGTCCCACCAGCCCTCCACATCTGAGTCAATGGTTTGACACCGTGGTGGCCGAGTGGTTAAGATGTCCCACCAGCCCTCCACCTCCAAGTCACTGGTTTGACACCGTGTTGGCAGAGTGGTTAAGGTGTCCCACCAGCCCTCCACATCTGGGTCACTGGTTTGACACTGTGGTGGCCGAGTGGTTAAAGTGTCCCACCAGCCCTCCACCTCTGGGTCACTGGTTTGAGACCCATGTGGTGTAGTTGCCAAGTACATTTCTTTAGGAACTCTGACTTTCCCCTACCACCAACACCTGACTCGTCCTTAAATGACCATAGCTGGCAATAAGATGTAAACAAACCAAACCAACCATACTCTGAATTAAAACTTTCTGTGGTACATGTATGGGTCTAAAGTCAGATGATTCTGGTCGGTATTAATGGCTCTTAATTGCTTGTTTGCAGCTTTAGCAATCTGATTAAAGTATATTCCTTTAATACTCCTGCGCTACGATTGAATCGCTTATTAATCGGATTGTAGTTAAGGTATACTAAATGCTATAAATATACTTATAATGTTTTTGTGATGCACTCAATCTGTCACCTCTACTGGGCAATATATATATAATCTGACTCTTTATCTATTCTGGTTACGTTACGATCTGTCTGTCTACCTATTCAGTAGAGAGCGTGATCGAGTGAAGCCCCTATTGAGATTTTCTAACGGTATACATTACAGGTTTGGTGTGTTTGTAATATTAAAGTAGAGACTTTCCTGGTACTGAAGGCACCCGTATCTTAGCACAGCTATTTCTAGTCTGTTTATATTCTAAGAGAAAAAAAAAGTTGTAGGGCCTCAGCATGTAACTCTCTAGCCATCCTAATGTATCGTTATCGAAATGTTTACATGCACCACCTACAAAAGGTGTGCATTGTACCATCATTAAGTCATTGTGACCTTCATCATTTCAAGGTCAAAGATTAAATTTCATTATACTTTCCATTGAAGTATTCTGTAGTTACATACATGTGAAGGGGAGATAATCACTTTCTGCACAAACAATGTTGTGGAGCAATTAATCTTTCTTGATGAACTCGTCCTTTTTTCAAGATATGACTGAGTAAAAGGGAGATAATTCAATGTAGAAATATCGCTAAATATACTGCAATCTTGGTACATGATTTCAAACTGTATCAATTAGTTTTTGTGCATTTTTTAAAGAGCATAATTAGTAAGTTCAAAGCATACCTAACATAATGACATGTGTGATGAGTTGAAAAAGAGGTTACAAGTTTGTTGTTTATACTCTACTCATAAAGGTAAATAAACATCACATCATTGACAAAGAGAAATGCTTGTTTCTTACCCATGTACCAAATAAGTTTCCAATATTGTAGATGTTTATTGGAATATTTTGTTAAATTTGAAATTGTTCCCATGTGTCTCTGTAAATACATAACTATGTGATGTTGGTGAGTTTGATGATGTGCCAAAATTCTTCCTTGTTAATTAACCTATAATTTTTTTTGCGTATTAAAAAAGTTTGAAAGCTTTAGTTAAATTAGCCATAACATCTCATTTTGGAGAAAGGTAGTTTCAAGCCGAGTGCATGTTAGAATATATTGACACATTAAATATGAATATTAGCAAATAATTACAAAAAGCTTTTTTATCATATGTACATGTATATATACACACCATCAAGCCATATGATTAGTTGTGATAACAATGGAGTCTGGTCATTGTGACTGGTTGATTCTGATTTGCCCAAGTGCTGCTAGCCAAGGCATACTTTTTTTTCTCAATCACTGTAAATTAAGAACAGGGCCCATAGTTGTTCAAAAGGTGGTTAGCTTAATTAGGTTAGGTATATATTGATTTGCTCCAAACCGTTGACAATCTTACTTTTACAATCAGTGCTGTTACTATGCGATGTCTATGTAAATCCTCGTTCTGTAGAACTTGTTAGTGATCATTCGTGGCCAGTGGTGTAGTGTCTATGTAAATCCTCGTTCTGTAGAACTCGTTAGTGATGATTCGTGGCCAGTGGTGTAGTGTCTATGTTAATCCTCGTTCTGTAGAACTCATTAGTGATGATTCGTGGTCAGTGGTGTAGTGTCTATGTAAATCCTCGTTCTGTAGAACTCGTTAGTGATGATTCGTGGTCAGTGGTGTAGTGTCTATGTAAATCCTCGTTCTGTAGAACTCGTTAGTGATGATTCGTGGTCAGTGGTGTAGTGTCTATGTAAATCCTCGTTCTGTAGAACTCGTTAGTGATGATTCGTGGTCAGTGGTGTAGTGTCTATGTAAATCCTCGTTCTGTAGAACTCGTTAGTGATGATTCGTGGTCAGTGGTGTAGTGTCTATGTAAATCCTCGTTCTGTAGAACTCGTTAGTGATGATTCGTGGCCAGTGGTGTAATGTCTGCCAGACTGATGTGTCCTCCCACCTTAGCGCAGGAACTTTAATGGCGCTGATTTAGTTGTTTGAGAAGTATTACTTATATATTATATATTCCTCACCTTTGCTCCCCCTTTAAAGAAAAAAGTTTGGGAGCAGGCGGTGGCAACATTAGAAATTTTACTTGGACTGGAAACCTCAACGTGCTCCCAAGGGGGAGTGGTTTATTTTTTCGTACCTAGGTTTCCCTGTCATATTTGCATTAGTGACACTACCTTGATGTAGATCTATAACCTGTTTTATGGTTGTCTGAAGTTGGGAATTCCCTCTTCTCAACTACGGAGACCAGGGCCTGTATTCAGGAAACTGCCTTCAGACTCGAGCATGGATTTTGTGCTCAGGCCAAATTCCTTGTTCCGGTTATAAATTATTCAAAACATCATACTTAGTCAAAAATTTGGAAATAAAAATGAAGAGACAAGAAGCCGAATACTGTTTTCAATATTTAGAATTGATTTCTTGATCTTTGACATGATTTAGGTGAGGTACAATAAAACTGGCTTTTACACAGAATCCGTGCTTGAGCATCGGAACGGTTTCATGAACACAGGCCCAGGATTTCTATTTAGTATTATCCCGGACAGGTTTTTTAAAATGTGAGATATCCTTATCGCAGGCTAGGGTTGAGACTGAGATATCCCCCATTTCATAAGAACGGCATCTAGTGTCACATCAAAAAAATCAACGTCATGTCAACCCTGAACTCAAGGTGCTTGCTTTAGATCTTAATGTGTTAATCTTCACTTTAAGGACGCCATTGTAAGTAGTGTCCAGTTAAACAGATAAGATTTTAACTTTTATATGACTGTTCCATGATATATACAGATTAAAATTTTCATTTGTCAGTTGAATGTTAGATAACAAGAAACGCAGACAGTGGAACGTAAAGTATCCATGGACTGCAGAAACCATCTCCACATAACTATATATATTTCACTTACACACCACCCGTGTAATGATACCATCTCCACATAACTATATATATTTCACTTACAAACCACCCGTGTGATGAAACAGTGAATTGTTTTGTTGACATCATTCATAGTATTTTGAGGAATCTCTTATTTTGCAATATTTCTGTTAACTTACAATTGACATTTGTGTCTCATTGTTAAGATTCATTATCATGTTTAATTACGAGAAAATACTGTTTATGGTTGTTATAACATTGCTGATACTTGCTGGTTTAATCAACTATGTGTATAGCTTACCACGGGGACCTGGGAATTAAATAAACCAGGATCATCTTTTCAGGATAAATAATTGTATATAAGTGAAAACACTGCAATTTCCATTGTCCCTTGTGATAATGAAGACATATTTACTATAACAATGGAAGTAAATAACATTTAGCAATTGTATATATGCATGTGTCAAGTACAATATGCTACCCCTCAAATCATGTACAGCAGTACACCAATAATATGTGATAGAATTAGTTCTCGGGTCCCTGTGGCTGTAAGAATTAGTTCTCGGGTCCCTGTGGCTGTAAGAATTAGTTCTCGGGTCCCTGTGTCTGTAAGAATTAGTTCTCGGGTCCCTGTGGCTGTAAGAATTAGTTCTCTGGTCCCTGTGGCTGTAAGAATTAGTTCTCGGGTCCCAGTGGCTATAAGAATTAGTTCTCGGGTCCCTGTGGCTGTACTGCTATTTCATCCTGTATGTGTAGGTTTTTATTGGTATGAGGTTTTTTTGGTGACTGAGGAGATTGTTGACTAAAGATTTATATTCATAATAATTAATACGGTCATGTCTGCAAATTAAATATGTAACATGAAGAAGGATTTGTTTGGATTTATTTTCAAATTATGTGTATCCGATACATGTAATACAATATTGTGTTCAACTATAAATGTATTATTATCTTTGAATAAATTAATAAAATGTTTCTGTTTTGTTATTGATATTGTATGCTGCATTTAAATGCTGACAGATTTTATATCTAAAGATGGTAGAGTTGGAATATTTTTCTATTCAAGTCACCTGTCTTCTGTGATGCTTCTTCTGACATTCCTAAAACACCTTCTTCAGTCATTGCTTTTCTCTTAAAATTTTATTATTATGCAAGTTCCTCTTGAACCCAAGGGGTGTCCTTGAATGACTGAACCCGAGGGGTGTCGTTGGATGACTGGACCTGAGGGGTGTCATTGGATGACTGGACCTGACGGGGTTTCCATGGATGACTGAACCTGAGGGGTGTCCTTGGATGACTGAACCTGAGGGGTGTCCTTGGATGAATGGACCTGAGGGATGTCGTTGGATGACTGAACCTGAGGGGTGTCGTTGGATGATTGAACCTGAGGGGTGCCCTTGGATGACTGAACCTGAGGGGTGTCGTTGGATGATTGAACCTGAGGGGTGCCCTTGGATGACTGGACCCGAGGGGTGTCCTTGGATGACTGGACATGAGGGGTGTCCTTGGGTGACTGGACCTGAGGGGTGTCCTTGGGTGACTGGACCCGAGGGTGTCCTTGGATGACTGGACCCGAGGTTTGTCCATGGGTGACCGGACCTGAGGGGTGTCCTTGGATTACTGAAAGTGAGGGGTGTCCTTGGATGACTGGACCCGAGGGGTGTCCTTGGGTGACTGGACCTGAGGGGTGTCCTTGGATGACTGAACCTGAGGTGTGTCCATGGGTGACTGGACCTGAGGGGTGTCCTTGGATGACTGAACCTGAGGGTGTCCTTGGATGACTGGACCCAAGGGGTGTCCTTGGATGACTGGACCCGCAGTGTGTCCATGGGTGACTGGACCTGAGGGGTGTCCTTGGATGACTGAACCTGAGGGTGTCCTTGGATGACTGGACCCGAGGGGTGTCCTTGGGTGACTGAACCTGAGGGGTGCCGTTGGATGACTGAACCCGAGGGGTGTCCTTGGATGACTGAATCTGAGGGGTGCCCTTGGATGCCTGGATCCGAGGGGTGTTGTTGGATGACTAAACCTGAGTGGTGTCTGTGGATGACTGGACCCGAGGTGTGTCCTTGGATGACTAAACCTGAGTGGTGTCTGTGGATGACTGGACCCGAGGTGTGTCCTTGGATGACTAAACCTGAGTGGTGTCTGTGGATGACTGGACCCGAGGGGTGTCCTTGGATGACTAAACCTGAGTGGTGTCTGTGGATGACTGGACCCGAGGTGTGTCCATGGGTGACTAGATCTGAGGTGTGTCCATGGGTGGCTGGACCTGAGGGGTGTCCTTGGATGACTGGACCCGAGAGGTGTCCTTGGATGACTGGACCCGAGGTGTGTCCATAGGTGACTGGACCTGAGGGGTGTCCTTGGATGACTGGACCCGAGGTGTGTCCATGGGTGACTGGACCTGAAGAGTGTCCTTGGATGATTGAACCTGAGAGATGTCCTTAGATGACTGGACTTGAGGGGTGTCCTTGGATGACTGGGCCCGAGGGGTGTCCTCGGATGACTAGACCTAAAGGGTGTCCTTGGATGACTGTACCTGAGGGTTGTCCTTGGTAGACTGGACCCAAGGGGTGTCCTTGGATGACTGAACTGAGGGGTGTCCTTGGATGACTGGACCTGACGGGTGTCCTTGGATGACTGGGCACAAGGGGTGTCCTTGGGTGACTGGACCCGAGGGGTGTCCTTTGATGACAGAACCTGGGGGGTGTCCTTGGATGACTGGACCTGAGGGGTGTCGTTGGTGACTGAACCTGAGGGGTGTCCTTGGATGACAGAACTTGGGGGGTGTCCTTGGATGACTGGACCTGAGGGGTGTCGTTGGATGACTGAACCTGAGGGGTGTCCTTGGATGACAGAACCTGGGGGGTGTCCTTGGATGACTGGACCTGGGGGGTGTCCTTGGATGACTGGACATGAGGGAGGTCTGTGGATGACTGGACCCAAGGGGTTTCCTTTGATGACAGAACCTGGGGGGTGTCCTTGGATGACTGGACCCGAGGGGTGTCCTTGGATGACAGAACCTGGGGGGTGTCCTTGGATGACTGGACCCGAGGGGTGTCCTTGGATGACAGAACCTGGGGGGTGTCCTTGGATGACAGAACCTGGGGGGTGTCCTTGGATGACTGGACCCGAGGGGTGTCCTTGGATGACAGAACCTGGGGGGTGTCCTTGGATGACTGGACCCGAGGGGTGTCCTTGGATGACTGGACCCAAGGTGTGTCCTTGGATGACAGAACCTGGGGGGTGTCCTTGGATGACAGAACCTGGGGGGTGTCCTTGGATGACTGGACCCGAGGGGTGTCCTTGGATGACTGGACCCGAGGGGTGTCCTTGGATGACTGGACCCAAGGTGTGTCCTTTGATGACTGGACCCGAGGTGTATCCTTGGGGAACTGGACCTGAGGGATGTCCCTGACTGTTAAAATTGACTGAACATATTTTGGTATGGCATTATCCGTCTGTCTATCGTAAACTTTTTATTTGTCCAGAGATCTCTTTTTGATTTTCAACCAATCTCTTTCAAACTTGATAGGCTTAATCACCAATGACATGAAGTTGTGTTTTCTTGGAAGGCACTTTGCTTATTCCTTATTATGAGAGTTATGGCTCTTTTGGACTTTGTATCTTATGCAATTTTGGGCATTATTTAGGAGGCATCAGAACTTTTTGTGTTTTCTTCAATTCCTTTAAAACTTGGTATGATATTTTGGCTGTTGGTTTTAAAAAAAAGGGGAAAATGTGAAAGGCATGACAGAAACGGTAAAGGGCAATTGGCAAAGGTCACCCAAGGTAATGTCTAATTCAGGTGACCTAAACAGAACAAAACTCTAGTAACCATTTTAGTTTTATTTTAATTCTTGATATATTCAACATCAATCTCCTTGGCTTATACAGTATCATGGTAAACGCTGCAGGTTTCAGGACTGGATTTGGTGTATGTATCATTACTGTTAAAAACCCTCCACAAATGACTTCTATGACCACCACATAGAGTATAGAACTAGTACATTCACAATGTAAACTTAAATATAGACACCGCTACAGTAAATAATCAACTACAAGTAAATACACTGTATTTATCAGTAAAACTTTATACAATAATATATGGCACAAAATATACACTGTGGTGTATAACATTTTCTTTTCACATTTAGAATGTTTAAAAAAAAACCATCAATAAAAAATTCATTTAACAGCACTAATAGTTCACAATTTTGCTAGAATAACATCATTCACCGTTGGTTACCAATTTGGAGACACTAGAAATGTTAACTAATCATGCATTCTGGAATTTCAAACGAAATTAGACATATCTTCCAATGAATAGGAACTGTGATTACACTTTCACATTCGGATAGACCAAATAGTATTTAACCTGAAATTGTTCATTTGCATAATAAATTTACTGTTGTATAAAATTGGTAAATGCTACATTCTTGGGGGGAATATTTTGAGGACTATAAAAACTAGAATGTTCAGTAAGCCAATGGTTGACTAATACTCCCCGCCATAAGTAAATGTTTCAACGTGACACACAATCAAGGAGGTTTTCTGTATTATTTAATTAAACATTCTTCCTCTTATTGCTATAATAGATTTTCAAAGAATAATAAATTTCCTGCGTAAGTTTTCATAAGATGTTTAAAATTAGATTCAAAACCTTTCCAGTCTGTAGATTTCTGCCATCCTTCCTTTGAAAGGTTTTTCCACAATAGAAGTTTAAAGGGAAACTGGGCACAAATTAAAGTTGCCCCTACATATGAAATTTGAGAAAGATGCATATAAAGTAGTTGTCATGAAACATGGTAAACATACTTTCTGTCAAAATCCAAGATGGCCACCTGTTTTTTTACAGAAAGGGGCATAACTGTAAGTAAATCTTGGTAAAATGCTCCACTTTTGATGACTCGAGTAGGTGTAAACTTCAACATAGACACCGGTACAGTACAAATCAACTACTGGTTAATATCAGTAAATCTTTAAAAGTTTAACTAGGTATATTTCTACATTGATTTATACAATAATAATTATATGGCACCAAATATTCGTTGATTGAGATGTACATTATTTTCATTTCACATTTAGAATGGGTCTTTAAAACAAAAAATAGTTACCAATTTTACTAGAATAACATCGTTTATTACATTTTTACAAGTGAAATATAAAAAATTATTCATTCTACAAAAGTGATATTTTTCACTATTGAGAAATATCACTTTTTCTGATTCGACCAATCAGAACGTTGCTTACAAGACATTTGGGAAAATCAAAGCTGCCACTGTAGATTTGCTATATTAAAATGTAATAAACAGAATATCTAATAGTATCTTCAGTAATACCAAACTTATTTCACTTGTGTGGCTAATATTTTGATATTTTTCTCTCGTGCTGCGCACTTGTGAAAAATATCAAAATATTAGCCCCACTCATGAAATATATTTGGTATTACTGAAGACACTGTTAGATATCCTCTATTCACCGTGGGTTACCAATTTGGAAACACTACAAAGTTAAACTAATGCATTCTGGAATATCCAACAAAATTTGACATATCAATCCCTGATTAGAACTGATTGCACTTTCACATCCGGAAAAACCAAAAAGTGTTTAACCTGAAATTATTCATTTGTACATTATTGCTGTATAAAATTTGTTAATACTACATTCTTTGAGGTATATTTTGAGGACTGTATAACAATAATGTAAGCACACGTGTATAAGATTATTATGCATAAAAAAAAACAGCAACACTAGAATTCATCTTCTTTGTGACTATACTCCGATTTCAATGAAAGATTTTTTGGCTCAGTAAACAATATTTATTTCAAAGCCGAAGTGATTAAGACGATGATATCGTATGATGAAGGATATCTTAATAAACCATGCATCTGTTTGGAATTTGGAGATTTAGACACTGAGTTTGTGTGATAAAAATTCCAACTGTCTCACAACTCTATGTAACTGTCAGGATCTGATGATCCATTCAGTAAGTTTGTGTGATGTGAGATCCATTAGATCGGTACTGTAAAGTAATGGTGTGGACTTTAGGTCACAGACACTGTAAGTATGACAGACATTGATGATCCATTCAGTAAGTTTGTGTGATGTGAGATCCTTTGGATCAGTACTGTAAAGTAATGGTGTGGACTTTAGGTCACAGACACTGTAAGTATGACAGACATTGATGATCCATTCAGTAAGTTTGTGTAATGTGGGATCCTTTGGATCAGTACTGAAAAGTAATGGTGTGGACTTTAGGTAGTTAGTCAGATACTGTAAGTATGACAGACATTGATGATTCATTCAGTAAGTTTGTGTGATGTGAGATCCTTTGGATCAGTACTGTAAAGTAATGGTGTGGACTTTAGGTAGTCAGTCAGATACTGTAAGTATGACAGACATTGATGATCCAGTCAGTAAGTTTGTGTGATGTGAGATCCTTTGGATCAGTACTGTAAAGTAATGGTGTGGACTTTAGGTAGTTAGTCAGATACTGTAAGTATGACAGACATTGATGATCCAGTCAGTAAGTTTGTGTGATGTGAGATCCTTTGGATCGGTACTGTAAAGTAATGGTGTGGACTTTAGGTAGTTAGTCAGATACTGTAAGTATGACAGACATTGATGATTCAGTCAGTAAGTTTGTGTGATGTGAGATCCTTTGGATCAGTACTGTAAAGTAATGGTGTGGACTTTAGGTAGTTAGTCAGATACTGTAAGTATGACAGACATTGATGATCCAGTCAGTAAGTTTGTGTGATGTGAGATCCTTTGGATCGGTACTGTAAAGTAATGGTGTGGACTTTAGGTAGTTAGTCACAGATACTGTAAGTATGACGGACATTGATGATTTATTCAGTAAGTTTGTGTAATGTGAGATCCATTGGATCGGTACTGTAAAGTAATGGTGTGGACTTTAGGTCACAGACACTGTAAGTATGACGGACATTGATGATCCATTCAGTAAGTTTGTGTAATGTGAGATCCATTGGATCGGTACTGTAAAGTAATGGTGTGGACTTTAGGTAGTTAGTCACAGATACTGTAAGTATGACGGACATTGATGATTTATTCAGTAAGTTTGTGTAATGTGAGATCCATTGGATCGGTACTGTAAAGTAATGGTGTGGACTTTAGGTCACAGACACTGTAAGTATGACGGACATTGATGATCCATTCAGTAAGTTTGTGTGATGTGAGATCGGTACTGTAAAGTAATGGTGTGGACTTTAGGTAATTAGTCACAGACACTGTAAGTATGACGGACATTGATGATTTATTCAGTAAGTTTGTGTAATGTGAGATCCATTGGATCAGTACTGTAAAGTAATGGTGTGGACTTTAGGTAGTAAGTCAGATACTGTAAGTATGACAGACATTGATGATTCAGTCAGTAAGTTTGTGTGATGTGAGATCCATTGGATCGGTACTGTAAAGTAATGGTGTGGACTTTAGGTCACAGACACTGTAAGTATGACGGACATTGATGATCCAGTCAGTAAGTTTGTGTAATGTGAGATCCAATGGATCAGTACTGTAAAGTAATGGTGTGGACTTTAGGTAGTTAGTCAGATACTGTAAGTATGACAGACATTGATGATCCAGTCAGTAAGTTTGTGTGATGTGAGACCCATTACATCAGTACTGTAAAGTAATGGTGTGGACTTTAGGTAGTTAGTCCGATACTGTAAGTATGACAGACATTGATGATCCAGTCAGTAAGTTTGTGTGATGTGAGACCCATTACATCAGTACTGTAAAGTAATGGTGTGGACTTTAGGTAGTTAGTCACAGACACTGTAAGTATGATGGACATTGATGATTCAGTCAGTAAGTTTGTGTGATGTGAGATCCATTGGATCAGTACTGTAAAGTAATGGTGTGGACTTTAGGTCACAGACACTGTAAGTATGACGGACATTGATGATTCAGTCAGTAAGTTTGTGTGATGTGAGATCCTTTGGATCAGTACTGTAAAGTAATGGTGTGGACTTTAGGTAGTTAGTCAGATACTGTAAGTATGACAGACATTGATGATTCAGTCAGTAAGTTTGTGTGATGTGAGACCCATTACATCAGTACTGTAAAGTAATGGTGTGGACTTTAGGTAGTTAGTCCGATACTGTAAGTATGACAGACATTGATGATTCAGTCAGTAAGTTTGTGTGATGTGAGATCCTTTGGATCAGTACTGTAAAGTAATGGTGTGGACTTTAGGTAGTTAGTCAGATACTGTAAGTATGACAGACATTGATGATTCAGTCAGTAAGTTTGTGTGATGTGAGATCCTTTGGATCAGTACTGTAAAGTAATGGTGTGGACTTTAGGTAGTTAGTCAGATACTGTAAGTATGACAGACATTGATGATCCATTCAGTAAGTTTGTGTGATGTGAGATCGGTACTGTAAAGTAATGGTGTGGACTTTAGGTAGTTAGTCAGATACTGTAAGTATGACGGACATTGATGATCCAGTCAGTAAGTTTGTGTGATGTGAGATCCTTTGGATCAGTACTGTAAAGTAATGGTGTGGACTTTAGGTCACAGACACTGTAAGTATGACGGACATTGATGATTCAGTCAGTAAGTTTGTGTGATGTGAGATCCTTTGGATCAGTACTGTAAAGTAATGGTGTGGACTTTAGGTCACAGACACTGTAAGTATGACGGACATTGATGATTCAGTCAGTAAGTTTGTGTGATGTGAGATCCTTTGGATCAGTACTGTAAAGTAATGGTGTGGACTTTAGGTCACAGACACTGTAAGTATGACGGACATTGATGATTCAGTCAGTAAGTTTGTGTGATGTGAGATCCTTTGGATCAGTACTGTAAGGTAATGGTGTGTACTTTAGGTCACAGACACTGTAAGTATGACGGACATCAAAAAGGATCTGAGACGTACGCTCCCTTTGGATACGTCGGTGATGCTGTAGGATCCAGCCCGTGTTGTTTCATCTGTGTAGCTATATCAAACAGGTAGTCGTAGCATTCACACCTGTGTTGAAAGAACAAAAAGATATAACAGAAAATCTTTATCATTATCTACAGACCAATATGGTATTCTTACAAGGAAATCGTGAAAAAGAGACAGTTATTTCCCGTACTTTATATTCTTTATGACAACAAATATTGATGATGTCATCATTTCATGTGCTTTCTTCAAGTATAAACACCCTCTTGAAGACCCTCATTTGAGGTGAAAGGCCTAGAGACAATACCCCTGTCTTTGTTGTATTTTTTTTGTTATTTTAATACAACACAATGACTTTTATATATATATATAAACAGATAAGAAGCGAGTGCTATTTACATTGTTTTTGCTTTCTGCCAGGATTCTCCCCACACATAGACACCATGTCTCCGCACCAACACTGCACACGTATCTGGGTAGTCCTCCATTGCTCGTGACATGGCCTCCTTTATTAAAACATATTAATCATTATTTAATTTCTATGTCTATAAATGTTCTGATGTTGTACCTTACATTCTCTTATTAACATCCCTTATCATAGTGGAGACTTGACTGTTTTAGTAAAATGTTCAAAGTCAAGTTTGGCTATAACTATGAAACAAATACTGTAAAACTGGAAAAATTTGCCCTCATCTTACTTTCGCCGTTTTTTGCTCAACAATGGAAGGGCGAATTTAAGATGGCAAATATTTTACCTAACATAGCCTTGAATATCTTTACTCCAACAATGTTAGAGGTTTGACACGGCGAGATACTTTTTAACCGGCTCCGTGTAGCAGTCGGCAAAATCATATCTGATAATAAAAAGGCAGATCAGCGGCCTCTTATGTTATAGGAGTAAGGTATCATAGGCCTATTATGTGTACAATGAGGATCCAAGTTATATTGCTGTGGCATCCAAAACACAAGTGATCATCGTACATGGTATGTATCGGGAAAGTGATGTTCTATTATTATGTATCTGTATTTGAAATATTTGAAATTGAAATACATTTGAGAGGGCGAATTCAAGAAAGGTTGAATTTAAATCTTTTCATGAGAAGGTGAAATAGAGACAAAGCAAAAATTTGCTGTTTTACAGCAGGTGGATCGTCACCAAATCAGAACTTTATTATCTTATCATACAACTACTTACCGAATTACATCTCTATCCGTTTAAAGGCCCAATATACGTAACTTTCGATAAAACTTGAAGCGAAAATCAAGCCTAATAACTTTTTAATATTTATAAATTTAGTTAAGATTAACTGATATCAGCAATATTCAAGCTGAATTCTTACGTGGTTACCAGTACAGCAGCAGTTGAAACTCGGTATTTGTAAACACGCGTCCATTTTTAACTGTCTTCTAACTTCGGCTTGTTGTTGAAGTGGGCCCTACCTGAATTATTTTCAATTCTTTGGATTTTTCTGTCAAGAGTTTCCTCTTAGTTACCGCTCAAGTTTACTTTGTTTTATGCTTATTTTTGCATGGTTATCAGCTGGATTTTTTTTCAGAATTTTTCAGAATCATGAAAAATTTCCTGAAGTTACATATATTGGGCCTTTAACAATAAATGAGCAAAAAACAAATCATGACGAAATGATGGCCGAGGACAAAACTATATACCCTGGCATTTCATGGTGGTTGGAATAAAAAAGTAATACCTGGTATGTATGTCGTGGAATGATAGGCAAAATATTCTCAAAGTTGTGGTATCTATAGTTATCACCTCCCTATACAAATAATGATAAGATTGACTTTCTTCTATTCAGGTGTTGACTCTTTGGGCACAACCAGCCTACAGATGTCTCAAGCCTACCTTTAAGTCTTTTTCGTTTGGAGTATTCTCCACAATGGGCACAACCAATTCTTCATCGTATTTGTAATTGATCCCTGGAAAAAATAATTGATTTATTAAAAAAAAGGCCCAATGGGCCTTAATGCTCATATGACTATATGATTTGAGTTGGTCAGATTAACATTTGACACCCGTGTTCTCGAGATTTGGTGAATGTCAATCATTTTAACAAACTTGGTAGCCATTTATCCCAACATGCTTCAGGTAATATCAGTACCCTGGGTCTTTCGGTTATTTAGAAGAAGTTTCCTGAAGATTTTAAACACATTTGACCCCTATGACCTTGAAAGTGGGTCAAGGTTATTCATTCAGACAAAGTTGGTTGCCTTTCATCTTAGCATTATACTGACCAAATATCAGTACAATGGGCCTTAATGCTATTGAGAAGAAGTTTCTTGAAGATTTTTAACACATTTGACCACTGTGACCTTAAAAGTCAGTCAAGGTCATTCATTTGAACAAACTTGGTAGCCCTTCATCCAACCATGTTACAGTCCAAATGTCAGTACCCTGGGCCTTTTGGTTAATGAGAAGAAGTTTCTTAAATGTTTTGAGACATTTGACATCTATGAGCTTGAAAGTGGGTCAAGCACATTCATTTGAACAAACCAGCAAGCCATATGACAATTATCAGTACCATGGGTCTTTTAGTTACTGAAAAACAGCTGTTTTAAAGATTTATAATATATTTGACCCCTGTGACCTTGAAAGAAGGTCAAGGTCATTCATTTGAACAAACTTGGTAGCCCTTCATCCCAGCATGATACAGGCAACATATCAGAACCCTGGGACTTTTGGTTATGAATTAGAAGTTGCTTGAATATTTTAACATATTTGACCTGTGTGACCTTGCAAGTACCGGTAGGTCAAGGTCATTCAATTTATAAAACTTGGTAGCCCTTTATGCCAGCATGCTACATGTATAATATCAACACCCTGGGCCTTTCTGTTACTGAGAAGAAGTCGTTTAAAGGGAAAGTTTACACACGGAGGACGACAATGGACAATGCATGATGGCTATAGGTTATCCTGAACCGAAGAGTGTCAGATGACCTAAAACTTCAGGTATTACTTTTCTGTTAAATAGCTTATTTGAAATTTTATTGACAGTCTAAATTCACCTGACTTTACATTCACATACAATAACATATTATAACAAGGTACAGGGGATGAGCTGAGATTTTACTTCACTTTAGACAGTTCATTAGCTGTTTACTAGAATTGATACACTATAACCGACGTCTATAATAGTTTGGACAGTTCAGCTGTAGCCTAAGATTTTAGACAGTTTATCTGTTGTCTTTCCAGATATTGGACATTTTGGTCACTCCCTTGAGATTTTGGACAGATAGGCTGCAGTTTTACCAGATCAGGCAAGTTTAATGTCTTACCAGATTTGCATTTCTTGATGCCTTTAATCATCTCTTGGTGAGTGATGCGGAACTCTGTTCCTGGGAACATTAACGTTGCCATGACAGCAGCTTTGGAGTGTGTATGGATCACTGCACCTGCATCTGTGTGGAAAATGTTTCACTTTAGAGGTCATATTTCACCATAATTTCTATCTGGTTTGTGAGGATTCTATCAGATAGAGCGACCATAAGCTGAAGTAAGGTACAAATCAAGGAAACAACAAGGAAGATACCCCTTAAACTTATAACGCTGCATGAAAAATGTATATGTATAAACTTAGTTACTTTTCTGTTATTACTTTTTGGAACAAGGCTATATTGACAGGTCTGTTTATATAATTTCCATCTAGCTGTGGCCCTTTTAATGTATTTACTGTAAGTTTTCCAAGTGATCCGCTATAGACAATGATCCGCTATTGATATAACCATTGTACCGTGTAGTGTACATATTATACAACTGAATGATTATGGTGATAGATATAAAGTTTTATAACACTCAGTTTCTTTAGATTGTATATTTACCTCTCATTGTATAAGCATTCATGAAGAGGGGAGTACACTGGCTTTTCCTCAGCTTTTTGCACGGTGGTGGTGCTGATATCTCGTCTCCATCCATGGTCTGTACAAACAGGTCTTCTGGCTGTGTGCATGAACAACACTTTTTTACATTACATATTTATTCCCCTAAAATGCAATATTTTATATTCCGACACTGGAGAATATAAAACTTCTGAAGAATTCTACACCACTGTAAAATTGCATATGGCTGGCTTTCAGTATATAGTTATATACAAGTTAGGTATACATTAGAAATAACAATTTTTAATACGATTACCAAATAACATGAATTTTAAAAAAGATTGTTCTATTTTTTTATATATATATATATTTTGGTGATATTGTTCGAATGTACTCTTACTTAATTTACCTAGTCTACCATTTTTCTAGACTCCTGAAGGGTGCTTATATTTACCCGTATTCTTTCTTTCTGGACTCTTGAAGGGGCCTAATATTTACCCGTATTTTTTCTTTCTGGTCTCCTGAAGGGTACTAATATTTATCTGTATTCTTTCTTTCTGAATTCCTGAAGGGGGCTAATATTTACCTGCATTCTTTTTCTCTGAATTCCGGAAGGGGGCTAATATTTACCTGTATTCTTTCTCTCTTTCTGGACTCCTGAAGGTTGCATATATTTACCTGTATTCTTTCTTTCAGGACTCCTGGAGTGGGCCTATATTTACCTGTATTCTTTCTTTCTGGACTCCTGAAGGGGACCTTTATTTACCTGTATTCTTTCTTTCTTTCAGGACTCCTGGAGGGGGCCTATATTTACCTGTATTCTTTCTTTCTTTCAGGACTCCTGAAGGGGACCTATATTTACCTGTATTCTATCTTTCTGGACTCCTGAAGGGGACCTATATTTACCTGTATTCTATCTTTCAGGACTCCTGAAGGGGACCTATATTTACCAGTATTCTATCTTTCTGGACTCCTGAAGGGGACCTATATTTACCTGTATTCTTTCTTTCTTTCAGGACTCCTGGAGTGGGCCTATATTTACCTGTATTCTTTCTTTCTGGACTCCTGAAGGGGACCTTTATTTACCTGTATTCTTTCTTTCTTTCAGGACTCCTGAAGGGGACCTATATTTACCTGTATTCTATCTTTCTGGACTCCTGAAGGGGACCTATATTTACCTGTATTCTATCTTTCAGGACTCCTGAAGGGGACCCATATTTACCAGTATTCTATCTTTCTGGACTCCTGAAGGGGACCTATATTTACCCGTATTCTTTCTTTCTTTCAGGACTCCTGGAGGGGACCTATATTTACCTGTATTCTTTCTTTCTGGACTCCTGAAGGGTGCCTATATTTACCTGTATTCTTTCATTCTTTCAGGACTCCTGGAGGGGGCCTATATTTACCCGTATTCTTTCTTTCAGGACTCCTGAAGGGGGTCTATATTTACCTGTATTCTTTCTTTCAGGACTCCTGAAGGGGGTCTATATTTACCTGTATTCTTTCTTCAGGACTCCTGGAGGGGGTCTATATTTACCTGTATTCTTTCTTTCAGGACTCCTGAAGGGGGTCTATATTTACCTGTATTCTTTCTTTCAGGACTCCTGAAGGGGGTCTATATTTACCTGTATTCTTTCTTCAGGACTCCTGGAAGGGGTCTATTTCATGTATTCTTTATTTCTGGACTCCTGGAGGGGGTCTATATTTACCTGTATTCTTTCTTTCTGGACTCTTGAAGGGTACTTATATTTACCTTTATTTGTTCTTTCTAGACTCCTGGAGGGGGCCTGCAATTGTTTATTTCTGGACTCTTGAAGGGGGCATATATTTACCTGTATTCTTTCTTTCAGGACTCCTGAAGGGGGTCTACATTTACCTGTATTCTTTCTTCAGGACTCCTGGAGGGGGTCTACATTTACCTGTATTCTTTCTTGCTGAATTCCTGAAGGGGGCTAATATTTACCTGCATTCTTTTTCTCTGAATTCCAGAAGAGGGCTAATATTTACCTGTATTCTTTCTCTCTTTCTGGACTCCTGAAGGTTGCCTATATTTACCTGTATTCTTTCTTTCTTTCAGGACTCCTGGAGTGGGCCTATATTTACCTGTAATATTTATTTCTGGACTCCTGGAGGGGGCTAATATTTACCTGTATTCTATCTTTCTTGACTCCTGAAGGGGACCTATATTTACCTGTATTCTTTCATTCTTTCAGGACTCCTGGAGGGGGCCTATATTTACCTGTATTCTTTCTTTCTTTCAGGACTCCTGAAGGGGACCTTTATTTACCTGTATTCTATCTTTCTGGACTCCTGAAGGGGACCTATATTTACCTGTATTCTATCTTTCAGGACTCCTGAAGGGGACCTATATTTACCTGTATTCTATCTTTCAGGACTGCTGAAGGGGACCTTTATTTACCTGTATTCTATCTTTCTGGACTCCTGAAGGGGACCTATATTTACCTGTATTCTTTCTTTCTTTCAGGACTCCTGGAGGGGGTCTATATTTACCTGTATTCTATCTTTCAGGACTCCTGAAGGGGACCTATATTTACCTGTATTCTTTCTTCCGGACTCCTGGAGGGGGTCTATATTTACCTGTATTCTTTCTTTCAGGACTCCTGAAGGGGGCCTATATTTACCTGTATTCTATCTTTCAGGACTCCTGAAGGGGACCTTTATTTACCTGTATTCTATCTTTCTGGACTCCTGAAGGGGACCTATATTTACCTGTATTCTTTCTTTCTTTCAGGACTCCTGGAGGGGACCTATATTTACCCGTATTCTTTCTTTCAGGACTCCTGGAGGGGGTCTATATTTACCTGTATTCTTTCTTTCAGGACTCCTGAAGGGGGTCTATATTTACCTGTATTCTTTCTTTCAGGACTCCTGAAGGGGGTCTATATTTACCTGTATTCTTTCTTTCTGGACTCCTGAAGGGGGTCTATATTTACCTGTATTCTTTCTTCCGGACTCCTGAAGGGGGTCTTTATTTACCTGTATTCTTTCTTTCAGGACTCCTGAAGGGGGTCTATATTTACCTGTATTCTTTCTTCCGGACTCCTGGAGGGGGTCTATATTTACCTGTATTCTTTCTTTCTGGACTCCTGAAGGGGGTCTATATTTACCTGTATTCTTTCTTTCAGGACTCCTGAAGGGGGTCTATATTTACCTGTATTCTTTCTTCCGGACTCCTGGAGGGGGTCTATATTTACCTGTATTCTTTCTTTCTGGACTCCTGAAGGGGGTCTATATTTACCTGTATTCTTTCTTTCAGGACTCCTGGAGGGGGTCTATATTTACCTGTATTCTTTCTTTCTGGACTCCTGAAGGGGGTCTATATTTACCTGTATTCTTTCTTTCTTTCAGGACTCCTGAAGGGGGTCTATATTTACCTGTATTCTTTCTTCAGGACTCCTGGAGGGGGTCTATATTTACCTGTATTCTTTCTTTCTTTCAGGACTCCTGAAGGGGGTCTATATTTACCTGTATTCTTTCTTCCGGACTCCTGAAGGGGGTCTATATTTACCTGTATTCTTTCTTTCAGGACTCCTTAAGGGGGTCTATATTTACCTGTATTCTTTCTTTCAGGACTCCTGGAGGGGGTCTATATTTACCTGTATTCTTTCTTTCAGGACTCCTGGAAGGGGGTCTACATTTACCTGTATTCTTTCTTCAGGACTCCTGGAGGGGGTCTATATTTACCTGTATTCTTTCTTTCTTTCAGGACTCCTGAAGGAGGTCTATATTTACCTGTATTCTTTCTTCCGGACTCCTGAAGGGGGTCTATATTTACCTGTATTCTTTCTTTCAGGACTCCTGAAGGGGGTCTATATTTACCTGTATTCTTTCTTTCAGGACTCCTGAAGGGGGTCTATATTTACCTGTATTCTTTCTTTCTGGACTCCTGAAGGGGGTCTATATTTACCTGTATTCTTTCTTCCGGACTCCTGGAGGGGGTCTATATTTACCTGTATTCTTTCTTTCAGGACTCCTGAAGGGGGTCTATATTTACCTGTATTCTTTCTTTCAGGACTCCTGAAGGGGGTCTATATTTACCTGTATTCTTTCTTTCAGGACTCCTGAAGGGGGTCTATATTTACCTGTATTCTTTCTTTCAGGACTCCTGAAGGGGGTCTATATTTACCTGTATTCTTTCTTCCGGACTCCTGAAGGGGGTCTATATTTACCTGTATTCTTTCTTTCAGGACTCCTTAAGGGGGTCTATATTTACCTGTATTCTTTCTTTCAGGACTCCTGGAGGGGGTCTATATTTACCTGTATTCTTTCTTTCAGGACTCCTGGAAGGGGGTCTACATTTACCTGTATTCTTTCTTCAGGACTCCTGGAGGGGGTCTATATTTACCTGTATTCTTTCTTTCTTTCAGGACTCCTGAAGGAGGTCTATATTTACCTGTATTCTTTCTTCCGGACTCCTGAAGGGGGTCTATATTTACCTGTATTCTTTCTTTCAGGACTCCTGAAGGGGGTCTATATTTACCTGTATTCTTTCTTTCAGGACTCCTGAAGGGGGTCTATATTTACCTGTATTCTTTCTTTCTGGACTCCTGAAGGGGGTCTATATTTACCTGTATTCTTTCTTCCGGACTCCTGGAGGGGGTCTATATTTACCTGTATTCTTTCTTTCAGGACTCCTGAAGGGGGTCTATATTTACCTGTATTCTTTCTTTCAGGACTCCTGAAGGGGGTCTATATTTACCTGTATTCTTTCTTTCAGGACTCCTGAAGGGGGTCTATATTTACCTGTATTCTTTCTTTCAGGACTCCTGAAGGGGGTCTATATTTACCTGTATTCTTTCTTTCAGGACTCCTGAAGGGGGTCTATATTTACCTGTATTCTTTCTTTCTGGACTCTTGAAGGGTACTAATATTTACCTTTATTCGTTCTTTCTAGACTCCTGGAGGGGGCCTACAATTGTTTATTTCTGGACTCTTGAAGGGGGCTTATATTAACCTGTATTCTTTCTTTCAGGACTCCTGAAGGGGGCCTATATTTACATGTATTCTTTCTTTCTGGACTCTTGAAGGGGGCTAATATTTACCTGTATTCTTTCTTTCTGGACTCCTGAAGGGGGCTAATATTTACCTGTATTCTTTCTTTCTGGACTCCTGAAGGGGTCTAATATTTACCTGTATTCTTTCTTTCTGGACTCCTGAAGGGGGCTAATATTTACCTGTATTCTTTCTTTCTGGACTCCTGAAGGGGGCTAATATTTACCTGTATTCTTTCTTTCTGGACTCTTGAAGGGTACTAATATTTACCTGTATTCGTTCTTTCTGGACTCCTGAAGGGGCTATGTAGATCTCCTTCCTGAAGAAGAACATTACAATTCAAATCCATTTGTACAACAATGAATATTGGATTAATAATCAGGGGTCATTTTTTGTAAACGACAAAAATGTGCAGATATTGGCCAAAAATCTGCATTGTTGACAGACTAAAACCTCACATCATAAGAACCAGAGGGATCTTGGTACCAACCATTGATGATTTTTCATTTGTTCAGTTGACCTTTTCCTTCTGTTTTTTCTTTTCATTTATGCATTTAATCTTAGATCTACGAACTTCGAACATCTCTTTTGAAAATTAATAATAGTTGAAAGAAAGTCTCTTGTCAGTAGTTTTGTTTCTCTCAGATCAATTCCAAAGTCCTTTAATTCAAAAAAGATCCATCTCGTATTTCTTAATCCAGTATCATCCAGTACTTCTCAAGAAGCAGCGATTACAAACTATTGCAAAATCCAAGATGGCTGCATGTTGGCCATATATCAGATCAGCTCAAAAATGGGTCAATGCACAACTAGGGACAAAGGGGAACCTGCATATGAAATTTTAGAAGGATCCATCCAGTATTTCTCAAGAAATAACGATCACAAACAATCATTGCAAAATCCAAGATGGCCGCCTGTCGGACATTTTTTTTTTGGATCCGCTTAAAACGATGACAATGTACAACTAGGGACCAAGGAGAACATGCATATGAAGTATGTGAAGAATCCATCCAGTACTTCTCAACAAATAGCGCTCACAAAAACTGTTTAAGGACGGACGGACCACAGACCACAGGGTGATTCGAATAGCCTACCATCTGATGATAGTGGGCAAAAAAACAACCAAAAGCAACAGAATTAATATTTGAGGAAGCTTCACATTATGTCAGTTTGAATGCTAGTGTAAAGCTTGGCTGGGACCAACAAAATACTTCAAATTAAACGGGGTCTTCCAGTTATACAAGTTCGAGATAACGAGGTTCTTATGTATGTAGATGTCATTTTATGGAAAGCATTTTGATGGACTCCCTACAATGTTAGAAATGTTACAAAAATATACTGCATCGAAGAGATGGGGAAGTTAATAGCTATCTCTGGTGCCAAATGCTACGCATGGCAATGAATTAAGTCATTTTAAAAAGCTAACAAAATCATTCAGAGTTCCACTGTAGATTTACAAACCCAAGCATCATGTGTTCATGGCTTTATAAAGAGCATTGATGAATGCAACATAATATAAAAAAAACACTTTGTCAAATGTCCATGTCATTCTGCTGGTATACTAGGGGTTTATGAACTATTAGAAGTATAATCACATTATTATGAGGAGACTACAATAGTATATTTACTCTGCATACTTCCAGTGTAATGCATTGTGAAGGCAAACTTAACAATTACATAACATCAACAATCTCTATAGTGACATCATCAATTTCAAAATATATAAATGATTAAAACAAAATTACTCATTAAAGTGAAAATATAAATAATTTTAGCAAATGTCATTATGGTCCTCGACACACTGCTGACAAATTAACATCAAGCCCTGCCAGGCTTTATTAACTCATTTATCCCTGAAATCACATTTGAGCTCTTCCAATTCAAAGGTTGGAATAGTTCATTATGAAATGTCAGGGGTGAATGAATTCAGCTTTTCATTAATAGCAATGTATATTATAGGATCATAACATGCATTGCTTAAATGAACAACAAATCACTCAAAATTCCTTTTGACAAGATGATAGGCAATACATTGTACCTAAGACTCGCACTTAAATGTTTATATTTACACTCGACTGTTTGTATTTACACTCGACTGTTTGTATTTAAACTCGACTGTTTGTATTTACCCATTTCTTAAACTGATGCCTCCTCCAGTGCCCGTGACCCAACCAAGGTTGTAAAACAAACGACATAGTTCTGGGATCAGGTTCCTCGGATGTTCCTAAAAACATCAAATAGTTAAATTTAAATCCCAAGTGTATCGACACACCCTCCATTCTTTGATTTGCAACCATCAATGTTCAAAACCCCTCATTTCTATACATTTACAGGCATCAATGCTCAAAAACTCTTAATTCTGTACATTTACAAGCGTCAATGTTCAAAACCCATCAATTCCGTACATTTACATACATCAATGCTCAAAGCCCATCAATTCTGTACATTTTCAAGCGTCAATGTTCCAAAACCACTACTACCACTATGCAGATACAGAGTTTTGAAATAGAGCAATTAAGCTAGTGAGTTTAGTTATATCAGATCATCTTTATTTTAAAATGCTTTAAGTTATATTATTAAGTCAACTAACACACAATAAATTCTCCTACCTGGTCTTTGTTTTCAAGCATGTTTGAACTATTCCCGCGAGTATAGATCCCTGTACAGTATATTTGTCTGGTATTTATCATGTACACTGTCTCAGGGTTTCTGACAGAATTGATATACTAGTTTCCAGTGACATTATAGGGTTGTGTTGTATAATGCCCTTTGTTGACTTCTGCACCATGGAGTGAACCATCTTACGCTGATCATGCCATGAGGATGTGACAGAAATGTACAGTCAGAGTGATCATGGCTGTTAAACACCTGTAAGTGTAATGCTATCTAGGCTACTGGTTTGTTTATAAATCCCATGTTGATATTGTTGTATGAAGGTCAGTGTTTCCTCTATCTTTATCTGTATAAAATCATGATTGTGACATGTCTAGTCTGTGTAGTACGTTATGTATCTGTGTCAGTGTGTCACCTGTCTGGATCTGGGCTATATACAGACATGTACCAGCTAGGTTAACATGGCCAGTATATGGTAGGGCTGTGATAGTCCAAAGGGATGTTGTTATTTAAAGGTACTGTACTACGAGCTACCACAAGACCTAGCTACATAGGATGTAGAAATGACAATAAAACCTGATTATTGTGATGGCACTATGATGATGATGATACTGAGTTCTTGGTGATGATGGATGAAGAAGTGAAAATCAGACTTGTCACTGTTGGGCAAAGACATATAACCAGGAGACCACAGATATGTAATCAGGGAGACCCAAGATACCCCCAAAATATAAACAGGAAGACCCAAGATATGTACCCAGGGAGACCCGAGACAAGCCAGATATGTACCCAGGGAGACCCCAGACAAGCCAGATGTGTAACCAGAGAGACTCCAAACAGGCCCAGATATTTAACCAAAAGACCCCAGACTGGCCAGATATGTAACCATGAGACCCCAGACATCCCAGATATGTAACCAGGAGACCCCAGACAGGCCCAGATATGTAACCATGAGACCCCAGACAGGCCAGACATGTAACCTGGAGACCCCAGACAAGCCCAGACATATAACCAGGAGACTCCAGACAGCCCAGATATGTAACCAGGAGATCCCAGACAGGCCCAGATATGTAACCTGGAGACCCCAGACAGGCCAGATATGTAACCAGAAGACCCCAGACAGGCCCAGATATGTAACCAGCAGACCCCAGACAGGCGCAGATATGTAACAAGGAGACATGAGACAGGCCCAGATATTAACCAGGAGACCTGAGACAGGCCCAGATATGTAACCAGAAGACCCCAGACAGCCCCGATATGTAACCTGGGAGACCCCAGACATGTATTAAAGGAGACCAAAGAGAGCCTAGATATGTAATCAGGAGACCCAAGACAGCCTGGATATGTAACCAAGGGAGACACAAGACAGCCCAGATAGGTCAAGCAGGGCTTTATCACCTCTCTTTTTAGGTCCGGTAAACGGACCCATTCCAATGAAAAAAGGTGCAATTTTTCCCATATTTCCTCTTAAAAATTCCCAATTCCGCCACTTGAAAAAAATTGGAGTTTTACATGCTTGAGGAGCTTCTTGTGACATTAAGTTTAATAAGAAACAAGAAAGATGGGCTGTAAATGTCATATAGACAGTGCTTTAAATAGTAATTTAGAAAAGAAATAATGCATTTAGTTGTTATAATAGTGTTGTCAAAATTTCACAAATACATGTAGCTGTTATGTTGATCAATTTTTCCAAATTTGATCTCAGGGTCCGATTCCCAAAACCCCCTGAGAAAGCCTTGTCAAGATGTTTCACCTGGGAAACCCCAGATTTGTAATCAAGGAGACACTAGACAGCCCAGGTATTCCAGATATATATGTAACAAGGGAAAATCCACAGTCCCAGATATCTAACAAGGGAGATCCTGAACGGGCCCAGCCAGATATGAAACTAGGAGGAACCCAGACAGGTCCAGATATGTAACCAGGGAGACCCAAGATGGGCTAAGATATGTAACCAGGGAGCCCCCAGACAGGTCCAGATATGTAACCAAGGAGACCCCAGACAGATCCAGATATGTAACCAGGGAGACCCAAGATGGGTTAAGATAAATATGTAACCAGGGAGACCCCAGACAGGTCCAGATATGTAACCAGGGCGACCCAAGATGGGCTAAGATATGTAACCAGGGAGACTCCAGACAGGTCCAGATATGTAACCAGGGAGACCCCAGACAGGTCCAGATATGTAACCAGGGAGACCCAAGATGGGTTAAGATATGTAACCAGGGAGACCCCAGACAGGTCCAGATATGTAACCAGGGAGACCCAAGATGGGCTAAGATATGTAACCAGGGAGACCCCAGACAGGTCCAGATATGTATTCAGGAAGACCCAAAATGGCCAAAATATGTAATCAGGAGACCCCAAATGGGACCAGATATATAACTAGGAAAGCCCCATGCAGACAGGCCTTGGTTTTGTAATAAGCTAGGGAGACCCTCAATGGGCCCAGATATGTAACCAGGGAGTACTCAGACCGGCCAAGATACATTGTATGTCACCAGTGACGATGACGACGACGATGATGATAACATATTTAATGATATGTATACTGTACCATATAAGTAAGAGTTAGTTTGCGGTTATAATGTTCTGTTCTCAATTCTTTCGATATAAAATATGTGGAAAATAACAAATAAAAAAAAAAAAAAAAATATCACCTGTGTCTGCTTTGAGCTGGAAAGATCATTTACACTTTCAGTTGCAATTGGTATCCATAGGCATTATGAATGCCAACTGGCCGTGGACAAGGGCAAATTTAATGAAGCAGATTTAAGTGCTTCATATTGGATTGCCTTTGCCCAGATGGAATTCATATTGCATATAAATGCCAACTTAAAGCATTACAATACTAATATTTACCATTTTTAGAATATGTTAATCTCAGAAAAAAATCCATTAGGTCTTCTGCTGTACTGTACTATTTAAAGCTCCAACAATGTTTCTAATAATGGTGTATGCCTGTTGATTATGAACAGAACATACAGTCATCGCCTGATACTCTCAATACAATATGATGTCATAATAATAGCGACGTCAACAATCGGTCAATGGCATTCATGGCCTTCTGAATGCCAACTGAATTTGGTAGCCAAATTATGACTGAGGTACCCCACGTGCAACACGTTGGACAGGAAATTACATAAATTAAACAAGTACCATTTCAGAATTAAGCATTTTCCCATCATCCATGTCTCATCAGCTTTAGTGACTGTAAGTCTACCGTGTGTCTAACAGATGCCGTATCTCATTCCTGCATCTGAATCGAACTGGCCGCCACAATCGTGGTCGGTTGTATGTTTATTTAAAAGGTGTCTTTCAAGCGTGTTACCAACGTTGTTCCACAATTTGAGGGAAAATGGCGTCTGCCATCAGTCACCTTGGCCGGGTTCTCTCTCGTCTAAAAACGGCAGAGATTGTGAAGGTTTCAAAATGCATCAGCCAATCACGATTGTTTCATTTACAAAATGCAAATAGAGGTAATTACTCTGTGTACAATCCAATGAAGATCACGTTATCAATAGTTTTACAACTATTCAGACAAAACGAAAGTTGCCTGGCCACTATTTTGACACATCGTGGAGAACACAGAGCACATACATGTATCATGTGGGCCTAGTCTTACATGATTTACACATATAGCATATACAACTATAGTATACAGTTCCATGTTCCGAGATTGTTCAAACGGTTCACTTTTTAAAGGAATTTATTGATGTTTATCATGCTGTAACAACCTTCTTTGTGTTTGCACATATGAGACCATGCATAGTGGAACAACAAATGCCTTTTTATCAGTCATTTTTACTGATGTAATTGTTAATCATCTTGCAGAGCATTTTATTAATTGTGACACTCTTCTTTCTTCTTTAATTTGCTCCAATCACTCCCAGCATAGATCCTTTATATGGTAATATACTGTCAAGACTGCTGGTAAATATTAAGTTGTATGTGAATCTAGCTGCTCTTCTTTGAACTGTACACCTCCAACTTCTGGATGTCACTTTTAATTTGTTAGATTTGACACAGCTGATTGTCTTAATTATTATAGATCTGATGTTGTTAATGAGGATGTTCCACTTTGATGGTTATATCCCTAAATACAAAGTAGATGTGGTACTACTCCCCATGCAGTCAGGATCCTCCCATATAAAAAATATGGTCTAATTAACTGATGTTTGGATACTAGGATACATAACGGTCATGGTGTTACTTTTCTTGATGTTAAAATCTCCATGTATCTGCCATTTCCGTGTCCATTTGTGTAGGGTGTCGAGGTCCTTCTGAAAGATGTTAGGTCTTAGAACTGTTTACCTAGGTACTTCTCTGTAGATCTAGATGAGGAAGTCGTCTGTGAATAGTCCAGCTGATATTGCTGGCTATATATATGATCTACAAGATCATTGATCATAGGTGTTCACCTCTGAAACCTCCAATGAGGGAGATCTCCCTCATTCCACATTTCCAATGAGGGAGAAAGTGTGTGAAATACTACTAAAACTGCATTACTCAATTTGTTTCCCCTTTTTTATGTTTCAAAACAACTTCAAAAGATATTCATTTGATCCAGACCCGCCTGCTATGGTCATATTACACACATCCTACATTAACTAGGATATCTTTTGACCACAGGATGTGATTTTGAGTTTGTGTGAGATTGTACATAAATGAGGGAGATTTCAAGGGAGATTGGTTAGTTATGGTCAAAATGAGGGGTTCTCCCTCGTAATGAGGGAGGGTTAACAGGTATGATTGATGATTGAAGATAGGGAATAGGATGGGGCCTATCATAGTTCCTTAGGGTACTCTGTATGTAGTTCCTTTCCAATGTCAAAACTCACTACAAAAAGGCCTGTCTAACACTACCTATTGTGTTTTGTCTCTGAAAAATATGTCATTCAGCCCTTGACACTTTTCCCGTTGGCATAAAAATCCAGTTTTGACGGGAGGCAATGATGAGAAACCTTGTCAGCGGCATTCACAATGTCCAACACGGCTTAGTAGGTCCACCTGTTTCTTCCTGTTGAGGATCTCAGTCAGATCATGCACTGTGATGATACATGTATGGTGACCCAGACACTTCCATGTATCTATCCAAACATCTAAATTTACAGGCTAGTCATCAGTAGATGGTTTACATCTGTACTAACCAGTAAATTTAGACATTTACTAGACTAGTTCCATTTTTGTTTGTAAACCTGGTTGTAAAGTAAAACCTGCATAATCTTTTAAACACTCAGGATAACTTGTTACTCTAGACTTTTGTAATTCAATCCACATTTCGATTGTCAGTTTATTGCAAGTATCAACATCATTTCATCATCCATAAAATATGGAATATTTATTAACACATGATTTATTTTTTAATTACAGCTGTAATGAAACTTGACATGCCTTCCCTGTCCCCTACAATGTCAGAGGGCAGCATCATCAAATGGCACAAGAAAGAAGGTAACAGCTTAAATTTAAATATACCATTGTGACTGTTATAACAAATATTCATCATTTCATGTGATCATCTGTTAACAATTTGTCAGTTATTTCACCTACCAATGGTACTATATATTCCTGTTATCCATTCATAATACGTATATGTAATTGTTTTTTTTATGTCTGTAGTGTCACACTATAACAAAAAACTAGAGTATAGATGCAAACAAGCACAATTTTTGAACAAGTAACCTGAATCTTCTCTGATAGCTACATTAGTGTACATAATAGTTGACCTCTATTTGACTTATAACAGGTGATAAAATTGCCCCCGGTGATGACCTCTATATTTGACTTATTACAGGTGATAAAATTGCCCCCGGTGATGACCTCTATATTTGACTTATTACAGGTGATACAATTGCCCCCGATGATGACCTCTATATTTAACTTATTACAGGTGATACAATTAACCCCGGTGATGACCTCTATATTTGACTTATTACAGGTGATACGATTGCCCCCGGTGATGACCTCTATATTTAACTTATAACAGGTGATATGATTGCCCCTGGTGATGACCTCTATATTTGACTTATTACAGGTGATGTGATTGCCCCCGGTGATGACCTCTATATTTAACTTATCACAGGTGATACAATTGCCCCCGGTGATGACCTCTATATTTGACTTATTACAGGTGATACAATTGCCCCCGGTGATGACCTCTATATTTGACTTATTACAGGTGATGTGATTGCCCCCGGTGATGACCTCTATAGAGTCTTACTACTGGTGATGTGATTGCCCCCGGTGATGACCTCTATATTTGACTTATTACAGGTGATGTGATTGCCCCCGGTGATGACCTGTGTGACATTCAGACAGACAAAGCTGTGGTGACCATGGATACGGATGAAGAGGGCATTCTTGCAAAAATAATAGTAAATCTGCTTACAAACATAATATATTAAATTATCAAAATGTTTCTTGTACTATTAGAAAAGATACATTTGTACTTGTGCAATAAACACATGTATTTCATATATGGTATGTGATTGCTCATTGTTTTGATACTTAATTTAAGTATTTTACTGTCAGCTTTAAATTTATGAAGAGGCGAGGGCATAAGTTATTTTGAGGAAATAACTTAGTTTTATATTTCCATATTTACATTTCCAAAGCACAGAGACTAGATGAAGCTACTGTGCCCAATGTATGTTATTTTCCAGTAACATAATATTATATTGAGATATTATGACATTTTCATGCTTATGACATCATAATTGTAGTGTTGGATAATGCACTGCTCCACTGTCACCGGATGGCTGTTCTTTGTCTGGATTTATCTGACTTTGAAGCATGTTTAGACTAAGTCTTTATGCATTGGTGTGTAACAAACACAGGCTTACCTGCATAATCAACATGGTGCACTAGTGCGGACAATTCAAAATGTAGATATAAGCCAATGTATGTTACACACCAATGAATGGCAAAAATATGACAACCAATCCTTAGAGAAACAACATTAATATTGGTGTTAACATTACCATACTTGTGGTTGTCCTCCATAGATGGATTCCTTTAGAATTTTACAGAGTTAAGTTTGAACATTGAAGGTAGAGATGGCTCGAAACATTTTTCAGAAGTTTAAAAGAATAGATAAATGAATTTTGCCAATGTCTTCCAACGGAATAGATAAATGAATTTTGCCAATGTCTTCCAACAGAATAGATAAATGAATTTTGCCAATGTCTTCCAACGGAATAGATAAATGAATTTTGCCAATGTCTTCCAACGGAATAGATAAATGAATTTTGCCAATGTCTTCCAACGGAATAGATAAATGAATTTTGCCAATGTCTTCCAACGGAATAGATTAATGAATTTTGCCTATGTCTGCCAAGGAATCTTAACGATTCATCCCTACTTTCAACTTTCATGTTTTAAGATAAGAGATATCTGTAGCGGGTCTTTGTTTAGCTGTCTGTCTAAGTTTTGATATGAATATAAATCAAGATGCGTCTAAGGTATTTGTTAAAGCTGAAACATTCTATTGGACCAAGTATGTTACTTGATGAGAATGCATCTGTAGATAATTACTTATACATTTAGTATTTGTAACTATGGCTTGGTTGGTTTAATTCTTTAAATTCCAGCTTGTTTTTCAAAATGTATTTGCTCCTATAATACGACCTTCAATATTTGATATGACAGATACCAGAGGACACCAAGGACATCAAGGTGGGGACATTGATCGCGGTGATGGTAGAGGAGGGCGACGACTGGCAGAACGTCCAGGTTCCTACTGAAGCTAGTTCATCAACTGTTGGTGGAGACAAACCAGTACAGGAAACAGTGCAAAGTACTCCATCAGATCCAACTACATCTGTAGGGTAAGTACATTGTATTCTCTTTATATCGCCACCTTTTGTCTACGGCAAGTATGGCGGTATAACGAGAGAGGCGATACTATAGAATTATGAAAATTATAACCATGAAATTGTATAACATCTTACATTATCAACGTTTTATAAATACTGTACAAGCCGAGTAATATATCTGCATGTACATTGTTACAAATCTAATTTCTGAAAATACTCATTGATCTGCTTTTGCCGCATTCCATATATTATTATCTGTCAAACTAAATGCAAAATTATTCGAACCAAGATGTAATACTACTCGGTTTCATCATCTTCGATTTTCCATCTTGACTGACGAAGCAAAACGTTCATATCCCATAAACAATAAGAATACAAAGTGAGTAGAAATCAGTCATGCTTTTATTACAAACCAAGCCAAAATTGTGTGGATGTGGCATAATATAAACATCCGAATATAGATCAACCTGAGCGATAGAAAGTCATTCAAGCGTACCTGTACATGTTCAAATTGTGCGAGAGAAAACTTGAAGTACCCTTATGTCTATAAATAGAACACTTAAGAGTTCCTCTATCGCCAAAAACAGAACAAAATGGTGATTTTGTTGAGGGAAGTATATATAGCGATTCAGGACGTTTGAATTGTAACGAATGTGGCAGATGGCAGTATGCGAGGGTAGCGAACTTAAAGAGGGAATTATATGAGGGAAACCCTTTCTAGAGGTTAAGATGGCGGTATGCGAGGGTGGCAGTAGATTCGGGTGACAATAGGTACACTGTACAACAGAGAAGTAGAAGCCTGTCTCACAGAGCAAACATGTAACAACTGTTCTTATTGTAATTTATCTTTGTGAAATGTTTATTTGCAATTTTCAAAGTTCCCTGTTTTCCTTTTATTTCCGTGATTTAAAACGTGTTTGATTGAAATTAAAACATTTAAGGGTGATAAAAAGATGAGATATGTCCTTTTCACTTTTGATTTTCTCATATTTTCATATTTTCCATTGATGTTGCTTTTCTTTTATATCATTCTTACTTTGTATAACTATCAAATACGCTTGAAAAATGAAATATTGTATCAAAATTCCAGGCCTATTGGACCATCTGTCCGCAAATTGATGGAGGAATATAATCTATTTGGTGTGTCCGTACCTGGTACAGGGCCACATGGGAGGCTCACCAAGGGGTAAGCACTACTCTTCTTTAACACATGAATGTAATTCAAGCAAATTTGTTCTAAAATATCACCAGGGGTAGGCAATCATATCTTAAATTCAAAATATTTATTTGATTCTTTGGACTTGGAATAGGGATCCAAAAAGGGAAGTTGGATAGAATGTTGCTTTAAAATGCTACTCTTCCTTCATGCTTGCATGGATTTCATTCAAACTTAAACTGAAACTTAATTAGGGGTGGGCAATTTTATCTGCAATTTAGAAAATTGATTCATCCCAAGAGTAGTTTGGGATGAAGCCCCATAATAAAATAATTGTAACATTCTTCTGTAAAACACTAATCCTTTTTCCTTCTTAACATTTCAATGGATTTCAACCAAATTTGGTTAGAAACATCATTAGAGGTGGGTAATGATATCCTTAAATTCAGGAAGTTGATTTGACCCCTTGGGGCATGGTTAGGGAACCCGATTTGAGAATAAAGCTGACATTTTTTCTTTTAAATGCTACTCTTCAGTATTAAATGCCTGGGCAGTTTTTAGTCAAATTAAGTAATTTCTATTTAATTGTGAAATAGCTTCATGTTATTCCTTTATTTCAGGAATATTCTTAGCTTCATGTTATTCTTTTATTTCAGGGACATTCTCAGCTATATAAAAGCGAATAGCCTCAGCAAACAAACGTTACCAGTAGAATCTGTTCAGACTACAGGGCCTGCTGTTACTAGTCCACCAGTTCCACCCCCTGGGCCTCCTCCACCACTCCAGGACACAGAGGGTGCTGAATTCATAGATTTCGAACTGACCTCCATGAGGAAAACTATAGCAAAAAGACTTACACAATCTAAGGTAACATTCTTACACAGATACAAAATTACTTTTTGGACAAATTGTTTAAGGTGGATCTATTTTTAGCTCTGTTTTCCGTGTAGCATCTGTCAGCTTTTTCTTTAAACAACTGAAAGTTGGGAACATACCTGGGACAAAGTGCTATAAAGTTTCTTGAAATCAATGACCTTGACTCACATTCAAGGTCACAGGGGTGTTACAAAACGTGACGGCATCTAGAACCTGACGTATGCATACAAATCAAACATGACGTAACGTTTAATCAAGTACCAGGGGCTGTAATTACATTGAAGAAATTATCATTGTGATCATTAGTACATATCATAAATGCACACACCCAGACATGGGTTCCTATTAAGACAAACATTCTGACCTGGGAAATAAACAATATTTTACAACAATGAGCAGAAATGAAACTAATGAGACGAGCCGGGCGCGAACCCGAATCCTCTAGGTTATGGAGCCAAGACGTTACCACCAGGCCAAAAGGTCTGAACCAGTTGACCTGGTTTGCAATTTTCTGATGTTGTTATGCAAGGTCGTGTCTCCACGTAACAGGGGTCAAACATGTAAAAACCTTTAACAATCTTCTCGATAACCAAAAGGCTCAGAATACTGATACTTGACCTGTAGGTTCCTAGCCTGAAGAAGTATGGAGTTTCCTCAAACAAATAACCTTGACCCACTTTCGAGGTCACAGTGATAATGACTGCATAAATATCCAGGTGAGCGATACAGGCCATCTAGGCCTCTTGTTTGATTTGCAAAGAAGTAATAGGCAAGAATATGTAAAAACAATGCCATGGATGGAAGTGATGTATTCTGGGGTCCTAGGGTCAACTTTTACTGAAATAGCCATAATATGATTGCAGTTTTATTGAAAAATGTACACACAGAATGTAATATTTGTCTTGTTTTAAGATCCTGTGTTGTTCATGTTTTACTTTCCAGACAACGATACCACACGCCTACATATCTGTGGAATGTAATTTGGGTGCAGTCACAAAAATGAGGAATCAGCTGAAAAGTATGTAACAAGAGTGTTAGCAATTATTTAAACATAAAGAAAATGTCTGTCTTACCTTAATGTTATTTATTCCCTTATGTGTAATTTATGGAGAATTTTCTCAATTCTGTATGAAAAATTACAATTACACACCTACTGTACCAGTACTTTAAAATAGTGCTACATATTTTCTTTTTGAAATAATTTATCTTGATGTTGTTACGTTATATCCAAGATATTTTAAAGATTGTTTTTTTGGAATTGATCACATTTAGAATTTTCAAGATCCAATTTCAGAGAAATAATTAGATTGTATGATGTTGTCTCGTTTCAGGTGAGAATGTGAAAGTTTCTGTGAATGATTTCATAATCAAGGCATCTGCAATAGCACTACAGGTACACATACATATACATAGTTTATTATTCTGAAGGCTGATCAATAAAATTAAAATCCATTTAACAGTGGTTTCCATTACTGCTAATATACCACTCGTAGATGTTTATCTTCAGATGGCTGTTATATAATTACGACCCATCACACTCTTGTTTCTCATATTATCTTTACAAGTTTGATTTCTAAAGCCATCTTTTTTCACTGTGTAGATTATTATGTCACTAAATTAAGTAATTTCTACATTACTTGATTACTCCAGAGAGTGCCATGTGTCAACTCGGTGTGGCAAGGCGATACAGCACAGTCCTCCCCAGCTGTAGACGTGTCGGTGGCCGTGGCAACAGATCAAGGGCTGATAACTCCAATTGTTAAAAGTGCAGCACAATTACCAGTAGATGAAATATCAAGTACAGTTAAAGTAAGTACATAATGTAATGGAATCAGCTGGGTAACGAAACTGTAAACTGAATACAACATCATTGTGTAACATTTCAGATTTGTGGCTGTTGGCTGTTCCATTTTGTGAAAACATTCTTTTGACCAACCAAATTTGAAATATAAATAACAGTTCATTCTCAGAATCAAGGAAAAATAATAATATTGTATAATTATGTATTGAACATTTATGTCGAAGTTTGAAATGATTCCTAGTTATGCAAATAGATTTTTTGAACTGCTTGGGAAACCAAGATGGCTGAATGGTGGTCTTCTTTTATCTTAGTACTTTTATAATATGAATTTTTGAGATGGTTTCATTTCCATGTTTTCAGAATATTACATTATGTTTTGATATTTCAACAGGAGTTAGCTATGAAAGCCAGAGAAGGGAAATTACAGTTGAATGAATTCCAAGGAGGATCTTTTACGTAAGTTGATTATATTTTGGGTATGACACATAAATGGTTGATATGCCAGCATCCTATGTAGGACAAGTGAAAATGCCTGCAACTGCCTATTTCTTCGTGTCCAAAAGTTATCATCTGACAAAACGAATATCGATAGGTCCCTTAATTTAGAAATGATCATCCTTGAACAGATAGATATTGAACTGTAATTTGGTAGTAATAATACAATTGTTGACTTTTTACTTGGTTAACATGCTGTGATATTAACCAGAGGGAATCATATTGACTGAAGCAAAGTCCATAACTGTTTTATTACATAACGTGTAAAGATTAAAGATAATAAAGATGAACTTCAAGCTCAACACCTACATGTCTGTACATGTAAAAGATCCTGCATATAACGGTATTTACAGAATCTATTTTTAGCGGTGCTGTTATTAACCCCTTTTCTGTTATTAACTGGTTCTCCAGTCAATATCACTATTTATCAAAAGTCACATGTAGGCGATTCATCAAATGACAGCAGCCATTAAAACACATTCTAAGTTAATGAAAGTTCACTCATTCTTTCCAGAATTATTGCCACAATTATTGAAAATTAAAAAAAAAAAGTGCAGAACCTCTATTTTTGTGTATATTTTATACAGTATTTTTGTGATCTTTTGTAGAATTTCCAACCTTGGTATGTTTGGCATCAGTGAGTTCACGGCTGTTATCAACCCTCCCCAGACAGCTATCATGGCCGTGGGGACGTCCCGACTCGTGCTCAGCAGTGAGGGCAAACCCCAAACAAATCTCACAGTGAGTCTGTCGTACGACAGTCGTGTCATTGACGAGACTGAGGCATCGCGGTTCCTAGAAGTATGGCGCGACGTAATGGAAAACCCCAGTCTTATGATGTCTGGTTCTCCTAAATCTCAACTGGCAGCAGACTTTGCATGATGATTAACAAATAAAAATTAGTACAAATTTTACAGAAGTATCAAGTATTGTAATAGAAATTGCATACAGATTACTAGAAAGACTGCCAGAAATGTTAGACGTTGCGAGTCAGTGAAGTTGCTGCTATATGAATATCAGCTCATTTCTGATATACTGATACTATATCAAGTGAAATGTTTGTGGGTACATGTACTTTCCTTATTGGTTTGAAGCCATTGAGATCATTTTGTGAATGTCTTATATTAAAGCAAACAGTAGCGTGATATTACCACTAAAAATACACCACAAAATTTCATATCATACCGTACATGGTTCTGGAGTACAGAAGGTAAATGTTGAAATGTTTTAAACTATTTTTAGTTACACTCATGTACATGTACTTCAAAAATGTTCATATGAAGGTATGATTTATTTGATAGATTTTGACGTAATACCAGAACTGTATTACATATGAGAGGACAGGTACAAGAGAACCCCTAGAGTTCAGAGATGTGATGTACACTGTCAAAACTATAGATATTTAACCAAAGTTTTATAGTTCAACAGAACTACATGTGCAATGCTATGATTTTCCTGTAATGATCAAGTGACAATGTTAATCCTAGACACTTGCACATAAATAAGGCTTCTTACCTTCACGCTTCTGAAAGGTAGAAAATGAGGAGTTTTTAAGGGTATAATGCTACATAAGAGTACTATTTATGTACAGTTTCCACAGATTACAAAACCATAGCCATGGTACATGTGGGGTATATATATTCATTTGTATCTAGAAATAACTTCTATTTCATTTAAACATTTTAAAAATTTTGTACTGTATAAAAATACCGTACTATACATGTAGACAACATTATCAGTTTAGAGCTCCAGATAAGAAGTACCGTGGTACATGTAGATAAACTGCTAGGATAACTTGACATCAGGGAAGTTACCCTTTCCCGTGTAAAAATTTAAGTGATATTAGGGTGATAATGTTTCAGTGCTCTTGTTTATTAATATTTATTAAAGCTCTACCTTTATTAAAATATAATTGGATTTTGTGTTATCATTTTTAAATTGGACGGTTTATTATATTGTAATGACACTTGTCTGTCAGTCTATCCACACAATAACCTGTTTTACCATCGGCCTAACATTTATTTGTTTATTAAAATTTAACTTCTAATTAGTTTAGTATAATGTACTGCCATACTTGAAGGGATCCAAAAGCAAAGGTGATGTACCAAACACAGACCAAGGTCATGTACCAAATACAGGCCAAGGTCATGTACCAAACAACGGCCAAGGTCATGTACCAAACAACGGCCAAGGTCATGTACCAAACTACGACCAAGGTCATGTACCAAACAACGGCCAAGGTCATGTACCAAACTACGACCAAGGTCATGTACCAAACAATGACCAAGGTCATCTACCAAACAAAGGCCAAGGTCATGTACCAAACAACGGCCAAGGTCATGTACCAAACAAAGGCAAAGGTCATGTACCAAACAACGGCCAAAGTCATGTACCAAACAAAGACTAAGGTCATGTACCAAACAAAGGCCAAAGTCATGTACCAAACACAAGCCAAGGTCATGTACCAAACAAAAGCCAATGTCATGTACCAAACAACGGCCAAGGTCTTGTACCAAACAAAGGTCAAGGTCATGTACCAAACTACGACCAAGGTCATGTACCAAACAAAGACCAAGGTCATGTACCAAACAACGGCCAAGGTCATGTACCAAACTACGACCAAAGTCATGTACCAAACAACGACCAAGGTCATCTACCATACAAAGACCAAGGTCATGTACCAAACACAGGCCAAGGTCATGTACCAAACAACGGCCAAGGTCATGTACCAAACAAAGGCCAAGGTCATGTACCAAACAATGGCCTAGGTCATGTACCAAACAAAGGCTTTAAGACTTGGATATAACTATTATCAAGCTAAATCATGGGAAAACATTGTCTTTAGATGTAATTAATATTACATAATTTTAGCTCGGTTTCTCTTGAACACTGGTCATCCCTTTTTGTCCCTTCTGCCGCCACAGTTGGGGTGAATTTTAGACCTAAATGCTTTACCTTATTTCCCCACTATG
Organism: Mimachlamys varia; assembly: GCA_947623455.1. Classification (NCBI taxonomy): domain Eukaryota; kingdom Metazoa; phylum Mollusca; class Bivalvia; order Pectinida; family Pectinidae; genus Mimachlamys; species Mimachlamys varia. The sequence goes on from OX392539.1 coordinate 2,162,656, forward strand.
GCCCCACCCTGCTACCCTACATACATAATTCTCTAATAAAACTCTCATAGCGAAGTCAAAATCTATGACGGCTGCCCAACAGTCATTTTGATTTTCCGATCAGTCCCAAGATTAATTGAAGATAACTAGCTATAAGGGACTAAAGGGAACCTAAACATGAAATTCAATAAATAAGAGGTGGCTGCAAGGGCATTTAATTGAACATGCAGCCAATCATTGTCAGATAGTGGGCTAAAAACAACTCAAAAGTTTTGTATCACATGATGATTTAATTAGTAACAATTTCTAAATTCTTAACAGCAATCAGCCTATTTTGCCTGATAAGGTACATTTATACACATTTTGACAAATCTTTAAAATCTACAACTGCATGCTATATGCATTGTATATTTGCATAGGGGAACATCCCATCATAACAATATTAAATTTAATTCTAAACTTTGCTAAGCAAGGTGTCAAGCATACAAATGCTACCAAGTCAACTGTAGACATAAAACATACTGTCAGACAACATACAATGTTCCAATATGCAGACCAGATGATACATCAACCTCAAGTAAAAAATCCAAGTTTTTCACTTTAAAAATTCATACGCTCTCTGAGAAACCAATGTTTCATTCACGGATATATGACACACTAAGTACAAAAGCCAGTCATTTAAGGATTGGTTGTCATATTTTTGACATTCATTGGTGAGTAACATGCATTGGCTTACCTACATACATAATTAATGATGCGGGCTAGCGCACCATGTTGAATATGAAGTTAAGCCAGTGTATATTACACACCAATGAATGTCAAAAATAAGACAACCAATACTTAAATCAAATTAACTTACATTTGATGCAGACATATGCATATAGTATTAGTCAAAGTATGTTTCAACGTCGGGGTAAATCCAGACAGAACAGCCACCTGTTGACAGTAGAGAAGTGCAGTCTCCAATAATCATGACGTCATAAGCATGATGACCTCATAATCTGCCAAATGTATGTTATTGGATAATATACATTGGCCATAGTATATATAGCTTGACATCTATCGGTTAGTCTCTGTACAGTTAAAATGTACATGTAATGACTGTATACAGGCATCAGTATTATAATTCTGCCAAAATGAACTTTACAATGTGAAATTTCATCAATAGAACACTGCTTTTAAGGCTATAATTACACATTTAACAATAAACTTTAGCGAGATTCTGAACAGGAATTTTTTGTAAGATTTGATCAGACATATTGCATATTGTGTAAATCATTAAAAACAGAATTATGGAAGACATATTATTGTTATTTGCTTAACGTACAGAAGACAACATGAAATATCACAGACAATTTTTGTTTAGAAATATCTTTGTCATTATACAAAAGCATTTAACTAAAATATACATTTGGTTGTAAATCATAAAGACATATTTTATTGTAAGATAAGCCAGGGTTAATTCCTACCCAACTTTGATGCTCTCTCTAAGAGGTATATGTTACCACATGATCCTCATTTAAAACGTATATGTGCCATAAAGTGCTTTATCCCCAGAATCATGGGCTTATGCATAGTGAATATGATTGTACAACATATCTGATTCGTTGGCTTGAAATATAAATATGACAAATTAAGTACTGTTAATATCATTACATATATCCATTAAATATATTAAATATAAAGTATTTTGTGCATTCCTATTGACCCTACTCCTGAAGTCCACCAGGAGTAATGCTCACTCTCGCTCTCCGCACCCCTAAAAATTACACGACGGCCAAGTGTGCCTCTCTTCGTGGAAGTGATGAGAAGCCTAGTTTGATCTTTGTTGTGAATGTATAAGTGTTAGCAATTGTCCAGGGTTTTTACCAGACATCAATCAAATAACTAGTATAATTGTGCCTTATAATTTGCTGTGACATATTTCAGAGAGAGTGAAAGTGAATGTGATTCTTGGTACAAAAAGCTACCTGGCCCACATATAAGGGCTTATATAAGTTGGTATAAATACACCTATTAAGCCTATATCTGAACTGTCTCACATACCAAGTCCAAAGAACCACAACTCAACTGTCTCACATACGAAGTCCAAGGACCCAGAACTCAACTTTCTCACATACATGTACCAAGACCAAAGAACCATAACTCAACTGTCTCACATACGAAGTCCAAGGAACCACAACTCAACTGTCTCACATACAAAGTCCAAGGACCCAGAACTCAACTTTCTCACATACCAAGTCCAAAGAAACAGAACTCAACTTTCTCACATACCAAGTCCAAAGAAAAAGAACTCAACTTTCTCACAAACCAAGTCCAAGGACCCAGAACTCAACTTTCTCACATACCAAGTCCAAGGACCCAGAACTCAACTTTCTCACATACGGTCACCAAGTCCAAAGAACCACAACTCAACTTTCTCACATACCAAGTCCAAGGAACCACAACTCAACTGTCTCACATACCAAGTCCAAGGAACCACAACTCAACTTTCTCACATACCAAGTCCAAGGAACCACAACTCAACTGTCTCACATACCAAGTCCAAGGAACCACAACTCAACTTTCTCACATACTATGTTGGAAGGAAAACCACATCTTTTTCACAAATAAAGTTGGTTGATGCACAACAACTCCATTTTCTCACTTGTTTACTTATCATTTAACGAAGGGTACAAGAATGTTACCGTTACACCTATGGTTGGGCGGTGCAGTGGAGAGTGCACTCCCCTTTCACATACCCAAGGTGGTCAGCCAGGGTTTGATTTCTTGATCGGACATGAAAATTTTATGGATCAACTGTCCGACAACATGGGTTTTCTCCGGTACTCTGGTTTCCTCCCTGAAGACCCTTGCATGCTAACGTCTGAGCAAACAAGAAGGAGTAAAACTAAGTTGAAACGGCTTGTTTCATGATTGTTTTAAAATGAATCAAGCTTTAAGCTTTATGGTATATGCTTATATACATGTATTTTAACTATTTCACAAGCTTTTACCTTTAACAAACAATGAAAACATATTTTAACATGCATTTTTGCAGATTATTAAAAGTTGAATCTAGTTATGAAATATACATATCTCCCAACTTCAAACTTAACAATAGTCTAGAAAGGGTGTCTTAAAAGTAGGAAATGTTCTTACTTGTACAATATTAATCAATGCAGCAATACCATATGCCAAAAAGCTACAAACATGTACATAGATATAAAATGGTCTGAAAATTTATATATACATGTAGCAATCTGAATGTCTACATATTTATCTAGGTTATATATTTTCCTCAAAAATTGGAGGAATCATAAACATTAACATACATGCATAACTTACTGCAGCTAGACGAAGCAAATGAAAATACCAGACATGTAAACTTTACTTCATATAGTACAATCTGTCATAGACATGTAAACTTTACTTCATATAGTACAATCTGTCACAGACATGTAAACTTTACTTCATATAGTACAATCTGTCATAGACATGTAAACTTTACTTCATATAGTACAATCTGTCAGCATCAAAAACATATTATTACAACTCGGAGCTTATATAACCAAAATTTAAATCTATAAGGCACTAAATTAAGCACACTGATTCAATGTTATATATAATCAGATAAAATAAATCAGTTTTGCACTAAATATTAATCAGTCCCTAATTTTTGGATTACACTTCCATTTACATGATCAATTTTTCGAGTCATGCTTTTATGTTGTCCATTTCATCAACCAAAATGTAACATTCCTACTCCAACAATGTTCAGGGTTTAACATGGCAAGATGCTTTTGACAAACAAAATGTTGACTTACATTATAACAGATAAAAAATAGCCAATCATCAGTCACAGATAGACCCATTTTTGTATACTATCAATATAAAAAATATTTTGCATACAAAATAATTTAATAAATACATGTGTTTCAAAATATAAATGTACATTGATTGTTAAACTTTGTCTCAGAAAATTAGTTTTTAACTCAAATTAAGTTTTGTTTTTAGCATTACATCAAAACCTTGTGATCGTTGCTATAGTCTATACCATCTATGACACGTTATCAGGTGCTACGATTACTAACTTTTACAACCCACTACCAGTCCACAACCTCGGGGAGCCTATTGCTCTGTATTTACAATACTTGAAGTACATCTCATCCTAACTATTTTATCCTGCATCGGTGACGTAACATACAATGTACAGATGCTACAGGTTTCCCAAGAAGATCACGCAATGTTCACAGTTCTATATGGAAGACCTTGACCCTTGATTTCCAGGTGGTCCAAGCTTACAGATGTTGACAGCAATGAGAGGAAATTGTAATACTTATCACATGACACTTTACAAATCAATTCTAAAATTGTTTGATTGTCCACTTCACTACTGTAGAATGGGTTATCCAGCAGATGAACAATTTTAAAAGAAGCAGTTTGGTATTTAGAGTTGGCCCTTAAGTGACTGAGATCCTCAGATATAACAGTTGCTTTGGATTAACAAGCAAATCAGTCAAATGGCGTTTATGGGGCCGCTTCAGAATGCTGAACTTTCTAAATCACAATAAATTTCCTTAAGATGCATTTATTGGGCCTTTTAAATCATCTATTTTCTGTTCTTTCACTATAACTACATTTCAAATTGTAGTAAGTTACATACACATACATATTCAAGATGTTTATATATCTAATATCACTACAGTATTATCTAGCAAATTTGTTTTTGTCCGATCATATTCTTTATTTTAAAGATTACAAGTTAATACTTGATCTAATATCAGCTATAATGCACAATTTAATTCAAACTGTTTATAAACGAAGCAATATCCCTCGTCAGCTCCACTACTGCACTAGTCCTTAGCAGACAACACTGAACATATGTTCACCCTCGGTATCAGGGAAATCCTTCAGCCTGACATTGCAGTACATCACACCTGTTATCCCCCACAGCCCCCACAACCCCCACCCCCACAACCCCCACCCCCACAGCCACCTCCTCCTCCTCCATCACCACCTCCTCCTCCATCGCCGCCCCATCCCCCACCTCCTCCATCTCCACCCCCACCCCAACCCCCTCCATCACCTCCCCCATCTGCAACTCCGCCCCAACCCCCTCCACCGTCGCCATCGCCGCCCCAGCCCCCAGTCCCACCTCCTCCATCATCGCCTCCTCCCCAGCCTGACCCACCCCAATCTCCCCCTCCCCCACAACCTCCACATCCACCACACCCCCCTGTGTCCTCTACCTCAGCATCCCCCTCCAGGTCTACATCAAATTCCCAGTCATCCTCCTCGTTCTCACTCTTATCACTCTCTAGCTCATCAAGCTCTAGCTTAAGGTCCAGGTTTCCTCTGGATTCCTCGTTCAGTGGCTCTGCCTCATCATCATCATCACTTCCCTCACTGAAGTCCTGGGTGCCGTGCAGGAAGTAGTGTCTTGACCTGTTTAGTCCGAACTTGTGCCGGATAAAGTGATTACAAGGTGTAAGTATCGACAATCCCATCCCTGCCAGCATCAGATGTTCCTCAGATGGTAGCTGTTGGACGTGAACACGTCCACGCTTTTTTGCCAAAGTCTGAAGTGGCTGGCCGGGTTGCCAGTTTTTTGGCCGAGGCTGACAGAGAACATGGAGGAGAGAGATACAGAATACAAGTCCCAAGTTCTCGGCCATCTCTGTAAAGTTTTTCTTGTAGGTGATTGTACCATCAATTAGCTCCATGGTCACCCCATCACACTTGACTGTGTATTGTTCTGAATGGTGATTCATCTCTACCGCTGCTGTTGTCCACGTTTTCTTTGATGTATTGAAGACTTTGACAGCTAGATGACCTGGACTTCCGGGTGTGCCACGCTTACCTATATATGATTGAGAGGAAACTGTATATAGTACCACACGACACTTTTCTATTCAATTTTAAAACAAGCAAATTTTTGTTTTTAAACTGACCCTTAAGTGGCTTCATGATCTTCATTCAGATCTATGAAAGTCCCAAAACAAACACAACTTATTTCTGCTTTAAAGACACAGATGTACATGACTGTATTCAGGACGATTTCTAAGAAATTTACCTATTCATCAAGATCTTCATAATAATAGAAACTCATGGGGACCTTAATAATAGTTTGAGGAATACATACATTCAAGTAATCTGAGGTTGGTTGAATATGTTTATGTTGCAGCAACAAATAATATTTCTATAATTTTCCGGATATTTTTAAGCATTTTCTATTTCCGGATATGATATTTCACACTAATTTTGCTAAACATATTGTACCAGTCAAACAGAGATAGCTCCACAGTGAGATTACCTTTGGTGCCCGGTACACCCCGCCTTCTACCAGTCCAACCCGCCACTACAACTGCCCAGTCTCCATGGTTGTTCTTGATGAGAATAGCCCGCTCTCCCTTACTGGGGCTCACCACAGCACATTTGTCTTTATCATCAACCTATATACCAGATAAAACAGTGTAACGACAAAATACAGATAAAGTTTAAATACAGGAATAAATACATGTGTGTATGGTTTATATACAGGTATAAATACATGTGTGTAGGGTTTATATACAGATATTAATACACGTCTTGACTCAACACAAATCAAAACGAAGAGGTTCAATGGGCCTGCTTCACTCATTTGTTATCAATCACATTGATTATCCTAAAAGTAAACTAAAATAAAACTATACATCTAGGCAAAATATCGCTGTTTCATATTTAAAAGAACTTATCTATCAACAATACAGCTCAAGTTCGTACATTTGAACATGCTACAGGCCCAATACCAGTACCCGGGCCTTTTATTTCCTGGGAAGAATTTGTTACACATTTGATCTGTGTGACCTTGAAAGTGTCAAGGTCATTCATTTAATCAAACTTTAAATTAGTCTTTCACCCCTGCATTCTAGTGATGCTACTGGCCCAATATCAGTACTCGATACCTCTTAGCTGTTGAGAAGAAGCTATGCAAAGAATTACACACATTCGACCCCCATGACCTTGAAAATGAGTCAAGATCATTCATTTGGACTTGCCCTATATCAATAACCTGAATCTTTTCATTGTTGAAAAGAAGTTGTTGGAAAATTTTAAACACATTTGACCCCTGTGACCTTGAAAGTGGATTAAGGTATCAAACATGAAACAAAACTTTGTAATCCTTTATTCCGGCATGCTACAAGAATAATTTCAGTGCCCTGGGCCTTTTATATATATATAATTAGTCATGGAGAACAACTCAACTGAATATTTATTTGACCCCTGTGACCTTGAAAGTGGGTCATATATTTGAATAATCTTGGTAGTCCTTCACCCAAGCATGCTACAGTAAATGCCCAATATGATATCAGTACCTGGGATGGCGGACACCACACCATGGCATAAGCTCTCTCGCCCTGGGTTAGGTGGACTAAATATTGTACAACAATAGCACCCCAAGCGGAGACATGATATGCCCATCATACCCTATCAGAAGTATAATGGTATGGACACACAAAAAAAAGTTCTGATACTTTCTACATAATATCTGAAAATTGCATCAGAAACTAAGTTCCAAAGGGCCAAAACTCTAGTAAATATTGTTGAATCAAACTGTCTTTAAGGAAAACACAACTTCATGTCATAATGATTAAGCCTAACAAGTTCAAAAGATATTGATTGAAAACTGTAGGAGAAGATCTCTGGAAAACCACAGTTTACAACAGAAATGTATTTTCTACATAATGCCTATTTATTGCAATTGCAACTATGCAATGCTGTTACATGAAAAGTTGAAATAACTCAACAAAACCTGTAATATACGTTAAATATTATAGCTTTTTGAAGAACCGTACCTAATTTTAGAGGAATTGAAGAAAACACAAAAAAGTTTTGACGTTTTCTACATAATGCCCAAAATCGCATCCCAATGGGTCATAACTCCAGTGAATATTGTTGAATCAAACTGTCATTCAGGAAAACACAACTTCATGCCATAATGGTCAATCCTAGCAAGTTTGAAAGAAATCGATTGAAAACTGTAGAATGAGATCTCTAGACAATTAAAGTTTATGACGTACAATGTCATTTAAGCAATGAATGTTTTAGCAAATACTGTTACAGTCCTAGGCCTATAACACACATTACTATTGCTGACAAACTAACATAAAGCCCTAATGTTCATTACTTATATTTACATTTGGATAAATTATTGTGCTTCATTTAGTTTCTTCGGACTGATTCTGAACAGCAAATCAAGTGAAGACAACCATGAAATTTATGACGTCACAATACCAATTGCTGTTATAGTCTGAGGCACTGGGCGTTATAGGCGTATGGCAACAACTGCCTCTTAGCATTGTGTCAATGGAAACTTACAGAGCAAATGTAAATATACAATTATACCTCTCTTCATTTTTGACAGGTGTATAAAAAGCCTTGCAAGAGAATGATAACAAGCATCTCTACAAATGAAACTAATCTGAAAGATGTGGGGTTTTTGTTATGTTTCAAGATCATTCAAATCTAAAATTTCTTTTCATCAGGTTTATATATCACATGTCAGATTTTAACAAGTTCGTTTAGCTCCAGCCGATTCTGTGTGGTGGTAGTTATACCTGGGAGGGTAGAGGCAGCTGTGGTAGTTATACCTGGGAGGGTAGAGGCAGCTGTGGTAGTTATACCTGGGAGGGTAGAGGCAGCTGTGGTAGTTATACCTGGGAGGGGAGAGGCAGCTGTGGTAGTTATACCTGGGAGGGGAGAGGCAGCTGTGGTAGTTATACCTGGGAGGGGAGAGGCAGCTGTGGTAGTTATACCTGGGAGGGGAGAGGCAGCTGTGGTAGTTATACCTGAGAGGGGAGAGGCAGCTGTGGTAGTTATACCTGGGAGGGTAGAGGCAGCTGTGGTAGTTATACCTGGGAGGGGAGAGGCAGCTGTGGTAGTTATACCTGGGAGGGGAGAGGCAGCTGTGGTAGTTATACCTGGGAGGGGAGAGGCAGCTGTGGTAGTTATACCTGGGAGGGGAGAGGCAGCTGTGGTAGTTATACCTGGGAGGGGAGAGGCAGCTGTGGTAGTTATACCTGGGAGGGGAGAGGCAGCTGTGGTAGTTATACCTGGGAGGGTTGAGGCAGCTGTGGTTGTTATACCTGGGAGGGGAGAGGCAGCTGTGGTAGTTATACCTGGGAGGGTAGAGGCAGCTGTGGTAGTTATACCTGGGAGGGTAGAGGCAGCTGTGGTAGTTATACCTGGGAGGGGAGAGGCAGCTGTGGTAGTTATACCTGGGAGGGTAGAGGCAGCTGTGGTAGTTATACCTGGGAGGGGAGAGGCAGCTGTGGTAGTTATACCTGGGAGGGGAGAGGCAGCTGTGGTAGTTATACCTGGGAGGGGAGAGGCAGCTGTGGTAGTTATACCTGGGAGGGGAGAGGCAGCTGTGGTAGTTATACCTGGGAGGGGAGAGGCAGCTGTGGTAGTTATACCTGGGAGGGGAGAGGCAGCTGTGGTAGTTATACCTGGGAGGGGAGAGGCAGCTGTGGTAGTTATACCTGGGAGGGGAGAGGCAGCTGTGGTAGTTATACCTGGGAGGGGAGAGGCAGCTGTGGTAGTTATACCTGGGAGGGTAGAGGCAGCTGTGGTAGTTATACCTGGGAGGGGATAGGCAGCTGTGGTAGTTATACCTGGGAGGGGAGAGGCAGCTGTGGTAGTTATACCTGGGAGGGTAGAGGCAGCTGTGGTAGTTATACCTGGGAGGGGAGAGGCAGCTGTGGTAGTTATACCTGGGAGGGTAGAGGCAGCTGTGGTAGTTATAGTGTACCTGGGAGGGGATAGGCAGCTGTGGTAGTTATACCTGGGAGGGGATAGGCAGCTGTGGTAGTTATACCTGGGAGGGGATAGGCAGCTGTGGTAGTTATACCTGGGAGGGTAGAGGCAGCTGTGGTAGTTATACCTGGGAGGGGAGAGGCAGCTGTGGTAGTTATACCTGGGAGGGGAGAGGCAGCTGTGGTAGTTATACCTGGGAGGGGAGAGGCAGCTGTGGTAGTTATACCTGGGAGGGTAGAGGCAGCTGTGGTAGTTATACCTGGGAGGGGAGAGGCAGCTGTGGTAGTTATACCTGGGAGGGGAGAGGCAGCTGTGGTAGTTATACCTGGGAGGGTAGAGGCAGCTGTGGTAGTTATACCTGGGAGGGGAGAGGCAGCTGTGGTAGTTATACCTGGGAGGGTAGAGGCAGCTGTGGTAGTTATACCTGGGAGGGTAGAGGCAGCTGTGGTAGTTATACCTGGGAGGGGAGAGGCAGCTGTGGTAGTTATACCTGGGAGGGGAGAGGCAGCTGTGGTAGTTATACCTGGGAGGGTAGAGGCAGCTGTGGTAGTTATACCTGGGAGGGGAGAGGCAGCTGTGGTAGTTATACCTGGGAGGGTAGAGGCAGCTGTGGTAGTTATACCTGGGAGGGGAGAGGCAGCTGTGGTAGTTATACCTGGGAGGGGAGAGGCAGCTGTGGTAGTTATACCTGGGAGGGGATAGGCAGCTGTGGTAGTTATACCTGGGAGGGGAGAGGCAGCTGTGGTAGTTATACCTGGGAGGGGAGAGGCAGCTGTGGTAGTTATACCTGGGAGGGGAGAGGCAGCTGTGGTAGTTATACCTGGGAGGGGAGAGGCAGCTGGTCAGTGCTGACTAGATGACAGACAACAGCCAGTTTGTCCTGGTAATAGATCTGGACGGCAGAGGTCAACAGGGCCACGCTATGTATAACACGGCAGGTAAACATCACCTGACCGCTGGTGTTCCTTATCCTGTCAACACAATAACAGCCATTATTTCAGTTATCAACACCATATATAACACATTAATCTATTAATTGTTTAAACAATTTAAGCTGTTAAGGGCAATCTAATTTTGCAATGTTTATTTTTGTAATGATCCAGTGATTCATTCTACTTATTACGTAATATTCATTAGCAACATTTTATAAACCTGTGTATATGATTGAACATTTACCTGAAATATGTAATGTACAGTGATGTCACTTCCTTATCAAGTCTACTTTCACTTTCAGTGTTATAAATAGAATACATTGTGAAATGTGAAAAACACATGAATCTTAATTATGGGATGTGATGTGTGTGGAATAGACTGCAGCCCTTCAGACTACGTCTTATTTTATTTTTAATAGAGGCTACAAGTGCAGCAATTGTCATTGGAATCTAGAGTTTATGGCGATTGTCATTTTAACCCTAGAGCTGCTGCATTGTTTTGTACTTACCATCGCCCACTGCTGAATTGTTTGTGATTTTAATTTTTTTTATACCCTATTTTTTTTTTATTTTTAATTTATTCATATGGACCCCTGTTATACACCGAGTATGAAAGAGAGTGATTTGAAATCATATTTTGCATGAATTTGATCGTCTCAGTTACACATGTACAAAAAACAGAGAAATTCATGAAATTCACATGTATACCATCTTTTTAGAAATTTAAATGTGGTGATAAATTTTAATAAATTGAAAAATACATACATGATACATACATACATGATGCAATTATGTTTCTTATCTCCATTTACAAATACTTATTGATTTTAATCTTCAATGGAGATTATTATTTTAATATTCAAGGGAGGTAATAAATAACAGGGGTGGAATTATACACTGGTCCGCTGGTCCGTGGCCAGTCATTTTTCTGGCGGACCAGTAATTTTTTAAACAAACTATCCTGCCTGGCCAGTAGATATTTTTGGTGTATAACTATTGAAGGAAAATTAAATAAAGACTTCTCAATTTAACTTGTCGATCTAGATTACATCATACTGAAGAAAAATGTAACACCAATGTGACAGGATCAAATATCAGGTCTTTTTTCAGATTAAAAACCCAGAAAAGATTCAGATACACTAACTGAATAATGTGATATTCTGATTTTCCGTTGAAACACTATGTGCTTTGAACAAAAGAGATGGCGCCATGACTAAATGAGAATTGTATGATGAATATGAAAGTAAATCACATGAATTGAGCTACTTGTGTGTGAAAGCGAAAGCTGCTAGATAGTGTTTAATACATTGATTTTTTCTAGTAAATATGTGGGACTGGGGTGATACGTTTAGGCAAAATAACTTAATAAGCCTAATAAACTGAAATTCATACGTGTGAAAGTTTTAAGTTATTGCAAAGACATTAACAGTAACATTGATCATAAATTGCTTTGCATATTCTATGAAAATATAACTGAGGTTTTCCCATACAATTTACCTGTTGGACCAGGACATTCCAAACAGGACCAGTGAGTTTACACTTGAACTGGCCCGTTGGACCACTGCTAATTTTGTAGTGATGTACACTGTGCCTGTATGTTCTATAGATATTTGCGATGAACGCTTATGTAAAACATGTACAGTATGCATTTATCTTCACATATTATAAGGCTATCAATAAATTTTTCCAGTACTTTCATGGCCATGTACTGTACATGTGAACACTAACAATAACAATGCTCAATGGTGTCCAACTATCACTCTTCCTGTCCCAAATTCCTGTTTTGTCGCCTTCGGTAAGCTAAAACAAAGTCTGAGAAGTTTGTTAAAATTTTGAAACTAAAAAAATAAAAGTGGACCTGTATAGCTCACTTGATATTACTTTGGCATTTATACTAAAGTCAAATATCATGTCTCAAAGTCTGGTATTTCAGAACTTGTTTGATTGTATTGACATATTTGACCCCTGTGACCTTGTACATGTATATATGGATTCAGGTAATTTCTTTTCGCAAACTTTGTTAGGATTAATCTAAGGAATCGTTTAGCTGTTTAGGAAAATATCATGACTAGGCATTTTTGCTATTATATTAAGAAGAAGTGGTGTGTAGGGTAAGGTTGTCGCCAGACAAATGTCAGACGCTACAATACAGTAGAAGTTTCTGATCGATATAACTGTTTTGAAAAGGTGAGCTTATTGGTTCAAACCTACAGGAATTAATCTTTAAACACAAATCACCAAAGCAAGTAAATGTCTTCAACCAAAGTTATACAACTTCTTGCAAATGCCAAGAGATGTGCTACCTTGGTATCCCACTGGCCAAGTCATATGGTAGTATGGATATTTAACCTGTATCACATGATAACTATCTGACCGCTGAATGTTATAATTGCAGCTACATAAATAATACCGTCAGTGTATTAAAACACAGTTGCTTGAGTTTCTGTCAGTATATAAAAAAATGTTTATATATATGGAGCCGCAGCCCATTACAGAATGTAATGCCATTACATTACTGTAATGGGAGGCTCATTTCACACATACATATTTATTATTTACTGACAGAAACTCAAGCAACTGTGATTAAAGATTTTAAAAGTCAAAGCTATCATGATGTGATCAAATTGCAATTTGGAGAATTTTTTACTAGATCATATAAAGTAGAAAAATCACTACAAACCCATTTACCAAATATAATTTTAGCTTGCGGAGGATCCTTATATCTTTATTCAAAAAGAGAAATGATAAATTACATTCAAATAACCCATCACTAATATTTCTATCCTAAGTTTTAGGGAATTGGAAGCACAACCTACTTGTGTGATGCTACAGAACACCTATTCTGCTGTCCAGGTGGAAGGCGTGGTAGCGGAATAGGACCCCACATTTGTTCCGATACCTCAGGCATGACTGCGTCTTCAAACGATCCTATTGATACACCTAGATGACATTGAGATATTTTAGTAATCTCAACATTCTGTTTCAGTTTTATGACCGAACCGTCTGACATTTCACACACGCTTCCAAAACTGGTTGCCATTTCACTGTTTGCCAAACATTTTTTCAGTATGGAATCAACGTCAAATTTCCCGGTGACTCTGGGGTAACCTATGAATGTTTTCAGAAATCCAGTTTTTCTGTTCAGCTTAAGGTGAACTGTTCTGCTATAGTGGGTGTCGATTTCATAACTTTTGTTAACTCTTGATAAATTTGTCTCATTCCAAAGTCCCTGGCTGTGCTTATGTGGTTTAACTAATTTTAACAATTCCAAGTCTAGTCCACCTTCCAAAACACAAAAGAACTTCACATTTGCAATTTTCTTTGGATGCATGGTTTCGTTGTCAATGTCAATATTTTGAATGGTGAAATGGGCAATTTTGGTACATTCAGCATAGATTGGTGCCATAGGGACCTCACATAGTTTGCCTGCTGGCGAGTCTCCTCTGTACATGGCGCCAAAGTTTGAGAAATCTTCCCCAAACATCTCACGCCAATGTGTTCGTGTCTCCTCACTGGCTGTACACAGTTTTGATCCGACACTTCTATCATTGACAGAATCATCGTGGTTGAAATGTTTTCCTAGAATTCTCACTGTATCTTCTTTATACTGAACAGGATGTAGCTGATGGGTGTGCCAGATAAGGTCCGTGTCATAACAAGGTACAATGAAAAGGTCAGGATGCTTTTTCTTTAACCATAAAAACTTTTTATAACGCTTCAAACCTTTAGCCACAAACTTTTTATCAAGGTAATGAGGAAGAGAGACTTGATAGAAGAAAGCCTGCTGTCTCCCTACAGCTTTTTCTATGTCATAGGAAAAGGAGGAGGCAAAGTCTGTGTTTGAGCAGCTTGCTTCGTCCAGACAGACAGCAAACGGCTCCCCAGGGTACATGTCTTCCCAGTAGGACCTAGCCAGGTCCAGGTTATACTGGTTGTCACGGTTATTGAGGAAGATCTTGAAGTCCACAACACATCCCACGGCCTTCTCACAGTCCCTAGTGTAGGCCACTGGTGCAAGCATGTGGCAGTGCCACACCCAGGCAATGTCCAGCGGAGCCACCAGAGTCTTGCTATTGTGCTTGGCTGCCAGGGGGAGCCACAGGCACTCATACCTGTAGATTGAAATGCAAAGCAGTAGTTATAGGTTACTTTTTTATAAACAAACATGAAGGTTCAATATACATGTTGTATCTCAACAGTTTAATAATGTGGCATTAATCTTCGGACTCGCAAATCATAACAGTACAGTATATACAGCTGTACACAATGACAAAAAAGTTGTAGCTCCCCCCAACTTTAAACAAACTGGGAGGTATGTTTAAATTAGTCAAAATGGTTCCAACTCCCTGACCCACTAAATATTTGAACAGCTTGTGGGTGCAAGAGACTCTCGTACTCACCAGCCATCCAAATACTTAGTGGGTCAGAGGCAGAACCTTTCGGACTTGTTATAATTTAATCACTCCAACTATAAACAAACTGAGAGGTAGGTTTTAATTAACTTCCTCCAACTATAAACAAACTGGGAGGTATGTTTTAATTAACTCCCTCCAACTATAAACAAACTGGGAGGTATGTTTAATGAGCTCCCTCCAACTATAAACAAACTGGGAGATGGGTTTTAATGAGCTCCCTCCAACTATAAACAAACTGGGAGGTATGTTTTAATTAGCTCCCTCCAACTATAAACAAACTGGGAGGTAGGTTTTAATTAGCTCCCTCCAACTATAAACAAACTGGGAGGTATGTTTTAATTAGCTCCCTCCAACTATAAACAAACTGGGAGGTATGTTTTAATTAGCTCCCTCCAACTATAAACAAACTGGGAGGTAGGTTTTAATTAACTCCCTCCAACTATAAACAAACTGGGAGTGGGATGTATGTTTTAATTAACTCCCTCCAACTATAAACAAACTGGGATGTATGTTTTAATCAGCTCCCTCCATCTATAAACAAACTGAGAGGTAGGTTTTAATTAGCTCCCTCCAACTATAAACAAACTGGGATGTATGTTTTAATTAGCTCCCTCCAACTATAAACAAACTGTGAGGTATGTTTTAATTAACTCCCTCCAACCATAAACAAACTGGGAGTGGGATGTATGTTTTAATTAACTCCCTCCAACTATAAACAAACTGGGATGTATGTTTTAATTAGCTCCCTCCAACTATAAACAAACTGGGATGTATGTTTTAATTAGCTCCCTCCAACTATAAACAAACTGGGAGGTATGTTTTAATGAACTCCCTCCAACTATAAACAAACTGGGAGGTATGTTTTAATGAACTCCCTCCAACTATAAACAAACTGGGAGGTATGTTTTAATTAACTCCCTCCAACTATAAACAAACTGGGAGGTATGTTTAATGAGCTCCCTCCAACTATAAACAAACTGGGAGGTATGTTTTAATTAGCTCCCTCCAACTATAAACAAACTGGGAGGTATGTTTTAATAAGCTCCCTCCAACCATAAACAAACTGTGAGGTATGTTTTAATTGGCTCCCTCCAACTATAAACAAACTGTGAGGTATGTTTTAATTAGCTCCCTCCAACTATAAACAAACTGGGAGGTATGTTTTAATTAGCTCCCTCCAACTATAAACAAACTGGGAGGTATGTTTTAATTAACTCCCTCCAACTATAAACAAACTGGGAGGTATGTTTTAATAAGCTCCCTCCAACTATAAACAAACTGGGAGGTATGTTTTAATAAGCTCCCTCCAACTATAAACAAACTGGGAGGTATGTTTTAATAAGCTCCCTCCAACCATAAACAAACTGGGAGGTATGTTTTAATGAACTATCTCCAACTATAAACAAACTGGGAGGTATGTTTTAATCAGCTCCCTCCAACCATAAACAAACTGGGAGGTATGTTTTAATGAACTCCCTCCAACTATAAACAAACTGTGAGGTATGTTTTAATGAACTCCCTCCAACTATAAACAAACTGGGAGGTATGTTTTAATTAGCTCCCTCCAACTATAAACAAACTGGGAGGTATGTTTTAATAAGCTCCCTCCAACTATAAACAAACTGGGAGGTATGTTTTAATGAACTCCCTCCAACTATAAACAAACTGGGAGGTATGTTTTAATAAGCTCCCTCCAACCATAAACAAACTGGGAGGAATGTTTTAATTAACTCCCTCCAACTATAAACAAACTGGGAGGTATGTTTTAATAAGCTCCCTCCAACTATAAACAAACTGTGAGGTATGTTTTAATGAACTCCCTCCAACTATAAACAAACTGGGAGGTATGTTTTAATAAGCTCCCTCCAACTATAAACAAACTGGGAGGTATGTTTTAATAAGCTCCCTCCAACTATAAACAAACTGGGAGGTATGTTTTAATAAGCTCCCTCTAACTATAAACAAACTGGGAGGTATGTTTTAATAAGCTCCCTCCAACTATAAACAAACAGTGAGGTATGTTTTAATTAACTCCCTCCAACTATAAACAAACTGGGAAATATATTTCACTAAAAGATTTGTTTGTTTACTGAAGTATTTGGTAATGAAACAGAACTAAAACTACTCAATCAACATCAACTATATTTGTGCCTATTCCTTAGGACGAGGTAACCTTTACAGCTAAGATCAGGAGTACAAACAGAATTACCTGTAAATCGCCCTCCTCACTATAGGACCACTGTATAGAGACGGTTGTTTATCAACTTTCTCCAGAAACTTCACCTCTCTTGTTGCCGCCTCCACCAGGTCAATGCCATCTGCAATATTTAAACTGCTTTCTTGTGCCATCTTCTGTCTATGTTAAGTCAGTCAGGGTCCTGGGCAATATCTTATCAAATCCATCGGCCCCTCACCTGTGAAATACAGTTGATTTACTACAATCTGGAATCATCGTGTAATTAATTCTTCCCTGTAAAATCAAAATGTTTAACTATATCATATGAGTAATGTTATTCTTCCCTGTTTTGTTTCTACAGCCAACTGCATGTAGGTACCGTATTTCTCTGGCAACAAGCCTATGTTCAGTAATAAGTTAAGATATGTTATGAAAAAATAGGCAATAACATGAAAACAACAAATTTCAATTTTTTCCCTATTTCCCCATTATTTCATTCTTTATTTACACATGTGAATATATATCTTATAACTAATTTCATATATATATGAAAAAGGCTTTATGCATGTTTTCTGAATAGACTGTTTACAGTACATGTACAAGTGTCGACCACTGCACCGGACAATACCACAGTTCATTCAAGTTTCCTCTGGCCCCAACACCGTATATACACCATATATCTGGTTTGGGACCAGAACGCATTGCCATATGAAAACATAGAATTCGCAGTTACCAACAGTATCGGGGGAGTGACTACTCATCAAAAAGACACGGCCCTGAAATCTTCGGAGTAAGAATATAATCTTACGTTTTTTCAGTCTGGTTTGCTGATTAAAGTCAATCCCATGGCCTATACTTACAATTACTGGATAAAAACATGGAGACTATATATACCCAGTTGGGAAATTTTGAACCATTGAAAACCAAGGACTCTAACCACGGACTAAGATTAGATTGCTATCTAAGTCTGTGCTCTAAGGACTCACACAACTAAATAATTTACTATATGTAATTACTAAGCTTTCGAGCTAATAACTTTAATATTTGAAGTTCAACACTTGTGAAAACTGCCTAAATTCACAGATACATACATGACAAAGGCTTCAAGGGGCATTTTATGAGGAGTTTACTGGCATATTAGCTCGCTACAGGCGTCTGCTTTGGACAACCGGAAATTTACATGTCAAACCAGTGAAATGGGACGGGACACCCTCTGACTTTTGACCCCATATCAATCCGCCATCACACATCAAAATCTATCAAAAGCATATATTTTTGGAAAGTTAAATATCTACAGATTTCATTCAATACAGAATAGGTCAACAATTACCTATTTAAATTACTCAGAATCACTGTACTTAGCTGGAACAAATTTTCAGTAGGGACTACAAACGTATGAAACACTTCGTGATAGGCTGATTTAGTTGTGCGAGTCCTCTAACTGACCGATAAAGAGTATAATCATAGTGGGTTTGGGTAAATAAATAATCCATTTATCGGTATATGTGAGGTACATTGTATGTGTTGTGTCATAGCTGATCTTTGTTATCAGCACTTATAATTATATATAAACTCTCCGCCACCAAACAGTGTTCGTTAATTGACAGTTGCTTGAGTTTCTGTCTGTAAAGAATAAATATGTATGTGTGAAATGAGCCTCCCATTACAGTAACATTCTGTAATGGGCCACGGCTCCATATACATCTTGTATATAAACATTTTTTATATACTGACAGAAACTCAAGCAACTGTGATTAAATTTACGTTTTTATATAGCTATACAAATGCGCTGACCCCACCAGACATCTATCTGTCAAAATTTAAGTCTGGTGTTAGGATCGGAGGAAACTCAGTCTAGACTACAATACCCCTTTAAAAGATGGTTTGTGAGATTTTATTTAAGCATTAAACAGCATTCTGTTCTGTGTTATAGGACCATAACACGGAACAGAATGCTGTTTAATGCTTATATTTACATTTTTCATTGGTTTTGATAAAAAAAATTATGTTTATATTCTACATTTGTTCTAAAATTTAAGGTAGATTTCTAATAAATGGAACAGCGAACAGCCAGTATTGGCCGGCTATTTCCAACGTTATGATTATGACGTCACAATCTTAATGACGTTATCATGACCACTGCAGTGTACATGTTATGCTCTCATAACACGGAGCGGGCCTTGGTAGTGTTATATAGTGGCAATGCCGATTAAATGAAAATATTTCACGTGCCCCGGGCCATTTCAGAAATAAAATTGTTACTGAAATCATATGACTAACTGCATATTGTTACCCAAATGCATGATATAATTGCCCGTATGAGGATGGGGTATATATAGTGAGGGTACATTTTTCCCGCGACACCGGTTACAAAACAAAGTTTACGATATGTAAATCGACAAAAGTAATAATCTTCAATGTGGTATAAAATAATGTGCGAAACTAGGAAAATGACTGTGATAACTTTAAGCACGGAAATACGAGCTTTAAGCTTCTGATAGCAGGAATGTAATGATACCGTAACCGGAACATAAACTTTATCGTCTTCCAAGATGGCAAAGATTTATCCTGTTCGGCCTACATCTTGTCCATAAACTTGATATTCTTATTTGGTGTAATAAAATATTCGCTTGCATTTTTCCAGATACGACAATTCTTTTAGTTTTTCAGTACTGTAAATATATAGTTATAAACATTTTTACATAACTGATATCAGTTGTCTTACCTGCGACCAATATATGGGCCAACTTAATTTAAACGATATTGGCATGCACCGGTGACCCCAGTCGCCTGCATATTTCGTCAATGAAAATTAACAAATATCAATATTTCAAAGAGTAAAATTACTCAACAACAATATTTGAACGCATTTATAACAGCATAGTCATGCATTTTATTCCTTGCTGATAGACAATCTCGGCGATGTGTTCTGCTCTTGTGTGCTGGCCGGAAGCCCAAATATATCGAATTGGACGAACCAAGTGTACCAGATTTCAATGGTATGTATATATAGGATTCAGATTCTCGGACAGGTAGATAAAGCGGAACGCACCACACACACGACCAATGTGTGCGTTATAGAAAACAAAAACAAACATAGGCTATGCAATCAAATCAACCATCTGAAAATTGCTTGTAAAGGCGTAATTACGACTTTTTTTTCACGTTAATACGACTTAAGAAAAGGCGTTATTACGATTTTTTTTCGCGTAATAACGACTATTACGACTTTTTTTCGCGTAATTATGACTTTTAAAAAGGCGTAATTAGGCCTACGTCTTTATTCACGTAATAACGCATTTCGAAAGGCGTTATTACATTTTTTTTCGCGTAATAACGACTTTTAAAAATGCGCTTTTAAGCCTTTATTCGCGAAATAACGACTTTTAAAAAGGCGTTACGTCTTTATCCGCGTAATTTAACGCAATTATATTTTTTTCTGTTCAAAAGTTGACCCTTTAGGCTTTCGTATCTAACAACATGATTATTGTTTGCAAACACCATTACATTCCATTCTTAGTACCATAAAATCACGGCTTCAGTCTTATTGTCACACTGTATACTCCAGAAGTGGAATTGATGGGATGTGGGTTTTGAAAAACTCGAAAGATCTTTTGATCAATCTTGAACACCCCTCCTAAAAATGTCTTTTCGGTCAAAACATTTGATTTTTCCTTCATGTACACTACCATACCTAATACAAAATTGAAGGAACGTCTTCGATCTCTTGTTATAAGAGCTTGGCACTGCTATGCCAAATTGATGCAATGATCGTATAGATTCAGTGGGAAACTTACCAAGTCCTGGATGCAGTCATACAAATATATCTACATTTGCTCTGTAATTTTCCATTGACACAATGCTAAGAGGCAGTTGCTGCCATAGGCCTATAACACCCAGTGCCTTAGACTATAACAGCAGTTGCTATTGTGACGTCATCAATCTCTATTGTGACGTCATCAATCTCTATTGTGACGTCATCAATTTCATTGTTGTCTTCGCATATTTTGCTGTTCAAAATCGTTCCGAAGAAACTAAATAAAGCGCAATACAATTATTCTATCAAAATGTAAATATAAGTAATGAACATTTTAGCAAATATTGTTACAGTCCTATAACACACATTGTTATTGCTGACAAACTTACATAAAGCCCTACCGGGCTTTGTTTAGTTTGTCATCAATAGCAATGTGTGTTATAGGACTGTAACAACATTTGCTAAAACATTCATTGCTTAAGTAATGTCTTTGTTTACTTCCCGAAATAGACGCCATCGTAGTCATGGTCACCGACATAACAATAGTCCGACGGAATACAACGTGAAGGACCATTATAGGTGTACACCATATCACGACAACGTTGTACATGTAGTCACTTCCCCGGACTGCATTACAAACTCTGCAAATGACTCAAACAAGACATACTCCGGATGACCTGTGGAAACTAGCGTCGAGACTCCATAGGATTATTGATGATGTGGCAGAAATTCGACTTTTTAAGCCTGTTCGAACTGACAGGAAAGAGACACCATTGACTCGACTACTCATGAAAGTCGAATTTGCCAATAATGGGATTGATGTCATTAACATCAGCAATATCTTGCACCAAAAGTCTGTTCAAGCTAACATACATGTACCACCGTACTTCCGATATAAAACCACACCTATCATTTTCTACAGTTATTCTATACCTATTGCACCAAAGCTTTTCAATTAAAAGCAAACATTGCAACACTTGAATAAAGAATTACTCCTCCTTCAGAATGTTCATGTTCATATCCTTCGTCTTAATATTGCGATGGTCCAGCTGGACACATAGTAACTGGTAGTCTGAATATTATTCCCAACATAAAGCTTCGAGAGCTTTTCATGAAAGGTCCTAAGTATCGAGAGAATCCATTCATCAATTGGAATGTGAATTTCAAGATTCTTATGGACTCGATGGAAGATTACGCCAGACAGTGGACTAAACGTGAACATGCTGAATTGGATTCACTTTCAGAGTGGGTGAAGTCTATCAGGTCCTCTGTTTAGTAAAGAATAATCAATTTGCGTCACAAAATGAAAACTAAACACAAGTCGATATTTCTTGACTCCGATGTTCGAACAACACTCAAAGATCTACATGATAAGTATGTGGTTGTGTCTGCAGACAAAGCATCCAACAACTTGATAATTGTTTGCAAACGATATTACTTTTATTGCTTGCAAAATGAACTATGCCTGCTTGATAACCTAGGTAACCCTATTTACACATTGACCGGTTTTTCGAAAGATGAAATACTGTCTAACCATACTTCTGTATTACAATCTTTCGAAGTACCGGTTAATGAGCAAGACGCTGACCTACCTCGTCTTTATTTGCTACCGAAACTACACAAGGATCCTTATAAGCAACTGTAGCGAAAAACTGGAGAACTTTATTTTACAGTTCCGTATTCCTTTTTAAGTGCCCTTCGAGGTAACGTCAGGCACCCGCCACAATATCAGAGTTTGAAAGAAAAGTAGTGTGGGTCTTTGACAAAACACAATTCAACACCGTAGTTAAGTTCCAAGGTCTATAATCAGCAGCAATAACATTCAAATTACAGCAGGTTACAATACATGTAGTGTTACGCTCTCTCGCTACGACGAACTCTAGCTCCCCTTTATTTGAACTATAGCTCCCCTCTATTTGAACTCTAGCCCCTCTCTATTTGAACTCTCTGAACTTCACTCTCACGCCCCTTTATATACCGAACCCTGCCGGAGCGGTCGGAGCAGCCTGCACCTGCAACGTGCAGCTGGCTCCTTTGACTTAAATGTGCCGATAACAATATACATAACACTTAGAAAACAAATTAGCGACAAGTAAATGTTGACCGTGTATAATTAAGATAGGGATACCTCAGCAGCCCCATGATTGACGTAACTATTTATAGTGGATAATGGGGATGAGAGGCGATTAATACCTCTCAGACCAAAGGGGTAATAAAACTTTAGTGGAGCCACACAGACGATTAGTGACACGGGTATGGACAACCAATTGCTTCAAGGATTGACGGTCCATTGGGCTCTCCATCTAATTACCAACGGTCAACAGATAGATGCGCTATTAAAACATACACAGCGATAACGGCATAACGAAATATAGAAAAATATTACACAGCGTTTCATCACTGGCTCTGCTAATTGCTCGACCAAGCCATTATCAAAACTTCTTACTACCATTCTTAGTACCATAAAATCAGGGATTCAGTCTTATTGTGACACTGTTTACTCCAGAAGTGGAATTATTGGAATGTGGGCTTTGAAAAACTCGAAAGATCTTTTGATCAATCTTGAACACCCCCTCCTAAAAATGTCTTTTACGTGAAAACATTTGATCTTTCCATCCTGTACACTACCATACCTCAATCAAAATTGAAGGCACGTCTTCGATCTCTTGTTATAAGAGCCTTCTTTTCCAAAAAATACGGACGACGATACAAATATATGGTAGTGAGCTATCTAAGAAGATATATACTGAAGAAGATATAGTAAGGATGATTGGATTCCTAGTTGACACTATTTTTGTTGAGTTCGGAGAAAAGATTTTCTAGCAGACATTTCCATGGGAACATACTGTGCCCCACTCTGAGCTGGCGTGTTTTTGTTTTCATACGAGGCTGAATTTGTGGAGGAGCTAATCAGGACAGGTAACACAAACCTTGCCAGATCTTTTAATTTCACTTTCAGATATATCGACGATGTGTTGTCTATAAACAACAAGAAGTTTGTTGACCACGTCGATCGAATATACCCTTCTGAATTGGAAATAATGAACACAGCAGACTCTTCTACACCAGCTGCTTACCTCGATCTCTACTTAGACTACGACCAAAATGGACAGCTTACTACTAAGCTAAACGATAAACGTGATGATTTCAATTTTCCGATCATGAACTTTCCATTTCTTGATAGTAACATCCCTGCTTATCCAACCTATGGTGATTACATGTCGAAGTTGATTCGATATTATAGAGCTTGCTCTAGGTATCGTGATTTTCGTGATCGATGTCAACTGCTGACAAACAAACGTCTTTGTCTCATTGAGAATTAATCTGTATCTTTTAGTGATAGGATGATCGTTTTTGAGTATGCTCATTAGTGTGTTTACTTCTTGTGATTGACAATGATACTAAGTTCTCGTTTTGAGAACATGATGTTTACTTTGATTTGACAAAGATTTACATGGCTTGTGTTGTCGATGAAGCAGAAGACGCTTACTCTTCCAGAACACCTGGTCTTGTTCTCTTGTGCTTTTACGAGAGTATCCGTGTAAATCTTTTCCCCCTATTTTGCCTCTAGTTTAATCGATTTTGAGTTCGGATTAAGGTTTTGTTGACGCTTTGGTATTTTCTGATTTTTTTTTGTCAATGAGGGACCCAACCCCAACGTACCGTTTTCGTTATCAAAGCAGAGATGGGAATTGAGACTCTAAATCGTAATTTATTATTACCAGTTGAATACCTAGGAATGGTCCAGTTGTTAACCAGAAAACCTACCATTATTGTAGATAGACAAACCAGTTGTGGATGATGACTACACAAATGTAGTGGCAAGTCCAGCAGCGGAAGTAGCAATCACTCAACAAAGTGCAGACGTAGATGCTAATCCTGATTTTGACACAGAAGCTCCCCAGATGGAGCGTGATGACATTCCAACTGGAGAAATTGGAGGAGAAGAGGACATTGATGACGATCAGACATCCATGGAGAGCTGTTCCTTACCCTTCTAATTGCGACACCTTAGCCCTGCATGAAGCTGATGAGGATAGTCTCGTCCCCAAGCGAAGTCCGGTGCCTGTCTCTAGACGATCGACAGGCTAGCAACGTTAACACGTTTGGCAGGATTTAGGTGATTATTTCAAGGTGAGAGCGACTTACCTACAGGATCTGGCAAACAAAGTTTAATAGGTCTGACAGGGTGGTCGACGCTTAACTGGCTATTGTGGGCGGAGGACCTGATGTTAAATATTTTGGATACGTGCGCATAGTAATGACATGGAAATGTTTGCTAGGGGAAAGTATGTTAAAGGGAAGAATTTATGCATTCGTAAATGTTATTAAGTAGTTAGTGAATATATCCTGAAGATTGAATAAAGTAAGGATACATTCTAATGTTTTTAAGGACTAGGTACAGCCATATTGGTTGTTACCTGGATGAAAATGTTAATATTGAAATTTTAATGTTTTCTTCCAATACATGGCATAAGCTTTATCCCATTATGTTAAATATTGATATAAAATGCAGTTTAGCCCCCAAAATTAAAAAAATCTGTACTTAGGAAAAAAATATTCAGTAAATAATATCCAGATGGGAGTGCGCAAATATTTTTCATATAGTTATTTGAAACTTCTCAAAAAAATAATACAAAGCTACTGCAATGTTCATAGAATGATAACCCAGTGTTAAAATTTTGATATTAGTCTGTAAATCAGAGTATCGGGGAGAAATACACAGGTACCCCCTCTAAAAAATGTCGTCCATTGCATGCTGTTTTCAGTTCAGGTAAAAGTAGTTACCTGTATCTCGTGGGGGCAATATAGGGGCATTATTTTATATTCAATAGGTCATTTGTCATGTAAATGTAAGTTTCGTGTCAAATAAATGTATAAAATAAAAATAATAACACCAACATAACGTAATTTACATTTACGATACGGTTACCTAATTACTAATTAAGTTTGAGAAATGTATTTTGATACCAATGTGCCTCAACTGCCACACATGTTTACGCTGGCAACAATTTACGCTAGCGATGTTTGACAGGTGCGAAGCCGAGAACGAATCGGTATAATCAGTGAGTTAATACTGTGCGATCCACGCGGAAGTGTATAATATATACGAATCTCATCAGAATTTTTACAACACAAATTAAACTTTGTTGACAATTCTTTCAAAATCATTAAATTACCTAAAAAAACACTGCCGGAAGTGCCGAAGGACATCTTTTCACGTGCTATACATTCGCCCAAAAATGTAAAACTGGCAATCGCTAAAAACAATTTATCGTGATAGGAATGGGCAGTTTTTGCTTTGTGATGATATACCAAGTAACATTTACCTTTACTGCATGCTTGAATCCAATTTAATTGTATTTTTCGTTGATCTTAACCATGCCTCTAAGTCAGGCGTATGAATATCTAAAAAAGTAAATAGTGCAAAATGGAGGACAGGGTAGTATATTTCGCTACATGCAACGGGAAGATGTTTGATTTAAGAGATCTGACACAATGTCATAACTCGTCATACCGCAGACGGTAAGATTTTTGTTTTGGCTATGCGGCGTGCCGCATAAATTTGTCGATCGGCGATGGAAATTTTAAAAATTTGATCCAGATGTGAGCGGTGTTCAGAATGTACATAAATTGCCATTCATGTGACGAGTACATTCTCTTATTCTTCGGTTTTCAATTGAAAGAGAGATTTATTCAAAAATCGAAGGCTCGTCTATCATTCTGTGTATATTAAAGTAACAAAAAATGATATTCATTGTTTTTATTTTCTTTCGCAGTATTCTGCAAACGTGCACGCGTTTTTTGACATATAACACAAAATATCAGAAAAACCACCAAACGTACCAAAATATGGTTGAAATTATCGATTCTCCATCACAAAATGTACTTTGTAGTCCATTTTGGTCATGTATTTTGCAGTATTTAATAAAATAACAAGTTTTGGTAAAAACACCTGCGCCATATTGAATTGTCCTGTACCTAGTCCTTAATTATATTATATGACTATAGACTGACAAATAACAAGCCATAGTATATATTTGGTGCTTGACTTATTCTTACCACACGATTCTGTGTTGAGTTCTAACGACTAGTTCCACGCCAATTTACAGACAAAAACATGTAAAATGAAACATACGCATATTGAATAAAGGGAAACAACTCATATAACACACAGTACGGTAACTTACAATATACAAATGAGTAACTTGGAAAAAGAATGTAGCACGAAATTCTATGTGTTCGTTATGTACGAATACAGATATATGATGTTTATAATAATAATGATAATCTTTATTTTCCGAGGATAGATACATGTTAAGCCAAAGACTAATCTTATAACACATGGTCCTCCTCTTATATTATTAGTAAAACATAATTTACATCAATGGGTTAGCAAAACAATATATATGGGAATAATAATAACACATTAATATTCCATATACAATACACAATTCATACATAGTTAACTCTTTGAAAGAGACAGTTACTAATACAATAGATGATAAATATGGCCTTATCTAGGAGATTGTTAAAAAAAAGTCAAGTGAATGATTGACTAGTTTTCTTTTAAAGGTGGTAAAACAGATGTTTTCCTTGAAATCACGAGGTCAAACATTCAAGTCTTTGAAACTAGATATAAAAATGGTTTGAGTAAAAAACAGTTTTGTGTTTTGGTACTAAAAGTTGATATCAAAGGCATATCTTGTAGTTCTATTGTGACTACCTCTAACTAAAGATACATTAGTAGAAAAGTAGGCAGGGACGTCTTCATGGAGACACTTAAAAATCATACATGGCCTTCTAAATTTAAAATATTTATCTTATATGACCACACAGTACTACAGTATACAAAATGTGGGAAAATGCAAGACTCCCAAAGGTAGATATGGACCTATACGGGGCAACAGGCCTCATGTTTGCCTTATTTTGCCTAAAGTATATATATATTGTGTGGCCATGTCAATAATAACACCAAATAATTTGTCTCTTTCAACCTGTTCCAGAGTCTCATTGCACAACGTACGATCTAGTGTAAGGGTGTGTGTAGCGAAATATACTGCTCTGCCTTCCGTTTTGAACTATTTGTTTTTTTTAGATATTCATACGCCTGACTTAGAGGCATGGTGAAACATCGACAAAATTAACAATTCAATGAGATTCAAGCATGCAGTAAAGGTAAATGTTACTTGGTATATCGTCACAAAGCAAAAACTGCCCATTCCTATCACGATAAATTCTTTTTAGCCATTGCCAGTTTTCCTTTTTTGGGCGAATGTACAGCACGTGAAAAGGTGTTCTTCGGCACTTCCGTCGGTGTTTTTTCAGGTAATTTAATGATTTAAGGATTGTCAACAAAATTTAATTTGTGTTGTATAAATTCCGATGGAATTCGTATGCATTATACTACACTTCCGCGTATTTCGGACAGTATTAACTCACTGATTATACCGATTCGTTCTCGGCTTCCCACCTGTCAAACATCGCCTGCGTAAATTGTTGCCATTATAAACATGTGTGGCAGTTGAGGCACATGGGTATCAAACTACATTTCTCAAACTTAATTAGTAATTAGGTAACCGTATCTTAGTGTAAATTACGTTATGTCGGTGTTATTATTTTAATTTGATACATTTATTTGACACGAAACTTACATTTACATGACAAATGACCCATTTTAATATAAAATAATGCCCCGATATTGCTTCCTCGAGATACAGGTAACTACTTTTACCTGATCTGAAAACAGCATGCAATGGGCGACATTTTTTAGAGGGGGTACCTGTGTATTTCTCCCTGATACTCTGATTTACAGACTAATATCGAACGTTTAACACTGGGTTATCATTCTATGAACATTGCAGTAACTTTGTATCATTTTTTTGAAATGTTTCAAATAACTATATGAAAAATATTTGCGCACTCCAATTTGGATATTATTTATTGAATATTTTTTTCCTAAGTACAGATTTTTATTTATTTTGGGGGCTGAACTGCATTTTATATCAATATTAAACATAATGTGATAAAGCTTATGCCATATATTGGAAGGAAACATTTATATTTCAATATTACCATTTTTAACCAGGTAATAACCAATATGGCTGTACCTAGTCCTTAAAAGCTATACACATACATTTTGTCTCTATGTTATTATGCTTTTGGCACCAAGCATCATTGACGAGTCCTAGGAGGACGAAACAGCTGTATGATGCAGTTTAATTCAATTTTTCGGCATACTATATCTATTACTCAATTTAAGAGGTGCAGCATATGTGTGTATTACGTCATCTTTGTTTATAGAGGATCTGTCATGAGTTTCTCTTCATATTAAAATTATGATACGAGTTTTGACTTTTTCATTTTTGCGAGCCTCTGGCGGTAGTCATATGATAAATCTAAATATTAAACGAAATGTATCATAAAAATACACTTATTGTTGTTCTTATGTGTTGCTAATCCGAAGGGTGAACTGTGAATTTCCTGTCGTAATTATACCGTGTTTAATCATATTTGATGTATATTTAATTATTTACATGTAAGTCCTTTCGGTAGGAAGTTTTCCAGAAAGTACTGGTGACATCATTAATAATGTTGGGTGTAAGTGTACTCGTTTTGTATGTTGCATGTTCTGTGATTAACCTAACTCGATTGGTCAAAGTGTAAATTTTATGGAATGTGAGGCATTTTGCATTGGAAGTGTTAATAACTCATTGGGATTAAATGTTGCTCAAATTTACAGCTTTAAATAATGAATGGGGAATACATTGATTTAAATACGAAGTAGTCAAGCCGGGCAATAAAAATGAGCATCCTTTAATGATTTGGCACTCAAGAAAATGCAAGATATTATGTACAGGTCATGTTGCAGGGACACGTGTTGTGATGGGAGATATTATTGTACAATGATTCCTTGCAGAAGCTTGCATTACCACATTCAAAACAATCCAAGATAGTAAAGGAATGGTTATAGGGTTTCCATCTGATGCATCGTCCTGTCAAATGAGTTCATGCGTATATGTCGGTGAGACATTCTGTCATTTTCGGGATCATCCTGTTACAAGTTCCCAGTTTAATACCATTTTGCACAAGTGTCTAGCAGCGTCTGGTTTTCAATCGGGAGAATTAAAATCTCATATTTTCCGGATCAAGTGCTTGAAAGCTAGACATGACAGATGACGAAATAAAGCATTTGGGAACAAGGGGGACTCGGGCATATGATTCTATATACGAACCCAAACATTTCGGTTAGGGTGTTAGGGTTATATTTAGCCTACATGGACCTGGATGTTTATGCTGTCTTTTTAAAATTGTATTACAGTAAGCAAGCGTGTGGTAACCATTTTTAAGTCTGTTTCAGACGAAGACAAACAGGTTTGGTTGCTAAGATCCTCTATCATTAAGCGGACTTTTGTCCTTGATCTTCAACAGAACGGTATATTTTGGTTTCCAACGCCTTGATGTTAAACTATAGTGGTACGGTAAAAGTGGGATCCGTTTGAGCCACGTTCTAAATACCCCTGAAGTTTTATTCATGTGCCCTTAGATCATTTCATACATGTAAATTTACAGATGGTTTCGTTTGAGTTCTACTCCTCATCTGTGGTATGTTTTATGCGATATTCTTGTAATTTATGGTTCCAATGGTGTATCTTTAAATTGATTAACGTTTTATATCATATAAATAATGCCTTACTTTCTATTGTGATGTATTTTGTCATTGTTGTAGGTCAGTAAGATTTGACCAATTTGACCAGCTCATTGTTGACGGTAAACAATTAACATCACGGTTATCTACTCCGACCCGATCCTGGCTCTTTGTATCTAGTGTGACGTCATCTTTCAGGATATAAGGTAGTGGACTCTATATCTGCTGGTGGATTTGTTAGTCCTCAAGGTTTGTTGGAGCATCCATAGCCACAGTTATCTCACTTGAGTAATGGCATTGTTCATTGTATACACACTTTTGTAGTACACGATTTTAAGCCATACAGTATTAATTCATTTTTTTCGAAATTCATAAATTAAAGGGGTTTTACGCACCTGACCCCTTTTCTTATACATTAGTTTAAACATTTTGATTCCCACATTTTGACCCATAGCATCACTAACGAGTCCTAGAAGGACGAAATAGCTATATATTTTTTCGGCATACTGTATCTTTTATTAAATTGAAAAGGTGCAGCATGTGTTTGTGTTACGTCATCTTTAAGGATTTTATTAACAATATGATATCCAAAATACTTATATGGTTTTAATCAGGGCAATAACCAATACGACGAAACGCAAAACAACGCACTTCTCTTGTTCAAGGACACTCCATCATGTTTATTTCCAAAACATTAACATATGTATAGATTGATGAAATAAAACCCGCAGTTTTACTTTACATTTTGTAGATTGTATATTATCAGTGTAAGCTTTATCTAACGATGTTTTAAACTGAAGAAATTTCTCCAATAACAAGACGTAAGTTGAAATAAACACGTGTCGAATTAAAGATTATATTGAAACGACACAGGAAATTTTTACTTTCTGCTTAAAAATTAATAATTTATACCTCTCGCTTGCTAACAATCAATATAATGATTTAATAATTGGATGTCACTGTGAATTTGCATGACGTAACACAAATATATAATATAACACATTAAATGTCAAATAAATAACAACATTATTGTGTACGATTGGGAAAAATAAGATGGACGGATTTCGTTTTGTTAAATATCATTTACAATATAATATAAACAATTGCTACATGGAGTCAGTCATGCGTAGAACTATATATTCACGGATAAGTATTTGATACACTGCGTCACAAACATCAACATAAGTAAAAAGTATTTACGATTAAACATTACATGCTTCCAACGTTGCTGAATCCGAATAAGTAAATTTAACTGAAAAAATAAGCAGAAGTTGTTACTTTTATTATTTAAATATTTACTTTGTGAAATGATAACTCGAGAAATGTCTATTATGTGAAATAATAACTCTAGAAATGTTCAATTAGTGAAAAGATGAGAACGCTAAGCTATCGGAGACAGACCAATCAATCAAGTTTCTCGTGTTCTGATGGCTTTAAGCTATACTGCATAAAGTATTTGTGGCAATTTACTTTTTTTTAAAACTTTTGTTAAAAAAACTGACACTGATGTCAACATATAATCTGAGCTTGTCTGAACACTTATATATATATATATATCGTAAATATGGTCTAGTAAGTAATATCGACGGTATGACTTGTATAAACATATATACATAAACTGCAGACAACAGCAATTGATGCCGTTTGATTTGTCATGAATATGTTTATTGATTTTATATACTAGTCCCAAGGCCACACGAGCATGAAAACCTCGCCATGTCCAGATTATGTAATAATCAATAACATGGAGGAATTATCAATATCAAAACAAGTCGTATTCTAGTTCAAGCATCATTAACAACAGACATAAAAATGATGAAATATCGATGATTATTCCAGAAGTATAAGATAGCATGCGACTGCAATAAACCGAGGAATGATTGGAGTTACACAGCTCATTAAAACAACACGAAGATATCACTTAACAGAACAAAATACGTAACAAGGTCTTAATTAAGCGAGAATTTTCTAACTGTGCGCGTCTTCTCCTGATTCGATCTGTAGTAGGCTTGGATAACCTGCCATATTTATTAAATGCAAGGACATGGAAGTCACGCCTGCTTCTCGTCGATTCTTTTATTGAGCATTCTTTGAATTTTTATGAATTACCGAATAAATTCTCCTGGAGATTTTGAAAAGTTCCATACATAATCTCATTTGCATGTATTTTATAGGAAACACTCCTTTTCTAGGCTCTATAATGTGTTTTTGCCTTGTTTTGGTGTCTACTGTGGTGTCTAATTTAGTTGATTATAATAATAGCCTAGTATGAGTATAACTACAATGGATTCCACTCAATATCTTCCCTGTCAATATCGCATTCCTCTTTATATCATGTGTTCCCTAGCACCATTTCCCCTCTATATAATCTATGTAATTTTATTTGGTTAATAACATGTGCTTTGAGGTGAATTCCTCTTAATATCATGATATTTCAATCAATCACATGAAATATCTAGAAAATTATGTAATTGCCATTGATTTCAGATATAACATGTACAAAATAATGCATAGAAAATAACCCCAAAATATTATTTTTGATTGAAATAATGTTATCTGCATATTGAAACATCTTCATATGTACAGTGAATTGTTTACTTTTACTTTTAGATTGGAAATGCACTAGATTTAGTGGGAAAACATGTTTCTTTTAATGTCTTATTCTTGTTAATATAATGGTTTGTCTGACAAATACAACACGATATAAAGAGGAATGCACTGTATTGTTTTTGCGATAGATGACGAACAATTTTTATTACGATACAAAGTTTCCGGAGATATCTGCTGATAATGATTTTGGGCAAACTTTTGCCATGTGCGATATGAATATAATCGATTTTGATTATGCTGAGTAAGGTACATTGTGATTTCGTTGTGTCATCTCGTGCTCTCCCTTTGTTAAGAACAAAACATAGCTAAATATGACTTGTATTCAATAAAAATGGAATGAGTCGGAATGTGCCTTTGAGTAATAAGAACACTGTTAACTGATTAAGTAACCTATATTTCAAGGCGATTTTCACCAATGATGGTTATTTAAGAATCATGGTTGATAAACAAGATCACCTTTACACAAGTAAATGTAGGTATGGCACATGTCATTACGTTTTTCTGCAGTTGATTTGGTAATAACAAAATGGGCACAACATCAATGCATTACAAAAACAATAAGTCACTTCATGTTTTCTTAGATTCTTACGCGGGACTGTACTATAGTAAGCTATGATAAAAAGCAAAGTCATTCACCGAAATGATAATTTCAGGAATTATCACAGTTTGGGGGGAGGGGGGAGGGGGTATATGGCATACGTGTGTATTTTAACCAAACTTCTAATCTCATTACTGATCTCTGTTTTATGATAAATAGTTGGATGAAAATGTTCGCGTTTACCATGAAAATTGAAAACTTTCACAAATATATAAGATTATTTACGTACAGAATACTTAATCACTTTGAAGAAACATATAACTTACTTTACAGAAGGGATTGCTCATGACCACAAGTACAAGCGGTTTTGTTATAATATCCCAAGCAGTGAGAACTAACAATAAATACAGCAAAATATCTGTCCTCTGTAAAATGTCATAAATATTGATTTCGTATGTTATATTTTTAGAAAAATGTTTTATGGTCGCCATCTTTGTCTCATTGAGAAATATTCTGTATCTTTAAGTGATATGAAGATGGACGTTTTTGAGTATGCTCATTAGTGAGTAATGATGCCCGGTTTACTTTGATATGACAAAGATATACATGGCGGGTGTCGTCGATGAAGCAGAAGACGCTTGCTCTTCCGGAACACCTGGTCTTATTCTTTTGTACTTTTACAAGAGTCTCTATGTTAGTATTTCCTTTGTTCATATTTTGCACCTGGTTAAATCAACTGGTGAAAATATGACGAACTATTTAACAGGAACACGTCAGAACCACAAAATGGTATTATTTCAAGGTAGCATGCTCAGTTTCAACTTTAAAAGGAAATGAAAGGAAAACAATATAAATATTAATAATTTTAGGAGAGTCTCATTTGTAATCAATTTAGTGTTTTAGGAGTCTGATTGAGATAAATCCCGGAGTTCAACTAACTTGTACTTAATATCAATGGTCGATGTCAGATTATTGTTTAAAAGTTTACACAAACTTAAATGTTGTTCTGACTGGTACAAAGAACATATCATATTAATTGTATTGACCCTGTAATAAATATCATTAACCGTTTTATATTCAAGCATGGACATCACGCACGTGTCGTCTGGGTGGGTCACGAACGTTTCATATTGGTGCCGTATCCAAAAGGTCACGCACATGTCTTGTGGATGCGTCAATCACGTTGCGTGTGGGTTCCGTACCCCGAGGCGTCACGCACGTGTCGTGTGGGTTCCGTACCCCGAGGCGTCACGCACGTGTCGTGTGGGTTCCGTACCCCGAGGCGTCACGCACGTGTCGTGTGGGTTCCGTACCCCGAGGCGTCATTGCCCGTCGTCTCGCTGTTTTTGTTCTTGTTTCCACACTTACACACTTTTTTGAATGTGTGTACAATGTATTCCCGGTAGCGACGATTACACGCCACGTACACCATCGGGTTTAAAAGTGGACTCATAAACAATAATGTCATGGAAATCGAATGACGGAGGTCATTTTGATGGGGAGTATTGTCAATGACGTCATACAGCAGACGTATCTGAAACAATAACATTAAGGTATAGCAATTCTCAGTTGAAAACTAATTATACGAAACACTTATCAAAGCAATATTTGTAATTATAAAGCATAGTTTACGTTATTAAATTATGTACATTTATTTAGTCGAGTGTTTTCTTCAGAATGCAAGAAATTGATGATTGCATTATAAAACAACTTGATTTCATTATTTAACAAGTCCTAATCATTAGGCGTTCTCTCGATATTAACAATCAGCATAAAAACTTACCAGAAATGGAGCGTAACAGATACAGTATACAGCCGACACAACTTTGGTTACATTGGCGAACGCTGTCCGCTTGGTCTGATTGGTTGACGTCATATCCGGTCTGGCCAAAGTCGGTTCCGGCCGCACCACATTTACACGGCGTAGCTGAGAAAATATGATAGATAATGATGATTTACGTAACAATTATTAAGAATTTATTGTCATTATTTCAATAAATTCCGTTATCTCGGTAACAGTGGTATAATAGGGTTGTGGGACCTTAATTGTGTAGTTTCAAGGAGCTGTTCCCCTTTGTATAGTTCAGCCTCTTTCTCGATTAAGCAGCAAGCTGATGGATTGTTATTTATATATGGCCAACTAAATTAGATTAATATTGGGCAAATATGTAAGAAATCCACAAAATTATACCCTTCCTCCCTTCCCAAATTAAGAAGTTCGGAGTGCTGCTGCCTTAAATTTTACTTTTCAGGTATGGTTTGAATAACAACAGAATGTATTGAGTGGAATTGTCGGGTGAGGTATACTGAGGTAAGGTCGATCGTCACAGTTGTTGACCTGCTGTCACCTGGACTGAAACGGATGGATTCGGCGATGGCGACGAATGCGCGTACACAATATATAATCATAAAAACAGTGAAGCAAATTGTGTTAAACAATTTTGTTATACAGTGATCAAATTGGGTTGACATTGGACATTTAAAGTTCAGAGCTACCGGTAAATATCACGGGGTTTTCACAGCGTAATGATTTCATCAGTTGGGTGAAATATTAATTAATTGAATTCTAATGATTAATGTTTTTTGTTGATTGATTGATTGATTGATTGATTGGACTTGCCATATAACTATAGACGCTGTGGCCAAAACATTCGCCGTAAATATATTACATATTTTGAGTTGTTACTGGTTGTCATTGGTATCTGAGATAGTTGTCAGCTCAAATACGAATGTCTTTCCAAATACGAGAATATCAATGCAATATAAGACATGCTATTAATTTTAACTTCGCCAAGAGCTTTAGGGGTCATCTGAATAGCGTATCGAGTGATATTATTATTCAAACATAACAAAAGTAACTTTATCAATTGTTGGTATGTATGATTGCTAACTATGGAGTTCGGATTATGGTTTTGTTGACGCTTTGGTATTCTCTAATTCTTTTTAATGGACCTTGCTTTGACATGTAATTTGCCAAGGTCTTTGTTAATTTTGGCAAAGCATACTCTCGAGTGTCAATAGCCCATATGGCTATATCAAAGGATACACATTGATTCTGTTTTGACATTGGATTGCAAATGGCGAATATTAAAGGTTATTCAATGAGGCATTTCAATTTATAAAAAAACTCCTATTGGATATTTACAGTATGTTCATTTAACCAATATATATATCTCAGAAATCTTATCCAAATTAGTTTTCTTCCAAAAACCAGACCTCTTAAAATATACTAAGGTTGTTATTTTAAACAAATGCATCGATACTTCATCAACAGACCCAAAAATTGACAAAAACATTTTTTATAATATCATTGTTGTGCATAAAACGATGACAAAATCAAGTTGTGATACTTTCAGAATAAACATAAGTAAAGGCAAATTTATATGGTGTAACAAGAGCTAACACGGTCTAACATACGGAGAAACCGAGCTACAGAAGCATGTCCAGAAGACCTCACCACTATACATTTGTATAATTGTTTGAAGGTAATCAGCACTTTAACTGACGCTGTTCAGAGTGAATGGATCTGCCTTCACTGATTGACGAGTGTCTCATTAATGTACTCCTACATGATGTATCAGATCGGTAACCATGGTGTCACCGTCACCTGTCAGTTTACGATCAGTTAATCAGGCTACACACGCTATAAATGACATCAAAACACAAAACAATTTGCTCAAACACACAGTTCAGACGAGTTGTTTGAGCTCACACGTTAACCATGTGTTTACTAGTGGGCTTTACCAGATGCATTAGTGACTAATAAATGTAAGGGTAACCGATCGATGTAGCCAATATTCCTGTAAATGTAAGGGTAACCGATCGATGTAGCCCCTGTTAAACACTTCTAATCACAGGCGACGATGTCCACGCATTAACAGAAAACGACTTGGGTCCCAGTGTGTTACTGGGTAATTAGGGACGGTATGATTTCATACATCAATACCGTTTTATGCGGCTATCGAGTTAACTCCTCAAATACTTCAAACATAAGGCGGGGTACTCTTTTTTCACAGACGTAAATTGATAACGGACTGCAATAACATCAGCATCATGTTGATTCAGTTCTAAATATATCGTACAATGCACTTGTTGAACTATTCCATTCGATCATGATATAGCATACAATATATTATCATCGGAATCGTTCACAATTTGGTGATAAATTTCTATTCTATTATTCAACAATATGACAAAACTCACCTCGCTATCAACTTAAATCACAAAATCGCCCACGTACATTTCTATGTTTTAAGGATCGTTGTAGGACTACAGACAAAATGCTTGATAATTCTACTGATTTTTAGCGCTAACTCCTCCCTCTTTCGGTGTTGAAAAAAGTAAAAACATGCGATATCTTTAATCGCAAACTTGCATTCACATGCAAGAAAATAATGTTTACAATGTAAACACTCGAATTATGTGTAGAGCTTGAATAGTAGGTATTTTCATAAAAATAATCTTACTCTTTCGTTCGTGTCCAACCCTGCAAAATCAATCTTACTGATATGTTTGGTGTTTCTGACACGTCAGATTTTAATAGCAAATCCAAATGCGGAACAAAAAATGTAAGACTGATTACCGACAAGAGATACAAAAGTTTCCTCACTAAAAGATAATACTATACCTAAAGTTTTGAAAAAATGACTTGTAAAACATCTAATGTTGTGTGCGGTATTGAGTGTTTGATTTATATTGGTAAAAAAGGACAGTTGCCACAGCAGCTGAACGGTCATCGTTTGGCGGTAAACCGGGACGAGAATCAATGTTTATATCAGCATTTCAATCTCCCTGACCATTCATTTTTTTTCTAAAACTGTCCGTATGCTGGAAACAATACTACACATTATCCCATACTCAGCATTCCGTACCGTAGACAAGATGAGGAACACTACATAAGACTTCTCGGCACTGCTATGTCTTATGGCTGCAATGATCGAATTGATTCGATGGAAATTTGTCGAGTCCTGGATGCCGTCAAACAAATGAAATATCTTTTGTAACTCCTCAAAAGAGACGTTTTCTAGCCATTGACATCGGCATTAAAACAATCCAACAGAATGCAGTGTTCAATTTGAAGACCTTATGGTCACTTTAAATGGACCTTTGGGTGTTCATCGTGTTCGTACCACACTATATTCACTGTTTCGGACTGCATTAAAGGATTTTGGCCACGATTTTGAAAATCTTTAAAAAGTTATGAAACCTTTAGTACATTTCAATAAATACTGATTAGCCCATCAATGAGCATTTGATTGTGTCCCGGGATCTAAATGGCTCATTCCCCGAACACCAACTCTGGTAACTTGAAAGAAATGTGTTTATATAGGAAATCCTTTGAACTTTAAGTTATAGTCTGTTTCAACTAAGAATGTATGATACTTAGTCAGTATAAATGAAATAAACAATTTGGAAATATTCTCATGTATTACAGCTTTAAGTAATAAAAATGATCATTGATTAAATATTATATGTTAGATTCAATAAATGGAAAGTAATTATTAAATAACGTTACTTGGAAAAAAAATCTCCTTATTAAAATTGAATTATTTAAAGCCTGTTGATAATAAAATAAAGTTTCTATTCATACATGTATATCAGTATCTTAACTGAAAATCATTAAATGAAAATGATATATAAAACACACAATAATAGATATTAAACTTATGTCACACAAATCTGTACAGGTTAACTTTTATATTCTGTGATATAAATAAGGCATTTGACAGGGTTTGGCATGTAGGTATTTGTATAAACTTCACAAAAATGGTATAAAAAGGAAATTTTTTAGAGTGGTTAAGAGCTTAATTAATTGATGGATATACCAATCAAATACTTTTAATCCATATCTGCAGGAGTTCCTCAAGGAACTGTTCTTTGGCCCTTTTTATTGCTATCATTTATTGATATAACAGAAGATGTAACTTCTTATATTAATTTGTTTACATTTGATACTTCTCTATATGTTATTGAAGATAGTGATGGTGACCTTAATACACCTGCTGATCATAATAAATGATGATATTTCATCAATCCCTGCTTGAGCTAATCAATGAATGGCAAATTGATTTTAATCCAACTAAACCAGTAGTATTAACTTTTACTCTAAGATATAGTTCAAAATAACTGCAACTTTATACAATAGGTTTGAGTTGAGAGGAACTGTGAGCGAAAGTCGTCTTTGAAATGTGGTATGTAACTTGCGTTTTGTGTAATTCCTTATGTTTATAAAGCAAATAAAAACTTTTCAAAAGAAAACAAAAAACTCTTAGTGTTTCTATACTATAACACTGCATGACTGCCACAAACATATTGTTTCTATATGATCTTTTAGGCTAAATTTATTTAGATGTCTTTTCAATGATGTAGTTGGCTTGTCAGAGGAAATAAATTCAACTATACTTAATTAATCTACCTCATACATATATATACATTGTATATAAAGCACTAAAACACTCTAAATGTATAAGTAATTCATATTTTAGTAAGGTAGTTCTAAAAATGTAATAAAAATCACAATAAAGGTATGAGAGTGATTGAAAAGGGGAGCTTTAATTGATAAAACATACTGGTAAGTTTCTATTCCATCTACATCGAAATAAAATATTGAATTGTCAATGTATATAAAAGGATACTGGTTATCTTTGTTGGGAAAGACTTAAAAAGGCTCAGCCTGCTGTCTTCTAATTTCATTGATACATTTGTATACTATTTCTTTTTAGTACTTGTTTATATGTCTTGTATAAATGTTAAAATATTTTTTAATTAAATACATTGGTGTATATGATACTAATTTACACAAATCTGAAACTTAAATACATATCAATAAATAAATAATAATTTACACATACATATATCGGAAAGAATGTTTAATAAATAATTAAAATGATGATTTTTCTAAGTGTGCAGCCGTTTTATGCAGTACCTATTTATCATGTATTTGTTTGCAAATATCATTAGTTATTGAGTATCTGTTTAGTTACCAGAAGTTGATTTACCTGTGTAATTTACCTGTACAACATTTCTGCTATAGACTATAACTCACTATCATCACAACTGACCACCTAAATAAACATGTTTTTATAAGCAGAGTTGGTGTTCGGGGAAGTCCCCATCTAAATATTGACAGTTAAAGTTGATTGCTCCCGACTGGCGAAAATTTTAATGAGCTGACCGGTCATGTGGTACCTGTGACGTCATTGAGGCACAACTGATCGACTCAGGTAAACTGATCAGTGGTACATTTACGAAGAAAGTTTAGTAGAAAAACGCCTATTGATTTCGACATGCAAATCGATCTTGATTGTTGTTTAATTATATTTATTAACGAATAAAATACCTTGAACAAAATATAGATATGTAATTGTAAACTTAAGAAAGGAAATAGGAAATGTCATTTTAAAACATCGTGTTGTGAGTGTGTATTACACGAATGACGCCAAAACCCGTTTGAGGTTTAGATTAGTAATACTGAGATATATTATACATATGCATGAAAAGGCTATTAACCGTTTCAATTGAAAAGTTACTATAGCCAAGTGGTCCGGTGTCAATGCATTATGGTATAGGTTGCCAGCATTTTAAGTCATTTAAAGTTTTATTTCTACAAAAGATAAAAAAAAATGATTAAAATTTTTGAAATGTGCACGTAAACAAACAATTTTTGCCTGACATCAATAAAGCAGACACTGTCACAAACAGACGTGAAAACATGAGTCTGAATCATTTGTGTTAAATTGATATATTGTTTAAAACTTAGATTGAAATCGGTTTGCAAAAATAAAAGGCTCTTCCCGACTTTTTTTATTTCACTTTATTCAGTAACACACCAGTCTATTTGTGTGGAATAATTAAATATTTTCCAAGGATAAAGTCTGTGGTCATAATTAAAACAAATAACATACGCTAATGATTATTGAAACATGTTTTGAAAATTGTTCTCCTACGATTACTGCATACGTTTTTATAAAATAAAATCTTACTCTAAATCCTAGCGCAGAAAAATACTGTATCATATTCTTGGAATTGTACTAGAACAGAAACAGGATTCTAGATATACGTGAAATTCAAACGCGATAAATAAATGAATTTTGTTAGGCTCACTCTAGTTGGTGATCTTTATTTCAACTAGGACTCAAATCATTAGACGAGTTTAAATCTT
Organism: Mimachlamys varia; assembly: GCA_947623455.1. Classification (NCBI taxonomy): domain Eukaryota; kingdom Metazoa; phylum Mollusca; class Bivalvia; order Pectinida; family Pectinidae; genus Mimachlamys; species Mimachlamys varia. The sequence continues at coordinate 2,204,650 of OX392539.1, forward strand.
GTTTTTCATACAGTTTTCATAAACAAGATCTGGATGAAGGGTTTATATCTGAAAGTAGAGTGCGTCACATTAACGCACCTACAATTCTTGGATCGGCCCTAAATATATATCATAAATCCAGGGACACATATACGTTCCTGATAAATCCAATAACCAATAAATAACTTTAAAAAATGTCATAGTATCAGCATTACCATTTTTACAAAAATAATAAAACTTTCAAAACATCGTATATATGTTTAACAGTGTCAGGTTTTGCCAAGGTTACTAGCCTAATGTTAAATCAGAGACGTATATGTACATATACGTCTCTGGTTAAATACTGATAAAATATAGTTAGATTCTGTTGAAAACTTATTTAATCCTTTTTAAAAAATTGATTTTCTTCGAACACTGGGGATAGAAATAATTGTGCCGTATATTGCTATATAGAGGATCGGTAGTTATATTATCATGAACGCCCTTCGAATTCACTGGCAATAACATTCACACCTCTTGGTAATTACAGGGTTATTAGTACACCTGCCACGGCTCACAGGTACCACAAATGCCCTTTGGCTAGTATATGTATGACAGGTAAGGCTACAGGTAATTTACATAGCTGTAAAATCAGATTGTGTAAGTTGTATCACTGTCTCTAAGCTTGGAGTTGCTGAGACGTCACGGACTAGATTCGAATTGAATGTAGTTTATGTAAAAATCGGAATTAGATAAGTTTTATTTTTTGACAAGATCATTAATGACGATTGATAATTTTAACCACATAACATGTATTGGTTGCTGTCATTACTTGCACTAAGAAATAAGATAAAAGTCAACACTTACACTCACAGACAATACATAAATATTTAATGGGCGTGTACAGGTATCGGATACGTTGTGCTTCAATGACGTCACACATCACGTGACCTAGAATCCCGGTCAAAATTTGCATATTCACTAGCCTGTTATAAATGGCTCGTCACCTAGCCTGTCTTTTCCCCAACACCGAGGGAGACGGGGTACCGGTCACTACACGTATTGTTGCATCAAATGAGATAAAATATGAAATTATGAAAAATCGTGGCCAAAATCCTTTAAGAACACTGCAAACTGCTCAAACAAAAACTGTTCCGGATGACCTTTTGAAACTAGCGTCAATGCTAGCATCTCAACATTTTGTAAAAGTCGAATTTGCCAACAAGGGCATTCATGCCATTAATATCTTACAGCAAAATATTACATCAAAAATCTGTTCAAGCTAACATACCACCGTACTTGACCTTAGAATGACCCCTCCTTCGGCATGTTCATGTTCTTCATCCATACATGGCTATGATCCAGCTGGACACATAGTAACCGGCAATCTGAATATTATCCTCAACTAAAAGCTAAGGGAGCTTTTCATAAAAGGTCCTAAGTATCGTGAGACTCCATCCATCAAATGGAATGTGAATTTCAAGATTCTTATGGTTTATGTGGATGGTTACGCCAGACAATGGGCTAAACGTGGAGATGTTGAATTGGAACCACTTTCAGATTGGGATAAATATATCAGGTCCACAAATCAGAAAAGAATAAGCTAAGCAGTTTCCGATACAAAATGGAAACTAAACACAAGTCGATATTTCTTGACCCCAATGTTCGAACAACACTCAACGACCTACTTGATAAGTATGTGGTTGTGTCTGCAGACAAGGCATCTAAAAACTTGTTGGCAAACACTATTAAATTCAATGTTTGCAAAAAGAACTTGGCCTGCAACATAACCAAGGTAACCCTACTTTCATATTTCACATTGACATGTTCTTCGAAAGATGAAATACTTTCTAACCATACATCAGTATTACAATCTTTCATGATGCCCGTTAATGATAAAGACGCTAACCTATCTCGTCTATATTGGATACCTAAACTGCACACAAGGCTCCTTATAAGCAATGTTTTATCGCTGGCTCATCTCAATGCTCAACCAAGCCATTATCAAAACTTCTTACTACCATTCTTAGTATCGTTAAATCAGGGCTTCAGTCTTATTGTGACACTGTATACTCCAGAAGTGGCATGGTATTGATTGTTGTATATCAGTGCGTATTGTGATCTTACACCAAGTTTCATTTCTCCTGCCCTTCTAAACCACACATTACCAAAATCGATATAAAAATCAAATCATTTGATAGATCGTGACTTCGTTTGATCATTATTTGTACAGAAAATAGAACCGTTACAGATCATCTCCACAGGAAGTAACTAATGGTCTTACTTTGTTGAATTAAAAACTGTTGCATGTTAAGGACAGTTTTAGACAAATTAATTCCGGTTGTAGCTTTTGTTAACGATGGTCATTAAGGTCGATATTTAAATGGCGACATAAGCAGCTTTACCAATAGGATTCACACCAAGGAACTATATACAAACAATTTAACGGTAACATTGTAATATAGAACTGCTAGCTTTAATTATCACTGGTGAAACAACGGCAGTATAGTTTTAGAAATTTTGGATTCCCACCTTTTGGCCCCTAGCATCACTAGTTTAATTTTACGTCTAAATTGATAAATTAAAGGGGTTTTACGCACCTGACTCTTCTGCTTCAAAATTATTTTAGAAATTTTGGATTCCCACCTTTTGGCCCCTAGCATCACTGAAGAGTCATAGGAGGACGAAACAGCTGTATGGTGCAGTTGAATTATTTTTTTCGTCATACTGTAGCTATTACTTAATTTAAAAGTGCAGCACATGTGTGTGTTACGTCATCTATGTTGCTCATGTAAGCATCACAACTGAAAATTCACAATAATCATGTGAGCTTCTTGTCATTAGATGTTTGTTTTATATTAAGCTATGATTCGTGCTTTGTTTCCCAAAATGCTAGTTTTGTGGGTTTATATATCATATTGCGTAAACAACCGTGAACTAACGCATTCTTAGATATTTATAATTCGATATATTCAACAACGTTATTAGCGTTATAGTAGCTTTTAACAACCAAGTTCTGAAATAAAGTTATGGCCTTTATTTAATTAGATAAAAACGTGTTTATTTTTCTTTGAGTTCTGCTATTTTGTTTCCTAAGCTATCACTATATTTAAGAAATACTTATCGGTTGAAGCGGTTTCATTTTTTTTAAACTTACCACATAAATTATACTGATGTTGAAATACATGATCACAATGGTTGCAACAAGACCTTCTGAAGCGAGTATTCCGAGTATAACTCTGTGAGAAAATCCGGCTATCCCCGCACTGAAGTTATACGCACAGATTCGGTTTTCGTCATAAAACACGTATGGGGCTGCTAATCCCATGAAGGGAAACGTAAGCTGCAGAAGTGTGAAAACCAACGTAAATCCCAGTCCTATCATCACTTTACCCCGCGTAACGGATGATCTGTAGTACAGAGGTTTCACAGTGGCCAGATACCGACATCCGGCCATAATAATGACCACCCATGCTGACCAAATGACCATTGTGGTTGCCAACCATCCGAAAAAGGAACAAAGATGAGCACCCATTAAGTTTTTGCATCGAATCCACCCGCCAATCCACATCACCGTGAACAACGCCATAGTTACGAAATCGTTCACGGCGAGCGTCAAAACTAGGAGGTAATCAATCCCAAGAATGTCAGACCTAATTTTGACCAATATTACAATGGACACACTGTTTAACACGAGACAAATGAGTAGAAGTATCGGCAGTTCGGCCTTACTGAGGTCCAGAATACAGTCCATATCGAGTCCCGACTGATCACCGGACATGGACGACGTCTCATTTGTGGAATTTCTAAAATCATCTGATGTATTTAATGCCGTCATGTTGTTCTAATTCTCCACGAGTGGTGGTGTTTTTAAGTGTCCCTCGCCAATTCCCTCATTCCAATGACAGTTCCAGTTAACCTATAGTTTCTGTTAGCTTTATACACACATTCCAAAGACAGTTTCAGTACACCTACTGACTGACGGGTATAGCTCCTGTTAGCTTTATACACACCTTTCAATGACAGTTCCAGTAGACCTACCGACTGACGGGTATAGTTCCTGTTAGCTTTATAAACACATTCCAATGACAGTTCGAGTATACCTACCGACTGACGTGTATAGCTCCTGTTAGCTTTATACACACATTTCAGTGACAGTTTCAGTACACCTACTGACTGACGGGTATAGCTCCTGTTAGCTTTATAGATACATTTCAATGACAGTTCCAGTAAATCTACCGACTGACGGGTATAGTTCCTGTTAGCTTTATAAACACATTCCAATGACAGTTCGAGTATACCTACCGACTGACGTGTATAGTTCCTGTTAGCTTTATACACACATTTCAGTGACAGTTCCAGTACACCTACTGACTGACGGGTATAGCTCCTGTTAGCTTTATAGACACATTTCAGTGACAGTTCCAGTAAATCTACTGACTGACGGGTATAGTTCCATGGCCAGTGAGATACAAGACTACTGCGAGGTGTAATCACAAGTCTATACAATAGTAGGTCTATGTCTGATCACGACCTAACCTATATTGTATCAGTAAAACACTCCATATAAATATTGACAAATGCATCACCTCCTCTATCTCTAATTATATCGTGTTCAGGATTAATGACGTCCAATATAGGCTTTTTTCGTCCGCCGCTAAGAGTCATATTCCTGATTACAGTATTTTTTGTATTCCCATAAAAGTCAGTAATACCTCGTCGACATGCTGTTGCTTTCCACCCGCTGTATACATTATGTGACAGTACTTTCGAATTGCGTTAATTGGAAGCCATCCTTTTGTTCAACACATCGATTAATAGCAAATACTTTTTCGCTGCAGTAAGAGATAGTTCTTTCCGTAACATACGTGAGAAAACCATTAACATGTTGGTTTCCTATCTGTATTCAGTTAAAAATAACCTATGTTCTCACCTTGACACTATTTACACCATACCACCAGCTTATTGCTATATGTGTTACTGTCCGTATTCTAGTCAGACATGCCAATATTCCTTACGTAAGTTGCGCTTCTACTCATACTGATATGCAGTATTGACCATTCAGATGTCTCTCGCTCAGTCTCTATGAAATTCGCTAATGATGACTTATATACTAATGGAAATTGGAGGACAATCCATTGTTAGGTCTGCCATTAAGGAATATCGAAAGGGAATTAAATAATCGAGTGACTGCTGACTGATGACAATCAGTGTGCGAGGTCCACTGTGTCTGTGATAGGTATATTGATCAAAGTCAATTACAGCTTTTCGGAAATATTTCACTTATAAATTAGCGTTATTTTTCAGAAGTAGATTTAATTCGAGTTTTTAAAGGTAAAAAAGCAGTTCCGAAACTGTCAATGAAATTCACGATTTTTTTTTTTTTTTTTAAAGGGGGGGGGGGGGGGGATTTGCAGATTTAAAACGGATTATTAAAATCGGTTTTGTAACTGTTCATTGAAATAGTGAAATTTCAACAGAAAAGGGTTTGCAGATTTGGTGCGTCTTCTAACATATAGCGGTTTTTTAAAACATAGGGCACTTTGAAATCTTTCAAGTGGCTCATGCCGTCACTACATTAAGTGATTGTTTTGGCAGCAGATTTGTAATTTAAATTCATCCATGCAGGCTAAACAACTTATAACACGTTCTCTTTATTCGGAGCTACCCAAACGAACTGTGATACCTTAATTACAGGTAATGGCTAATTACAACAACTTTATAAGTTTGTACCTGATTTGATTCTTCGTCGTACTTACTGATTGTAATGAATGTACTAAATAAGCAATGTTATGAACATGCTGATAAAAGGTTCACTAACTTGATCTTAATCCTCCAAATAATAATATACAACAACATTTATATAGCGCTCTATATAATTTTAAAATACGATATTGCCGGAAGTTATACCTGCGTATAATTCAACAGTGAAGGTTATACATATTCATTACAAAAAGGGATAAACACGGGGTAAGAAATCAACAGTACAAAATAATAAGTATATGATTTGATGTGATTTAAGATATAAAATTAGCCCAATTTATGATTTCAATGTAATATACACATAGGGTTTTAAGGATGACATAACACACACATATGCTACACATTTTAAATTAAATAATAGATACAGTATGCTGAAAAATGAATTAAACATACAGCTGTTTCGTCCTCCTAGAACTCTTCAGTGATGTTAGGGGCCAAAAGGTGGGAATCCAAACTTTCTAAACTAACGTAGAAGCAGAAGTGCCAGGAGCGTGAAACCCCTTTAATTTATGAATTTAGAAGTAAAATGTAACTAGACGGAAGGTAATTGTAATGTTTTATTTACGTTTCCATGATACACAATAATGCCACTAACCAATTTATACGTGTTATTGATTTTCGAGTATTGTGCGTTACAACGTTAAATATTCGTGTTATATTTGTCGTAGGAATTATACTTAGTTCCATGCAATTTTTCTAGTACCCGTGCCTTTTCAATGCTTGTTTTGACTTATGTAAAGAATATGTTTGTTACTGTACGGATTATTAATGTCAGTATTTTCAAAATCCTGCTCTGTTTCTAAAAGTCATCAGTAATACACACATCTACTCTCCATAAACCAATCACGTCAGCGCAGGTACCCTGAAAATTACACACATGCTCAACTGTTCGGATTTCTATTCTAATATGACGTCATTAATTACTAGCCTGATGTTAGTATGTAGTATATATTCACAGTAAACGGACAATTTACTGCAATATTTCCAGCCGATATATTTAGCTGGTCGATGACGTCAGAATTAAATGTAGGTATTCGTAGGCTTGACGCCGATTGAAGGTGCACCGACCCATTAACAGATTAACACCCACGGTTAAAGTACTCCAGCATCAATAGTCTGAATTATACGAAGCTTAAACACGAATCAGTGAACATTTATACTTTCTTTTATTTCATCAGCATATCGTGCATCTTCTCAGCCGTAAATGTTTCGTTATCTCGAATTTACTGGGTTCTATCCTTACCTTCCGAATGGGTATGCTATTGCGACTTATTTACCATGAATAATAAAACAATAAACATTGCTGCCCCAGTGCTGCTTAATATTTTGTTGTTATCTCCCTTAATATACCATCGATTTTTCTATTTAAGGATTAACTTGAATCTATTTTATGTTATGGAGGTATAACACAGTGTACTCTAAATAAACCGCAAAGCGGCTTATGATGACAGTACACTCCGGTTTTTTGTTTTATAACCCCATGACATAAAAAAATAGATTCAAGTTAATATTTACAATTTAATCTAATTCCTGCGAAAATTCATTGATGGACTCTTTTCTCTTACAAATCATACGCTGCCAATCAAAAGCGACGTTATAAACGGCGACGTCATTTTTTACGTTATGGGCTGATAACATAATTTTTAAAGCCAATGGAAATGCTTGTTTCAAACAAGATTAAATTATTGTATGTTGACAACAATTATCGTGTTATGTTCACGCCCTCGACGTGAAGCAATGGGAAAAAACTACACAAAAGCGTGAAGATTTCTTAACATTCGTAACTTTTAAAAAGGCCCAATGTTCCGGAAGAGTAAAGGCCTTCTACTTAATCGACGACACCCGCCAAAGTGAGAACTGAGGCACAAGTAGGCATGCCAATGAACACATTCAAACATCGAACAAGGATACAGAGTATTTAACAATGAGACCAAGATCGCGAAGATAAAACGTTCTAAAATTCTTCATTAACCTACATTTCTCGTTTGTTCGTCAGCAGCCGGCATCTATCAGGAATATCTCGATTTACATAGCACTTGGACTTGTAAACACCATAAGATGGAGAAGACGAGTTAATACTATCAAGAAAGAGAGAGTTCAAGATTGGACAATCGAAATCGTCAAACTTATCATAAAGCTTACTATTAAGCTACCCATGTTAATACGCTGACCTACCTCGTTTTTATTGAATAACTAAACTACACAAGGATCCTTATAGGCAACGTTTTATCGCTGGCTCTACTAATTGCACGACCAAGCCATTATCAAACCTTCTTACTACCATTCTAAGTACCGTTAAATCAGGGCTTCAGACTTAGAGTGACACTGTTTACTCCAGGAGAGATGTGGATTTTGAAAATCTTGAAAGATCATTTGATCAATCTTGAGCACCCCATTCTAAAACGGCGATACAAATATATGGTAGTGAGCTACATGTATCTTGGAGCATACTTTGTGAAAAACGCAACAAAAGCCAAGATGAAATATATACTGAAGAAGATATAGTACGAATGATTGAATTCCTGGTTGACACTATTTTTTGTGGGATTTGGAGGAAATATTTTCTAGGGTGACTGTTGGCATTCCCATGGGAACAAACTGTGCCCCACTCTTAGCTGACTTGTTTTTGTTTTCACACGAGGCTGAATTTGTAGAAGAGCTAATAAGGACAGTAAACAAAAACCATTCCAAATCTTTTAATTTCACTTATGAACAACAAGAAGTTTGCTGACCACGTCGATCGCATAAACAGCCCTGTATGTAAGGCGTAAGAATTGTACCTGCTGTCCCCATTGCATGATCATAGAAGGCGACTTAACTTGGAATCTTATCTTTTCCATTTGTTTTAAACATCTTTCGCCTTCCTAATGTCTCCCTTGGGTTCTGTCCCCAGGCCGAGACATACCGGGGTGTCTAACAATGGTAAGTTACTACTCCCTGCTTGACGTTCAGCATTATGAGAGTGGAACGACTGGTTCGCCCTTTGTCAGTATAATGGGACCGGGTGGGGTGTTCTGCTAAGGGCCTTCGGCAGTATACTTAGGTGTGGTAGTTACTTTAAATCGGCAAAAGATCTGGACTATCTCAAGAAGGCTTACACGAACATACCGACGCCTTCCATAAACAAACGCTGTCAACATACCCACATAGCAAACACCGCACAGTCCTTATATGATTATGGCTTTTAATAGGACGTAAAAACAATCAACCAACCAACAATCGATCGCATATACCCTTATGAACTTGAAATAAAGGACACAACAGACGCTTCTACATTAGCTGCTTACCTCAATCTCTGCTTAAACTACGACAAAAATGGAAAGCTTACTACTTATATATTCTGTAAAAAAAAAAAAAATCAGAGAATACCAAAGCGTCAACAAAACCATAATCCGAACTAAAATATTCTGCATCAATGAAGATGGACGTTTTTTGAGTATGCTCATTAGTGTGTTTACTTGTTGTGATTGACAATGATACTCGGTTCTCATTCTGAGAACTTGGTATTTACTTGAATGTTATAAAGATATACATGGCGAGTGTCGTCGATGAAGCAGAAGACGCTTAATCTTCCGGAACACATGGTCTTATTCTCTAGTACTTTTACAAGGATATCCATGTAAATCTTTTCTTTGTTCATATTTTGCCCCTGGTTTAATCGATTTTGAGTTCGGATTGTGATTTTGTTTCGGTATTCTCTAATTCATTTTTACTTTACGATAAACGTGACGATTTCAATTTTCCGATCATGAACTTTCCTTTTCTTGATAGTAACATTCCTGCCTCGCCACCCTAAATCTCAGATGATTGGTTTTCTAGGACTTGCTCTGAATATCGCGATTTTCGTGATAAATGTCAGCTCTTACGGCACAGGAGTTCGAGTGATACAGGTTGATGAAGACTATGAGCAAGTTGTATGCTTGCCATCTTTGTCTCATTAAGAAATATTCTACATACTTGTATGATACAAAGCCATTAATGATTTGAAAATGCTTGTAGTAATTTAAGAATTAATGTCTCAGTTCTCATTTTGAGGCCATGGCATTTTTGGATCTGACCTAGATTTACATGGCGGTTGACGTCGATTTACTTTTCCGGAACAGCTGGTTATATTCTCTTGTACATTTTCAATGGTCACCGTGTAAATCGATTCTTAGTTCATATTTTGCCCCTGGTTCGATTTTGTGTGTGTTATTTAATATAAATTTCGAAATGAAAAGGGGTATTTGACAGTCACTCTGTTTTGTTTAAATTGAAATATTTTTCAAACCACAGAAAATTAGATATATTGGCGAATTAAGTTCGTACCTTGTTTAGACAAAAAAAATCAAATGAAATTGTTTAAATATTTAGTGGTTGAAATACTTTATAATTAATCATGCGATTTAAAGCAAAAAAATTTTCATACCAAACTTATACTGCTGACGAACATACTTATGGCACAGGGATTCGAGAAATGCAGGTTGATGCAGACTAAGGGCAAGTTTTGTGGTCGCCATCTTGATATCATCGAGAAATATTCTGTATCTTTGTGTGATATGAAGATGGACGTTTTTAAGTTTGCTTGTTAGTGTGTTTACTTGTTGTGATGACAATGATGACTCGGTTCTCATTTTGAGGATTGATGCTTACTTGGATGTGACCAAGATTTACATGGCGGGTGTCTTCGATGAAGCAGAAGACGCTTACTCTTCCGGAACACCTGATCTTATTCTCTTGTGCTTTTACGAGAGTCTCCATGTAAATATGTCCTTTGTTCCTATTTTGCCCCTAGTTTAATCGTTTTGAGTTCGGATTATGGTTTTGTTGACGCTTTGGTATTCTCTGATTCTTTTTTATAAAAGTTTGAAGTCATAAGTACTGCAACGCGAAGCATGTCTAAGAATATGAACAGTGATTAATACTAATACACTTTTATATCTAAGATTATACATTTTTCAATTTGTTAGATTTCATTGACATTGTATGCATTACCTTGATCACGATGGAAATGTTGAAGAAGAGAACAATACAAATGAGACAAAAGCCTTCGATGGATATCAGGAGGATGGTGTAGCGATGGGACGATCCACCATGTCCGGGGGCGAAGTCGTACGCACATATCTTGTTTTCGCTGTAGTATTCGTATTGTACAGCTACGCCGTAAAAAGGTGTAGAAAACTGCAAAAGTGTGAAGACTAGAGTTATGGCGTTTATGACCTTCAGTTGGAACGTTTTCACGTGGTTCCGGTAGAAGAAGGGTCGTGCCACGGCCAGGTATTTACAGCCGGACATAACCGTCACTATCCACGCTGACCACATCACCATTGTGGAGGCAATCCAACCCATAGCCGAGCAGAAGTAAATGTTGTCCACCATTATACAGCCGCACGACGCCCATCCCCCCAGCCACATAACGATGAAGAGAACAGACGTGAGGGCATCGTTTGTGATGAGAGTGGCCACCATCATGGTATCGGTGGACTGGAACTTATGGCGAAGTTTGTAGAGGATCACCATGGACATTATGTTTAGGAGGAGGGTCAGGAGTAGTACGACAGGCAGCTCCGCCTTAGACAAATCTAGACTACAGCTGAAATCTTCCTCACTCACCCCACTCCCATTGTGGAAGTTTTTCAAACATGACATGTTTGTAGTATATATTTCACTTTTGATTTTCCAAGCAATAATTAGATAGATCCGAGAGGGCTCTGCAATTAAAAAATATATAATCAAATATATTCTTAGATAACTAGTTAATACATATGAAACAATAGTGTAAAAAAATAGAAGATGTGCTGAAAATAACTTTAAATCAGTGATGCTATATGATATCTTAATGTCATGTAATTGTATTGTAAGGTGTACGTTATATGCTGTTTCAATATTAAGTAAGTCATATTACAGCGCCCATCCCTACTGTTAAAGTTTTAACATTTCTTACCTTCAAAACAAAAAGATGACGTAACAAACACATATCAAATAGTAATAGATACAATATGTCGAACAATTAATTGAACTGCATCATACAGCTGTTTCGTCCTCCTATGATTCTTCAGTGATGCTAGGGGACAAAAGGTGGGAATCCAAAATTTCGAAACTAATGTAGAAGCAGAAGGGTCAGATGGGTAAATACCCTTTAATTTATGAATTTAGAAGTAAAATTAAACTAGTTCTATATAATTTTTAAATTGTGTACCGCGAAAATGTGAATGTGCCACTATTCAAATGAGATAACTGTGGCTTTGGAGCAATCTGTTTAAAATACAGATCCTCACTATTACTATCGTGTGAAGGATCTGACAACGACCAGTAGAAGGTCATGTGCAGATGACCTTTGTATTCACCAATCAAATCGCTGCTTACCAGATTCTTCAAGTGAAAATATAACTTCGATTTGTTTCTACACTTGCCGTTAAACCAGAGTAAAGAAGCGAGAAACCCGAACGAACGTAAACGAAAATGGCGGCGCCCAGTGCTAATCAAATTTTTATATAACGCCCTGAATGATTTTCTCTTCTTCGCTTCGACCCGCCGCCATTTTTGTCCGTCTACCAAACACCGTTTACAATGTGCATTTTGATTGGCTGTTCATTTCCTAGAAATGGAAATGATAAAGGTCATCTGCACATGACCTTCTACTAGTCGCTGTCAGATCCTACACACAATAGTTATAGTGAGGATCTGTATTTTAATCAGATTGGTTTTGGAGGATCCAGCAAACCTCGGGAACTAATGTTCAACAACAGAGTCTGTCATCCTCCATCATGAAATATGACATAACACTAACATATGCTGCACCTTTTAAGGACTAGGTACAGGACAATTCAATATGGCGCAGGTGTTTTTACCAAAACTTGTTATTTTATTAAATACTGCAAAATACATGACCAAAATAGACTACAAAGTACATTTTGTGATGGAGAATCGATGATTTCAACCATATTTTGGTACGTTTGGTGGTTTTTCTGATATTTGATATTTTGTGTTATATGTCAAAAAAAGCGTGCACGTTTGCAGAATACTGCGAAAGAAAATAAAAACAATGAATATCATTTTTTGTTACTTTAATATACACAGAATGATAGACGAGCCTTCGATTTTTGAATAAATCTCTCTTTCAATTGAAAACCGCAGAATAAGAGAATGTACTCGTCACATGAATGGCAATATATGCACATTCTGAACACCGTTCACATCTGGATCAAATTTTTAAAATTTCCATCGCCGATCGACAAATTTATGTGGCACGCCGCATAGCCAAAACAAAAATCTTACCGTCTGCGGTATGACGAGTTATGACATTGTGTCAGATCTCTTAAATCAAACATCTTCCCGTTGCATGTAGCGAAATATACTACCCTGTCCTCCATTTTGCACTATTTACTTTTTTAGATATTCATACGCCTGACTTAGAGGCATGGTGAAACATCGACAAAATTAACAATTAAATTGGATTCAAGCACGCAGTAAAGGTAAATGTTACTTGGTATATCATCACAAAGCAAAAACTGCCCATTCCTATCACGATAAATTGTTTTTAGCGATTGCCAGTTTTACATTTTTGGGCGAATGTATAGCACGTGAAAAGATGTCCTTCGGCACTTCCGGCAGTGTTTTTTTTAGGTAATTAATGATTTTGAAAGAATTGTCAACAAAGTTTAATTTGTGTTGTAAAAATTCTGATGGAATTCGTATATATAATACACTTCCGCGTGGATCGGACAGTATTAACTCACTGATTATACCGATTCGTTCTCGGCTTCGCACCTGTCAAACATCGCTAGCGTAAATTGTTGCCATCGTAAACATGTGTGGCAGTTGAGGCATATTGGTATCAAAATACATTTCTCAAACTTAATTAGTAATTAGGTAACCGTATCGTAAATGCAAATTACGTTATGTTGGTGTTATTATTTTTATTTTATACATTTATTTGACATGAAACTTACATTTACATGACAAATGACCTATTTAATATAAAATAATGCCCCTATATTGCCCCCACGAGATACAGGTAACTACTTTTACCTGAACTGAAAACAGCATGCAATGGACGACATTTTTTAGAGGGGGTACCTGTGTATTTCTCCCCGATACTCTGATTTACAGACTAATATCAAAATTTTAACACTGGGTTATCATTCTATGAACATTGCAGTAGCTTTGTATTATTTTTTTGAGAAGTTTCAAATAACTATATGAAAAATATTTGCGCACTCCCATCTGGATATTATTTACTGAATATTATTTTTCTAAGTACAGATTTTTTTAATTTTGGGGGCTAAACTGCATTTTATATCAATATTTAACATAATGGGATAAAGCTTATGCCATGTATTGGAAGAAAACATTAAAATTTCAATATTACCATTTTCATCCAGGTAACAACCAATATGGCTGTACCTAGTCCTTAAAGTTGTCGTCAAACCGTTTACAGCGGAGATCATATCACCGACTGACCTGTTGGTCAATTTTTATGGAGGTGTGGTACGCCGTGCATAACCATATGGATTGGGTAAAACCGGAAACACTAAGTTTAAGACACCTATTATCCGCAATTACTGTACATAGGGGAGACAACTTTAACAGAATCGGATTACAGTACATAGGCCTATATCAAATATTGTATCATTCATATCATTATCTGATGAAACTTATGTACGTTTCAGATAACACTTTTCTAAATTTGCATTCGTTGTAAAATAATATAATAATATTAACGTTTTCGTTAAAGCTGAACAACCGGTTCATCCAGTTTATGAACAGACTCGGATACTAACATCCTATTTTGGTGTAGGAGTGTACCTTACGTTCACTAAGCTAGTACCCGAGTACTATCAAAACACCCGAGTACTATTAGAAAATTTCCTGTTATTTACGCATGTTTTAGAACACAGCAGCCATACGTGTCCGTGTACTGCAGGACATAATGTTGAGAACATTACCAGAGATTCACACGTGTTAGAATAATACCTAAAGTTTTCATGTTGATGAACATTTCTGAGATATATCATGATTGAGAACAATACCCGACAGATTTACAAGCAAGTTAGAACTAAGATATTTGAAAGCAACTGATTAGAAAAAATGGCTTGAGATTGAGAGTATGTTAAAGAATACCATATGAGATTGTTTTCAACATTTGACCTGGATTGTTACTGGGCTTTTTTTAGTACAAGTCTCAACAGTTATCGTATCACACTTTAATTAAATATGTTTTATAACTGAGAACTGTTTCAGATTAACAGACTTTTGAGCATTGCTAGCTAATATTTACCATGCTTTCATACAGCTTAAATTGTACCTGTGATTTCTTGAATCTGGACTGACAATTACAATAGATGTTTTAAACATAAACATGCAATAGATTTCATGAAGTAAATATTGACTAGATAGTATGCATGACATGGCTATAAGAGTTAGATTAAAGTACGACAGAAGTGCCTTTTATTTATGTACTGTCTATGGAATGTATATAGTTGAAATAGTTGGAGCTTCAAAACCCCTGCATTTATGTATAATGGTCAAGGAAAACTCAAAGTTCATGATCAAAATGCTATAGCACAAAATATTTTAAAAACCGAAAAAATAATTACTAAAATGGTTTTTAATACTAATTGCTCAAATCTAAAATGAAAAAGAGTGTATCTTGATTTTTGTAATATATTGCAAAAAGTTAATAGAGTGCCAAGGTGTTCCATTTGGTGTTCCTGTTCCTGTTAAAATGCACGACTGAGTCTGGTCACACATACTGATTATCAATTTAATTTATTTTACAACAATTATAAACATGTTATACAACTAATACCATCACTCTCTTTGGCTTAGACGTTACCGCGCGTGGGAGGGGTGTCTTTTTGTGGCAGAAAACCAGAGTACCCGAAGGAAGCCAATATGGCAACGATAAGTAACCAGTGCAAAAACAAAAGATAACACTACCTATTTGTGAAATAAAAAGAAAACAGAGAATGGAAACATCCGGTAAAACTCAACTTTTACGAAAAAATTGTTTCAATTAAGGTAGCGTCTCATTTAGGATTTATTACCTCTTGAAGCAAACCAAAAACTCATCAAATATATAAAACATCTGACAGACAATTGAAATAACAAGGTAATTTTGTGAAAAAAAAACATGTTTCATCGTACAAGCTTGTGTATTAACTGAAACTGACAGAAATATTCAGCTTTACAAATATCACACTAGTATCAATCATATGATATGTCATGAGCCTGTAAGCGAGTGACATACAATGTATTAAACTATTTAACGATTTTGATAAATTTTCATAGTACATTGCCACGAGAGTAAGATTATATTTATCACATAAATTCATGGGAAATACACCATAACTCACAAATTCATTTCTCTATAAGAAACGCAAATTTCTACTTTGAATGTACTGTATAACGACAAATTTATGCCCGTGTTTTATTTTCCTTCTTTTCGGCCTTCAGATATAGGGCGAATTTAAGATGAGGGCGAACATTACAAAGTAGTGTGAGTGACGTCTTATACAAAGTATCACGGTAACTGTGAATATATTCACAAGCGTTACAATTCATCACAGTATTGGTATCGTAAGGGCTTACAGCATTTTATTACTTCGAAATTAGCCAATTTGAAATATAAATATGACATTAATTTATCAAATGTATTCATGTTTATTCGAACACCCTTAAAAATGTTAATGTGAATAATAGTATATCGGTAAATTAAAATTGTACCGTCCATGTTTTTAGACGACACGCTGTCCGATCACGATTGAAACTAGAACTAAATATAACCATGGCTGTACATGGCGAATTTAACACGGGGCGAATATGTTTTGTGTTGTTTAAGGGCGAAAATAACCAGGGGCGAAAATTTGCTGGTATACAGTACTATTTTAACTACCGAGTTGTTATGACGTAGTAATAGTGCTGTTACACATGTGTAATATCATATTTATGACATGACTGAACGGATGTGATCAATGTTATCCAATTAAATGTACGACCTACCTTATATTAAATGTTGGCTTTAACAGTTCCCAATTTTAACCGATTTCAAAGCATCACAACTCAATTACTTCCAGCGTAAACACAACAGTTATGAAACTTTCAAAAAATGAAATTGGTCGCAGAATCTTACTCATGTATTTCTTTCGAACAAAAACTTGAAGTTGATAAGTACAGTGAAGCTTTATAGACAAGAGTTCGTGCGACACAGTACCTCAAGTACATAGCCATTAGCGCGATACTTCATAACGTCACGTGATCTCTAGTAGTCATTTAATAATAAATATAACATACCGTATCAGCTTCCGCTGGCTTAGATTGTTTACAGAGGGTTCCGCCCGTATGTTTATAGAGAGATAAACGGCTGTTGACATAACCCATGTAGACAATGGAATATTTCTAAGCTTTTCTAATGTATGTTAGTTTTTAATTTTTGTAAATCAGCTTTTCAAACTTGCACTCATATTCGATTATAAAATCGTCGCGATACCTGTAACTTATTCACCCCTAACATTTAAAAATAAACTTTTCAAACCTTTGAATTGGAAGAGTTTAAATGCGTTGTCAGGGTTGAATGTGATAACATTTAAAAACATCGATATAGGTTTCTGGAATAAATATAAATATAATTAAAAGGGCAGGACCGAAAACGCTTACACAACATTGATTTACCCTTGGCGTATATTTACTTATCCAATACCGATATCAAGGCTGTGAAGATGCCAATTGTTATAATTCTAGCTAACTTGTCTTTATGTCATCAAAATTAACAAATGTACATATTGCATTTCCAAATCATCAATATAGATTGTATGCTGATCATGAGACTGCATGGGGCGGATAGGAGATCATGGAGGGAAGGGAGGTATCCTGCTCATTGGATACTGCAATTGTCTTTTATCAATCGGTCAGAGATCGATTCCCCGACTGGACGTGAACAGTTTTGGGGTCCCATGCCGACCATGTGTGTTTTATCCGGCAACTGCCTTTCCATCCACAATAAGACCCCCAACGATGTTACACTTTAGCCAACAAGAAGGTATCAATCATTGATTTTGGTGTAAACCAGTTGAAATTTACATCTATGTATTACATTTTATTAATACAGAAGTATTCCTTTAGTATTAACATTTCATTTGACCTGAAGATGGTACACACATTAAATAAAAACGCTCCAAGAAACATCAACAGAACATCGAATTTGGAGATAAAATGGAACTGCTGAATTTCTGCTTGGTCTTACGAGGCGACAAATTGTTTTACTGGTCTACACAATCGGAGTTTTCTTCCATTGCAAAAGGAATTTTGGAAACCAAGTTTGATTTGAGATCACATCACAAACAGTACTTTGGGCCTCTATCTTGACATTTCTCTCCTGACTACTCTTCCCTGTTGACGGTCTCTTCTCGGTAACTATTTACTCGGACCTCTTCTTGGTAACCATTTAGTTAGCACATTGTCATGATCTGAAGCGTCATACTACCGTTTCTAGGGTATTATTTCTGTGAAGGTTATTTGTTAATGCCTTAAAGAAAGCCATAATCTGTGGACACCGAAGCCATGACTTTATTAATGGTGATGGTGCAGACTCAAGCGATCATTTAACCCTATAAATGCGCTTCAGAAGTAAAGAAAACCTAGTTATAGCAATTTTAGACAAAACACTCAGTTCATTTAAGTTAAATCACATGGTAAATAAATTAAAAAATAACGAAGCGTTAACTAAATCATAATCCGAACTCAAAATCGATTAAACCAGGGGCAAAATATGAACAAAGGAGAAAAGATTTACATGGAAACTTTTGTAAAAGTACAAGAGAATAAGACCAGGCGTTCCGGAAGAGAAAGCATCTTCTGCTTCATCGACGAAACCCGTCATGTAAATATTTGTCACATCCAAGTAAACATCAAGTTCTCAAAATGAGAACCGAGTATTATTATTAATCACAACAAGTAAACACACTAATGAGCATAGTCAAAACGTCCATCTTCATACTACTAGATTACAAGATATAGAATATGTTTCAATGAGACATAGATGGCGACCATAAATTTAGCATTTATAAATCGAAGCGTAATTCGAAAACCATAATCCGAATTGAAATTCGATTAAAATAGGGGTAAAATATGAACAAAGGAAAGATTTACATGGATACCCTTGAATAAGTAAATAAAGAGGATTAGACCAGGTATTTCGGAAGAGTAAGCGTCTCTTACTTCATCTACGATAAGTTAACATCAAGTCCTCAAAGTGAGAACTAAGTCATCATTCTCAATCAAACCAGTTAGCACACTAATGAGCATGTACTCAAAAATACTAAATATTTCCCAATGAGACCATTATGGCGACCATAAAACTAGCTCATAGTTCTCATCAAAACAAACTATTCTTTGACTTCTGACGCATTATGTTAGATTTTAGGAGTTCCAAATCCAACATAGTATATTATTTTATATAATATGTGATCATATAAGTATACCATATAAAGTAAGTACGCACTTACCGTTCTATCGGTCCGGGATATCATCCGTCTAGACACATACTCCGATGGTCGCTATACTGATAACCTGTCTTTGGTCCTACCATAAGATGTGTGCATCCCTGCAAGTAAGATAAGCTTATTGATAGAGAACGCATCCGGGTGTTGCAGCAAGGCATACCGATACACACAGGACAATTAGTACGATATGTAAAAGTGTCACGGTCTCCTAAACATACATGGAATCAATTCGTCTAATTATATGCTTCATTAGTAACTAGGAAAAATAATTTAGATCAACTGTCTAATAAGCATAAAGCAAAACATGTGTATTAACTTTATATAGATGTAGATATAGATTCCAGACCTCGATGATTGACCAATATTAATAATTCATTAGTATTAATCACGCTTTCAAGTGATAGCTAATGTTATATCGCGTTTTTGTTCGAGAAAAGTTATCGAAATTTATCACTTCGAAAGTGTTTTGTTGAAAATACAGCTTTTTTAGCATTTACTAAAAAAATTCCTGTCCGTTCGGAATTATATACAGATATTCAAAACCTAATATCCTTGTCAGACATGGCTGCTGCTAAATGTATTTGATATTGTCTTGTCAAGTTAGAGGATCATGGTGAAAATCGACACCGAGTACGTAAATAAGTTGGACTATATAAAGGCTTAAATTTGGAAGTAATGCTGTAGTAACCAACATATCAGCGCATGTTGTGCAAACACGTACCTAGTGAAGAGGTAGAGAAGTTTTCATAGTGCGATTCTGGTGAAGCCCATCTCAGCATATAATTCTGAAATCATAGTTCCATATGATTTTAACCAAGGATGCAATAGACCAACGGGAAGATCTTTGATAATGCAAAAACGGTATTCATATACGGTATCTAATTAGACATCAAATACAAAATGTACAAGGATATCATGTGAAAAAATAGAGAATACTAAAGCGTCAACAAAACCATGATCCGAACCCAAAATCGATTAAACTTGAGGCCAAATATGAACAAAGGAAGGATTTACATGGAGACCGTCGTAAAATTAATTTACAACAGTGTAGTTTGCACTCTCTGGTAAATGTCACCGCGGTGTTTTCAAGATAAATCCTTTTTGAAGTTTTAATTTGTGTTTTGATATTATATAATATGATCAAATAAAGGAATGAAGCATTGCAGTAATTTATCGATGACAGAATTATCTGCCCTTGATGTTAAATGAAGCAGTAATATCCTCGATAATGACAGAGTTAAAACGACAAATCCACCCGTAACATTAAAATCTACTCCTTTTATTATTTCATCCTAAAGTACAACACATGGTATTTTTCTTTGTATATGCTAATGAAGAATCGGAAGGCTTTATTCACCTAGCCATGTCTATTACCATGAATGTTTATAACGTGGCGTTATTTTGTGTGCAAAGCGATGGTAAAATAGCTCAGATGTCTTGTAAGAAAACATAACTTAATTGTGTGATTGAAAAAGATGTGAACGGTCTCACTTTAAGGACATGGCATTACTTGGATGCAACCTTGATTTACATGGCGCGTGTCGTCGAGGCAGCAGAAGGCTCTTGCTCTTCCTGAACACAGTCTTATTCTCTTGTACTTTTTCAGGGGTAACTATTCCTTGATCATATTTTGCACCTAGTTTAATCGACTTTGAGTTTGGATTTCTTTTGTTTACACTTTGGTTTTCTCTGGTTTTTGTGTCACCTTATGCTTCCTTACTGTAGTCCATGCTTTGGAGTGCTCTTCATGTCTGAAGGTTACAGATTAAGTCAACGTTACTATAAATAGAACCTACATCCGAATTCCGTGACTTCCCTGGAGGCAACAGAAACAAGGTTCATAAACTTTTGATCAGCTTTGCTGCTCAGGGAAAGGTACACAATTTTTTATGTTAAAATCGGTGAAAATCTTGGTTGCATCCAAGTAAACATCAAGTCCCAAAATGAGAACCCAGTCACCATTGTCAATCACAACAAGTAAACACACTAATGAGCATACTCAAAAACGTTTATCTTTATATCACATAAAGATCGGATTTTTCTGAAAGTGACTATATTGGCGACCAATAGTTCTGATCAACTTGCACCTCCGAATCCATGTGTTGTTAAACACATCTATAAAGTGATAGATAATATAAGTAATCAGTTTGCTTTTTCTGCAAAAGTCATATTTTGTTGTGTAAACATGAATATAATTCGTATTCATACAATTGTATATTTACGCGAGATAGACTTTTATAAGCAGTTTTTGTTGGTAATATGCGTTATTTATATTGCAAAAACAAATGCACATTTTTAATCTTTTTATATTGTACCAAGTATTAAAGATTCCTTGCAGATAGCTCTCTCATATAACACATTTGGCAATATGGTAGATAAAACATTGGATTAAAAAAGAGGAATTTTCCTTTTTGATACATTTGATCATGATATCACGTTTTTGCTGGATGTTAGCGCGCGAGGGGTCTTACTGTGGGAGGAAACCGGAGTACCCAGAGAAAACCCACGTGTTCGGGAAGGTGACCCCATACCTTTTCACGTCCGGTCGGGGAATCGAACCCCGGCCGCCTTGGTGAAAGGCAAGTGCGCTATCCACTGCACCAACCGACCACACATATACAGTAAAACCTTTATAAAATTTAACTACGTATAAAGTTTTGACAAAGTCCAACAAAGCCCTTTTGGTCCCTAAAATGTGGAAAATTGGTTCAGCACATCGCTTACACTGCATACAAATGCTGCAACCTTATAATATATAACACCGTGTTAAGTTTGAGTATCCCACGCTATCTGGACCTTGTCCCCTAACATCCGAATAGATGAGCTATAACTCCAGTCATTTGAGAATGAAATAAAAACAATTCAATTGAAAATCGGAAAAGTGCAATGTGTATGTACATTCCCGTAGTTGTTCATTGATTCTGCTAACCGTGTTTACTAACCTATCATCATGGAAATACTGTCCTTGAATACGATAAGTAATTAAATTTGTTTTATTCTTTTTTAAACATTTAAAACGTCTGTCGTGCAAAGATGATATATGATATAAAACAATCGATAACATTATTTGCACACGATAATGGTAGTATTGCGCCATTAAACCCGAAGTAAAGTAGTAACCAAATGCCCCTCTCTTAGGATTTCTAAGTGAAATCTTCGCGACCTTCAATTTCGTTTAGTTCAATCACTAACATCTAGGCGGATATGAATGCTACATTGAGAAGATTCAACCATTTTTTATGAATAGTACGTGACAGAATATATGAAAATTTGCATTAGACAAAGTGGGAGGCAGACGCACTGAATGATCGTAATAGGTTTTGATAAATATCGCCATAATGACAATATGAGCAGGCACTGCCTCATTTGTAATCACCCAAATTATAGAATATATTGACTTGCACAGTACAACAAGTATCGAGGACACATTAAGCCAAAATCAAACTCATTAAGCAGAAAATGTATAAAGAAATATGTAGCACAACAACAACATAAAAAGTAGGATACAAAAATGACTAAAACAATGAATCAATTTAACATGAAAAAATACGGGTGGAAAGTTATGTATATTAACTTAATAACGAGTAACGATATATCACCTCTATAACAAAGTTCTACAGAATCTTACAATATATTACATGCAATTATGTAATCAAGTTATCCTATATTTTAAGTGTTATACTATATAATAGCTAGCTATGTTTGGCGTCTTTTGATTTTGCGCACTGACCTTTTTCCATTCGAAATTGATACGAGCATTTTCGCGTTCATAAATATCAAAAACTGCATACAATTTCAAGACACCTACTTTGATATACTTACCAGCTACCGCTTCCTGATGATTTCGCATTTATTCTAATCCCAGACATAAAAAGCTAGGTTTGATGAGGGAGAACACAGACGGTACATAATAGTTCATTAACTAATGAATGCAAATGTAGGAAGCGCATTGGACCTGAAACATTCAATAAAAATATGATATTTATCAAATAAATCTGACAAATATGACTAAAACAGCGAGCAGTGTTGTGTAGAAATTGCTGGCGTCATGTAAGGTGAGTTAGTGATATGGTAAATAATCGCAACGAGTCGATAATAAAACAAACAATATTTTGTTTACTTTGGGTTTACATCGACATACGAAAGGTATAAAAAAAACATGTTATACTTCACTGTTAAAACAAAAGCTACATTTAGATGGAACACATAAGATAAAAGAGATTTAACATTGGCGGAGTCAAGAGTAAACCATGGAAGTTTCCATAAAGTAAAATAAAAACACCAAGAAACAACAGAAGCCCAGAAAAACACCCTATTGATACTCTATTAATCTACTAACTACCAATTTATCCCAAGGAATCCCAGCAATAGAAATCCGCAATTAACGATATCAGGACCTATTTTTTTGAAGATGATATGCTAATTAGTATAAAAAATAATGTAAATTCTGTAATATTTGGATTTAACATATTTACTGTCTTGGTAATTTCAAACTAAAAAAATGTTAAGGAAAACATTACACTTAATTGATGAAAATAGTCACATTTGCCAGCGAAAGTTATGAAATACATAGAACTCAAAAGAATTTTTATTTGTGAATATTCATATTTTAGGCAAAAAGACAAATGGTCAGATTAAAGCATATCTACAGTAGTACTTGTATGTAATAGGGCGTCGAATAGTGAAGTGCTCCTTTTTACAGTTGATGATGCGTAGCTATATATATAAACATCAATGATGTATTCGCCAGAAATAGAATTTAAAAGCAATGCCATTCTTTTATAGAGACAATACCATACTGTTGGTGTTGGTATATAACATTCATCACTTTACGTTTGACAACTGGCCGAAATATTCTTCAATTTCGAACTGTTCAAATTAGGTTCCAATTGGATTAAGATTAATACATGTGTATCTATTTCCTTTCATGTAAACCCCAACAGGAAAACTGTTCCAATGTGTTAACATTTGTAGATTGAAAAGGTTTCAATCATGACAAAACCTTGTATCGCTTCTCATTGATGTCTGAACACATGTGATGTTTGTGACCTTTAATGAAAGACTATTTTTAATAATGTTTACATGAAAAACATACAAAGAAAAAACTAATGAGAAAGCTTGAAGATTAGGGAAAAAACCAATTCGATGTGAATTGGAAAGTTAAAAAAAAAAATTATAATTAAGATGATCAAATGGCAAACATACTCGCTTTTAATTCTCGTTTTGCACGATACATCCAGCTTCCAGTTAAAATTGTCATGCTATAACAAACAAGTTCCCTTCAGGACTATACAAAAAAAGTTCGGCCAACGAGATATCTTTCATTTGACAAGAAACTTGTACAATGTAAACAATGTAATTCTCTGTGATAATTCAACAAAATGTTGTTCATCAAATCGTATCATGATCTATTATGAAAATATGCGGAAGTATAATATCCAATGACGTGGCATTACATACATTGTTTTTCATCCTTAAAATCTGTCTGAAAATTTATAAGCAAACTTTTCACACTGATATATATAGGTGTTGTCTTTGAACGAAGCTTGAAGGAGTGTTATATATCTTACTTGAATAGTAAATATTTCTTCAACTTTGCTTAATAACCTACAAAGATCATTTTTATATAAAAAGGGAGCGTCATGTTTTTTATTCCTCTCAGTTGATATCAAAAAGGATTAAAGATTAGTCAAAATATAAAATAATCTGAACGCCAATTTCTAACTCTATTTTTCAAATCACTCTCCATGTCTGACACAAAGATCGTTTTGTGTTTGTTATATTCCCTTTACATTGTAAGCGTATCATTATAAGTTTACAACACTGATCATCTAATTAAGGAAGTGTTATCTACTGTTAAACTTCAATGACATGTACAGTCAATCACAACGTGAGTACTATACATGTAGTAACCAACACGGTGGATAACAGCATAGTTCGTTTACTTATACATGCTATATATAACAATTTAGTATATATCAATAATAGATTATCTGAAAATATTAAAACTTTTCTAATTGCTAT
Organism: Mimachlamys varia; assembly: GCA_947623455.1. NCBI lineage: Eukaryota > Metazoa > Mollusca > Bivalvia > Pectinida > Pectinidae > Mimachlamys > Mimachlamys varia. The sequence continues at coordinate 2,229,876 of OX392539.1, forward strand.
TGTTATTGTTATTATGTTTTAATATCGAGATGTTTGTGATAGTTGTCGACTGCTGACCAACGGGGCGTGGTTCCAAAAGATGCAGGTATATAAAGACTATGGGTAAGTCTAGATCTCATTGAGATTGTAATATATGAAAGTGGACGTGCTCATGAGTTTGTCTTCTTGTTTTGATTGGAAATAATACCGCAGTTCTAACATTGAGGACGTGATTATTACTTGGATATAATATAATTTTACATAGCGGGTGTCGTCGATGAAGCAGAAAACACTAACCCTCCAAGTTTTCGTTAAATATTCATTGAGTTTTGACGTCATTGTACGCGGAGGCCTTACGCTGTCATTGGATGGCGGTCTTCCTTTAAATTCAGGCATCCAATGACAGCAAAAGACCAGCGTGCGGGGTGACGCCAAAACTCAATGAATATGTGAAACTGGCCGGCAAGCCGACGAAAACTTTGAGACACAGAAATTTTGCGTGTTTTGGAGGAAATGGAGATTATTTCTGCGGAAAGAGGATACAATTGACTTGGATTAAGGAGGTTTGTAAAATAAAAATTATCCATCTTTCCACCGGTACCAAGCGTTTTTGGAGTATGCTTATTAGTGTGCCTACTTGTTGTGATGGCAATGATGACTCGGTTTTCATTTTTAATACTTGATGTTTACTTGGATATGACAAAGATTTACATGGCAGGTGTCGTCCATGAAGCAGTAGACACCTACGTTTCCAGAACACCTGGTCTTATTCTCTTGTTCTTAAACGAGAATTTTGTTGCCGTTTTAGTATCCTCTATATATTATTTGAAGAGAAGGTACATTTAGTAAAGAGAGTTTATCCTTACTAGTATCGTTGTAGGTATGTGTAGATTACCAAATATAAAACTGAAAATGTAGACAAAATCCGTAATTATATTCGTGAAAACAATTTGACATCAATCATACATACTCCAACGGTCTGTTAGAGCAGCCACATTTAACCTTTAACCCCTGAGACATCAACATGTGTTGCTTGCATCACGTTTACCTGTAAGTCTATTTACAGGTATTTGTTTTCTCTGAGAACGGTAACATGTTAGTCAGGACCGAAATGTGATTCCAGCCTTTGTTCACTCAGCTTGATGACAACATTTGTGTATTTTGTGTAGTGTTTTATTAATTACAGCAATGCTGACAAACTGACTATATAGTGTGTGCTCCAGCAAACCTTTGGTATACATTTGAATATCTGTAACCTGAATCAAGCTGCCCATCCCTCGACTCTGTTGACGCTCACTGTATGGTATTCCACTATATTATCGATTGCAATACATTAACGGGGAGTTGATGAGAACGTGAAGATTCGCGGAAACGATTAATAGCTATAGTAAAAAAAAACCTTTAACGGGCTATTTTGATAGTACGTCAAGAAACATGATCTGACATACATACTTAAAGGCGCAACACTTAATCACCTCCGGAAATCAGTCACTAAGCTGACCTAGTAACTTGACATTAGCACACACTTTGTGGAGAGAACACCTTTCATCCAAACACCCTTCCTTCTGGTCACATTGGCCGGTTTTACAATCGGCTTTACCTTTGATTATGAACATATTGAAGTCTTTATATTCCTTAACGATTCATCTTGATTGTTTTCTGTTATTCTAATAAAACCCTTTGTGAAAGAAACCCAACAAGCAATGAGTTCCATGTTTGGCAAAACTAGAAATATAATTCACTCACACGGGGTGTACGATATAGTTTTTTGTCTCCAAAGATACATCCCTGTGTTCACAAGTTGACAGTCAAAACATTTCCTTACCTCTATCTCTACCTAAACTACGACCAACATGGACAGCTTGCTACAAAGCTATATGATAATCGTGATGATTTCAATTTTCCAATCGTGAACTTTTCATTTCTTGATAGTAACATCCCTGCTTCTCCAACCTATGGTGTTTACATGTCGCAGTTAATTTGATAGTCTAGGGGCTTGCTCTAGGTATCGTGATTTTCGTGATCGATGTCGACTGCTGACAATCAAACTAACAACACAAAGTTTTAGTGTTAGTGTTGCCGCCACCACCGTTTACTACTGAGATGGCCAAATGAGATTTTCACATTTTCACAATCAAATTGTAGCATTCGGTTTCATTTAATACTAAGGAAATTAGTGTGTTTACTTGTTGTGATTGAAAATGTTACTCAGTTCTCGTTTTGAGAACTTGGTGTTTACTTGGATGTGACAAAGATTTAAATGGCTGGTGTCGTCGATGAAGCAGAAGACGCTTACTGTTCCAGAACACCTGGTCTTATTCTATTTTGCTGGTAAGAGAGTCTCCACGCAAATCTTTCTTTTGTTCCCATTTTGCCTCTAGTTTAATTAATTTTTAGTTTAGATTATGGTGTTGTTGACGGTTTGGTATTCTCTGATTTTTAACGTCAAATAACGTTGTTCCTCCTTTCAAACACTTGATTTATCACAAAAAGAAAAAAATAAAGATGAAAAAATACAAACCGTGCTCGAGCTTCACTGACACTATTTGCCTTATTTGGAGCCTCTCTAGAACGCGGGGAATCACACTTGAGTTTAGTCTGGGTAACCAGAATACAAAGTAAGTGAAGACAACACTATTGAACAAAGGCTTATCACTGCATGTTATGTAAAGTTTTGGTTCTGTTTACGTATAAACATGTTTATAAATTGTATTCAGCGTTTATTTCTTGATTGATTATGTTTTACTTGTGCCACGCAGTCATAAAGATCAAGCAAGAGGAAGCATAGAGATTTTCTTTCCCGAGAAAACCAATTTTTTCTGCGGAGGAAATTGAACAAACATTTTGCATATTATTTTTAAAAGGTTATGCAAATCGTAATTTCGTGTTTAATAGAGTTCTTCAATCTATCTTGCGTAAATATAATTTAAATGACCCGAAAAGAAACACGTTGATGCACTATGGGATACGCTGTAGCTAAAGATACAGATATAACTCATTATAACATACATTCGCTAGAAACGAAATCGAATCAAAATATTTAGAGATTTTCTTGAACATTGTCATTATCATATAACCTGCGAGGTAGAAACACCAGTCCGCTCTTACTATTGTAAATAAAATTTCCAATAGTATTGAAGTTTTTTCGACTTAGCTCGTCTACACAGAGAATAAGAAAAAGGTACGTAAGCGTCAGCAAAATTATAATCCGAACTCAAAATTGATTGATCTACGGACCAAATATAAACAAAAGGAAGGATTTACACGGAGACCCTTTAAAAGGTACAAGAGTTAAGCCCAGGTGTTCCTAAATGGTGTTTTTTCTGCCCCATCAACGACATCTGTTATCTAAAACTAGGTCACACCCAAGTTATTATCATGCCCTAAATGTGAGAACTGAGGTATTATTACCAAGTCCATCTTCAAATCATACAATCCCAATGAGACCATAACACTTGCCCATAGTCATCATCAAAACCCGTATCTTATTTATTTATTTGTTTATTTGATTCAGTTCAACATTATATAAGGCATAAACTAGCAATTTTTTTATGTATTTTGGACCCGGATGGTAAACAACTTTTAATATTTATCTATGTATTTGATTCAATTTAACAGACCCAAGAGTCCAATTACAGAATTGATAACAATGTTAACAAAAGTATAGTAAACTATCACAGATAAGAACATGCACTAATGTATAAGATTGATAATACTAAATTATGGAATGCAGTACCTAAACATGGAATTATTTAAAAGATAAAAAAAACTGCCTCTAGGCGAGAGTTTTTAGAATAACGTGTCGTTGTAATATAAGGCACACAGAACGTCGATGAAGCAGAAGACGCTTACTAATCCGGAACACCTGGTCTTATTCTCTTGTACTTTTACAAGTGTCTCAATGTAAATCTTTCCTTTGTTCATAGTCTGCCCCTGGTTTAATCGATTTTGAGTTTGGATTATGATTTTGTTAACGCTTCGGTATTCTCTTATTTATTTGTGTCAGACACGGCAGACAATTTGAAAAATAGAGTTGCGATGATTGGTAAAATTGATTTGATATCTTTAAAAAATGCTTAATCCTATGCGAGATCAACAATGATGGTGAAACATGATGTGAGCTCTTTATATAAAAGTGATCTTTGTGGGTTAATAAGCAAAGACAAGTTGGAGAATTATTTGTTTTTGAACGACGGCCAGGACAACCTATATTAGTGTAAAACGTTTGCTGACAAAGCGTTCAGGATAAAAACAAGATATGCTACATCATCAGATGTAATTCCTCGTTCAGGATAAAAACAAGATAGGCCACATCATCGGATGTAATTCCTCCACGTACTTTCATAATAAATCAAAAGAACTTTTTTGTTGAATTATCACAGTGAATTATATTGTAGATTCATCACAAATGAAATTTATCTATTTTTCTGAACGTTTTTCGCATAGTCCTTAATAGAACCTGTATGTAATAGGTTAGAAGTTCTTACTGGAAGCGTGATTTATCGTTCAATATGGAAATTTAAAAAAAAATTTAATGTTTGCCATTTGATCATCTTAATTAGAATTTTTTATTACTTTACAATTCACATTGAATTATTTTTTCCATATCCATCAAGCTTTTCATGTAAACATTTATCTAAAGTAGTTTTGATTGTCTTTCATCCAAGGTCACAAGTATCACAGATATTGCTAAAATTAAAAGTAATACCAAGGCTGACAAATCATGACTGACTTTATCACTCTACCAATGTAAATAAAGCGGAACGGCTTTCGTGTTGAAGTTTTGATGGAAGGAAGTAGATACAGAGCACAGTTGCTTGAGCTTCTGTCAGTATATAAAAAAATGTTTATATATAATATGGAGCCGCGGCCCATTACATTACTGTAATGGGAGGCTCATTTCACACACATATATATTAATTATTTACTGACAGAAACTCAAGCAACTGTGATGGTAGCTACCATTCTGTATACATATGATGATGTTTGTCATTGTGTATATGAGGTGCTGATGGTGATGAGTATCACCTTGTAGATGATGATGATGATGATGATGATGTTAAATGACCCCCTGTAGTCAAGAACACAATTATTTTTAATTTAAACAATATTTCTTTTATGCAACTTGTTGATCTTTAATGATCTGTTAAGCTGCCTATACTTTAAAGAATTGTATCCAGATCAAAAACCTTAAAACGTTGTATATAGGGCAATTACGTCTAGAGCGAACAATGTCAGTATGGTGTATTCACTATGGTGTATTCACGCTAATGAAGCTTTGTGAAGAACATATCTGTTTTAAATCCCACCGGGGAAGATTATGACACAGCACAATATCTATTCCAACCACACTAACAGCCACGTAATGACGTCATTCATGTTCTACTTTATGCCTAGCTTCTGTTCCAGCCTCCCATTACATTAAACATCACACAGTAATACAGTAGCTAGCTAATGTGACCGTGTAAGTAGCGTCAGGCAAACACGTATCTTCAAATACGGGATCTTGTCTTTGAATCTATACAATTGCAAAAAAAAAAGTGTGACTTCAAAACTAAGACATGACTAAATATCTAGTTTAAAAAAAAAAACATTACATGTGTACGTACACATGTACAATCATCGACTTTTGTCGAGGTAGGTCAATATATATATATGGTTACATGAACCTAATATCGAGCTAGGACGCAGTCCGATGTCGATATTTTTCCAGCAGGTTCACACAACAGCGAATTAACCTTGTTAAAACCACAATTCTGCACTATCGGGATTTTCGTGATCGATGTCGCCTGCTGACAAACGAACTAATAACACAAGGATTCGAGAGATGCAGGTTGATCAGTACTATGGGCAAGTTTTATGGTCGCCATTTTTGTCTCATTGAGAAATATTCTGTATCTTTAAGTGATAAGAAGATGGACGTTTTTGAGTATGCTCATTAGTGTGTTTGATGTTTACTTGGATGTGACAAAGATTTACATGGCGGGTGTCGTCGATGAAGCAGAAGACGCTTACTCTTCCGGAACACCTGGTCTTATTCTCTTGTACTTTTGCAGGGGTTTCCATGTAAATCTTTCCTTTGTTCAAATTTTGCCACTGGTTTAATCGATTTTGAGTTTGGATTATGATTATGTTGACGCTTCGGTATTCTCTTATTTTATTTCAAAACATAAAGATGACGTAATACACACACATTAAATAGTAATAGATACAGTATGTCGAAAAAATGAGATAACTGTGGCTTTGGAGGCTCCAGCAAACCTCGGGAACTAAAATTATTTCATTGCCCTCTTCTCCTCCATATCGCTATATCATTAGTATAGTATCATTCAGTGCCATTTTTGCCATGTACTTTAGTACTTGTTTTCAAATATATGTTAATACGTTTGTATTTTCTACTGAAATATTATAACGTTAATACAATATTTTTTTTCTATATTGCCAAAATTAAAATAAAAAGTCAATACAATTGGTGCGCTGGGACCTAGAAGCTACCATTCTAGCAGCTTGAAAATAATACCCTAGTTAGGTTTCTGTTAAATAAATATACTACTTAACTACTTGCTGGGTCCATTGTGTGATGGTGACATCCGCCTCTGTAATTGTGCGATCGATATATTGCCAACATTGCACGTCGCCCCGACAAAACAAGTAAAAGATGACGTAACACACACATGTGCTGCACCTTTTAAATTTAATAGTAGATCCAGCATGCCGTAAAAATGAATAAAACTGCACCATACAGCTGTTTCGTCCTCCTATGACTCTTCAGTGATACTAGGGGCCAAAAGGTGGGAATCCAAAACTAATGTAGAAGCAGAAGGGTCAGATGCGTAAAATCCCTTTAATTTATGAATTAAGAAGTAAAATTAAACTCTTCTGTATAATTTTAAATCGTGCACTACGAAAATGTGTATATTATGTACCGTGCCACTACTCAAATGCGATTAATTGTGGCTAAAAAATCAGTTCCTCTATAGGCTTCTAGTTCCTCTGGACACGGATACTTCAGCTCATTAAAATTCGATCTGTGGGTAACTTGCGTTTTCAAATTATAATTGAAATATAATATTTTCATTTCTGAGTAAAGCAGATTGATTTCAATGAAAAAACAAGCGACACGAACATTGACTATTGTAAATTTTTAATTAATATTTAAATTCCAGGTGTGTTTGTTTAATCATTATATCATTAAATTTTAACGCTTTGATTCTTAATTTGTTTTATCAAAAATGGATGAATGATATGTGTTTGTCATAGCTGTAAAGAAAAGATAAATAAAGCATCAACAAACCCATCATCCATCCGCAGTCAAAACCGATCAAACAAATACAAAATATGACCAAGGGAAAGATTCATAATAATATAATAATTCGAGGTCCTTATATACCGCTTTATCACAACCTGAAAGTCGTCTCAAAGCGGTTCACAAATCATTACCCATGGTTATAGGATCTTAGAAACAAGCCAATATCGTTCGCAACTCCCTGGGGAGCATACATTCGGTGCTGCCATTTCGGCGCTCGCAGCCAGCATTCTACATTTCGCAACTACGTACTCATTTACAGCTGAGTAGACTGGAACAAGCAGAGTGAAGTATCTTGCTCAAGGATTCAACACATGTGCCGTGACCGGGACTCGAACACGCAACCCTTCGATCACGAGCCCGGCATCTTACCAATAGACCACCGTGCCTCCAAACGGACACGGAGACTCTTGAAAAACTACAGAGAATAATTTAATAAGACCATGTGTTTCGGAGGAGTAAGCGTGAAGACAACAAACATGTAAATCAAGGTCAAATCCAAGTAAAAATCACGTCTTCAAAATAAGAACTGAGTATTTACGAACATGGTATATAATTATTACATTCAAATACATCCACATTTATTTTTTTACAACGATAAGGAATGTTTCTCACACGGACACGGTGACTTACTACTAAGCTGTATGATAAACGTGACGATTTTGATTTTCCTCTCGTGAACTTTCCATTTCTTGATAGTAACATTCCTGCTTCTACATCTATGATGTTTACATGTCGCAGCTGATTCGTTATACTAGGGCTAGCTCTGAATAACGAGATTTTTATGATAGATGTCAACTGCTGACGAGCAAACTTACGGTACAGGGATTCGAGAGATGCAGGTTGATGAAGACTATTGGCAAGTTTTATGGTCGCCATCTTGATCTCATTGAGAAATATTCTGTATCCTTGTGTGATATGAAGATGGACGTTTTTGAGTTTGCTTGTTAGTGTTTTTACTTGTTGTGATGACAATGATGCCTCGGTTCTCGTTTTGAGGATCGATGCTTACATGGATAAGAACAAGATTTACATGGAGGTGTCGTCTATTAAACAGAAGACGCTTACTCTTCCGGAACACTTGATCTTATTATCTTGTACTTTTACGAGGGTCTCCATGTAAATCTTTCCTTTGCTGCTTCTATTTTGCCTCTAGTTTAATCGCTTTTGAGTGCGGATTATGGTTTTGTTGACGCTTTGGTATTCTCTATTTTTTTTTCTCAATGAGACCAAAATGGCGACCATAAAATTGTCTCCTAGTAAAGAGCAAACGGCGTCTTTCCACTGCAATCACGGTGCCGTAAACATAGTTCGTCAGCAACCCATATATATCACGAACATCTCGATATTTAGAGCAACACAGGAAAAAAAACTGTGACACGTACACACCAACCAGGAATTCAATCATTACAATACTTTCCTCAGTACACTTTACCTTAACTTTGGTTGTTTTACAAAGTGTATTCCAAGATAGCTTACAACTATATATGTGTATCGTCGTCCACCTTAAAAAACTTATGAGAGATTAAAGGTTTAGTATGAGATATGGTAGTGCACAGGGTAGAAAAAAATTCAAAAGTTTTGATAGACGATATATGGGGTATGTACATCGTCGATATACCTGAAAGTGAAATTAAAAGATTTGGCAAGGTTTTTTGTTATCTATCCTGATAAGCTCCTCGACAAATTAAGTCTCGCATGAAAACGAAAACAAGTCAGCCAGCTAATAGTTGGGCACAGTTTGTTTCCATAGGAATACCAACAGTCTGCTGGAAAATCTTTCCTTATAACTCCACGTTATCTTTCTCCGTATTTTTAATTTTAGCTTTTGTTGTTTCTTGGAAATTAAAGCTGTCTTAATGAAAGACCGAATACGTTCTTTCAGTTTGGTATGAAGTGTAGTGTGCAAAGTTGAAAAAAAAACAAATGTTTTGATGGATGAACTAGTTTCGAGGAGGGATGCTGAAACACTCAACGACCTATGATAAGATGTGGTTGTGTCTGCAGACAAGGCATCTAATAATATGATCCTGGTTTGCAAATACTATAACAAAATGGGCCTGCTTGATAACCTACTTAAGCATATTTGTAGATATGATATAACATGTAGGATTCCTGGACCCGCATTGACCGTTTTTTTCAAAAGATGGAATACTTTCTAAACATACATCAGTGTTACAATCTTTCATGATGCCCGTTAATGATAAAGACGCTGACCTACCTCGTCTATATTGGATACATAAACTGCACAACGATCTTTTTGAGAAACGTTTTATCTGTGGCTCCTCTCATTGCTCAACCAGGCCATTATCAAAACTTCTTGTTACCATTCTTAGTACCGTTCAATCAGGGCTTCAGTCTTATTGTGACACTGTATACTCCAGGAGTGGCATTAACGGGATGACAAATACCCATGCCAAACTGAAAGAACGTCTTCATTAAGAGAGCTTTTTTTGCAAGAAAGGGGGACGACGATACAACTAGATGGTTGTGAGCTATAGGGTGAAATATACTGAGGAGGATATAGTACGAATAATTGCATTCCTCTTTGACAATAGTTTTTTTTTGAGTTCGGAGGAAAGATTTTCCAACAGACTATTGGCGTTCAAATGGGAACAAACTGTGCCTCACTTTTGGCCGACTAGTTTTTGTTTTCAAACAAGGCTGAATTTGTCGAGGGACTTATCAGGACGGGTAACCATACCTAGCCAAATCTTTCAAGTTCATCTTCAGGTATATCGACGATGTGTTGTCGAAGAACAACAAGAAGTTTGCTTATCTAGTCGATCATATATAACCTTCTGAACTTGAAATTAAAGACACAAAAGGCTCGCCTACATCGGCTGCTTACCTCGATCTCTACTTAATCTATGACCACCATGGACAGCTAACTAATAAGCTTTATACGATGAACGTGACGATATCGATTTTCCTATCGTGAACTTTCACTTTCTTGATAATAACATCCCTGCTTCTCCATCCTATGGTGTTTACATGTCGCAGTTGATTCGTTATTCTATTGCTCTGAATATCGAGATTTTCGAGCTAGATATCAGCTGTTGATGAACAAAAATGACGTAACAAACACATACGCTGCATTTTCTTTTAATTTAGTAATAGATACAGAATGCCCCAAAAAAATAATAAACTGTATCATACAGCTGTTTCGTCCTCCTAGGACTCTTCAGTGATGTTAGGGGCCAAAAGGTGGGGATCCAAAATTCTAAACTAATGTAGAAGTAGAAGAGTCAGGTGCGTAAAACCGTTTAAATTATGAATTTGGAAGCAAGATTAAACTAGTTTTGTATAATTTCAATTCGTGTACTACGCAAATGTTGATATTATGTACCGTGCCACTACTCAAATGATAAAATTGTGGATATTGATCATCCAGCAAACGAACTTACGGTACAGGGATTCGATGAGATATAGGTTGAAGATTATGGAAAGGTTTATGGTCGCCATCTTGGTCTCATCGAGAAAAAATTTAAGTTTTGATTATGGTTTTGTTGACCCCTTGGTATTCTCCGATTATTTAATATTAACAAAGGAAAGATTTATATTGTAAAGGTACAACAGAATAAGACCAAGTGTTCCGGAAGAATAATCGTCTCTGCTCTATCGACGACACCAAGCATGTAAATCTTCATCTAAGTCAACATCCATCCACAAAATAAGAACCGAGTCATCATTGTCATTCATAATGCAATCAAGTAAGCACACTAATAAAAAACCTCAAAAACGTGCATCTTCATATCGCACACACAAAGATACAGAATATTTTTCGATGAGATCAAGATGGCGACCATAAACTTGCCATCCACCTTTCTTGGAAAAGAAAGCTCTAAAAATGAAAGACAGAAGATGTTCTCTCAGTTTGGTATGCGATACGGTAGTGTACATGGTGGAAAAATCAAATATTTTCAGAATGGGGTGCTCAAAACAGAGCAGAGGTTTTTCAAAAGCCACATCCCGTTAATTGAAATTCTTAAGTAGTCTTGATTTAATGGAAATAAGAATGTAAGCAAGAATGTTTGATAAAGGCTTGGATGAGCAATCAGCAAAAATTGAAAGATTGTAATACTGATGCATGGTTGGATAGTATGTCACCTTGGGAAAACCGATCAATGTTTAAGTAGTTACCTTGATTATGAAGCAGCCCTAGTTCTTTTTTCCATGCAATTAATGTAATAGCGTTCAAGTAATTAGATGCCTTATCTGCAAAGACAATCATAAACTTATGTAGTTGTTAAGTGTTCGAACATCTGGGTCAAGAAATATTGTGTTTATTTTTTTCTGGGTAGCAGACGTGATAGACTTCATCGTCTGATCAAATTCACCATGTTCACGTTCAGCCCATTGTCTGGCATAATCTTCTTCAGAGTCCGAAAGAATCTTAAAATCTACATTCCATCTGATAGTTAGAGTATCTCTCTTCTCGAGACCTTTCACAGATAGCTACCGTAGCTTTATTTTTGGGATAATATTCAGATTGCCAGTTACTATATTTCCAACTGGATCATAGCAATACAGAAATAAAGAACACGAACATGCAGACGGAGGGGGGTCATACTAAGGTCATCATTTTAACTGTTGCAGATTTCTTATATTTGAAAAGTTTAGGTGCAACAGGTATGAAATAAATAGGAAACAATAGGGGTACTTTGTATATCGTTAGTACAGTGGAATGTTGGCTCGATCAGACTTTTGGTGCAAGATATTGCTGGTGTTGATGACATCCCTCCCCTTCAAACAAACGAATTTTGAAAGGTGTAGCATATGTGTGTTACGTTATCTTGCATGATAGGGGGTGGCAGATTCTGCTGGTGGAATTTTAGTCCCCGGGGTTTGCTGCAGCCTCCATAGCCACAGCTATCTCATTTGAGTGGTGGCACAGTACATAATATACACGTTTTCGTAGTACACTATTTGAAATTATACAGAACTAGTTTAATTTTACTTCTAAATTCATAAATTAAAGGAGTTTTACGCACCGGACCCTTATGCTCCTACATTAGTTTAAGAATTTTGGATTCCAAACTTTTGGCCCCTAGCATCAACGAAGAGTCCTAGGAGGACGTAACAATTGTTTGATGCAGTTTAATTCATTTTATTCGGCATGGGGTATCTATTACTAAATTGCATTAAATATGAAGTTTCAAAGGGCAATTACTCTTGTAAATACTGTTTAATTGAACTGTTATTCAGAAAAAAACACAACTTCATGTCATGATGATAAAGTCTACCAAGTTTGAAAGATATCGGTTGAAAACTGTAGGAGAAGATCTCTTGACAAAACAACAGTTTACAACAGAAATGCATTTTCTACAAAATCCTTTATCCAACTATGCAATGCTGTTAAGCGAAAAGTTGAAATAACTCAACAAAACCCGTAATATATGTTAAATATTGTAGCTTTTCGAAGTACCTTACTAAAATTTAGAGGAATTGAAGAAGATACAAAAAAGTTCTGACAATTTCTATATTATGCTCGAAATTGCATCAGATATGAAGTTTCAAAGGGCCATAACTCTTGTTAATATTATCTAATTGAACTGTCATTCAGGAAAACACAACTCATATCATGTTGATTAAGCCTACCGAGTTTAAAAGATATCAGTTGAAAACTGTAGAAGATCTCCAGGCAAAACAACAATTTCCGACAGAAATGCATTTTCTACATAATGCCATTACATCATGTATTTTGCAGTTTCAAATATGCAATGCTGTTACACGAAAAGTTGAAATAACTCAACAAAACCCGTAATATATGTTAAATATTAAAGTTTGTCAAAGTATTATACCAAAGTGTAGAGGAATTGAAGAAGATACAAAAAAGTTCTGACACTTTCTACATAATGCCGAATTTGCATTAAATATGAAGTTTATAAGGGCCATAACTCTTGTTATTATTATCTAATTGAACTGTCATTCGAGAAAACACAATTTCATGTCATGTTGATCAAGCCTACCAAGTTTAAAAGATATTGGTTGAATACTGTAGAAGATCTCCGGACAAATCAACAGTTTACAACAGAAATGCATTTTCTACATAATGCCTACATGTATATTTGCAGTTGCAAATATGCAATGCCGTTACGCAAAAAATTGAAATAACTCAACAAAACCCATAATATATGTTAAAAATTATAGCTTTTCAAAGTACCATACCAAATTTAAGAGGAATTGAAGAAGATACAAAAAAGTTCTGACAATTTCTACAATATGCCCGAAATTGCATCATATATGAAGTTTCAAAGGGCCATAACTCTGGTAAATATTGTCTAATTGAACTGTCATTCAGGAAAACACAACTTCATGTCATGTTGATTAAGCCTTCCAAGTTTGAAAGATATCAGTTGAAAACTGTAGGAGAAGATCTCCGGACAAAACACGGTTTACAACAGAAATGCATTTTCTACATGTGCCTTTATCCAACTATGCAATGCTGTTACACGAAAAGTTGAAATAATTCAACAAAACCCGTAATATATGTTAAATATTATAGATTTTCGAAGTACCATACCAAATTTTAGAGGAATTGAAGAAATCACAAAAATGTTCTGACGTTTTCTACAAAACTCCCGAAATAGCATCCCAAAGGACCATAACTCTTGTAAATATTGTCGAATCAAACTGTCATTCAGGAAAACACAACTTCATGTCATGGTGGTGAAGCCTAGCAAGTTTGAAAGAAATCGGTTGAAAACTGTAGGAGGAGATCCCCGGACAAATAAAAGTTTACGACGGACAACGCCATACCATAATACGTCCCGTCATTTTTGACGGGCGTATAAAAAGTCGGATATGCCACGCCTATCGTGGCTTTGCAGTAAGCTATCACTGATTTCAAGTTCAGAAAGATATATACGATCGACTTGGGTCAAAAAGCTTCTTGTAATTTATAGATAACACATCGTCGACATGTATCTGAAAGTGAAATTAAAAGATTTGGCAAGGTGTTTGTTGAAAGTCTAAACAAATTCAGCTCATTTAAAGTCAAATAATTCCCGCCTTATTTTGCATTATTTTTAATTGATGTACAAAATTATTCCTAAGTACCGATGGAATAGTAAGTGTAAGATAGTGACATCTTGTATATATCCAAGTGCAATTCTATTGGAAATAGGGAACAGATGGTTTGTCCATTCCTAAGCATTCTGTTTTCTAAAATGTAAGTCAACACAACATGGCAAGGCACCGTTTACGTAACAAATGAAAAAGAAAACAAACTATCAATATTTGAGCACTTTAATGATCACAATTGAATAATTTTATACAAATTGTGAGTATAAAAATACTATCACAATATTTGTAGCACTAAGATCAATGGCATTTATAATTTAATTCCCCATCCTCTCCCATTCCAGTATTCTTTAACAAGGGCCTTAACGGTCATCTGACTACCAATTGTGATACCATTATGGAATTAGTTTAAACAATATTTTATTTCCATCAGTGTACATGTATATTACATATATAGAAATTATACAAAAAGTGAGGATTGGAAAACAAGCTAATAGCTTATATAAATTCCTCTCCTCTAGGAATTAGTAATACAATCATGTAACAATATGCCACACAAATGTGGTTTTCAAGATGGTGATGATCATGGATTTCTTCGGAACAGTGCGAAAAATAACATTTGGTCAGAATCATTTTAGGCAAGTTTCAGATCATGGAAAGTGTTAGATGTGGATGCAAAATGGGGGCTGTTGCAGCCATCTTGGATCTCTGACGGACTGGAGAAATAACAACATTTGGTTGGGACTATCTGGGGATCATTTTTCTATGAAAAGTTTTAAATGTGTATTCAAAATGGGGGCTGTGGCAGCCATCTTGGATGTCTGACGGACCCGATAAATAACATTTGGTTGGGACTATCTGAGGATAATTTTTGCAAGGTTCAGCTCAATGTCACTGGTAGAACTTGAGAAGTTCAAAATGACATATGTGGCGGCCATCTTAGATTTGTGACAATGGGCGAGTTCGATTGCCGACTATAGTTACTGTAGTCTACTAGAGTTCAACAGAACACACTTTAGTTATAATGTACTGCGCATGTGTACAGAAAGAAGGGGTTGAACTTGAGAAGAAGTTTAAAATGTGAAAAGTTTACGGACGGCAATTTTGTTTTTCAAGATGGCGAATCTGGCGGCCATCTTGGATTTTGGACCAACCCGAAATGTAACAACACTTGGTCAGGACCATCTCAGGATCATTTCAGCCAATTTTCAGCTTAATCCCAGTGGTAGAACTTGATAAGAAGTTGGAAACGTGTTTTTCAAGATTGCGGCTCTGGCAGCCATCTTGGATTTCGGACCGACCCAAAAAGTAACAATACTTGATCAGGACCATCTCAGGATCATGTCAGCCAAGTTTCAGCTTAATCACACAGGTAGAACTTGAGAAGAAGTTTGAAATGTGTTTTTCAAGATGGCGGCTCTGAAGGCCATCTTGGTTTTCCGACCAACCTGAAAAATAACAACACTTGGTCAGGACAATCTCAGAATCACTTCAGCCAAGTTTTAGCTTAATCCCACAGGTAGAACTTGAGAAGAAGTTGGAAATGTGTTTTGTAAGATGGCGGCCATGGCGGCCATCTTGGATTTCGAACCGACCGAAAAGTAACAACTCATGGTCAGGACCATCTCAGGATAATTTCAGCCAAGTTTCAGCTTAATCCCACAGGTGAAACTTGAGAGAAATTTGGAAATGTGTTTTTCAAGATGTCGGCTATGGCGGCCATCTTGGATTTTGGACCAACCCAAAAAATAACAACACTTGGTCAGGACCATCTCAGGATCATTTCAGCCAAGTTTCATCTTAATCCCACTGGAAGAACTTGAGAAGAAGTTGAAAATGTGTTTTTCAAGATGGCGGCTCTGGCGGCCATCTTGGATTTCGGACCGACCCGAAAAATAACAACACTTGGTCAGGACTATCTCAGGATCATTTCAGCCAAGTTTCAGCTTAATCCCAGTGGTAGAACTTAAGAAGAAGTTTAAAATAGGTGTTTTTCAGGAAAACAGTGATTGCGCAATCATGTCACAAAATGGCCGCCATGGCACAAATGTCGAGAGTTTTTCGGACCCGAAAAATAACAACATTTTATGGGCTGCCCTTCCTGAACATCCCTAACAATTTTCAGCTCACAGGTACCAGTGGAACTGTAGAAGAAGTTTAATATGTGTTTTTCAAGATGGCGGCTATGGCGGCCATCTTGGATTTCGGACCGACCCGAAAAATAACAACACTTGGTCAGGACCATCTCAGGATCATTTCAGCTAAGTTTCAGCTTAATCCCACTGGTAGAACTTGAGAAGAAGTTGAAAATGTGTTTTTCAAGATGGCGGCTCTGGCGGCCATCTTGGATTTCGGACCGACCCGAAAAATAACAACACTTGGTCAGGACTATCTCAGGATCATTTCAGCCAAGTTTCAGCTTAATCCCAGTGGTAGAACTTAAGAAGAAGTTTAAAATAGGTGTTGTTCAGGAAAACAGTGATTGCGCAATCATGTCACAAAATGGCCGCCATGGCACAAATGTCGAGAGTTTTTCGGACCCGAAAAATAACAACATTTTATGGGCTGCCCTTTCCCGAACATCCCTACCAATTTTCAGCTCACAGGTACCAGTGGAACTGTAGAAGAAGTTGAAAATGTGTTTTTCAAGATGGCGGCTCTGGCGGCCATCTTGGATTTCGGACCGACCCGAAAAATAACAACACTTGGTCAGGACTATCTCAGGATCATTTCAGCCAAGTTTCAGCTTAATCCCAGTGGTAGAACTTAAGAAGAAGTTTAAAATAGGTGTTGTTCAGGAAAACAGTGATTGCGCAATCATGTCACAAAATGGCCGCTATGGCACAAATGTCGAGAGTTTTTCGGACCCGAAAAATAACAACATTTTATGGGCTGCCCTTCCTGAACATCCCTACCAATTTTCAGCTCACAGGTACCAGTGGAACTGTAGAAGAAGTTTAATATGTGTTTTTCAAGATGTCGGCTATGGCGGCCATCTTGGATTTCGGACCGACCCGAAAAATAACAACACTTGGTCAGGACCATCTCAGGATCATTTCATTTAAGTTTCAGCTTATTCCCACTGGTAGAACTTGAGAAGAAGTTGTAAATGTGTTTTTCAAGATGGCGGCTATGGCGGCCATCTTGGATTTCGGACCGACCCGAAAAATAACAACACTTGGTCAGGACCATCTCAGGATCATTTCAGCTAAGTTTCAGCTTATTCCCATTGGTAGAACTTAAGAAGAAGTTTGAAATGTGAAAAGTTTACGGACGGCGGACGGCGGACGGCGGACGACGACGGACGAAGCACGGTAACTATAGGTCATCTTGACCCTTTGGGTCAGATGACCTAATAACTATATGGTATATACCATCACTGACCTTTCAAGCAGACAGTAAACAATTTGATTCCTAGAACTGTACGTGGGTTGGGATTTCTGAGATATTATCTTCTACAGCCTCTGAGGATCATTACTGGAATTAAACGCTGTGTAGGTCCCGATTGTTTATACAAGTAAAGCACAAAACTATAGAAATCAATAGCCAAGCCTGTTATCTCATCATCAGTGTTGGATCCATTAAACAGACTCTTTCCTAATTGAATATAAACTGCATTTTCTCAGCATCAATACCGATTTGCAACAAAATCTTGGTGTAGTTATAATCTATTTGACTAGTCAAGAAATAGTACTAACAAACTATTACTGTGAACATCGAAGAAGGTTGCCAGTTGGCCGTATTGTTTTTCTTATCAGTTCTAAAAAGTGCATGTTTTTCTTATCAGTTCTAAAAAATGCACAACTACATAATGTAGGTATGAAAGGAAACCATCAAAAGAAATATTAAAATGTTCCATTTTGTAACTGTCAAAAAATAGTAACAAACCATTACTCTCAAAATCCAAAATGGCCACCTGTCTGAAGATGATTGGCTAAAAATAAAAACACCAACCGTTAATTCAGCTGAACAGGGTAACATTACTCTGTTAATCCTTTAATTCTGCCGGTTGGATCAGTCTTGTGTGAGATCCCTCAAGTTTTTAAAGAGAGGCACAATGTGTTCGGGTTTATTATATAGTCACTAGAGTTAAATACTGCAATGGTTTGACTTTCAACTTTGCATGGCATTGTCACTATATAGTCTCTCTGACAGCTGTGCCTTCTGGAATTATCAATACAATTCACTGTAAGACACAATTCCAAGCATATTGATACCACACAGACTGGAACTATGGTATCAAACACGAACAAGCTGAAGCATGAAGGTTCCTAAAACATTGCTTGGCATTGTATTATGAAAATTACAGAGATGAAAATAGCCAATTGTGAAAAAGGAAGAAACCCACATTTTGAGGTTTTTTTAATGGGAAATTTAAAGAATTAATATTACAGCCAAATTATCAAAAAGGAGCTATTCTTCCTTTTGGAGGAGGATTTTCATCCCTGTTAAATGGAAGTAAATGTGAAACGTGTGAAAATTAAATTTCTTACTACAAGAACATCACCCAGGTCTTCAATATTTTATCGACCAAATTAGAGTTATTGCTCTGAACTTGGAGCCTTCTTCCGTTCATGGAAGAACATAATTAAAACATTCATAGGTCATTCAAATAGATCATAAATACCATACAGTTCAATGCTTAGTAACCAAACAAAATGTTGTAACTTAGTCAGGAGCTGGCTCGACCTTCAGCGAATTTGTAACTCGCTGTTGGTCCAGGTTAAATATGGCTTTATAATTATGTGCTGTTTATATACATACATGTATGAAGTATTTGTCAGCTTGAGATCAATATCATGATATCCCTGACAGCTGTTTTTCACTGATTTCTCCTTGCTCTGATTGTACAAGCTATTTAGTATTGATATATAGAGTATATCTAACAGTGTCTTCAGTAATAACAAACATATTTCACGAGTGGGGCTAATATTTTGATATTTTTCACGAGTGTGCAAAATATTAGCCACACAAGTGAAATATGTTTGGTATTACTGAAGACACTGTTAGATATTCTGTTTATTACATTTTTATAGCAAAGTCTACAGAGACAGCTTTTGATTTTCCCAAATGTTGTTTGTTAGCAGTGTTCTGATTGGTCAGATAAGAAAAAGTGATATTTTTCACTAGTGAAAAATATCACTTTTATAGAATGAATAATTTTCGATATTTCACTGGTAAAAATGTAATAAATATGCTTTTGACAAATCAAAGAAAAACTATTAATAACAAAATTAAACTAATGCAAGGTTTTTTTTTCTCTCTCTCTCTCCAAAGTTCATATTTCTTTTGAACTAAGGATGGGCAAATGGTACCTTACACAAAACTTGAAAACTAAACATCATTTGGGAGAGGGCCTAGCAAGTTGTGAGAATTTGTGCCTCATCCCTTTGATTGTCATGATCAATAAAATATGTTTGAATGAATAAACATCACAGATTGAGAGCTGCCTTAATTGAAAGTTTAATGACATTTTAAGGAAAATCTCCCCAAAATGACTAAATGATTGCATTGGTACTTGGTGTAATACATGAGAGTATGACTGGATCATTAAAGGTGTGTCAGTTGAGTTCCAGAAACACTTATCTATTAACATAACCAATAATCACGAGTATCAAACTAGGGACAAGAATCTAGATTTATCAGTAGGACTCAAAATACCCTAGCTGATCACCAAAGGGAAGTAATTTTTTTTTTTCCAAATTTTTACTGATCATGATGTTAGACAAAGCACATGTTGGTCAAACAATTTTACTAAAATCTAGTGTCGGTCATACAATTTTACTAAAATCTAATGTCGGTCATATTACAGTTTTTCTAAAACTTTCAATGTTGTATTGGGACACAACTCTGGGAAAAAAAGCTGGACTTTCACCATATCAGAACTTTACCTGTATCTTACAGTCATACCTATAGATACCTGTTCTGAGCAGCTTTACAGGTATATCTAGCTGGATTTTTCTGGTAAAACATAATAGAGATCATGATCAATATTGTTTTCTGATAAACTGTATATCAAAAATAAATGTACACAAGCTGGATTTCAAAGTCAGCTTTTCACAAGTCCACTTCTTCATTACTGGCTCTCAGAATGTCAAAATGTCTGAAAAATATTTATCCCAAACAATATGCCACATCCATATCACTAGCTAACAGTAAAGCGGACACGATTTTTTCTGCAATGAAAGTGCTGATAACACTGGTGTGTAAGTCCCCTGAAGTTTATCACCATTTAGGAACACTCCTCTGTCAGTCACGATGTAGGAACATTGGTGTTTACTGCAAATACACAAAATATTGTCTTCACCATGTAAGGACACTGGTGTTTACTACAAATACACAAAATATTGTCTTCACCACGTAGGAACACTGGTGTTTACTGCAAATACACAAAAAATTGTCTTCACCATGTAAGGACACTGGTGTTTACTGCAATACACAAAATATTGTCTTCACCACGTAGGAACACTGGTGTTTACTGCAAATACACAAAATATTGTCTTCACCACGTAAGGACACTGGTGTTTACTGCAAATACACAAAATATTGTCTTCACCATGTAAGGACACTGGTGTTTACTGCAAATACACAAAATATTGTCTTCACCACGTAGGAACACCAAATCTTGCCATCAATTTGTCCTGATCAGCTAAGTCTTTTTGCACTTTCTTTCGCATGTAGAAAATAGGACAATCTCGACTACAAATAAATAAAGAAGATATTTATTGTCAACAATCTTTATCAGAGAAGCAGAAAGTATTTGAATAGTTATTTAAGACGTGTAACATTATTATTGAAATGTTCTCCAGGAGATTGAACATCATCAACACAATGTAATAACAGAAGTTAAGTAAACAAGTAAAATTGATCCCTGCAGTCCTTCAGGTGCTAGAGACATGAAGGGCATAGGGCAAGAGGTATCAATCGCAAACTTGACCCAAACTGTAAAGGTCGGAGAACTGATTTCATAACTAAAGAATTATCAGCTTTGACATGTAAAGCAATTCTAAGTTTAAAGAATTGTGCACAGAAACTTTTTTTAGGAGTTGTGCTTTTCAAGCTTGAGCTCAGGGGAACCTTGCTTTGTGCAGATCTAGATGGTGAACAGAAATTAAATCACACTCTGTGCCTCATGTTAAATCATCAATATTTACATTAAAATTTTGCTCTGCATCCTTCTATGGTAATGCATTCTGAAGCCAAATGTTGTTACAAGCCTTTGAACAACATTTGCTATTGTGACGTCATCAATCTATTGTGACATCATTTCATTGTTGTCTACACTTGATTTGCTGTTCGAAATAACTAAAGAAAGCACAATAATCCTATCAAAATGTAAATAAAGTAATACAGTAATGAAGGTTTTATCAACTAGAAATGTCTGTGAGACATAAATGCCCCCGCCTCCATTTAAAATAAGTTCTTCATGCTTATTATGTATGCGAAGTTTGATGACAATCGCATCAGTAGTTATTTAAATAAGCTGGTTACATTACCATGGGACGGGACAGACATGGGTAACATTATATGCCCCCCACCCCATTTTATGGCGGTGGGGAGGAGGGGTTATAAAAATTGTTACAGTCCTATATAACATGATGCTATGGCTGACAAACCTATATAAAGCTCTACCATTTATTGCTACAGAGGTAATTACCTGGTACACAGCACGTCCTCGTGGAGACTGCCCTGACATCGCTGACACTGCGTCCACAGGCGCGAGAACTTCTCCTCCAGCATGTTGAGGTGGGACACCTCCTTCTGGTAGATACCTGACTCCTTAGGTTTACAGTACTTACACACTGCAGAGGCTGGCGAATAGATTTCAGGATACAAATGAATATGTTTAGCCCATTATCAATTTTAGCTATGCACGGAAGAAAATGGAATTAGACATCCATACTTATTAAGCATTCAAATTCTGATGTAAAATTTTAGAAGTTACCCTCGGGTGGAGGTTTGTATCAACAACAAACAGGAATATAAGACCCTGATACTGGAATAACTTAACTTCAATGAGGTATCCATTGACATTACTGCATTTTTTTTTTTTAGTTTTTTTTTTATTATGACAATAATCATTATAATAAGAAGCCTGCAATCAGTAAGAAGCAAGTTAACATATAAAACACTTACTGTCATCCAGTACTGTCCGACAGCCAATGCATTTCTCCTTCTTGGTAGCAAACGCCATTAGGCCACCGATTTTAGCCGTTACCATCGTCTTCGTACGGGTATGATCCCCACCTGTCAATTTTACAAAGACTGACTTGGTTTTTCATAACAAAATTTAATTTACTTGTTAAAAGTCATCTCATCTCTAGCGATTTCTAACCAAAAATCTTAATTATGAATGAGCTGAAGGCCAAAATGTTAAAAGCGATTAAATATAAGGAATATTATGCAGATCTTTTTTGAACACTTCCACTTACAATATATATAAATACAGGCACACCTTCCCCACAAGATTGACTATGGAATACCCCTTACTCATTTGGACAATTTTTTTTATTAAAGGCCCAATATACGTAACTTTCGGCAAAAATCAAGCCTAATAACTTATTATATTTATAGATTTAGTTAAAATTAACTGATATCAGCAATATTCAAGATGAATTCTTATGCGTTTACCGGTACAGCAGCAGTTGAAACTCGGTATTTGTAAACACGCGTCCATTTTGAACTGTCTAACTTGGGCTTGTTGTTGAAGTGGGCCCCACCTGAATTATTTTCAATTATTGAAATTTTCTGTTAAGAATTTCATGTTAGTTACCGCTAGAATTTAGTTCGTTTTAGGCTTATTTTTGCATGATTATATCAACTGGATTTTTTTTCAGAATTTTTCAGAATTACGAAAAATTTCCTGAAGTTACGTATATTGGGCCTTTAACTAATTACAGAATATGTTCAGTTTGATATTAAATTGAAAACATGAATTAATTCTGTAAAAATTTTGAAGTATCAACTTACGTAAAAGGACAGACTCTGCTTTTTTCTCTCCAAGAATTGGTTCAAATATCCTGAGTAGAGGTTTGGACAGCTGGTTCTCCAGGTAGTACTGCGTGTCGATAGGGATGTTGTTCTCCAGCACGTAAATAGGGTCCTAGAACAGGTTACAGACAGGTCAAAGGTCAGGTATAACGAGGACACATCCCAGGTCACCAATGTGTCAGAGTTAAGACATTGTAAATTAGACAGGTAGATAATACAACCTAACTTAACATTTGCATACCTGGTATCAAAATGATCCCCATCTTACAGGTAATATAACAACTGCAAAATTAAACCATAACCTGCGACCTGCTCATGACACCCGTGGGGTCATACAAATCATTCGCATTCTGTCAATATATATAATTTCAACCGGTTGACGGTAGGAATTAGGATGTAATTATTTTCTCTTAGGTATGAGATACGCCAATAGGTGGCGATATTAGTATTTGCACATGCAAATCAGTTGGGATGTTACCTTTACGTGTCATTCAGCCAGGTAACAGCGAACACATGTATATATATTTTTTCCCCCCATAACTTCTTGTTCAAATGAATCAACTACAAATGTGTACAATTGTGTGCGAAATGGACTTTATTCTGTAATTTTGTATGCTAAATGTACATTATTGTGTAATTTGTATTCTAAATCATGATGATTTTTCATAAACATCAGTCAGTGCCTATGTCGCTGGGAAATACAGTTTTTGTATTTGTATTATTTATTCTATTGGATAATATAGAAGAGAAGACCTCAATTGGTGCACTCACAATACTTGTTGTAGAAAACAATATACAGAAACTGTAATTAGCACAGTCATAACTTAACAAAATGCTTTTAGTGCAAAACTCGATGAAACAAGATTACCACTAAAACAGGTAGGTTTACAGAAATCATGGTTTTACATACACAACCATTATCTGGACTGTTTGACTCAAGAAATAGGAAAATTTGTTATAAAACATCATTGAAAAGGGACACTGAGGGGCTTCATAATGATGTTGTGCCCAATCATTCATACTCTAAACTGTATTTCAAATTTTACTGGTAGATTCAGGTAGTTTTATGACATCAAAAGACATACAATTATCTATTTTCATGAAGTCTGATGAAGAGGTTATAAACCTGAAGATGTTCTTCTGTATCTTCAATCCAGAGCACATTGCTTTCTCACATGAAAATTCTGTCAGATAAGTATTGCCAGATTTCTCTCCAGATATCTATCTCTGATTGCTCTCCAGATATCTATCTCTGATTGCTCTCTAGATATCTATCAATGATTGCTCTCCAGATATCTATCACTGATTGCTCTCCAGATATCTATCTCTGATTGCTCTCCAGATATCTATCACCGATTGCTCTCCAGATATCTATCTCTGATTGCTCTCCAGATATCTATCACTGATTGCTCTCCAGATATCTATGTCTGATTGCTCTCCAGATATCTATCACTGATTGCTCTCCAGATACCTATCACCGATTGCTCTCCAGATACCTATCACTGATTGCTCTCCAGATATCTATCACTGATTGCTCTCCAGATATCTATCACTGATTGCTCTCCAGATATCTATCACTGATTGCTCTCCAGATACCTATCACCGATTGCTCTCCAGATATCTATCACTGATTGCTCTCCAGATATCTATCACTGATTGCTCTCCAGATATCTATCTCTGATTGCTCTCCAGATATCTATCACTGATTGCTCTCCAGATATCTATCACTGATTGCTCTCCAGATACCTATCAATGATTGCTCTCCAGATACCTATCACTGATTGCTCTCCAGATATCTATCACTGATTGCTCTCCAGATATCTATCACTGATTGCTCTCCAGATATCTATCACTGATTGCTCTCCAGATATCTATCACCGATTGCTCTCCAGATATCTATCACTGATTGCTCTCCAGATATCAATCACTGATTGCTCTCCAGATATCTATCACTGATTGCTCTCCAGATACCTATCACTGATTGTTCTCCAGATATCTATCACCGATTGCTCTCCAGATATCTATCACTGATTGCTCTCCAGATATCTATCACCGATTGCTCTCCAGATATCTATCACTGATTGCTCTCCAGATATCTATCACTGATTGCTCTCCAGATATCTATCACTGATTGCTCTCCAGATACCTATCACTGATTGCTCTCCAGATATCTATCACTGATTGCTCTCCAGATATCTATCACCGATTGCTCTCCAGATATCTATCACCGATTGCTCTCCAGATATCTATCACTGATTGCTCTCCAGATATCTATCACTGATTGCTCTCCAGATACCTATCACTGATTGTTCTCCAGATATCTATCACCGATTGCTCTCCAGATATCTATCAATGATTGCTCTCCAGATACCTATCACCGATTGCTCTCCAGATATCTATCACTGATTGCTCTCCAGATATCTATCTCTGATTGTTCTCCAGATATCTATGTCTGATTGCTCTCCAGATACCTATCACCGATTGCTCTCCAGATATCTATCACTGATTGCTCTCCAGATATCTATCACTGATTGCTCTCCAGATATCTATGTCTGATTGCTCTCCAGATATCTATCACCGATTGCTCTCCAGATATCTATCAATGATTGTTCTCCAGATATCTACCTCTGATTGCTCTCCAGATACCTATCACTGATTGCTCTCCAGATATCTATCACTGATTGCTCTCCAGATATCTATCACTGATTGCTCTCCAGATATCTATCACTGATTGCTCTCCAGATATCTATCAATGATTGTTCTCCAGATATCTACCTCTGATTGCTCTCCAGATATCTATCACTGATTGCTCTCCAGATATCTATCACTGACTGCTCTCCAGATACCTATCACCGATTGCTCTCCAGATATCTATCACTGATTGCTCTCCAGATATCTATCAATGATTGCTCTCCAGATATCTATCAATGATTGTTCTCCAGATACCTATCTCTGATTGCTCTCCAGATATCTATCACTGATTGCTCTCCAGATATCTATCACTGATTGCTCTCCAGATACCTATCACCGATTGCTCTCCAGATATCTATCACTGATTGCTCTCCAGATATCTATCAATGATTGCTCTCCAGATATCTATCACTGATTGCTCTCCAGATATCTATCGATGATTGCTCTCCAGATATCTATCACTGATTGCTCTCCAGATATCTATCTCTGATTGCTCTCCAGATATCTATCACCGATTGCTCTCCAGATATCTATCACCGATTGCTCTCCAGATATCTATCACCGATTGCTCTCCAGATATCTATCACCGATTGCTCTCCAGATATCTATCACCGATTGCTCTCCAGATATCTATCACTGATTGCTCTCCAGATACCTATCACTGATTGCTCTCCAGATATCTATCACTGATTGCTCTCCAGATACCTATCACTGATTGCTCTCCAGATACCTATCACTGATTGCTCTCCAGATATCTATCACTGATTGCTCTCCAGATACCTATCACTGATTGCTCTCCAGATATCTATCACTGATTGCTCTCCAGATATCTATCACTGATTGCTCTCCAGATATCTATCTCTGATTGCTCTCCAGATACCTATCACTGATTGCTCTCCAGATATCTATCACTGATTGCTCTCCAGATACCTATCACTGATTGCTCTCCAGATACCTATCACTGATTGCTCGCCAGATATCTATCACTGATTGCTCTCCAGATATCTATCAATGATTGCTCTCCAGATATCTATCACTGATTGCTCTCCAGATACCTATCACTGATTGCTCTCCAGATATCTATCACTGATTGCTCTCCAGATATCTATCTCTGATTGCTCTCCAGATATCTATCACTGATTGCTCTCCAGATAACTATCACTGATTGCTCTCCAGATATCTATCTCTGATTGCTCTCCAGATATCTATCACTGATTGCTCTCCAGATATCTATCACTGATTGCTCTCCAGATATCTATCTCTGATTGCTCTCCAGATATCTATCACTGATTGCTCTCCAGATATCTATCTCTGATTGCTCTCCAGATACCTATCACTGATTGCTCTCCAGATATCTATCACTGATTGCTCTCCAGATATCTATCTCTGATTGCTCTCCAGATATCTATCTCTGATTGCTCTCCAGATACCTATCACTGATTGCTCTCCAGATATCTATCTCTGATTGCTCTCCAGATATCTATCACTGATTGCTCTCCAGATAACTATCAATGATTGCTCTCCAGATATCTATCACTGATTGCTCTCCAGATATCTATCTCTGATTGCTCTCCAGATATCTATCACTGATTGCTCTCCAGATATCTATCACTGATTGCTCTCCAGATATCTATCACTGATTGCTCTCCAGATATCTATGTCTGATTGCTCTCCAGATATCTATCACTGACTGCTCTTCAGATATCTATCACTGATTGCTCTCCAGATATCTATCACTGATTGCTCTCCAGATATCTATCACTGATTGCTCTCCAGATATCTATCACTGATTGCTCTCCAGATATCTATCACTGATTGCTCTCCAGATATCTATCACTGATTGCTCTCCAGATATCTATCACTGATTGCTCTCCAGATATCTATCACTGATTGCTCTCCAGATATCTATCACTGATTGCTCTCCAGATATCTATCTCTGATTGCTCTCCAGATATCTATCAATGACTGCTCTCCAGATATCTATCACTGATTGCTCTCCAGATATCTATCTCTGATTGCTCTCCAGATATCTATCAATGACTGCTCTCCAGATATCTATCTCTGATTGCTCTCCAGATATCTATCACTGATTGCTCTCCAGATATCTATGTCTGATTGCTCTTCAGATATCTATCACTGATTGCTCTCCAGATATCTATCACTGATTGCTCTCCAGATATCTATCAATGATTGTTCTTAAAATATCTATGCAGCCATATAAATATAAAATCACCAAGATATTTTATAGATATAAATAATTATATTCCCTCTCCAGATTCAGACCAGGCATTCAGAATTCCAATCTGGTACAATCATTCAATACTGTAATATAGAGATATTAAGAGACTTTTTAACTAAGACTGCATACAAACCTCTGATTTCATATACGCTGCCGTCTTTTTTGCTGCGGCGATGATGACATAAGGGACTCGGTCTCCCAGTTGAGGGGCACTGCCTGGGTCTCTTTTCTTTATTCTGGATAAATCATTTAAGAAAAATGTACATTTGTAAAACCTGACTTTACAATACTGACTTAAAAAGTTCTCTGTATTTTCTTGTTGCAATATAATAACTTGTCTGCAGCGTGACCAAAAAAATGGTGCAAAAGTTTCATCTGATTGCCTTACAGTTCTTCATAGGGTTTGCATATGAAAAGAATTCTGCTTGAACTATTATAACTTGCATAATGGCTTGTTTTGAATCCTTAGTAGTCTAATAAATTTGTGAGAGGTTCATTAAAATGTGGCAGCTATAATATATTGTTGGAATATAAAAGTCTACAGACTTTAAGAGAGGTGTTGCACAAAACTTAACTACAGGTCAGATTCTGTTTATTCACAAAAAAAAAAAAAAAAAAAAAAAAATTCACTAAATTATAAAAACAATTCTCAAGTTTATGAAGTCAATGAATAACCAGTCTTTCATGTGGCAGGCCTAGGTATGGGGTAACATATTTTCATATGCACCAAGTTGCTCAGACGAAACTTCAGGTCTGACCCCTATATTGTTACCTGTTGGCCAGTTCCACGTGGGCCTGTTTTGCAGAGTATTCGTCGTCTGTCTTTGTTAGTTCCTTGGTGATGACCAGCTGAGATATATCTATCCTGTTACACAACAGGTCAGATATTGTCTGCTTCGCATACTCCACTGCTCCATTAGGGTCTCTGTGGTCAACAAAAGTAAAGTATACCTAAAGTATACTTAACTCTCACAATCATTTAAAATAGCAGGATTACGAGTGATTAAAGGTACAACTGATGATATTAGACTAAAATGTACCTCTTTCTGGTGAAATCATAATAACACAATCCTATTCCTACTTGATGATGAAATCTACTTGTTTGTAATCATATCATGATATATGTCACCTTCCTGACCACATGGGTTTTCTCCGGGTACTCTGGTTTCCTCTCACAATAAGACCTTTCCCACTTCCCCCACCTGATGATAAAACTTACCTGTCTATGAGCAGCATCTGTAGACAGGTGTTGATGAGGTTAGCCACTATAGGACTATTATCTCACCTGATGATAAAACTTACCTGTCTATGACAGGTGTTGATGAGGTTGGCCAATATAGGACTATTATCTCACCTGATGATAAAGCTTACCTGTCTATGACAGGTGTTGACGAGGTTAGCCACTACAGGACTATTATCTCACCTGAAGATAAAGCTTACCTGTCTATGAGCAGCATCTGTAGACAGGTGTTGTTGAGGTTAGCCACTATAGGACTATTATCTCACCTGATGAGAAAGCTTACCTGTCTATGACAGGTGTTGATGAGGTTAGCCACTACAGGACTATTATCTCACCTGATGATAAAGCTTACCTGTCTATGACAGGTGTTGACGAGGTTAGCCACTATAGGACTATTATCTCACCTGATGATAAAGCTTACCTGTCTATGACAGGTGTTGATGAGGTTGGCCACTATAGGACTATTATCTTACATGATGATAAAGCTTACCTGTCTATGACAGGTGTTGATGAGGTTGGCCACTATAGGACTATTATCTCACCTGATGATAAAGCTTACCTGTCTATGAGCAGCATCTGTAGACAGGTGTTGACGAGGTTAGCCACTATAGGACAATTATCTCACCTGATGATAAAGCTTACCTGTCTATGAGCAGCATCTGTAGACAGGTGTTGATGAGGTTAGCCACTATAGGACAATTATCTCACCTGATGATAAAGCTTACCTGTCTATGAGCAGCATCTGTAGTCAGGTGTTGATGAGGTTAGCCACTATAGGACTATTATCTCACCTGATGATAAAGCTTACCTGTCTATGAGCAGCATCTGTAGACAGGTGTTGATGAGGTTAGCCACTATAGGACTATCATCTCACCTGATGATAAAGCTTACCTGTCTATGACAGGTGTTGATGAGGTTAGCCAATACAGGACTATTATCTCACCTGATGATAAAGCTTACCTGTCTATGAGCAGCATCTGTAGACAGGTGTTGATGAGGTTAGCCACTATAGGACTATTATCTCACCTGATGATAAAGCTTACCTGTCTATGAGCAGCATCTGTAGACAGGTGTTGATGAGGTTGGCCACTATAGGACTATTATCTCACATGATGATAAAGCTTACCTGTCTATGACAGGTGTTGACGAGGTTAGCCACTATAGGACTATTATCTCACCTGATGATAAAGCTTACCTGTCTATGAGCAGCATCTGTAGACAGGTGTTGATGAGGTTAGCCACTATAGGACAATTATCTCACCTGATGATAAAGCTTATCTGTCTATGAGCAGCATCTGTAGACAGGTGTTGATGAGGTTGGCCACTATAGGACTATTATCTCACCTGATGATAAAGCTTACCTGTCTATGACAGGTGTTGATGAGGTTGGCCACTATAGGACTATTATCTCACCTGATGATAAAGCTGACCTGTCTATGACAGGTGTTGATGAGGTTGGCCACTATAGGACTATTATCTCACCTGATGATAAAGCTTACCTGTCTATGACAGGTGTTGATGAGGTTGGCCACTATAGGACTATTATCTCACCTGATGATAAAGCTTACCTGTCTATGACAGGTGTTGACGAGGTTAGCCACTACAGGACTATTATCTCACCTGAAGATAAAGCTTACCTGTCTATGAGCAGCATCTGTAGACAGGTGTTGATGAGGTTGGCCACTATAGGACTATTATCTCACATGATGATAAAGCTTACCTGTCTATGACAGGTGTTGACGAGGTTAGCCACTATAGGACTATTATCTCACCTGATGATAAAGCTTACCTGTCTATGAGCAGCATCTGTAGACAGGTGTTGATAAGGTTAGCCACTATAGGACTATTATCTCACCTGATGATAAAGCTTACCTGTCTATGACAGGTGTTGATGAGGTTGGCCACTATAGGACTATTATCTCACCTGATGATAAAGCTTACCTGTCTATGACAGGTGTTGACGAGGTTAGCCACTACAGGACTATTATCTCACCTGAAGATAAAGCTTACCTGTCTATGAGCAGCATCTGTAGACAGGTGTTGATGAGGTTGGCCACTATAGGACTATTATCTCACCTGATGATAAAGCTGACCTGTCTATGACAGGTGTTGATAAGGTTAGCCACTATAGGACAATTATCTCACCTGATGATAAAGCTTACCTGTCTATGACAGGTGTTGACGAGGTTAGCCACTATAGGACTATTATCTCATCTGATTTTAAAGCTT
Organism: Mimachlamys varia; assembly: GCA_947623455.1. Taxonomy (NCBI): domain Eukaryota; kingdom Metazoa; phylum Mollusca; class Bivalvia; order Pectinida; family Pectinidae; genus Mimachlamys; species Mimachlamys varia. The sequence goes on from OX392539.1 coordinate 2,261,577, forward strand.
ACCTGTCTATGACAGGTGTTGACGAGGTTAACCACTATAGGACTATCATCTCACCTGATGATAAAGCTTACCTGTCTATGACAGGTGTTGACGAGGTTAACCACTATAGGACTATCATCTCACCTGATGATAAAACTTACCTGTCTATGAGCAGCATCTGTAGACAGGTGTTGATGAGGTTAGCCACTATAGGACTATTATCTCACCTGATGATAAAGCTTACCTGTCTATGAGCAGCATCTGTAGACAGGTGTTGATGAGGTTAGCCACTATAGGACTATTATCTCACCTGATGATAAAGCTTACCTGTCTATGACAGGTGTTGACGAGGTTAGCCACTATAGGACTATTATCTCACCTGATGATAAAGCTTACCTGTCTATGAGCAGCATCTGTAGACAGGTGTTGATAAGGTTAGCCACTATAGGACTATTATCTCACCTGATGATAAAGCTTACCTGTCTATGAGGAGCATCTGTAGACAGGTGTTGATGAGGTCGGCCACTATAGGACTATTATCACGCCTCACTGTCTCTATACCCTTACAGTCCATCTTGTCATGTTTTTCCGCGTTTGTCCAGTACAATCCTGCGTAACGCTTTTTGTTGATTAATAGATATGGAAAGTAAACCTACAAAAAAGTCACAAAAATATAAGTTATCAAAACTAGTGTATTGTTAAGGATTCTTTTAAAATTTTACAAGGAAAGGTATCAGCTATAGATATGTAGTGTTCAAGATATAAAACATACTTTTTAAGTAATAAAGTTGAGCTATACCACAGCTGTTACATGAAACAGAAGTCTGTATATTACTTACATACAAGAACTCAGTATTCTGTACAACATGTTTACCCAAGATGTTTGTCTGCAGTTAAGTACAAGTACTATACACCAGGAATTTTTTACCCTGTAAAATTTCCCCCCTTTCCCATAAATAATTTTTTTGTCCAGTATAAAGTTGGTCCTCATAAAGAACTGCAATCTATATTATATGGTATTTTGGCTATAATGTCAAATGCAAATACCCAACGAGAGAATAAGGGGGAAATTACATTGTAGTAGGTCAATGTTTGGTCTATAATAATTACAAACTACCACACATGTAGCCATAATTTCTACAAGGAAATATGTGACATAAGAACTCAAACCTTTTCAAATTCCAGCTTGATTGGTTTGACAAATTTTTCGGAGATAAAGGAAGCTGCCTCTAGTCCAAGTTCCATGGCCTCTGCTACAGTCTCCACACCAAACTTACACATCACAGAGTCAGTATCTCCATACACAACCTGTTAAAATACCACACCTCATGTAAATCGACAATAATCAGCAAAGAATAGTCCCCCACCAAATGTAAAAAGCATACTGGTATGCAAAGAATGCACAGAAAATACAGTGTACCCTCAACCTATCGCCTGCCGAATCTAACGCCACCCTCGCATACCGCCACCTAAACCTCTAGAACAGACTTCCCTTCTATATAATTCCCTCTTTAAGTTCGCCACCCTGGCATATCGCCATCCGCCACACCCTTTGAAATACAAACGTCCCGAATCGCTATACATTTCCCTCGAAGATAACACCATAATTGCTGTGGACGAAAGGTGGCGGTAAAACGAGGGTACACTGTATATATATGCAGAAACTTATCCTACACATGAATGTTTTGACAGGTCCATAAGGAATAATGTCAATGCAGCCACAGTCAAACCTCGTTAACTCAAACTCGTATAACTTGAAGACCCTGTTTATTTCAAGTATTTTGTCGGTCCTGAACAAAATTTATAATAGCATTTAAACTCGTGTAACTTGAATATTCGGTTAACACGAAGATTTATCACAGTCCCGTCAACTTCCTGATAACAAGGTTCAAATGTATTGCAAATCAATCTGGTGGATGTTTACTGGCAATGATGCCATTTTACTATCTAATGACATGTGACAGTTCAAAATGTAGGTTAGAGTGACCTATCTTTTTTCAATACATAAGACACTTCCTCAGCAAAGTAAGCTCGTACCTAAAGAATGAAGTTCCATTGACAAATATATAGTACATTACATTGAGACAGCAGTAGATAACGGACGGACGGATGGAGACCATGTAAATTAGTCCCCTCGGTTCCCAGTGGGTACAAATAACATCCAACAGCTACACCTAACATTTGATAGATTCTTCCAGCAACAATTATTTCATATTAAAACATGCCGTAAACATATTTAACTTGAAATCTCCAAATCTTAGAAAATCATGTAAGTATGTGTCAGAGTTTGGTATGGAGACAGTAGTATTACACTGGTCACAAAGAAGTATCTCTGTGACTAAGTTCAGTCGTGTGATTTAGCAAGTTCATCTGGCTCTATTAGAGATGCATACTGAAATGAATGTTGCCCATTCGTAAAACATATCCAAATAATGCCACTAGTGAAATCTATTAGGTATATATACCTAAAACAATGCAAGATATCCTCTCTCTACACATCTGTCTCTTGTTGGGGAGCCTGGACAAAGTCCTTACATTTCCTTAATTTTTACAAACTAATTAGAAACTATTTTGTCCGACAAACTAACGAAGAGAAAGAGTAAATATTTTCCAATTAAAGATGATACTGATTGGATGTTCTTTCACAGTTTATTGACAATAAATAAATAGGAATGCAGTCAGGATCAAGCAAACTGTATTTACATTTATTTGACACTAGCTATATAGGTATCTTAACACTCTTTCTACCCAATTTACATCCACCGTTTCCTCCTACAAATGTGGATTATAATGCAATTTTGACAAAGCAGTAGGAGCCTTACCTTAGCATCATGTTTGTAACCATTAGCAATGGTGTATTTCTCCTCTACATAGTTCTTGGTCTGTTCGATCATTGTCCTCCCGAAGGCAGTCACACTCTGGAAAATTTTAATTGATAGTAATCACTATTTACATAGCCAAATCAATAAGTTAATCAACCAAACAGACTAGTTAGTCAATCAATTAATCCAACTGTTCAATGTGCTTCTTCCTTGTTCTAGCTTTATCTAACTACATATATTAAAATACATTAGGACACAAAAACTTGTCTAGAGTGAACACCTGTCCGCAGGTGCTGTATCAGGTCTTATATGATTTGTAAGACATGTATATCTAAATGGTCCAATATGACTGATAAGACATGTATATCTTACTGGTCCTGTATGACTGATAAGACATGTTTATCTTACTGGTCCAGTATGACTGATTAGTGATCAATCTACGTGCGAGTCCCGAGTCCAGTACTCATAAAATTATGAAAGGACTCATAGAAATTCTGGAAATGCTTCAATTTAACTTTGTGGGACCCATCGTTTTTGGCAATATGTACAAAAAGGACCCATGAAAATAAATTGTAAATTGATTGCTGACTGATAAGACATGTATATCTTACTGGTCCTGTGACTGATAAGACATGTATATCTTACGGGTTCTGTATGACTGATAAGACATGTATATCTTACTGGTCCTGTGACTGATAAGACATGTATATCTTATGGGTTCTGTATGACTGATAAGACATGTATATCTTACTGGTCCTGTATGATGTGTAAGACATGTATATCTTACTGGTCCTGTATGATGTATAAGACATGTATATCTTACTGGTCCTGTATGACTGATAAGACATGTATATCTTACGGGTTCTGTATGACTGATAAGACATGTTTATCTTACTGGTTCAGTATGATGTATAAGACATGTATATCTTACTGGTCCTATATGACTGATAAGACATGTATATCTTACGGGTTCTGTATGACTGATAAGACATGTTTATCTTACTGGTTCAGTATGATGTATAAGACATGTATATCTTACTGGTCCTGTATGATGTATAAGACATGTATATCTTACTGGTCCTGTATGATGTATAAGACATGTATATCTTACTGGTCCTCTATGACTGATAAGACATGTTTATCTTACGGGTTCTGTATGATGTATAAGACTTGCATATCTTACTGGTCCTGTATGATTTGTAGATGATCTTACTGGCCTTTATTTCTAACTCTGTACTTTACCTGTGATATTTCCAGACAAGGCAGCTTGCCGACCTGAGCCCCAGTAAAACCATACACAGAGTTGGCACTGACTTTCAGGGCCAGCTGACGCCCGTCCAACACTTTTTTCTTGAAAGGGTCCGTCTCTTTCTTCAGATCAGCTTTAGCCCTGGGAATGGATAAATTGGGGTTTATCATAACAAAATTGTTTACAACTAAATCAAATTACAGTGGAGAGAATAGACATAGTTAAGTAAGACAGATTGAATTGCTACAGCTACAGAACAAATTTTCTCACTTTTTGTATGTAAATAGCTTCATTTATAGCATGTTTCTCTATAGGACAAATTTTCTTACTTCATCCATAGAAATAGCTGTGAAGCATACCTTTTAACAATCTGATTAAGTTATTTTTTGTTACATTAATTTTAAGAAATTATGATTTTTGCATAGGAAGTCATGCAGATATAGGATTCCTCCATTGCAACCATTTCTAGATCAAGTACACATAGAAGTAGTTTCACAGCTTAATACAATGAACACCAGTACATCTTACTTTTTCCTGGCACCTAGCAGGTGCTCCAGAATTTCTGGGAGAAGGCCTTTCCTGTGCTGGGCTTTGATAAACAGGTTTCCTGAGGGAGTCTTGATATACTGCTCCGGAGACAACCTACACAAAATATACAATATCTATCACAATGACTATCAAATGAGGTGATCAGGGCTGTTCTATAATTAACTGTATAGAAGGGCAGAAGGCACTTTATCTGCGACCCCACTATCAAATATCTATAAGGAATTGTACACACAAAATGTAGGTTGATTTGGTTTTAACCCTACCACCCATTATATATTAATACAGCTGTCTCCGACCTCCACCACACAATTTATTATGGAAGAGCTGTAAAGGTATACACATTATTTATACATACTTATAACAAGAAAAATAGTAACCAAATTTACCATTCATGACTTCACTCCACAAGAGGATGAAATGAAGAAAGGAGAGAAGGAATGAAGGATGAATGAAACTGTTTACTTTGAAGTAATCTAATTGTACGATGAAATTTACATGATTTACTGAAAACTTTTTAAAGAAATTTCACTGGATTTTGAATTCGTTTTTCTTCATGTAATGTTTAAGTAAACTTCCCAGTATCTATTGAGCTGGGGTTTGTAGAGGTTAAGATTTCTGTTGTGATATGTAACTTACCCTTCCTTCGTTATGGCATGCGGGCTGAGCAGTGTGGTGTAACACAGGTTGTGAGCCATCATGATGGACGGATACAGCGAGGAAAAATCTAGAGTGGCTATGGGCATGTCATAGTATCTAAAACACAAATGTAATCAATGTCATGCTTTTTTTTTATTTTTTGTAAATACATATACGCAATTTAAAAGGGGTTTATATGTATAATAGAAGTCTCTTACACTTGATTAGCAGCTGACTTGAATACAGAATTTTCTATGATAACTAACACCTCTCCTCCAATTCCACACCAATACAGTGCACGAATACTTGTCAATACTAACCCCTTGTTTGGCTCTATAACAGTGGCCCCCTCATACTCATCGCCAACCTCTATTTTCTGAGTTGGTAGCACCAGGTCTTGTTCTTTAGCCTGTAAAGCAAAATATCTTGTCAACCGGTGAAGAGCTTCGACAACACTAGAATAGGGTTTTGGTCTCAAATGATATTAGCCTAGTGATCATTTTTTATAAACTTTACTAACCCTGCCAACCCAAGATAACTCAAGTAGAATCTACCATACATTTATACGGATGAGTTAATTGTGGTCCAGTGTTGAAGGGTTTAACACCTTAAGTTTACATCTCCATTACATTTTGTATTTTTGATACAGTGATAACCCATTTACTTCAACTTGAATTATTAAGATACTATCTGTATGTTTGGCATGGTCCTGACTCTTGTTCTTAATGCTTTTGTATGTAAAGTGGAGGGCTAATGGTAGCTGGATGTCAGCCAAACGGTGGAGGGCTAGTGGTAGCTGGATGTCAGCCCAGAGGTGGAGGGCAAGTGGTAGCTGAATGTCAGCCAAGCGGTAGAGGGCTAGTGGTAGCTTGATGTCAGCCCAGAGGTGGAGGGCTAGTTGTAGCTGAATGTCAGCCAAGCGGTGGAGGGCTAGTTGTAGCTGAATGTCAGCCAAGCGGTGGAGGGCTAGTGGTAGCTGGATGTCAGCCCAGAAGTGGAGGGCTAGTGGTAGCTGAATGTCAGCCAAGCGGTGGAGGGCTAGTTGTAGCTGGATGTCAGCCAGGGCTAGTGGTAGCTGAATGTCAGCCAAGCGGTGGAGGGCTAGTAGTAGCTGAATGTCAGCCCAGAGGTGGAGGGCTAGTGGCAGTTGGATGTTGGCCCAGAAGTGTAGGGCTAGTAGTACCTGGATGTCAGCCAAGCGTTGGAGGGCTAGTGGTAGCTGGATGTCGGCCCAGAAGTGGAGGGCTAGTGGTAGCTGGATGTCAGCCCAGAGGTGGAGGGCTAGTGGTAGCTGGATGTCAGCCCAGAGGTGGAGGGCTAGTGGTAGCTGGATGTCAGCCCAGAGGTGGAGGGCTAGTGGTAGCTGAATGTCAGCCCAGAGGTGGAGGGCTAGTGGTAGCTGAATGTCAGCCAAGCGGTGGAGGGCTAGTGGTAGCTGAATGTCAGCCAAGCGGTGGAGGGCTAGTGGTAGCTGGATGTCAGCCCAGAGGTGGAGGGCTATTGGAAGCTGGATGTCAGCCCAGAGGTGGAGGACAAATGTTTTAATGAGATACTATTTGTATGTTTAGCTTGGTCTTCTGTTCTTACGTATTTTTAGCCAAGTAAAGAAAGAGGGTTAGTGGTAGTTGGATGTCAAGCACTTTTAAGACTTGGCTCTGTGTATTAATTATGTATGCAGCAATTACTAGTACTTTTACGAAGGTCTCCAAGTAAATATTTCCTTTGTTCATATTTTGCCCCTAGTTTTAATCGATTTTGAGTTTGGATTATGGTTTTGTTGAAGCTTTGGTATTCTCTGATTTTTTTTTATCTGTTGTCTCTGGGACAGAAGATGGGGAAGGGGATTAAGCAGTGTTTTACCTTCCTCAGTAGCTGTGATATGACTTTGATCTGCTGGCCCCGGGACAGGAGGTAGGGAAGGGGCACCCCTGTCACTCTAGCCATTTCTATATAGTTGATGACACACATGAGTTTGTCCAGGAGTCGGAGAGGTAGAATGGCATCCTTCAGACAGTACACTGCCAGACGACGTCTCGTCTGATCTGTACCGTTCTGTAAACGTCAAACAGAATATGTAATATAATGTAGGCCTAAAATGTCTTCATGTTCATGTCATATACTACATGTATATCATTTAGTCCAAACAGGAACAATACATGTATAATCTGCATCAATTCATATATTCTAGCTAGTAAAGCAGGATATTTTCTGAAGTAAAATATTTGTTAAACCGATTAGATTTTAATGATTCTAAAAAAAAATTTGGATTAACAAAATAATTACTGATCTGCAAAAAACTCAATATAACAGAAATGAATTAATATAATTATGAACCGTAACACAACATCATTTTTTTCTATGTTAGCCAGCAAATGTTTTACACTACTCACCTGCAGGTCTGTGATGATGGAGTGTTGTACATCTTCTTTCTGCTCTTGTAGGAAGTGGAATGAGACAGCATTCAGGGAATACGACCTCAGTTTGTAGTCCCTTAAAACAATCTGAAATCACATATCACCTCCATTTGTAGTCCCTTTAAACAATTTGAAATTGCATATCACCTCAGTTTGTAGTCCCTTTAAACAATCTGAAATCACATATCACCTCTGCAGTTTGTAGTCCCTTAAAAAAAATCTAAAATCACATATGACCTGTTTGTAGTCCCTTAAAACAATCTGAAATCACATATCACCTCAGTTTGTAGTCCCTTTGAACAATAAGGTTTCTCGTCCCTTAAAACAATCTGAAATCACATATCACCTCAGTTTGTAGTCCCTAAAAACAATTTGAAATTGCATATCACCTCAGTTTGTAGTCCCTTTAAACAATCTGAAATCACATATCACCTCAGTTTCTAGTCCCTTAAAACAATTTGAAATCACCTCAGTTTGTGGTCCCTTTAAAGGCCCAATATATACGTAACTTCAGGAAATTTTTCGAGATTCTGAAAAATTCAGAATAACAAGAATTCCACGGAGCTATCTATGGATATGCTTTGTATCAGTTCCAAGTGGAATAGAAACAGTGACCTTGACCTTTGACTCTGAAAAGCAATCCCAAGCAAGCACTTTTGTTTAGGAAGTACTGTATGAAGTTTGAGTTTGATTGGCCTAAGGAAACTCAAGTTATTGCATGGAAACCAATTTTCTATTTATAGCAAGTGACCTTGACCTTTGACCTTTGACCCTGAAAAGCAATACCAAGCGAGCACGTTTGGTAAGGAAGCACTGTATGAAGTTTGAGTTTGATTGGCCCAAGGAAACTCAAGTTATCGCACGGAAACTGTTGGTGCAGCTGACACAGTGATCCCTATATGTCGCCTTTACAGGTGACACAAAAATCCAGTTGATAATCATGCAAAAATAAGCCTAAAACTAAGTAAACTTGAGCGGTAACTAACAAGAAACTCTTGACAGAAAAATCCAAAGAATTGAAAATAATTCAGGTGGGGCCCACTTCAACAACAAGCCGAAGTTAGAAGACAGTTCAAAATGGACGCGTTTACAAATACCGAGTTTCAACTGCTGCTGTATCGGTAACAGTGTAAGAATTCATTTTGAATATTGCTGATATCAGTTAATCTTAACTAAATCTATAAATATAAAAAGGGATATAAAATAGGTAACCAAAGATTACAAAGCTCACCTCAACTTTTTTTTTTTTTTGTGTTAGGTCCTGTAAATAGCCAGTGCCATTTAAAGGCCCATTATACGTAACTTTTGGCAAAATTTGAAGCAAAAATCAAGCCTTATAACTTCTTATATTATTAGATTTAGTTAAGATTAATTGATATCAGCAATATTCAAGATGAAATCTTGCGCGGTTACAGATTCAGCAGCAGTTGAAACAAGGTATTTGTAAACACGGGTCCATTTCGAACTGTCTTCTACCTACGGCTTTGTTGTTGAAATGGGTCCCAACCTCATTTATTTTCAATTCTTTGTATTCTTTTGTCAACAGTTTCTTGTTAATTACCGCTCAGTTTAACTTCGTTTTAGGCTTATTTTTGCATGGTTATCAACTGAATTTTTTTTCATAATCCCGAAAAATGTCCTGACGTTACGTATATTGGACCTTTAAGGTCGTACTAAGTTTGGAGGTGGAGTAAAGCCGGAGTACTTGGTGAAACAAGAGGCCCAACGGGCCTTAACGGTCATCTGACTACCAATTGTAAAATCACTATGAAAATATGTGTAGTCATTAAATCAAGTTATAATATGCCTGTATAGATTGCCAAGTTCAAGATAGTGGCCTTCTTGGATTTCTGATGGGCTTGAAAAATAACAACACTTTGTTGGGACCATCTCAGGATATCATTTCTGGCAAGTTTCAGCTCAATTCCACTGGTAGAACTTGAGAAGTTTAGAATGTGTTTTCAAAATGGCCACTGTGGAGGCCATCTTGGATTTTTGACTACACGAAAAATAACAACAGTTTCGTTTTGGCCCCAGTGACCTTGAATGAAAGTCAAGGTCATTTCTTTGAACAAACTTGGTAGCCCTTTATCCCAGCATGCCACAGGCCCAATATTAGATCTCTGGGCCTTTTGGTTATTCAGAAGAAGTTGTTTAAAGATTATGACCGTTTTGGCCCCAGTGACCTTGAATGAAAGTCAAGGTCATTTCTTTGAACAAACTTGGTAGCCCTTTATCCCAGCATGCCACAGGCCCAATATTAGGTATCTGGGCCTTTTGGTTATTCAGAAGAAAATGTTTAAAGATTATGACCGTTTTGGCCCCAGTGACCTTGAATGAAAGTCAAGGTCATTTCTTTGAACAAACTTGGTAGCCCTTTATCCCAGCATGCCACAGGCCCAATATTAGATCTCTGGGCCTTTTGGTTATTCAGAAGAAGTTGTTTAAAGATTATGACCGTTTTGGCCCCTGTGACCTTGAATGAAAGTCAAGGTCATTTCTTTGAACAAACTTGGTAGCCCTTTATCCCAGCATGCCACAGGCCCAATATTAGGTCTCTGTGCCTTTTGGTTATTCAGAAGAAGTCGTTTAAAAATTATGACCGTTTTGTCCCCTGTGACCTTGAATGAAGGTCAAGGTCATTTCTTTGAACAAACTTGGTAGCCCTTTATCCCAGCATGCTACAGGCCCAATATTAGGTCTCTGTGCCTTTTGATTATTCAGAAGAAGTCGTTTAAAAATTATGACCGTTTTGTCCCCTGTGACCTTGAATGAAGGTCAAGGTCATTTCTTTGAACAAACTTGGTAGCCCTTTATCTCAGCATAACACAGGACCAATATCAGGTCTCTGGGCCTTTTGGTTATTCAGAAGAAGTCGTTCAAAGATTTTGACCTTTTAGGCCCCTGTGACCTTGAATGAAGGTCAAGGTCATTTGTTTGAACAAACTTGGTACCCCTTCATCCCAGCATGGCACAAGCCCAATATTGGGTCTATGGGCCTTTTGGTTTATGAAAAGAAGATGTTTAAATGGAAAAGTTTACGGACGGCGCACGACGCACGGCGCACGACGACGGACGAAGCATGATGACTATAGGTCATCCTGACCCTTCGGGTCAGATGACCTAAAAACCCACCAACCTATGGTCAGTACCTGGCATCTGCCCCACGTGGGATTCAAAACTCACAACCCAGAGGTGGAGGGCTAGTGGTAGAATGTTGAGACACCATAACCACTTGGCCCCTCAACCTAGAAAATGTAGGTTGGATTGAGCCGAAGATACAGTAGATGGTTATAGGTAAGCATTCTGTGACACATGTGCCATCAACCATCTTAAAGAAAATCAGTTTTCCTTTACCACAGTATAAGAACTCACTATTGAAGTCCTAGATATAGTATTTATAGGGAAATAATATTCCATACAATATGTAGATCAAATCCAGCATCCAAAATAACAAATTTAAATGTATTCAATTTCTTTTAACATGCAAAATTGACTGCCACCACTTCAACACAAATGTAGCGTTCAATGCAAACTGATTTATTTTGCGAGGCGTACCGGATATAAAACAAACCTGGAAGAGATCTAACTGAGTGCGGCCTTCAATGTTGACGACTTTGTTTTCACGCTTGCCCATCTGTTTACTCTGGAATGTCGACTCCTTTATGACGGACTTTATGTCCCGGATACGTCCCAGGAATGTGAAGTCCTTTACTTTCAGATGATTGGCGCGATTGATGAGGTATGGCGTGTCAAAGTTCTGGATGTTGTAGCCGGTGATGATGTCTGGGTCCACCTCTCGTACAAATGCTGCCCACCTCTGTGATAACAAACACACGGTTCAGGTTTGATCATACTCTAGCATCATAACTTAAGGGGATATTAGTATAATCAATGGCCAAATAGATGGTAACCTTGGTAACACTCATGTGACAGACAACAATATCCATCACTTTGAGAATGCCTTACCGGGGGTTTGCTGTCAGGATAAACACAATTTCTGAGACTTAAAAGTCAAACTTGGCTGGAGTCATCACAAAATGTTGGTGCTATTGGATCCAAGACCAGTTATCAAGTATACCATACCTCCAACATGTCGGCCTCCTTCATGTGACACAGCACTTGTGATCCAGGTCCAGGTATCTAGTATTACATACCTCCAACATGTCAGCCTCCTTCATGTGACACAGCACTTGTGATCCAGGTCCAGGTATCTAGTATTACATACCTCCAACATGTCAGCCTCCTTCATGTGACACAGCACTTGTGATCCTATGATTGTATCTAGTATTACATACCTCCAACATGTCGGCCTCCTTTATGTGACACAGCACTTGTGATCCTATGATTGTATCTAGTATTACATACCTCCAACATGTCAGCCTCCTTCATGTGACACAGCACTTGTGATCCTATGATTGTATCTAGTATTACATACCTCCAACATGTCAGCCTCGTTCATGTGACATAGCACTTGTGATCCAGGTCCAGGTATCTAGTATTACATACCTCCAACATGTCAGCCTCCTTCATGTGACATAGCACTTGTGATCCAATGATTGTATCTAGTATTACATACCTCCAACATGTCGGCCTCCTTCATGTGACACAGCACTTGTGATCCTATGATTGTATCTAGTATTACATACCTCCAACATGTCGGCCTCCTTCATGTGACACAGCACTTGTGATCCAGGTCCAGGTATCTAGTATTACATACCTCCAACATGTCAGCCTCCTTCATGTGACATAGCACTTGTGATCCAGGTCCAGGTATCTAGTATTACATACCTCCAACATGTCAGCCTCCTTCATGTGACACAGCACTTGTGATCCTATGATTGTATCTAGTATTACATACCTCCAACATGTCGGCCTCCTTCATGTGACACAGTACTTGTGATCCTATGACCGGGGCACAGGTGTTGAGAGTAAACACGTTCCTGATGAATGGTTCATGGTCACCCTGCTTGATCACCATGTTTGCAATCTGTATCACCGGATCCTTGTCTGCTTCGGGGAAGATTCCTGTCATTAACAACATAACATGAATTATAATCTAATGCTTGAATGATATTTATGTTGCCAAACTGAATTTGACATCTAGTTTACTAAAGGCATACCAAACTATAACTTATGTCCGGATAAAACTTGACAGTACTTTGCAGCTGTACTTACCCTTCCTACCAGCACATTCTATGTCGTAACTGAGGATTCTCAATGGGGCGACCTTCGACCATTCTCCCTCCGGGGCGTGCGATACAAAGTCTTCCCAAGACACGTCCAGCTCCACTTGGCAGCGTGAAGTGTGTGGAGGGTGCCGGAGGTCCGAGGTTGAAGAGTTCCTCCGGTCTCGCAGCTGGTACTTACCGGCAGGAACTTCGATCCAGTTACACCCAACCACATCACTGTCTACCATGAAGCTAAAACAGGCAGAAACCATAACTGCAAGTGACCCATCAGAATTTTTCACAAAAACCTTTAAAATGTCTACCTCTGTTTTTTGTTCATTGTTACAATTTTTTAACACTAACCATATCCATAAGACCATGAATTTTCAACTTGAAACCATTGCCTCTTTCTAACCAATACATCTCTTTTTATTAAATCAAACCCTTTATATACAAGTTTCAATTTTATCATATTTTGACTTTTTTTTTTATGGAATGATCTCCCTCCCTAAAAATCACAAAACCACATGGCCCTAAATGACCATAGTTATTGATGGGCCGTAAAACCAAAACAAACAACCCTTCAAACACTCCTTCATTATCATCAGTGTGTCGAAAAATCTTCATGCTGTAGAAACAGCACAATGTACTGGTAAACCAATATTACAAACAGTTGAGGTCTTTATATTGAAAACCGAGCAGATATGGGAACAATTACATCAGAGCCACAGCGCTTTGCATCAGAACATTATTCAGTCTAGGCCATAGTGGTTGAACAACTATTCAGTCAGAGCAATAACAATGAGTATGTCCTGTTCCTAATGCAGTAGGTTGGCGCAGCAGGGAAGATAAACAAAAGACTTTAGTTTATAGTCTATTAAACCGTTCAATTCTTTGAACTAATGATATGTTTCCCCAAGATTAAATACTAGTAATACATGTAGTTTATATGAATGATAATTTCATCCATTTATAAATATTAATTTCATAGCAATTACTGTCAGAACAATAATTTTGTCACACATATCCACAAATATGTTCTTACCGAACTTCAAAATCAATGTTGCTTTCATAGGACTGGTACCCATGCTGCAGATAGCCCGGACAAGTAAACCCCTGCTCCAATAGACGCTTGGCTGGTGCAATTAAACGAGGAAGGGAAACGGTGATCTTCAGGAATGGCACTTTCCTGTTCCCATGGTACCCATAGATGCCTAAAATAGATTTGAAACTGTTAACAGCCAAGCAAAATTAATTTCTTTATAAACTTTCTGGTGTTGCTTATGTGCAAAACAGCTTCAGGAATATATTTCATGTGTCCGTGTTTTACTATAAGAATACTTTTATTTATAATTATGGTCAAGAGAAACTTACTCTCCCTGCTGACCATGTCGACAGCGAGCACAGCACTCTGTAACCCTTCCCTGTTAGACCTCAGGTCCTTCATAACAACCGTGTCAAGTGCCGTCTGTAAACACAACACAAAACACATGTACCTATATACTGTAATACTGAAATATTACAAAGTGTTGTGGCATAATCTGAATAATCTATTGATAAACAAAATATATTAATATTATTATTATCATACTTATTATAGAAACAATATTTGTTTCCTCTTAAAAACAAACATTACTCACAAATTTCTGTGTATTCTTCACTTGGTAATTTTCAAAACAGATGCATATAACATTATGAAAACTTGACAATATATTTTCAATACATTACAATGCAAATATTGCATTTGTTTCATCGACAAAACACGTCAGCAGCCCTATAAAACAAAATTTAGAAGATGTCCAACTTCTGATACACGTTCAAATATGGAACTACAAAACTTTATATTTTGCAAAATATAACGATGACACACAGCACCCATGCTTATGCAACATGCTTACCCTGAAGGCATCACAATCCTGACTCTTAAAGCCTGGCTGAGCAGGGACAAAGAAATAGGGTGCATAGCCGTGTATGTGGGCAAGGACACTGTGTCCCTCCATGGTCACTCCATACATCCTAATGATGGGTACTGGCCCGCTCGTACATCCCGGCATACCTGACATGTGTTTACCTGTAATAACACAAAGTTTGATTTAGTCAGCCCTGTAAACATCACACTTCCTAAATACTAGTGTGGTAACGATACATCGATACGTATCGATATACATTCGTTTTGTGCTGCGATACGATACATCGATCCTTGTATCGAAATATCTTCAGCACGTGAAAAAGAGTGAAAACCCACTAGAACGGTGGAAAGTAAATGAAATTGAGTTACCTTCATTGTCAAGATTGGCAATACTTATCTAGTCAGTCAGTAGTCAATAGTCATACATTTTATCTTTATATCTGTTATTTTTTTGTTACGAGTCCTGTTTATATTCTATATTTATTCAGATCTGTTGAATTTTATTATTTTTGTTAAAAATGCGTTCAATGTGTGTCATTAAAACTTCAGATTGAACGTTAAATATTGTTTGATTTGTGTCAATTTATGAAAATTTCACGTATACGCGATACATATCGTATCGCCATGTCTGTATCGTGATATGTATCGTATTGTGACATTGTTGCCGATACACAGCACTACTAAATACTGCTGAAAAATTATTTCTGATATAGATCTATGCATCTGATTTTATTACATAAGATGCATTAACTAGAACTGTAAGCCAAAATTGGTCCGCAAGTATAGGAGGAGTTATGTGGACAAGATGTGTCTACAGACAGACGGACAGAAAACCTGATTCCAGTATTGGCACTTGCATTGTGTGGAAATCAGTTGAAATTTCATGATTGATGATCAAATCAAAGATTAATTATTAATCAATTAAAAATGGCTGCCAAGTAAAATCATTGAAATTGTACTCAATTTAACTGGTCAGTTCCTTAAACTGACCAATGTTCGAGTAACCTGATAAATCAGAACACTACTACTAGACACTACAAACAGAATAGAAAAGTGTGTTAATATTAGCACAATTTTACGTTGCTAAATTAAGAGCTCACCAACATAATAATCCACGTCCATCTGCTGAAACGTCACACCGTCCTTTCGCGGATGAAGTGTAGGCGCCCGAGGTCGTGACCACTTTGTACTGGTGGCTACATTGTCTGGACCGTCGCCTGAAACAAAACATGGATGATTTGTAATGAATTAGACCTCAACCAAGCTGCTGTTAGATTCTTCCATTAACATTCAAACAAAATAATGTTACCAGGTAAGCCCAATGCACCTTTAGACTACAAAATATCTAATAGCCACTTAACTTAATTTCTGCTTGTCCATCTACATATATATAAATATAAACACCATTTTCATGTTAAACATGTTACACATAGAACTCGTGACAAAGACGTCACACTAATAAGAACGCTTAATGTTGAAACCAAATGATATGCCTTTAGACAGTCACTTTAGGAAATGCTGTAAATCTCAATTGTAGGACCAAGCATGTATGGATTTTGTTAATATTTAGATAATATATGTATCATAAGAAAATCCAAAGTTTAACCTGCTACATCTGCCATGTCAACATCTCCCTTCATTTCATTTTCCATTTCATCAAATATTGCCAGCTCATCCTCAAAACCTGCAGGGTCCTCATCGTCGAAGTCATTTCTGAAAATGTTGTATCTGTATTAGTATAATTTAGAGCCAGAAAATGTTAATCAGACATAAAAGCCCCCACCATCATGTGAAATAAGTTTCAGTGTTCTATAAAAAGTCACCACTTTGGGACAAGACAGAGACGAGACTATGGGCAGCACGTCTTGTGATCAGTTTGTATAGTACATTGGAAAGAAATGCTAAATATCAAATGATAAAACACACCATACACCCAAGTAATGAAAAGGTCATATACAGCTACATTGTAATTATTGTCTTAACAAATTATGAACAAATATCAAGTTTTAACAAGTATGCTTAGGTAATTTGTCTTGATGATTTTATTTTATATTATAAAGCAGATATAAACAGGTTCACCTGTTGAATTTAAAACTTGATGGCATACAACAAATTACCTGGCTTTTTTTGCAGGTGGTCCCCACTTTTTAGCTTCCATTGTGTTTGTTCTTTCCTATGCCATGTGATACTGTGAAAGAAAAACAAAAATTAATTAAAGGATTATTGCATGCACATAATATTATACTGTACATATCGGTATGTATGATGCATTGTATGAATTGAAAAAAATGTGCAGTAACAGCAATAGAAACTTTACTTAGAATTGATCTCATCCAAATTTTATGCATAAGAATTATATTTACATTTTAATATAGAAAATATCATGGTTATTCTTCAAAATGAACGAAGTCCAAACAAACATGATCTCGCCACGCACGGCCATTTTCAAACAGATGTCAGGAAACTGGTTATTTTTTTTAGAAATGGGTGGCAAGTTAGTTTAGGACCTCCTGTGACTTGATTAAATGTGTAGGTAAGTAGAAAAATATCTGTTCTTTTCATTGCTACCTAATTTACATGTAATCGAAAATGTTTCATATTATTAAACACAGCTTAAACAGTGACCTGTGCACGGTTGGTAAATTTCCCACCTTTTAACTAAGAAGGAATTCTGACTCTCGCACCCGCCTGTCGTCCAAATTTTTAGCAGGTCAGAGAGTCAGAACCATTCGGACTAACTTTGCACCTGATTTTTTTCTAATTTCTTATTGTGGCCTCTAGTTGTTCTTGATGCATAGAGCTTGAAAAAGTCGTCCTTAATGTTGTCTATTCTATTAACTATTTTGTAAGTTTGCACCATATCTGACCTGAGTCTCCTGTATTCCAATGTAGGTAACACAAATTTCAGAATTTGCTTTCCGTGCCTTTACTTTACATTGCTGTACAAGAAATAAAGTGAAAATGAAACCTAACACATCTACATCTAGATCTATGTACAGTACTTCGAATGATTGGGCCTTTTGGGGGGTTTTACATCTAGATATTTTGAAAGAAAACGACAACTTGTCAATTATTTCATCTCAACTATCTTGTTAACAAAATTGTATCATCAGCTGCCTTTAATTGTTATCCAGTATGTCACAAGAGGTAAGATATATTATTTGCTTACCTTTCTACATTTGCATCCTCCTTAAAACGCGGGAGTTCTGGATCTCGTGTTGTCTCGCGTTAGGTTATCGTTAAGTAGGCGTGAGGTACAGAGATCGTAATTTCATTGATTCATAAGCTGATTTTTCATAGTTTGTATATATGGCGCTCTTTTAACAATTTACAATTTCTGTTGTTGGGCAAAAGATAGTAAATATATGAAGACAGCTTTTTAAATTTCATTCGGATTTCTTTACGTATTCGGGATCAACTTCCGGTTGACGGTTGAACTACTTTCACTTTCGTCACAACTGAATTATCTGTTGACGTGTGAAATTTCTCAAGAGTGAAAATGACACTAGATACTTTTAATGTAGCCGAATTTCAAAAGTATTTGACTGCAAATGAATTTGGAAAGAAATTTATATATAAAGATATAACAGAGACAACGATGGATGATGCTTTGAAGGCTGCAAATGAAGGCAAGTATGACAGAAGGTTATATATAATGTGCTGTGTCGCCCATGTTGGTTTTGCCTTAATTATCATATGTGTAACCCTGGTAAATACTAGCTGCAATATACCGCTCGGCTAGAGAGATCTTCTCTTTAGCTCGATCGGTTGAGCGTAAGACTAGTAGCCAGAGGTTCCGGGTTCGACTACTAGCGGAGGCATTGAAAAAATAATGACCTCTGTTATATATAATTATATAATTCTACTACATGTATATGTAACTACCAAAGATAATCAAGAATTGAAATATTTTAAACAACCAATGTGATGGGTCAGAGAGGCGAACGCCTATAAACAGACCTGTAAGACAGGTAACAGACCAGTGTTGTTGCCGGGCCAGGAATTAAATCCACGACTCCCACTTGGAAGGCGTTCTAACCATTGAGCCTAAAGGCTGGATGTTAGACTTGAGGGCCTATATTTAACACTGCCTAATTTTACCACATAGGTAACAGGTATAAAACTTTGCACGGGGCCTCACAGCTGGGAACAATTCCTATTTGACATTGTAGATCTTAATTCAAACTGAACCTACATTGAGTGGAAAGTACCTCATGAGCGCAGCATTTAAGTGTAGTAGGAATGACCTCTCAGTCTTTACAGACTTTTACCCAGGTTCTAGTCTGGGGTTCCATGTGTCACAGTTAAAGTTAACAACACAGATAATAAGTTTCAACAGGTTTATTTAACATGTAAAACATTAAACATATAGCTAGGCCCTTACTGGGCCGTCGCTGGGGATAACACAGACAGATATATACAAACGGGTTCAGCTACCTGGCTCGGCCCGTACGACGACACAATATACGAGACAAGAACGAAACATATTTACTAAGACATTTACAAAGCCACCCACCTACATACACGTACACACAACTTCAGCTAACAGGAACGCCGAGACGGACTCAGCAATAGCTAACTGCCCGTCTCACGAAAACTCGTGCACTACCGTATTATAGTAAATACGGTAGCCAATCCCCGATACCCTATCGATCAACCAATCAACGAGCTGCTCTCATACACGATGGATTATAAACAACATGGACGACACAAGTGACAGATGACAAGTCCCAGCGACAGCGATACACACATATTATAAACACAGAGCTAGAATAAGGTAATCTTATATAATAATCATCATACATACACAGATACATCCCTTCCATTCATGATTACATTTGATCATTCACACACAGACTCGATCATCGGTAACTCGTACAACTTACACAACATTTCATAGCATAGGCCTATGCACACATACACACATGTAAAATACCCAACTTCCACATAAGAAAGATAAGTTGAATGTTACTTTCCTTCATTTATAGGGGAAATAAAATACCGAAAATCACAAAATATTTATTCGCAAGCCTCATCGCTAAATGTGTCCTGCTGCCAAAAAAATCTTGAAAACTGTGTCAAACAAAAATTAATTTTGATAGAATAGATATTGTTGAACAATTCTATGTAAAGAAACTGCACATATCCGTCATAGATCACTCTTGACAAATTATTTAGCAACCCACCTGAAATGTCTATATGCACTACATTCGTGTATAACAAATGAAGTAAAATTTTAATTGTGGTCTGTTCGAGGCCATTTAGTTTCCCCCTCTTTTAGAAGCTAGAACCTCCTTGGAGTAAAACACATCACTGGTTTGTACACATGTACCACCAACACCATTTACAATAAGAATTAAGTCACATTATCATATTTATGTAGTGATATGGTCTGGGGCATGAAACAGGTGTTTGCATGTGTATTTAAAGATGATGAATGGACTGTCAGGTATCTTGAACTTGTTGCATGTGTGTAAGGGGGAACTGGTTCTGGCACGCTGTGACAGGAGATAATGGGTGGGGGGAGCAATGGTGCCAGTTTTCATTGTATACAGTTCTCCGTTATCTCAAATAATACATTCCATGAGGATCAGAGGAGCATTCTATGAGGAACTCCTCTGAAAAAGGATCGAGGATTGTCTTGGGATTTCTAGGGATGGGTATAACAGGAGAGAGTGTGTGGGGATAGAGTGGCCTGGGGGATATGTCACGGAGAGAGTGTGCATGGATTGAGTGGTCTGGGGATAATGTCACAGAGAGAGTGTGTGGGGATAGAGTGGCCTGGGGATATGTCACGGAGAGAGTGTGCAGGAATCGAGTGGCCTGGGGATATGTCACGGAGAGAGTGTGTGGGGATCAAGTGGCCTAGAGGATAGGTCAAGGAGAGAGTGTGCGGGGATCGAGTGGCCTGGGGATATGTCACGGAGAGAGTGTGTGGGGATAGAGTGGCCTGGGGATATGTCACAGAGAGAGTGTGAAGGAATCGAGTGGCCTGGGGGATATGTCATGGAGAGAGTGTGCGGGGATCGAGTGGCCTGGGGATATGTCACAGAGAGAGTGTGTGGGGATCGAGTGGCCTGGGGATGTCACAGAGAGAGTGTGTGGGGATCAAGTGGCCTAGGGGATATGTCACTGAGAGAGTGTGTGGTGATAGAGTGGACTGGGGGATATGTCACAGAGAGAGTGTGCGGGGATCGTGTGGCCTGGGGGATATGTCATGGAGAGAGTGTGCGGGGATCGAATGGCAGTGGCCTGGGGATATGTCACAGAGAGAGTGTGTGGGGATCGAGTGGCCTGGGGATATGTCAAGGAGAGAGTGGGAGGATCGAGTGGCCTGGGGGATATGTCATGGAGAGAGTGTGCAGGGATCGAGTGGCCTGGGGATATGTCACGGAGAGAGTGTGTGGGGATCGAGTGGCCTGGGGGATATGTCACAGAGAGAGTGTGTGAGGATCTAGTGGCCCTGGGGGATATGTCACGGAGAGAGTGTGCGGGGATCTAGTGGCCTGGGGGATATGTCACGGAGAGAGTGGGAGGATCTAGTGGCCTGGGGGATATGTCATGGAGAGAGTGTGCGGGGATCGAGTGGCCTGGGGGATATGTCACAGAGAGAGTATGCGGGGATCGAGTGGCCTGGGGGATATGTCACGGAGAGAGTATGCGGGGATCGAGTGGCCTGGGGGATATGTCACGGAGAGAGTGTGCGGGGATCGAGTGGCCTGGGGGATATGTCACGGAGAGAGTATGCAGGGATCGAGTGGCCTGGGGGATATGTCACGGAGAGAGTGGGAGGATCTAGTGGCCTGGGGGATATGTCATGGAGAGAGTGTGCGGGGATCGAGTGGCCTTGGGGAAATGTCACGGAGAGAGTGGGAGGATCGAGTGGCCTATGGGATATGTCACGGAGAGAGTGGGAGGATCAAGTGGCCTGGGGGATATGTCACGGAGAGAGTGGGAGGATCTAGTGGCCTGGGGGATATGTCACAGAGAGAGTGGGAGGATCGAGTGGCCTGGGGATATGTCACAGAGAGAGTGGGTGGATCGAGTGGCCTGGGGGATATGTCGAAGAGAGAGTGGGAGGATCGAGTGGCCTGGGGGATATGTCACGAAGGAGTGTGCGGGGATCGAGTGGCCTGGGGGATATGTCACGGAGAGAGTGTACAGGGATCGAGTGGCCGGGAGTATATGTCATGGAGAGATTATGCGGGGATCGAGTGGCCTGGAGGATATGTCACAGAGAGAGTGTGCGGGGATCGAGTGGCCTGGGGTATATGTCACGGAGAGAGTATGCGGGGATGGAGTGGCCTTGGGGATATGTCATAGAGAGTGTGTGGGGATCGAGTGGCCTGGGGATGTCACAGAGAGAGTGTGTGGGGATCAAGTGGCCTAGGGGATATGTCACTGAGAGAGTGTGTGGTGATAGAGTGGACTGGGGGATATGTCACAGAGAGAGTGTGCGGGGATCGTGTGGCCTGGGGGATATGTCATGGAGAGAGTGTGCGGGGATCGAATGGCAGTGGCCTGGGGATATGTCACAGAGAGAGTGTGTGGGGATCGAGTGGCCTGGGGATATGTCAAGGAGAGAGTGGGAGGATCGAGTGGCCTGGGGGATATGTCATGGAGAGAGTGTGCAGGGATCGAGTGGCCTGGGGATATGTCACGGAGAGAGTGTGTGGGGATCGAGTGGCCTGGGGGATATGTCACAGAGAGAGTGTGTGAGGATCTAGTGGCCCTGGGGGATATGTCACGGAGAGAGTGTGCGGGGATCTAGTGGCCTGGGGGATATGTCACGGAGAGAGTGGGAGGATCTAGTGGCCTGGGGGATATGTCATGGAGAGAGTGTGCGGGGATCGAGTGGCCTGGGGGATATGTCACAGAGAGAGTATGCGGGGATCGAGTGGCCTGGGGGATATGTCACGGAGAGAGTATGCGGGGATCGAGTGGCCTGGGGGATATGTCACGGAGAGAGTGTGCGGGGATCGAGTGGCCTGGGGGATATGTCACGGAGAGAGTATGCAGGGATCGAGTGGCCTGGGGGATATGTCACGGAGAGAGTGGGAGGATCTAGTGGCCTGGGGGATATGTCATGGAGAGAGTGTGCGGGGATCGAGTGGCCTTGGGGAAATGTCACGGAGAGAGTGGGAGGATCGAGTGGCCTATGGGATATGTCACGGAGAGAGTGGGAGGATCAAGTGGCCTGGGGGATATGTCACGGAGAGAGTGGGAGGATCTAGTGGCCTGGGGGATATGTCACAGAGAGAGTGGGAGGATCGAGTGGCCTGGGGATATGTCACAGAGAGAGTGGGTGGATCGAGTGGCCTGGGGGATATGTCGAAGAGAGAGTGGGAGGATCGAGTGGCCTGGGGGATATGTCACGAAGGAGTGTGCGGGGATCGAGTGGCCTGGGGGATATGTCACGGAGAGAGTGTACAGGGATCGAGTGGCCGGGAGTATATGTCATGGAGAGATTATGCGGGGATCGAGTGGCCTGGAGGATATGTCACAGAGAGAGTGTGCGGGGATCGAGTGGCCTGGGGTATATGTCACGGAGAGAGTATGCGGGGATGGAGTGGCCTTGGGGATATGTCATAGAGAGTGTGTGGGGATCGAGTTGCCTGGGGTATATGTCATGGAGAGGGTATGCGGGGATCAAGTGGCCTAGGGGATATGTCACAGAGAGAGTGGGAGGATCTAGTGGCCTGGGGGATATGTCATGGAGAGAGTGTGCTTGGATCGAGTGGCTTGGGGGATATGTCACGGAGAGAGTGGGAGGATCTAGTGGCCTGGGGGATATGTCACGGAGAGAGTGGGAGGATCGTGTGGCCTGGGGATATGTCATGGAGAGAGTGGGAGGATCGTGTGGCCTGGGGATATGTCATTGAGAGAGTAGGAGGATCGTGTGGCCTGGGGGATATGTCATGGAGAGAGTGGGAGGATCGTGTGGCCTGGGGGATATGTCATGGAGAGAGTGGGAGGATCGTGTGGCCTGGAGGATATGTCATGGAGAGAGTGGGAGGATCTAGTGGCCTGGGGGATATGTCACTGAGAGAGTGGGAGGATTGTGTGGCCTGGGGGATATGTCATGGAGAGAGTGGGAGGATCGTGTGGCCTGGGGATATGTCATGGAGAGAGTGGGAGGATCGTGTGGCCTGGGGGATATGTCATGGAGAGAGTGGGAGGATCGTGTGGCCTGGAGGATATGTCATGGAGAGAGTGGGAGGATCTAGTGGCCTGGGGGATATGTCACTGAGAGAGTGGGAGGATTGTGTGGCCTGGGGGATATGTCATGGAGAGAGTGGGAGGATCGTGTGGCCTGGGGATATGTCATGGAGAGAGTGGGAGGATCGTGTGGCCTGGGGGATATGTCATGGAGATAGTGGGAGGATCGTGTGGCCTGGAGGATATGTCATGGAGAGAGTGGGGGGATCAAGTGGCCTGGGGGATATGTCACGGAGAGAGTGGGAGGATCTAGTAGCCTGGGGGATATGTCACGGAGAGAGTGGGAGGATCTAGTAGCCTGGGGGATATGTCACGGAGAGAGTGGTAGGATCTAGTGGCCTGGGGGATATGTCAAGGAGAGAGTGGGAGGATCGAGTGGCCTGGGGGATATGTCACGGAGAGAGTGGGAGGATCTAGTAGCCGGGGAGATATGTCACGGAGAGAGTGGGAGGATCTAGTAGCCTGGGGGATATGTCATGGAGAGAGTGGTAGGATCTAGTAGCCTGGGGGATATGTCATGGAGAGAGTGGGTGGATCGTGTGGCCTGGGGATATGTCACGGAGAGAGTGGGTGGATCGTGTGGCCTGGGGGATATGTCACGGAGAGAGTGGGAGGATCTAGTAGCCTGGGGGATATGTCATGTAGAGAGTGGGAGGATCGTGTGGCCTGGGGGATATGTCATGGAGAGAGTGGGAAGATCTAGTGACCTAGGGGATATGTCAAGGAGAGAGTGGTAGGATCTAGTAGCCTGGGGGATATGTCATGTAGAGAGTGGGAGGATCGTGTGGCCTGGGGGATATGTCATGGAGAGAGTGGGAAGATCTAGTGACCTAGGGGATATGTCAAGGAGAGAGTGGTAGGATCTAGTGGCTTTGAGGATATGTCAAGGAGAGAGTGGTAGGATCTAGTAGCCTGGGGGATATGTCATGGAGAGAGTGGTAGGATCTAGTAGCCTGGGGGATATGTCACGGAGAGAGTGGGAGGATCGTGTGGCCTGGGGGATATGTCATGGAGAGAGTGGTAGGATCTAGTGGCCTGGGGGATATGTCAAGGAGAGAGTGGGAGGATCTAGTGACCTGGGGGATATGTCATGGAGAGAGTGGGAGGATCGTGTGGCCTGGGGGATATGTCATGAAGAGAGTGGTAGGATCTAGTAGCCTGGGGGAAATGTCAAGGAGAGAGTGGTAGGATCTAGTAGCCTGGGGGATATGTCATGGAGAGAGTGGGAGGATCGTGTGGCCTGGGGGATATGTCATGGAGAGAGTGGGAAGATCTAGTGACCTAGGGGATATGTCACAGAGAGAGTGGGTGGATCGTGTGGCCTGGGGGATATGTCATGGAGAGAGTGGGAGGATCGTGTGGCCTGGGGGATATGTCATGGAGAGAGTGGGAGGATCGTGTGGCCTTGGGTATATGTCATGGAGAGAGTGGTAGGATCTAGTGACCTAGGGGATATGTCATGGAGAGAGTGGGTGGATCGTGTGGCCTGGGGGATATGTCATGGAGAGAGTGGGAGGATCTAGTGGCCTGGGGGATATGTCACGGAGAGAGTGGGAGGATCTAGTAGCCTGGGGGATATGTCATGGAGAGACTGGTAGGATCTAGTGGCCTGGGGGATATGTCAAGGAGAGAGTGGGAGGATCGAGTGGCCTGGGGGATATGTCAAGGAGAGAGTGGTAGGATCTAGTAGCCTGGGGGATATGTCATGGAGAGAGTGGTAGGATCTAGTGGCTTGGGGGATATGTCAAGGAGAGAGTGGTAGGATCTAGTAGCCTGGGGGATATGTCATGGAGAGAGTGTGCAGGGATCGAGTGGCCTGGGGATATGTCACGGAGAGAGTGTGTGGGGATCGAGTGGCCTGGGGGATATGTCACAGAGAGAGTGTGTGAGGATCTAGTGGCCCTGGGGGATTTGTCACGGAGAGAGTGTGCGGGGATCTAGTGGCCTGGGGGATATGTCACGGAGAGAGTGGGAGGATCTAGTGGCCTGGGGGATATGTCATGGAGAGAGTGTGCGGGGATCGAGTGGCCTGGGGGAGATGTCACAGAGAGAGTATGCGGGGATCGAGTGGCCTGGGGGATATGTCACGGAGAGAGTATGCGGGGATCGAGTGTCCTGGGGGATATGTCACGGAGAGAGTGTGCGGGGATCGAGTGGCCTGGGGGATATGTCACGGAGAGAGTATGCAGGGATCGAGTGGCCTGGGGGATATGTCACGGAGAGAGTGGGAGGATCTAGTGGCCTGGGGGATATGTCATGGAGAGTGTGCGGGGATCGAGTGGCTTTGGGGAAATGTCACGGAGAGAGTGGGAGGATCGAGTGGCCTATGGGATATGTCACGGAGAGAGTGGGAGGATCAAGTGGCCTGGGGGATATGTCACGGAGAGAGTGGGAGGATCTAGTAGCCTGGGGGATATGTCACAGAGAGAGTGGGAGGATCGAGTGGCCTGGGGATATGTCACAGAGAGAGTGGGTGGATCGAGTGGCCTGGGGGATATGTCGAAGAGAGAGTGGGAGGATCGAGTGGCCTGGGGGATATGTCACGAAGGAGTGTGCGGGGATCGAGTGGCCTGGGGGATATGTCACGGAGAGAGTGTACAGGGATCGAGTGGCCGGAAGTATATGTCATGGAGAGATTATGCGGGGATCGAGTGGCCTGGAGGATATGTCACAGAGAGAGTGTGCGGGGATCGAGTGGCCTGGGGTATATGTCACGGAGAGAGTATGCGGGGATGGAGTGGCCTTGGGGATATGTCATAGAGAGTGTGTGGGGATCGAGTTGCCTGGGGTATATGTCATGGAGAGGGTATGCGGGGATCAAGTGGCCTAGGGGATATGTCACAGAGAGAGTGGGAGGATCTAGTGGCCTGGGGGATATGTCATGGAGAGAGTGTGCTTGGATCGAGTGGCTTGGGGGATATGTCACGGAGAGAGTGGGAGGATCTAGTGGCCTGGGGGATATGTCACGGAGAGAGTGGGAGGATCGTGTGGCCTGGGGATATGTCATGGAGAGAGTGGGAGGATCGTGTGGCCTGGGGATATGTCATGGAGAGAGTAGGAGGATCGTGTGGCCTGGGGGATATGTCATGGAGAGAGTGGGAGGATCGTGTGGCCTGGGGGATATGTCATGGAGAGAGTGGGAGGATCGTGTGGCCTGGAGGATATGTCATGGAGAGAGTGGGAGGATCCAGTGGCCTGGGGGATATGTCACTGAGAGAGTGGGAGGATTGTGTGGCCTGGGGGATATGTCATGGAGAGAGTGGGAGGATCGTGTGGCCTGGGGATATGTCATGGAGAGAGTGGGAGGATTGTGTGGCCTGGGGGATATGTCATGGAGATAGTGGGAGGATCGTGTGGCCTGGAGGATATGTCATGGAGAGAGTGGGGGGATCGAGTGGCCTGGGGGATATGTC
The DNA here is from genome assembly GCA_947623455.1 of Mimachlamys varia. Taxonomy (NCBI): domain Eukaryota; kingdom Metazoa; phylum Mollusca; class Bivalvia; order Pectinida; family Pectinidae; genus Mimachlamys; species Mimachlamys varia. The sequence continues at coordinate 2,288,938 of OX392539.1, forward strand.
ACGGAGAGAGTGGGAGGATCTAGTAGCCTGGGGGATATGTCACGGAGAGAGTGGTAGGATCTAGTGGCCTGGGGGATATGTCAAGGAGAGAGTGGGAGGATCGAGTGGCCTGGGGGATATGTCACGGAGAGAGTGGGAGGATCTAGTAGCCGGGGGGATATGTCACGGAGAGAGTGGGAGGATCTAGTAGCCTGGGGGATATGTCATGGAGAGAGTGGTAGGATCTAGTAGCCTGGGGGATATGTCATGGAGAGAGTGGGTGGATCGTGTGGCCTTGGGGATATGTCACGGAGAGAGTGGGTGGATCGTGTGGCCTGGGGGATATGTCACGGAGAGAGTGGGAGGATCTAGTAGCCTGGGGGATATGTCATGTAGAGAGTGGGAGGATCGTGTGGCCTGGGGGATATGTCATGGAGAGAGTGGGAAGATCTAGTGACCTAGGGGATATGTCAAGGAGAGAGTGGGAGGATCTAGTAGCCTGGGGGATATGTCATGGAGAGAGTGGGAGGATCGTGTGGCCTGGGGGATATGTCATGGAGAGAGTGGTAGGATCTAGTGACCTGGGGGATATGTCAAGGAGAGAGTGGTAGGATCTAGTAGCCTGGGGGATATGTCATGGAGAGAGTGGTAGGATCTAGTAGCCTGGGGGATATGTCACGGAGAGAGTGGGAGGATCGTGTGGCCTGGGGGATATGTCATGGAGAGAGTGGTAGGATCTAGTGGCCTGGGGGATATGTCAAGGAGAGAGTGGGAGGATCTAGTGACCTGGGGGATATGTCATGGAGAGAGTGGGAGGATCGTGTGGCCTGGGGGATATGTCATGAAGAGAGTGGTAGGATCTAGTAGCCTGGGGGATATGTCAAGGAGAGAGTGGTAGGATCTAGTAGCCTGGGGGATATGTCATGGAGAGAGTGGGAGGATCGTGTGGCCTGGGGGATATGTCATGGAGAGAGTGGGAAGATCTAGTGACCTAGGGGATATGTCACAGAGAGAGTGGGTGGATCGTGTGGCCTGGGGGATATGTCATGGAGAGAGTGGGAGGATCGTGTGGCCTGGGGGATATGTCATGGAGAGAGTGGGAGGATCGTGTGGCCTTGGGTATATGTCATGGAGAGAGTGGGAGGATCTAGTGACCTAGGGGATATGTCATGGAGAGAGTGGGTGGATCGTGTGGCCTGGGGGATATGTCATGGAGAGAGTGGAAGGATCTAGTGGCCTGGGGGATATGTCACGGAGAGAGTGGGAGGATCTAGTAGCCTGGGGGATATGTCATGGAGAGAGTGGTAGGATCTAGTGGCCTGGGGGATATGTCAAGGAGAGAGTGGGAGGATCGAGTGGCCTGGGGGATATGTCAAGGAGAGAGTGGTAGGATCTAGTAGCCTGGGGGATATGTCATGGAGAGAGTGGTAGGATCTAGTGGCTTGGGGGATATGTCAAGGAGAGAGTGGTAGGATCTAGTAGCCTGGGGGATATGTCATGGAGAGAGTGGTAGGATCTAGTAGCCTGGGGGATATATGTCAAGGAGAGAGTGGGAGGATCTAGTGACCTGGGGGATATGTCATGGAGAGAGTGGTAGGATCTAGTAGCCTGGGGGATATGTCATGGAGAGAGTGGGTGGATCGTGTGGCCTGGGGGATATGTCATGGAGAGAGTGGGTGGATCGTGTGGCCTGGGGGATATGTCACGGAGAGAGTGGGAGGATCTAGTAGCCTGGGGGATATGTCATGGAGAGAGTGGGAGGATCGTGTGGCCTGGGGGATATGTCATGGAGAGAGTGGGAAGATCTAGTGACCTAGGGGATATGTCAAGGAGAGAGTGGTAGGATCTAGTAGCCTGGGGGATATGTCATGGAGAGAGTGGTAGGATCTAGTAGCCTGGGGGATATGTCACGGAGAGAGTGGGAGGATCGTGTGGCCTGGGGATATGTCATGGAGAGAGTGGTAGGATCTAGTGGCTTGGGGATATGTCATGGAGAGAGTGGTAGGATCTAGTAGCCTGGGGGATATGTCACGGAGAAAGTGGTAGGATCTAGTGGCCTGGGGGATTTGTAATGAAGAAAGTGGTAGGATCTAGTGACCTGGGGGATATGTCATGAAGAGAGTGGTAGGATCTAGTGGCCTGGGGGATATGTCAAGGAGAGAGTGGTAGGATCTAGTGGCCTGGGGGATTTGTAATGAAGAGAGTGGTAGGATCTAGTGACCTGGGGGATTTGTAATGAAGAGAGTGGTAGGATCTAGTGGCCTGGGGGATTTGTAATGAAGAGAGTGGTAGGATCTAGTAGCCTGGGGGATATGTCAAGGAGAGAGTGGTAGGATCTAGTGGCCTGGGGGATTTGTCATGGAGAGAGTGGTAGGATCTAGTAGCCTGGGGGATATGTCAAGGAGAGAGTGGTAGGATCTAGTGGCCTGGGGGATTTGTCATGGAGAGAGTGGTAGGATCGTGTGGCCTGGGGGATATGTCAAGGAGAGAGTGGGAGGATCTAGTGACCTGGGGGATATGTCATGAAGAGAGTGGTAGGATCTAGTAGCCTGGGGGATATGTCAAGGAGAGAGTGGAAGGATCTAGTGGCCTGGGGGATTTGTCATGGAGAGAGTGGTAGGATCTAGTAGCCTGGGGGATATGTCATGGAGAGTGGGAGGATCGAGTGGCCTTGGGGATATGTCACGGAGAGAGTGGGAGGATCTAGTAGCCTGGGGGATATGTCATGGAGAGAGTGGGAGGATTGTGGGGCCTGGGGGATATGTCATGGAGAGAGTGGGAGGATTGTGGGGCCTGGGGGATATGTCATGGAGAGAGTGGGAGGATCTAGTGGCCCGGGGGATATGTCACGGAGAGAGTGGGAGGATCGTGTGGCCTGGGGGATATGTCATGGAGAGAGTGGGAGGATCGTGTGGCCTGGGGGATATGTCACGGAGAGAGCGGTAGGATCGTGTGGCCTGGGGATATGTCAAGGAGAGAGTGGGAGGATCGTGTGGCCTAGGGGATATGTCATGGAGAGAGTGGGAGGATCTAGTGATCTAGGGGATATGTCACAGAGAGAGTGGGGGGATCGAGTGGCCTGGGGGATATGTCACGGAGAGAGTGGGAGGATCTAGTAGCCTGGGAGATATGTCACGGAAAGAGTGGGAGGATCGAGTGGCCTGGGGATATGTCATGGAGAGAGTGGGAGGATCGTGTGGCCTGGGGGATATGTCATGGAGAGAGTGGGAGGATCGTGTGGCCTGGGGGATATGTCACGGAGAGAGTGGGAGGATCGTGTGGTCTGGGGGATATGTCATGGAGAGAGTGGGAGGATCGTGTGGCCTGGGGGATATGTCATGGAGAGAGTGGGAGGATCGTGTGGCCTGGGGGATATGTCACGGAGAGAGTGGGAGGATCGTGTGGCCTGGGGGATATGTCATGGAGAGAGTTGGAGGATTGTGTGGCCTGGTGGATATGTCACGGAGAGAGTGGGAGGATCGTGTGGCCTGGGGGATATGTCATGGAGAGAGTGGGAGGATCGTGTGGCCTGGGGGATATGTCACAGAGAGAGTGGGAGGATCTAGTAGCCTGGGGGATATGTCATGGAGAGAGTGGGAGGATCGTGTGGCCTGGTGGATATGTCACGGAGAGAGTGGGAGGATCGTGTGGCCTGGTGGATATGTCACGGAGAGAGTGGGAGGATCGTGTGGCCTGGTGGATATGTCACGGAGAGAGTGGGAGGATCGTGTGGCCAGGTGGATATGTCACGGAGAGAGTGGGAGGATCGTGTGGCCTGGTGGATATGTCACGGAGAGAGTGGGAGGATTGTGTGGCCTGGTGGATATGTCACGGAGAGAGTGGGAGGATCGTGTGGCCTGGGGGATATGTCACGGAGAGAGTGGGAGGATCTAGTAGCCTGGGGGATATGTCATGGAGAGAGTGGGAGGATCGTGTGGCCTGGGGGATATGTCACGGAGAGAGTGGGAGGATCGTGTGGCCTGGTGGATATGTCACGGAGAGAGTGGGAGGATCGTGTGGCCTGGGGATATGTCAAGGAATGGCAGCATCACTCTCACAAGATATTGCGAAGTTGTGATAGAGACAATGGTTTTTCCAAGTTTGACAGACCCTGCTTTGACGTACATTGTCATGTTTTAAAGTCCTGTATTGGTAAAAAACAGAATAAAGTCACCTCTTTCTCGTTTGGTTACTGCGCGGGCCGCGGTGGCGGCGGAGTGGTTAAGGTGTCTCGACGTTCTGACGCTAGCACTCCACCTCTGGGTCGGAGTTCGAAGCCCAGGTGGGGCGATTGCCTGTTACTGACCATAGCTCGGTGTTTTTTCTCCGGGTACTCCGGGTTTCCTCCACCTCCAAAACCTGGCACGTCCTGAAATGAACCTGGCTGTAAATAGGACGTAAACAAAAATAAACAGAACAAACCAAAATAAACATGTCACATTTACATAGTTCTAACACCCTGGCATGGTGGCATAGACACTTGGATGACGATCCTCTTTTCTTTGATGATCCTCTCACCAGTAAATTTTGTCTGTAGAAATCTCTATCTTTGTGTATGAATAGACTATAACATAAACATAGATCTAGTGTGGTAGTTGAACAGCTTAGTAGAATTGATGTCTCTCGAAAACTTTGTAAATTTGTTGCAGCTAGTCTCCAACAACTTGCAGTTTTAACACAAGTTTTTTTAGGGATCCGCTGTAACTCGATCTCGAGGTGTCAGTCAACATCAGACTTAATTAATGCGTTTTGTGTGATGTTTTCCCAGTAAATATTCAAATGTGTTTATTTAATTAAAGGCCTATTATACGTAACTTCAGGAAATTTTTCGAGATTCTAAAAAATTATTAAAAAAAATCCAGTTGATAACCGTGCAAAAATAAGCCTAAAACGAAGTAAACCTGAGCGGTAACTAACAAGAAACTTTTGACAAAACAGTCCAAAAAATTGAAAATAATTCAGTTGGGGCCCACTTCAACAACAAGCCGAAGGAAGAAGACAGTTCGAAATTTACGCGTGTTTACAAAAACTTGTTATTAGGCTTGATTTTCGCTTCTGGTTTTTGCCGAAAGTTAAATATATTAATTGGGCCTTTAACATTCCTTAGTGACCTACCTGGTTAGTGCTATCACTGAGGCTTGGCAATTTTTGGGATTTTCATTTCGTTTAAATTTCTGGAAACCAAAATGTACCTGTGCACTATACACGTATATATGCATGCAATATTACAGTATTGTTACGTGTCATCAGGTTTATATGTCATAGAGGACTTAAACTATTCAACTTGTTGATGGTTCTTTACACTTTTGAATATATAAGGCTTTGAAAGGGCCATTACATTGGTGGATGATTAAGCTCAGTCTTTCTATAAAAGAGTTTGACATGATGGAAAATATTGTAAAGAGATTTGGGTAATAGCTCTATCATGTGCTATGGACGGTGAACATTTATATCAACTGCTTTATAAAAGCTGAATTGACTTGAAACATCAATGAACTTTTCTTAAACTACAAGGAGCTCACATGAGTTGGGTATTATTTCCTTTAGAATATCATTTAATTTAATTTTGTAAATTTAATTTCTAACAGGAGCACCCAATGGGACTGCCATTATGGCTGAGCAACAATCGAAGGCTAGGGGAATGAAGAACCGTAAGTGGAATGCCCAGTACACTGGAAACATATACATCTCTTATGTCTACCACAGAACGGCTCTTCTCCAGGTATCATACATCTTTTTACCAAATTAAAATTATTGTACTTTGTAGAACCAGTGTTATGAAATGTATGCAAGTTAAAAGTTTGTAAGTCTATTTCTGTGTTATTAAGTTTTATCAAAGTGATGAAAAAATCATTACTCCAGGTATCATATATCTTGTTACCAAATTAAAGTTAGTACTTTGTAGAACTAGTGTTATGAAATGTATGCAAGTTAAATGCTTGTACTATTGCTGTGTTATTTGGTTCTTTTCTAAGTTTTATCAAAGTGCTGAAACAACCATTCCAAGAGTTCGTGACATAAGTTGTTGATAAGAGGATATTCTCATGCCAGACTCTTCCATGGATACCCAATGTATAAAGTTGATATATGTCCAAAAGGAGTGATGTCAAAATATTGTACACAATATCTATAATGTGAGCTTAAGCAGAAAGGTATGTTACAGTATAGAATATTCAAGCATTGATGACAATTTTGTTTTAGTTTCATTGGGGTATGAACAAAAACTTGTTTGCAAACTGTATGAATCAGCATAGCGGATTCTGACAAAAAATTTGCTTTTTTTAGCTCACCTGGCCCGAAGGGCCAAGTGAGCTTATGTGATGGTGCAGCGTCCGTCGTCCGTCCGTCCGTCCGTCCGTCCGTCCGTCCTGCGTCCGTCAACTTTTTCCTTTAAACGACTTCTTCTAAAATACTGAAAGGCCCAGTGACATGAAATTTGGCTGGTAGATTTCTTGGAAGGAGCTGAACAGAGTGTGCGAAAAAAAATCACTTTGACCTAATTTCAAGGTCACAGGGGTCAAAAATGTCGAAACCTTCAAACAACTTCTTCTAAAATACCGTCAGGCATAGAGACTTCATACTTGACCAGTAGCTTCCTTAGATGAAGCCAAATAAAGTTTGCGAAAAAAAATGACCTTGACCAATATTCAAGGTCACCGTGAGGTTAAATCTATTTTAACCTTTAAACGACTTCTTCTGAAATACCAAAAGCCCTAGAAGCATGATATTTGGCTGAAATGTCCCTTGGATGAAGCCCAACAAAGTTTGCGAAAAGAAATGACCTTGACTTATATTCAAGGTCACAGGGGTCAAATCTGTTAAAACCTTTAAACGACTTCTTCTGAAATACCAAAAGCCCTAGAAGAATGATATTTGGCTGAAAGGTTCCTTGGATGAAGCCCAACAAAGTTTGCGAAAAGAAATGACCTTGACCTATATACAAGGTCACAGGGGTCAAATCTGTTAAAACCTTTAAACGACTTCTTCTGAAATACCAAAAGCCCTAGAAGCATGATATTTGGCGGAAAGGTTCCTTGGATGAAGCCGGACAAAGTTTGCGAAAAGAAATGACCTTGACCTATATTCAAGGTCACAGGGGTCAAATCTGTTAAAACCTTTAAACGACTTCTTCTGAAATACCAAAAGCCCTAGAAGCATGATATTTGGCTGAAAGGTTCCTTGGATGAAGCCGGACAAAGTTTGTGAAAAGAAATGACCTTGACCTATATTCAAGGTCACAGGAGTCAAATCTGTTAAAACCTTTAAACGACTTCTTCTGAAATACGAAAAGCCCTAGAAGCATGATATTTGGCTGAAAGGTTTCTTGGATGAAGCCCGACAAAGTTTGCGAAAAGAAATGACCTTGACCTTTATTCAAGGTCACAGGGGTCAAATCTGTTAAACCTTTAAACGACTTCTTCTGAAATACCAAAAGCCCTAGAAGCATGATATTTGGCTGAAAGGTTTCTTGGATGAAGCCGGACAAAGTTTGCGAAAAGAAATGACCTTGACTTATATTCAAGGTCACAGGGGTCAAATGTGTTAAAACCTTTAAACGACTTCTTCTGAAATACCAAAAGCCCTAGAAGCATGATATTTGGCTGAAAGGTTCCTTGGATGAAGCCGGACAAAGTTTGCGAAAAAAAATCACTTTGACCTAATTTCAAGGTCACAGGGGTCAAAAATGTCGAAACCTTCATACAATTTCTTCTAAAATACCAAAAGCCCTAGAAGAATGATATTTGGCTGAAAGGTTCCTTGGATGAAGCCGGACAAAGTTTGCGAAAAGAAATGACCTTGACCTATATTCAAGGTCACAGGGGTCAAATCTGTTAAAACCTTTAAACGACTTCTTCTGAAATACCAAAAGCCCTAGAAGCATGATATTTGGCGGAAAGGTTCCTTGGATGAAGCCGGACAAAGTTTGCAAAAAGAAATGACCTTGACCTTTATTCAAGGTCACAGGGGTCAAATCTGTTAAAACCTTTAAACGACTTCTTCTGAAATACCAAAAGCCCTAGAAGCATGATATTTGGCTGAAAGGTTCCTTGGATGAAGCCGGACAAAGTTTGCGAAAAGAAATGACCTTGACTTATATTCAAGGTCACAGGGGTCAAATCTGTTAAAACCTTTAAACGACTTCTTCTGAAATACCACAAGCCCTAGTAGCATGATATTTGGCTGAAAGGTTCCTTGGATGAAGCCGGACAAAGATTGCGAAAAGAAATGACCTTGACCTATATTCAAGGTCACAGGGGTCAAATGTGTTAAAACCTTTAAACGACTTCTTCTGAAATACCAAAAGCCCTAGAAGCATGATATTTGGCTGAAAGGTTCCTTGGATGAAGCCTGACAAAGTTTGCAAAAAGAAATGACCTTGACCTATATTCAAGGTCACAGGGGTAAAATCTGTTAAAACATTCAAACAACTTCTTCTGAAGTACCAAAAGCCCTAGAAGCATGAAATTTGGCTGAAAGGTTTCTTGGATGAAGCCTGACAAAGTTTGCAAAAAGAAATGACCTTGATCTTGATTTGCCTAGAGACATGATATTTGGCTGGTAGCGTCCTGGGATGAAGCCAAACAAAATTTGAAAATGAAAATGATGTTGTCTTATAAGATCACAGGGGTAAAATATGTTTAAATCTTAAGATGTTCTTCTAAATGTCTTACATTAAAAGATTTTAGGGGACTTTGGGGTTACACTATAATATAAGTCAGAGATTGATACCAGGTGAGCGATGCAGGCCCATTGGGCCTCTTGTTTCATTACTCTATGAAACTAAAAAATAATTGACATCAACGCTTATAATAAATTCTTGAAACTTATTTTCAAATTTAAAACATGTTTATATACAATTTGACTAAAATAACAACGGATTCCTTTTTATAACAAATCGATATGCAACGTCAATTGCCATATTGTGACGTCACATTTTTCACACCATTTTCAGATTTTTTTCATAGAGGTATGAAAAAAAAAATCAACCAATCAGAAAGCTGCATTCTGCATACAAACAATGGCAAATTAATTATTGTAAAATAGGAAGAACAGAAGAGTATTTATATGATATTACCATTTTTGTTGTGTTTATAAAATTATATTGTATCAATGATGTCACCATGTTTTTGTATTGTGCTAATGACGACTCACCTTTGAGATGAAGCATGTAAATATACCTTCACACTTATTGAATGGATCTTCCCATGTTCATCTCACTCCTTTCAGACACAAAGTCCTCAACAATCAAACTGCTGAAAGGACTGTAGTGCTGAAAGTCTGTACTTTCCCAAGTTATAAAGATTAAGATTGATCAATATCAAAGTTATGGCCCTTTGTGTGAAATAACTTAAATTTTTCAGATAAAAAGTTCTAATATGTAAAATGGCATATGAAAGTTTGTATTTAAAAGACATGCAATATTAGAAACAAAAATGGTTATAGTCCAACATACCGAGGACATAAACCTGGTGTTTTCAGGATCCAAACAGAGACGAAGTTCTGATGGAGGTGTCAGGAGCGTTGTCTGTGTATATGACCTTGGTTGACTTTGGTGTGGAGGGTATCAACATTAAATGGTTGAATGATATCTGGGCCAGAGGTCATAAGATGTCCGGAGTATTGGTGGAAGATAAAGGACCATTACCATGTAAGTATGTAAGTCTGCAGATCTAGAGATTCATGTATTTGTAGTTTGTTAATTTGTTTGGGGGGTTTCACCACTATGTTACCTGTAGTTTATCTAACGTGTAGGTAACGCATCGTCGGAAACCCAAAGTACACTTCTTTGATATTTGCATACCGTGGGCCAGAATAGATATATATATATAAATCTTCGTTTCCCCGAATAGAAGTTTATCCGGATATTTCAACCAATCAGAATGGTCGTTTCTCGTGACACTCTGTTATATCATTTTACCATGACCACAACCAGTATATTTCTGTAGGCATGACGCCGATGTCAATCTCTGTATAGCAGGACCTTATATTTTAATCACAATCGACACAATTATAACACAATGGACAGGCTTTGTTGACAGGCGTGCTACAAATTAAACGGGAAACCCCGGCTGGATGTCCTGGCTGGATGTAGTCACGGTTGAAACTATCGATATGATTGGCTACTATTTTAGTATGAAAATGAGAGGTTCCATCGATTTTAGCCCACATTATGCAAACGTCAGAGAAGTGTACTGTGGGTTTCCGACGATGTAGGTAATGTACAAGTGTAAATACTAACAGATAAATGTTTTGTTGTAACTTTTACACATTTTTTTGTGAAGAAGAAGTATAAAATTAATGTTTCCTGCCACTTTTTGAAGAACAATTTTCAAGAATTTACCATTTTATCTGAAACAGTTGATAAATCAAAGCGCCTGTGTATTGTTGGTATTGGTGTGAATGTAAATGCCGATGTGCGTCGCCATCCTGAGCTACACAAGATATCAACCAGTGCCCGTAGTCAGCTGCAAGGTAACATCGTTAACCGAGAGAAGTTCCTGGCCAAAATGAGCAAGTACCTAGAGGAGTTGTTGCCCCTGACAAAGGAGGATTTGTTCCAGAGAGCCATCAAGTACCAGCTGTTCCAGCCCAGTCAGCCAGTCAAGATTCACAGCGAGTTAAATGAGAAAGTGACTGATGGGACTCTGGTGGAATTCCTCGACGACTGGTCCATCAAACTCAAAGGTATCACAACACATATATATTTTCTTTTCTTGCCAGCCTAAAACATGTTTTACTTGTAAATATTTTATACAATTATGGTCAGTCAGAGATTATAAATATTTGTTAATTATTACTTGGAGGAGATGGCCTAAAATAAGACTATATGTCTTGTCGTCAGATCCTTCTAACTATGTATTTGTATTTATTAATGTATATGTATTATTGAAAATAAAAATACTGTTTAAATCAACACATATATACTAATATCTATCAGTGGCTACTTACAGCTGTATAAACAAAAAGCAATGAGGTGATTATTCAGGAATCGGTTTACTTGTGTACAGATAAAACAAAGATAACACTTCATATATATACTATATAATTTTTAGCTTACCTGGCCCGAAGGGCCAAGTCAGCTTATGTGATGGTGCAGCGTCCGTCATCCGTCCGTCCTGCGTCCGTCAACTTTTTCTTTTAAACGACTTCTTCTCAAATACTGAAAGGCCTAGTGACATGAAATTTGGCTGGTAGCTTTCTTGGAAGGAGCTGAACAAAGTTTGCGAAAAAAAATCACTTTGACCTAATTTCAAGGTCACAGGGGTCAAAAATGTCGAAACCTTCAAACAACTTCTTCTAAAATACCGTCAGGCATAGAGACCTCATATTTGGCTGGAAGGTTCCTTGGACGAAGCTGAATAAAGTTTGCGAAAAGAAATGACCTTGACCCATATTCAAGGTCACAGTGAGGTTTAATCTATTTTAACCTTTAAACGACTTCTTCTAATAAACCAAAGTCCCTAGAAGTATGATATTTGGCTGAAATGTTTCTTGAATGAAGCCCGACAAAGTTTGCAAAAGGAAATGACCTTGACCTATATTCAGGTCACAAGGGTCCAATCTGTTAAAACCTTTAAACAACTTCTTCTGAAATACCAAGAGCCCTAGAAACATGGTGTTTGGCTAAAATGTTCCTTGGATGAAGCCCGACAAAGTTTGCGAAAAGAAATGACCTTGACTTATATTCAAGGTCACAGGGGTCAAATCTGTTAAAACCTTTAAATGACTTCTTCTGAAGTACCAAAATTCCCAGAAGCATGATATTTGGCTGGAAGGTTCCTTGGACGAAGCCCGACAAAGTTTGCGAAAAGAAATGACCTTGACTTATATTCAAGGTCACAGGGGTCAAATCTGTTAAAACCTTTAAACAACTTCTTCTGAAATACCAAGAGCCCTAGAAGTATGAAATTTGGCTTAAAGGTTCCTTGGATGAAGCCCAACAAATTTTGCGAAAAGAAATGATCTTGACCTATATTCAAGGTCACAGGGGTCAAATCTGTTAAAACCTTTAAACGACTTCTTCTGAAATACCAAAACCCCAAGAAACATGGTATTTGGCCGAAAGGTTCCTTGGATGAAGCCCAACAAAGTTTGCGAAAAGAAATGACCTTGACTTATATTCAAGGTCACAGGGGTCAAATCTGTTAAAACCTTTAAACGACTTCTTCTGAAATACCAAAAGCCGTAGAAACATGGTATTTGGCGAAAATGTTCCTTGGATTAAGCCCGACAAAGTTTCCGAAAAGAAATGACCTTGACTTATATTCAAGGTCACAGGGGTCAAATCTGTTAAAACCTTTAAATGACTTCTTCTGAAGTACCAAAACTCCTAGAAGCATGATATTTGGCTGAAAGGTTCCTTGGATGAAGCTTGACAAACTTTGGGAAGGAAAATGAGCTTGACCCATATAAAGGTCACAGTGGTCAAATCGGTTAAAAGCTTTCAGCGACTTCTTCTGATAAACCCAAATGCCTAGAGACATGATATTTGGCTAGTAGCATCCTGGGATGAAGCGAAACAAAATTTGAAAATGAAAATGATGTTGTCTTATAAGGTCACAGGGGTAAAATATGTTTAAATCTTAACATGTCCACCTAAATGTCTTACAGTAACAATTTTGGGGGACTTAAGGTTTACAGTATAATATAAGTCAGAGATTGAGACCAGGTGAGCGATGTAGGCCCATTGGGCCTCTTGTTATCAGTGGCTACCTAAAAACAAAAAAAACAAGAGGAGATGATAATTCAGGAATCGGTTTACTTGTGTACAGATGAAACAGATGTAACACTTCCATATACTACATAATTACTATCAGTGGCTACTTAAAAAGAAAAACCAATGGGATGATTATTCAGGAATCAGTTTAGTTGTTGTTGTTATACAGATGAGAGTGGTGAAGTATGGACAGCCATTGATGCCCACTATTCCATCCGACCTTGTGTGACCTCTAGAGTGTACGTGTACAACGGGAAGATGGCGTGTCCCTGGAGCTCGGAGGCCATGCTGAAGAGCCTATCTGCCCTTGTAAACATTACTCACACAACCATTTCTCTGCTCAGTGACGACAAACTGAAGGCAGGTCAGTTCTGATGTTTAGGTAATCTTAATGGCCCCAGATCTGATAAACTTGTTTTGTCCAGAACACTGTTAATGTATCAGTAATATTTGATAATTATGACATGATCCTTCTGAATTAACCAACTCTGCCTCCATCAGAAGTTGAAATTGAGGTTATTTTTAAGTATTTGGTTCAATGTTTGATTGGTAATGGAAATTTATGTATCAAATTATTACTGTAAAAAAATCATAATATTGCTGAAATTAACACCAACTTACCTCTCTGTATATACACAGATCTATCTTACACCTCACAGATCACCAAACCCTATCAAAATAACAAGTTTCAGTCAAAATTGTTGCAGGATATGTAACAGGGATTTAATTATTATTACTTGCATGCGTTGAAAAAATAATGTTGATAATGTTTTGTGGTTACAGGGCAGTGGAAAAAAGATGCTGCTTTATTGGCCATTGGAGAGGTTTCCATGGATACCCAAGATATCGACTCTGCACATGAAACATTTACAGAAATACTGAACTACATAGAGACTGGTGGAGTGGTGATGATGATGGGAAACATGTCTGGATTGTTTACTTCCTACCTACAGTCCAAGTCATCAACAGGTATACCCTCCTAGTACCGTACTCCCTACCTACAGTCCAAGTCATCCACAGGTATACCCTCCTAGTACCATACTTCCTACCTACAGTCCAAGTCATCCACAGGTATACCCTCCTAGTACCGTACTCCCTACCTACAGTCCAAGTCATCAACAGGTAGGTTTACCCTCCTAGTACCGTACTCCCTACCTACAGTCCAAGTCATCAACAGGTATACCTTCCTAGTACCATACTCCCTACCTACAGTCCAAGTCATCAACAGGTATACCCTCCTAGTACCATACTTCCTACCTACAGTCCAAGTCATCAACAGGTATACCCTCCTAGTACCGTACTCCCTACCTACAGTCCAAGTCATCAACAGGTATACCTTCCTAGTACCATACTTCCTACCTACAGTCCAAGTCATCAACAGGTATACCCTCCTAGTACCGTACTCCCTACCTACAGTCCAAGTCATCAACAGGTATACCCTCCTAGTACCATACTTTCTACCTACAGTCCAAGTCATCAACAGGTATACCCTCCTAGTACCATACTTCCTACCTACAGTCCAAGTCATCAACAGATATACCCTCCTAGTACCATACTCCCTACCTACAGTCCAAGTCATCAACAGGTATACCCTCCTAGTACCATACTTCCTACCTACAGTCCATGTCATCAACAGGTATACCCTCCTAGTACCATACTTCCTACCTACAGTCCAAGTCATCAACAGGTATACCCTCCTAGTACCATACTCCCTACCTACAGTCCAAGTCATCAACAGGTATACCCTCCTAGTACCGTACTTCCTACCTACAGTCCAAGTCATCAACAGGTATACCCTGCTAGTACCATACTTCCTACCTACAGTCCAAGTCATCAACAGGTATACCCTCCTAGTACCATACTTCCTACCTACAGTCCAAGTCATCAACAGGTATACCCTCCTAGTACCATACTTCCTACCTACAGTCCAAGTCATCAACAGGTATACCCTCCTAGTACCATACTTCCTACCTACAGTCCATGTCATCAACAGGTATACCCTCCTAGTACCATACTTCCTACCTACAGTCCAAGTCATCAACAGGTATACCCTCCTAGTACCATGATACTCCCTACCTACAGTCCAAGTCATCAACAGGTATACCCTCCTAGTACCATACTCCCTACCTACAGTCCAAGTCATCAACAGGTATACCCTCCTAGTACCGTACTCCCTACCTACAGTCCAAGTCATCAACAGGTATACCCTCCTAGTACCGTACTCCCTACCTACAGTCCAAGTCATCAACAGGTATACCCTCCTTGTACCGTACTCCCTACCTACAGTCTAAGTCATCAACAGGTATACCCTCCTAGTACCGTACTCCCTACCTACAGTCCAAGTCATCAACAGGTATACCCTCCTAGTACCATACTTCCTACCTACAGTCCAAGTCATCAACAGGTATACCCTCCTAGTACCATACTTCCTACCTACAGTCCAAGTCATCAACAGGTATACCCTCCTAGTACCATACTCCCTACCTACAGTCCATGTCATCAACAGGTATACCCTCCTAGAACCATACTTCCTACCTACAGTCCAAGTCATCAACAGGTATACTCTCCTAGTACCATACTTCCTACCTACAGTCCAAGTCATCAACAGGTATACCCTCCTAGTACCATACTTCCTACCTACAGTCCAAGTCATCAACAGGTATACCCTCCTAGTACCATAATCCCTACCTACAGTCCAAGTCATCAACAGGTATACCCTCCTAGTACCATACTTCCTACCTACAGTCCAAGTCATCAACAGGTATACCCTCCTGGTACCATACTTCCTACCTACAGTCCAAGTCATCAACAGGTATACCCTCCAAGTACCGTACTCCCTACCTACAGTCCAAGTCATCAACAGGTATACCCTCCTAGTACCATAATCCCTACCTACAGTCCAAGTCATCAACAGATATACCCTCCTAGTACCATACTTCCTACCTACAGTCCAAGTCATCAACAGGTATACCCTCCTAGTACCATAATCCCTACCTACAGTCCAAGTCATCAACAGGTATGCCCTCCTAGTACCATACTTCCTACCTACAGTCCAAGTCATCAACAGGTATACCCTCCTAGTACCATACTTCCTACCTACAGTCCAAGTCATCAACAGGTATACCCTCCTAGTACCATACTTCCTACCTACAGTCCAAGTCATCAACAGGTATGCCCTCCTAGTACCATACTTCCTACCTACAGTCCAAGTCATCAACAGGTATACCCTCCTGGTACCATAATCCCTACCTACAGTCCAAGTCATCCACAGGTATACCCTCCTAGTACCGTACTTCCTACCTACAGTCCAAGTCATCAACAGGTATACCCTCCTAGTACCATAATCCCTACCTACAGTCCAAGTCATCAACAGGTATACCCTCCTAGTACCATACTTCCTACCTACAGTCCAAGTCATCAACAGGTATACCCTCCTAGTACCGTACTCCCTACCTACAGTCCAAGTCATCAACAGGTATGCCCTCCTAGTACCATACTTCCTACCTACAGTCCAAGTCATCAACAGGTATACCCTCCTAGTACCATAATCCTTACCTACAGTCCAAGTCATCAACAGGTATACCCTCCTAGTACCATACTTCCTACCTACAGTCCAAGTCATCAACAGGTATACCCTCCTAGTACCGTACTCCCTACCTACAGTCCAAGTCATCAACAGGTATGCCTTCCTAGTACTAACTGTATTCAACCTAATACTTAGTAAGCACACTTTGCACTTACAAAAACATAGCAGGGGTGGGCTTTATAATACTATAGTACCATGTAAGCTGGGTAGAGGAGTAAAAAAATGATATTTTTCGCTTCTTTTGACAAAAGATAGAAGAATGTATTGACAAAGCAATCAGGTAAGGTTTTATTTGGTTCAACCGTCCTCTTTCTCTGAAAAAAGAATGGTGTGCGCCTATTTAGTCAAAGTTATCAACTAAGTTAACGAAAATCAAAATTGACTGCAGCATTGGAAAATTCATCTCACAGTCTGACAGGACAAACGTTTCCCTATGGATGTCATGGCCCAATGGCACGTTTGTTATTGACCTGTCTGAGGAGGCATTTTGTAAATTAATACTATGAATAGAGGCCTCCTGTTTATTCCTACATATGTGATTGCTAGACATGTACTTCAGAAAGACTGAACGACTTGTAGTCTTAACAATTGCCAGAAGATAAGCATTTGATTTGATACAAATTAAATGGTCCAAAACATAAATTGCCTTGACCTACATCCAAGCTCAAGGGCTCAAAAATTTTTAATTGTTTAAAGAATAAACTACTTTAAATTTGGATACTTGACTACTGACATTTGACCAGTATTTACTGGATGAAGTGCTATAAAGTTTACAAAAAGAAATTTCTCTTAGTCAGAGGAGCATGTGCAGGCCCCTTGGACCTCTTCAGCTTTTAAGATTATTACAAAATTCCCAATATTTCAATCAGCATCTTTAAAGTACAAAATTTCTGAAAATGATGTCTTATTGCAGACACCACCTGTAGCTTGCAGCCGATGCATGGAGGGTCTGCTAATAAGCCCAGTCGCTTGGTCAGCCTGAAATGTGGTGACCTTGGTGAGATGTTTGGCTACAGTGTCAACAAGGAGGATATCACATTCCAGGAAACAGCAGGGCAGTCGTCGGAAGTTCTGGCTCGCTATGGAAACGGTGAGGCAGCTGTCCGCGTTTCTGCGTACGGCAAGGGTTCCTGTGTGCTGATAGGCTTCAGTGCTGAGATAACGTATGTGGAGGACTGTGTTAGTTTGTCGGACACAGACCTCAACTACCTGCGGGACACTGTGTTTGTAAGGGATGAACTTCTGATCAGCATCCTTAAAAGGTTTAGGTTGTAGAACTTCTGATCAGCATCCTTAAAAGGTTTGGGTTGTGATTTCTTTGACGTTACATCTCTTTCAAACACTCACAAAAACTGGTTTCACCAATTCTGAATTCCAGTTAGAATATTAGAAGCTCACCTTTAAAAGTAGTTAGCTTCAATTTGATTTGGCTTCTAGAATTAATATAATTATATTTTTGATGAATTTACCTTTTCTTTGATTAGAAGCAAATTTTGCACATTTTTTCATACTGCACATGATACATGTGTTAAAAAAAAGGGGAAAAAAGCCAATTGTACAACTATACTTCTGTATTTTAGGCTGAAAAAACCTGATACTTTGTTATGTACAAATGGTTGATACTTAACTTGCACCCGATGTGATGAATAACTGTTTCAAGTTACATAACATTTCAATATAAAGTTGAGTCTATTTGTAGTAACCTTGTTTTTTACCCTCATTTTAAACACAAACTTGTACACTAGATTATTTTTGTGAGTATGTACATAAAAGTATCATATAAAAACAGATTTTGAATAAGTCTATTAAGTGATATTGAAATATGATATAAAATACAATCTAGAATATGTACACTAAATGCAAATGAGTTTTGTCATTGCGGAAATACTATATTGATGTTACATCACATTACTGTACATGCGTTATGTATAAATGACATCACATTACTGTAGATGATGTCATTCTTTTTATCTCAGTAGTGGAAAATGAGTGAGTTGTCTGTTAGATCGGTGAATTGATCATTGAAAATAAAGTAGGTTTATGAAGAAATCTAACACAAGTCAGTTCATTTAATAAATGTACTCGCCAAAGACTCGTTACCTATGAATTTAATAAACTTGTTTAATCAATGAAGTATTACATGAACACCAATGTTAGATCCTCTATTTATAGTAAAGATAATGTTATGTTTAATCCAAGGTGGAAATGAAAACTCCTACAAGAGTTGATTGTTAACAGGTTTGGGAAGATTTGTGGCATTTGACTGAAAACCTCTGTTTAGCAGTCAGAAACTTTGTTTTTGTTTTTGATATGAGAATTTTACTGTACTCATTGTTATGTGACCTTGTTCCAAAAAATAACAGATTCTTAGTTGATTGTGAACAGGATTAAGAGTGCAAAAGTGTAAAAGTATTTCCAGACTGTGTGGTATATTTGTGGAACTTTTTTACCTTTCCACATTATTTAGGTAAGTGTTTTTCACATACAACCACCTTGTGACTAGGTTTGCCATTTTGAAAAGTAAAGTAAAACTCCCTCCCTGGAAGCACGTTTTTCTTGCCTGTTACTTTGTCTGTTTTATCCCCATTTTTTAAAGTAACACTATGCATGGAGATGTTTGATTTACAGTCAAAGTATACGTATAGGCCAGTTTTTTTTTTACTTTTGTTGAAATATTTCCATGTTTCAAAACCTAGTCATGATATATCACCATTATAAAGCGGAGTATGTTCTATGGTTTGTTTATGACTGAACTATATTTTAGTCTAAATTATTTGTTACTTGTTTATTTCAACTCATTTGAATATGCTTTGGATATATAAAGCTGACATGCAAGTTTTTTTTATTTTACTAATCTTGTATTTCATGGTGGTCAAATTAGTATGAATTGATAAATTATACATGTATATTTGGTGCAACATTAACAATCGCCATAATTACATTTAATGCAATGTTACATTGGATATTTGGTGCAACATTAACAACATTTAATGCAATCAACAAATGTCATTCATGATTTTTAGCTCACCTGGCCCGAAGGGCCAAGTGAGCTTATGTGATGGTGCAGCGTCCGTCGTCCGTCCGTCCGTCCGTCCGTCCGTCCGTCTGTCCGTCCTGCGTCCGTCAACTTTTTCCTTTAAAAGACTTCTTCTAAAATACTGAAAGGCCCAGGGACATGGAATTTGGCTGGTAGATATCTTGGAAGGAGCTGAACAAAGTTTGCGAAAAAAAAAACACTTTGACCTAATTTCAAGGTCACCGGGGTCAAAAATGTCGAAACCTTCAAACAACTTCTTCTAAAATACCGTCAGGCATAGAGTCTTCATATTTGACCAGAAGCTTCCTTCGATGAAGCCAAATAAAGTTTGCGAAAAGAAACGACCTTGACCAATATTCAAGGTCACAGTGAGGTAAAATCTATTTCAAACTTTAAACGACTTCTCCTGAAATACAAAAAGCCCTAGAAACATGGTATTTGGCTGAAAGGTTCCTTGGATGAAGCCCGACAAAGTTTGCGAAAATAAATGACCTTGACCTATATTCAAGGTCACAGGGGTCAAATCGGTTAAAACCTTTAAACGACTTCTTTTGAAATACTAAAAGCCCTAGACGCATGATATTTGGCTGAAAGGTTCCTTGGATGAAGCCTAACAAAGTTTGCGAAAAGAAATGACCTTGACCTATATTCAAGGTCACAGGGGTCAAATCTGTTAAAACCTTTAAACGACTTCTTCTGAAATACTAAAAGCCCTAGACGCATGATATTTGGCTGAAAGGTTCCTTGGATGAAGCCTAACAAAGTTTGCGAAAAGAAATGACCTTGACCTATATTCAAGGTCACAAGGGTCAAATCTGTTAAAACCTTTAAACGACTTCTTCTGAAATACAAAAAGCCCTAGAAGCATGATATTTGGCTTAAAGGTTCCTTGGATGAAGCCCGACAAAGTTTGTGAAAAGAAATGACCTTGACTTATATTCAAGGTCACAGGGGTCAAATCTGTTTAAACATTCAAACGACTTCTTCTGAAGTACCAAAAGCCCTAGAAGCATGATATTTGGCTGAAAGGTTCCTTGGATGAAGCAAGACAAAGTTTGCGAAAAGAAATGACCTTGACTTATATTCAAGGTCACAAGGGTCAAATCCGTTAAAACCTTTAAACAACTTCTTCTGAAATACCAAAAGCCCTAGAAGCATGATATTTGGCTGAAAGGTTCCTTGGATGAAGCCAGACAAAGTTTGTGAAAAGAAATGACCTTGACTTATATTCAAGGTCACAAGGGTCAAATCCGTTAAAACCTTTAAACAACTTCTTCTGAAATACCAAAAGCCCTAGAAGCATGATATTTGACTGAAAGGTTCCTTGGATGAAGCCCGACAAAGTTTGCGAAAATAAATGACCTTGACCTATATTCAAGGTCACAGGGGTCAAATCTGTTTAAACATTCAAACAACTTCTTCTGAAATACCAAAAGCCCTAGAAACATGGTATTTGGCTGAAAGGTTCCTTGGATGAAGCCCGACAAAGTTTGCGAAAATAAATGACCTTGATCTATATTCAAGGTCACAAGGGTCAAATCTGTTGAAACCTTCAAACGACTTCTTCTGAAATACCAAAAGCCCTAGAAACATGATATTTGGCTGAAAGGTTCCTTGGATGAAGCCCGACAAAGTTTGCGAAAAGAAATGACCTTGACTTATATTCAAGGTCACAAGGGTCAAATCTGTTAAAACCTTTAAACGACTTCTTCTGAAATACCAAAAGCTCCAGAAGCATGATATTTGACTGAAAGGTTCCTTGGATGAAGCCCGACAAAGTTTGCGAAAAGAAATGACCTTGACTTATATTCAAGGTCACAAGGGTCAAATCTGGTAAAACCTTTAAACGACTTCTTCTGAAATACCAAAAGCCCTAGAAGCATGATATTTGACTGAAAGGTTCCTTGGATGAAGCCCGACAAAGTTTGCGAAAAGAACTGACCTTTACCTATATTCAAGGTCACAGGGGTCAAATCTGTTTAAACATTCAAACGACTTCTTCTGAAATACCAAAAGCCCTAGAAACATGGTATATGACTGAAAGGTTCCTTGGATGAAGCCCGACAAAGTTTGCGAAAAGAAATGACTTTGATCTATATTCAAGGTCACAAGGGTCAAATCTGTTGAAACCTTCAAACGACTTCTTCTGAAATACAAAAAGCCCTAGAAGCATGATATTTGGCTGAAAGGTTCCTTAGATAAAGCCTGACAAAGCTTGCAAAAAGAAATAATCTTGACGTATATTCAAGGTCACAAGGGTCAAATCTGTTAAAACATTTAAACGACTTCTTCTGAAATACCAAAAGCCCTAGAAGCATGATATTTGACTGAAAGGTTCCTTGGATGAAGCCCGACAAAGTTTGCGAAAAGAAATGACCTTGACCTATATTCAAGGTCACAGGGGTCAAATCTGTTTAAACATTCAAACGACTTCTTCTGAAGTACCAAAAGCCCTAGAAACATGGTATTTGGCTGAAAGGTTCCTTGGATGAAGCCCGACAAAGTTTGCGAAAAGAAATGACCTTGACCTATATTCAAGGTCACAAGGGTCAAATCTGTTAAAACCTTCAAACGACTTGGCGGAAATACCAAAAGCCCTAGAAGCATGATATTTGGCTGAAAGGTTCCTTGGATGAAGCCCAACAAAGTTTGCGAAAAGAAATGACCTTGACCTATATTCAAGGTCATAGGGGTCAAATCTGTGAAAACCTTTAAACGACTTCTTCTGAAATACCAAAAGCCCTAGAAGCATGATATTTGGCTGAAAGGTTCCTTGGATGAAGCCCGA
Organism: Mimachlamys varia; assembly: GCA_947623455.1. Lineage (NCBI taxonomy): Eukaryota > Metazoa > Mollusca > Bivalvia > Pectinida > Pectinidae > Mimachlamys > Mimachlamys varia. The sequence continues at coordinate 2,311,046 of OX392539.1, forward strand.
CAAAGTTTGCAAAAAGAAATGACCTTTACCTATATTCAAGGTCACAGGGGTCAAATCTGTTAAAACCTTTAAACGACTTCTTCTGAAATACCAAAAGCCCTAGAAGCATGATATTTGGCTGAATGGTTCCTTGGATGAAGCCCGACAAAGTTTGCGAAAAGAAATGACTTTGACCTATATTCAAGGTCACAAGGGTCAAATCTGTTAAAACCTTTAAAGCGACTTCTTCTGAAATACCAAAAGCCCTAGAAGCATGATATTTGGCTGAAAGGTTCCTTGGATGAAGCCCGACAAAGTTTGCGAAAATAAATGACCTTGACCTATATTCAAGGTCACAAGGGTCAAATCTGTTAAAACCTTTAAACGACTTCTTCTGAAATACCAAAAGCCCTAGAAGCATGATATTTGGCTGAAAGGTTCCTTAGATAAAGCCTGACAAAGCTTGCAAAAAGAAATAATCTTGACGTATATTCAAGGTCACAAGGGTCAAATCTGTTAAAACATTTAAACGACTTCTTCTGAAATACCAAAAGCCCTAGAAGCATGATATTTGACTGAAAGGTTCCTTGGATGAAGCCCGACAAAGTTTGCGAAAAGAAATGACCTTGACCTATATTCAAGGTCACAGGGGTCAAATCTGTTTAAACATTCAAACGACTTCTTCTGAAGTACCAAAAGCCCTAGAAACATGGTATTTGGCTGAAAGGTTCCTTGGATGAAGCCCGACAAAGTTTGCGAAAAGAAATGACCTTGACCTATATTCAAGGTCACAAGGGTCAAATCTGTTAAAACCTTCAAACGACTTGGCTGAAATACCAAAAGCCCTAGAAGCATGATATTTGGCTGAAAGGTTCCTTGGATGAAGCCCAACAAAGTTTGCGAAAAGAAATGACCTTGACCTATATTCAAGGTCATAGGGGTCAAATCTGTGAAAACCTTTAAACGACTTCTTCTGAAATACCAAAAGCCCTAGAAGCATGATATTTGGCTGAAAGGTTCCTTGGATGAAGCCCGACAAAGTTTGCAAAAAGAAATGACCTTTACCGATATTCAAGGTCACAGGGGTCAAATCTGTTAAAACCTTTAAACGACTTCTTCTGAAATACCAAAAGCCCTAGAAGCATGATATTTGGCTGAATGGTTCCTTGGATGAAGCATGACAAAGTTTGCTAAAAGAAATGACTTTGACCTATATTCAAGGTCACAAGGGTCAAATCTGTTAAAACCTTTAAAGCGACTTCTTCTGAAATACCAAAAGCCCTAGAAGCATGATATTTGGCTGAAAGGTTCCTTGGATGAAGCCCGACAAAGTTTGCGAAAATAAATGACCTTGACCTATATTCAAGGTCACAAGGGTCAAATCTGTTAAAACCTTTAAACGACTTCTTCTGAAATACCAAAAGCCCTGGAAGCATGATATTTGGCTGAAAGGTTCCTTGGATGAAGCACGACAAACTTTGGGAAGGAAAATGATCTTGACCCATATTAAAGGTCACAGTGGTCAAATCAGTGGTTAAAAGCTTTGAGCGACTTCTTCTGATAAACCGAAATGCCTAGAGATATGATATTTGTCTTGTAGCGTCCTGGGATGAAGCCAAACAAAATTTGAAAATGAAAATGATGTTGTCTTATAAGGTCACAGGGGTAAAATATGTTTAAATCTTAAGATGTTCTTCTGAATGTCTTACAGTAAAAGATTTTAAGGGGACTTTAGGGTTACACTGTAAAATAAGTCAGAGATTGATACCAGGTGAGCGATGCAGGCCCATTGGGCCTCTTGTTACATATTACATATTTTTCAATAACGGGTGATTACCCATCACATTTTGTTACATGCTAACAAATGTATTTTAATGATATAATTATGCCAAGAAACGTACAGCTACTACAATTTTACTTTACGGGTACCTATAATGTAAGCCTATCTCCTCAAATAGCTTAGAGTCTTACTGTTTTTAATTCAAATCCATTTTTTGGACAGTATTCAGATGGAAGGATGTTTAAAAGAACATACTTTTAAAAGAGAGGCATTATTTCCTGATGTTTTTCAAAATGTACATAATACATGACTTTTTAAAGATTTTTTTGTTAAATAGCAGAACAGGACTGGACTGGTTGTCTGCAACTAAATAGCTCTGGCGATTGTTTGAGTGTTTAAAAGGTTTTTGGTTCGAACCCTGATCTGGCGGTGCTTTTGTCTTCTCCTGCTTCAGTTGTACCTGTAACTAACCGTTGTCTTAAGTATTTAGTGTAGGCTTGACAAGGGACCGGATACCCAAACCTACGTTGTGTCTTTAGCAGGAGACTTAGTAAAAGGAAAGAGGATTGTAGCAGGGCTTGACTCGACCAATTGAAAGCCACCATGTGCACAGAGCTCAATTGGTTGTGCGTCTGTCTAGGGATCGGAAGGTCCTGGTTTTGAACCCAGGTTGGCCGTGCTTTTTTCCTCTCCTCCTATTTTTGTGAAAAAATCATTTACAAGGTAGTTTCAATTTTATTTATACCCCCCTCCCCAGATTGAAATTCAAGTGAAACTACTAAGGAATGTTAGAGAAAATGTGTGTATGAGCATGCACAGGATTTTTCGGCAGAAATTTTGGTTGCCATGGTAAGTGGGTCACAACACTCAAGTTCTTGTGGAAAATTTTGTCAGGACAACTCCTCCTAAATCTATGAACTGAGTTCAATGGAACAACACGGGAATGTTAGGATGGATCTATGAGTAGATATGCATGCAGATTTTTTACCAGAAATTTTGATTGTTGTGGTAACCAGGTAGAATAAACAGGTTTTTGTTGGAAATTTTTGACCAGACAACTCCTTCAAAACCACTGAACCACTTTCAATGAAGCTTCACATGATTGTCAGGGACCAATGTAGATAAGCATGCAGGTTATTTCATGTAGAATTTGGGTTTGCTTTAGTAATCAGGTCACTATCAACAGGTTTTTATTGGAAAATTTTGTCTGGAAAACTTACTCCTAAACCTGTGAACCAATTTCAATGAAACTACACAGGAATGTTAGTGACAATGTGTAGATTTATATGCAGATCACGTTTTCACTCACCAACATTGTGTATACATGTATATTTAAATTGAAAAGGGTGTGGGGGGGGGGGGGGTTATTAGTTAGCCATTTAGGCTTACCGTTATAGTATTTAATGTTTTATGTATGGGTGGAATAATATATTCACATGTGTTCATATTTCAGATTCTGTTTTACATGTGATGTTTAGTGTTAAATGTACCAGCATTTGTCACAAAATTTACATTGAAGTTTTATAATGAAGTCATTGATTTATAATCAACTGTTATGTGTATGTTTGATTTTGTTAATACTATGGGGTTCTAAAACCACAGAGCTTTTACAACAAGTGTATAATCTAGAAGAATAAAGAACTTAGAACATTGAATGTCTTCTGTTGGATATAGAATAATGTATTAAGAATATTGAATAGGAAATGTATATATTTGTTCATAAGTAAGGGGGAAAATTGGTCTTCAGTAGTTGACATGGGTCTTTCTTGATAGGTTTAAATCTTGTGACCTTCAAAGTAGGTCAAGGTCATTAGTTGATAGTACTTCATGCTAGCTAGGTATTTACTGGCCTGTATCATTACTATTGGCATTCTGGTTATTAGTACACTGACCAACATTGGAGTACTCCTCTGGATGACTAGGTTACACTGACCTACATTGGAGTACTCCTCTGGATGACTAGGTTACACTGACCAACATTGGAGTACTCCTCTGGATGACTAGGTTACAGTGACCTACATTGGGGTACTCCTCTGGATGACTAGGTTACACTGACCTACATTGGAGTACTCTTCTGGATGACTAGGTTACACTGACCTACATTGGAGTACTCCCCTGGATGACTAGGTTTCACTGACCTACATTGGAGTACTTCCCTGGATGACTAGGTCACACTGACCTACATTGGAGTACTCCTCTGGATGACTAGGTTACACTGACCTACATTGGAGTACTCCTCTGGATGACTAGGTTACACTGACCAATATTGGAGTACTCCTCTGGATGACTAGGTTACAGTGACCTACATTGGGGTACACTTCTGGATGACTAGATTACACTGACCTACATTGGAGTACTCCCCTGGATGACTAGGTTTCACTGACCTACATTGGAGTACTTCCCTGGATGACTAGGTCACACTGACCTACATTGGAGTACTCCCCTGGATGACTTTAGGTTACACTGACCTACATTGGAGTGCTCCTCTGGATGACTAGGTTACAGTGACCTACATTGGAGTACTTCTCTGGATGACTTTAGGTTTCACTGACCTACATTGGAGTACTCCTCTGGATGACTAGGTCACACTGACCTACATTGCAGTACTCCTCTGGATGACTAGGTCACACTGACCTACATTGGAGTACTCCTCTGGATGACTAGGTTACACTGACCTACATTGGAGTACTCCTCTGGATGACTTTAGGTTACACTGACCTACATTGAAGTACTCCTCTGGATGACTAGGTTACACTGACCTACATTGAAGTACTCCTCTGGATGACTAGGTTACACTGACCTACATTGGAGTACTCCTCTGGATGACTAAGTTACACTGACCTACATTGGAGTACTCCTCTGGATGACTAGGTTACAGTGACCTACATTGGAGTACTCCTCTAGATGATTTTAGGTTACACTGACCTACATTGGAGTGCTCCTCTGGATGCCTTTATGTAACACTGACCTACATTGGAGTACTCCTCTGGATGACTAGGTTACACTGACCTACATTGGAGTACTCCTCTGAATGACTAGGTTACAGTGACCTACATTGGAGTACTCCTCTGGATGACTAGGTTACACTGACCTACATTGGAGTACTCCTCTGGATGACTAGGTTACACTGACCTACATTGGAGTACTCCTCTGGATGACTAGGTTACACTGACCTACATTGGAGTACTCCTCTGGATGACTAGGTTACAGTGACCTACATTGGAGTACTCCTCTAGATGATTTTAGGTTACACTGACCTACATTGGAGTGCTCCTCTGGATGCCTTTATGTAACACTGACCTACATTGGAGTACTCCTCTGGATGACTAGGTTTCACTGACCTACATTGGAGTACTTCTCAAGATGACTATGTTACACTGACCTACATTGGAGTACTCCTCTGGATGACTAGGTCACACTGACCTATATTGGAGTATTCCTCTTTATATAATATCTATAAATGAAAATAGATTTGACTGCTGGTTTAGCTACATGATAAAAACAAATCGATGTTGTAATGTTTTAACAATTTATTGTAAGTTGTAGTTGTGCATCAGATTTCAACAGAGCTGAACAAAGACAAACAAAAATGAGTAATGGTGGTACAATGTCACAACTCTAAAGTGTAATAATCCATTGGATTACATGGTTCGCCAATATGTGTCTGACATCTGCAGCACGACAGTTGTATACGGTAGGTCATAAAACGACGGTGTGACAATATATGACAATATGTCACTGAGTAACATCACAGAATGAAGTGACACTAAAACAGCATTAAACCGTTTACTGTATAAATCATACTAGGCCATAAAACGGACGTCCTCTTTAAGTTCACCTTTGGTCATCACTATTTAACTTAAGTCAAAAAACATGAACTCGTTCACCCATGAAGACAAAATAAAACTTTTCCAATTCAAAAGTTGGGATAGTTCATTGTGAAATTTCAGGGGGGACTAAGGTAATCCCTAGAAAACAGCCCAGAAGATGGTTACACTACTGATTTACATATACACAAAATGTAATGTTATGAAAAGATATTTCAAAATATGAAAAGGAAGACTCTTATGTCTATTTAAAAATATTAAAAATTTTGAATTTAATTGGAAATGGAATAAAGCAAAGGTTGCAGAAAATGAGACTAATTGATTAAGAAAAATTATACCTAAACTTCTGAATAATTATACTCTGACAAAATTCAAGATCTAATCACATCTATATATATATAGTATACATCCCCCAATCAATAAATAAACCACTTAATATACACTGCAGGACCAATTATTTCACATTATATCTTCAAGACAGTAATACTAGAAATAACAAAGTTACACAAATAGTACATATAATCCTACATATCAAATAATAATATTTCAATAAATATCTATTTAAATTCTAATGATAAAAATATGTACTTCCATCATAAAACTGCAAACACTTCATTATTTGTTCATACAGCAAATGTGGTGAAATGATGTGTAAGATGCTGGGATTTAGTGAAGTATTTCAATAACATACATTTACCAAATAGGTACTTAATAGAGCATATCACTGACAATATGAGAAACAATATTGATTAACAAGCTTAAGAAACATGAAACACAAAAACATATGAATCTTGGTCAAATACAAGAACATTTGAAATATTCTATAAAATCAATAAAACTATGAATGACACCATTTTTTCCATGATGGAATTCTTATACATGTATCAATATTTATTTTTTTTAAATTGGAAAGATACCAGTTGGCTTCATGTTAAAATCCCCTATCAGCTATTTCTCCAGAAATAAATACATTGGGAAGCAGCGAGACTCGTTCTTTGTGACCTACACCCCAGTTATATTTACTGAGATCACAATATAAATATAAGACCCCATCACCTTCCATGCCGGTACCTAAAAATACCTCCCTGTCTCCCTCCATATATTCACACCTAAAATAACCCTAGATACAGATTTGTCGCAGTCACTTTTGTCTACAAAGGGTCTACCTTGTCTGAATTACCTGAGACAAAGAGTACCGTACCGATGCTGCTGCTAGAACGATCAAGAAATTACTGAAGGTATTACAACAAATTGGGTTGTACTGCTGATCACTTAATAGTCTAATTACCCGGTAAGTTTAAGACAATGCTGAACCGGGACAAATACACCTTCATCCTATCTTGTATTCCTGGTCATCCAGGCCATGTTTTTATTAACGTTCCTTAATTTAAGGAATTTCCTATAACTTAAAAATCTCCATTGGAATACATTACAGAAATTAAGGTGAAAATCTTATAAAGTTGAGAAACTTTCCTTAAATTCTGTTTTGCTTTCCTATGGAGATTTTTAAGTAAAGGAACGTTAATGACAGGACAACAAATTCTACACATGTACAAAATCATTCTAAACATTTAAATTAAGAAATCTGGCAATTCTTATAGAGTTCAGATAAATATCATCATCTGATCAAGGTATTAACATTCTTATTAATAAAAACTTTTACAATTCTTCAGCTCCAAACAGCTTAAAATATGCTTACACATACATAACACAAAAAATAATTTCACTCGCAAACTTAGACACACCCATACATCTTAAACATTATACATAAATAGGAGTTAAAGCAGATTATTCAAAGATATGTTCTTACTAATTTTTCAGTAATTTCAAGCATTACTTTCATGATTTTATTCGCATCGATTGAAATTCCATGAAATTCCCATGCATTAGTCAAAGGGACCTTAAAAGGTTAAGTTTCAGATTTTTAAAGCAATTCGTTTCTGAATCAGATATTATGTGTAATAAAAAGACACGGAACATATTCAAAGGAATCAAATACCAAACTGGAATGCTTCTTGCACCAAAAGTTTAAAGTACTGTGGTGGGGACCTCTACACTAGTGTTTCTACAGCATAATGTTGGATAAAAAAACATTTGATGAAGTACTTGTTCACCCATACATCCCTGAAATTCATAATGAACTATTCCAACCTCTGCATTGGAAGAGTTCAAACGTGACTTCAGGGTTGAATTACTCTAAGCAGACTAATAACATGAATGACAATTGAGTACTAAGAGATGTGAGCAGCTAAACCAAGTCTTTGTTTGACACACACCCGTCACACAGCTCTGGGCACCAGTATATTTGTATTATTAACACACCCGTCACACAGCTCTGGGCACCAGTATATTTGTATTATTAACACACCCGTCACACAGCTCTGGGCACCAGTATATTTGTATTATTAACACACCCGTCACACAGCTCTGGGCAACAGTATATTTGTATTAACACCCGTCACACAGCTCTGGGCAACAGTATATTTGTATTATTAACACACCTGTCACACAGCTCTGGGCACCAGTATATTTGTATTATTAACACACCCGTCACACAGCTCTGGGCACCAGTATATTTGTATTACTAACACACCCGTCACACAGCTCTGGGCACCAGTATATTTGTATTACTAACACACCCGTCACACAGCTCTGGGCACCAGTATATTTGTATTACTAACACACCCGTCACACAGCTCTGGGCACCAGTATATTTGTATTACTAACACACCCGTCACACAGCTCTGGGCACCAGTATATTTGTATCATGAACACACATCACAATTGCCAGCCTATCTTGTTTTATGTGTAGACAAAGCTGACTTGGAAGAAAACACTGATAAAGTGAATGTGTAATAGGTCCACAGAAACACACCCAACATCTCCAGAATGTTTCAGAAATCTGATCACTACAAATAAAAACCTGCGAGCTTTTGTCGATTGACAATCAGTGTTTTCTGACTTCATAGTTACGATGAAACCACAAGCATAAAATTGCACTAAAAATGAATAAGACAAATAAAACCAGACAAAACGACAATTGTTGTTGAACTGATTTTCAACTGTAACTAGATTTCTTTAACATGGTGAGTTGACATGCACACAAACACCCTGACTTCTTAGACACAGCCATTCAGAACCACCTTACATTCCTCTCAGCACTACACTCACAAAACCCACGACTCGTATTATGTCAATCCTCTACATAAATCCCTAATACAATCTTCTTCAGAAAGAACTTCCAGATGCTGTCAATCTACGAATACAGCAAAGAAAACTTTTCTAGTGTAAAATAACATTATGTCCCAGTGTTTTTAAAGCCCGAAAAATCCACAATAATGCACATACTTCATTCATGCCATTGTCAAAAGAATGCTTTGAAAATATAGCTGCATAAAAGTCAAGCATATTTCTTATGACACAGTGTTGACTAAAGAAAAATAATGATCCTTGAGCTTGACTTGTAATTACATAAGGATGAATAATACAGAGGTTACCAAAACTCCTAGTACAGAATTTAATTCAAGCACTTGATTTCACATTAACTTGTTCATCCCTTGTTCGAAGACACAGTCGTTACAAAATTGCAATTTTTCCCGGTTAAAATGAAATATTGAAAATACTGTACTACCTATTTTTGTGAATAAAATGCAATAAAATTGAATGCCTTCAATTCAAATGTTTGCAAAATTCATTACGAAAAATTCAAGGATGAATAACTTGAATAGCTTAACTTACTCAATAAATTTAAAATACAATTTGTAGAGTTACAGGAAACACTGGATGTATTTTTACAAAACACTTGTGCTATCAGTCAAATCAAATGCAGTAGAGAAATCCAATGTTTGGTGAACTGGTTTAACATGACACTCTGAACACGTCATGTGTTGATGCCCCTGTGTATATACACCTCTGAACACCATTCAATGTATTTGGTCAGCATACGCCTAGTTCTAGTCTCCTGGGCCTGCTTCCCTAGACCAGCCTGGAATTCTTGTTACATCATATGATCCTGGTCTTATCCTATTTCTGTTGATTCAGATGGTTCACGAGCCTGGACATAAAATCACAATTATATTCATTTGTTAATCTGTCGGACACGTTTACACGGCATTGAATTATTTTTTTTTAAATTAATGCAGTTAAGATGAAATTACAAGAAGATATATTGTATATAGCTTTGATTTCCTGAAATGATATTTCCACTTTTCATCAAGAAATTAATATTTGAGAAAGTGACAGAGTACATAAAGTGCTAGTCATGGAAACATCACATCTAACATTTATTGGCTGTTTAACAGATCCTTTACGTACAACTGTCCATACTAGTGGCCACGATTAGCTCCAGACCCTGAGAAGGACGTCACACACAAGTACCAGGCAAAAACTTTATTAGACTTTACTAATGGTGGGGTATACAAAATAACATTCTAGTGCCAACAGAAACTGGAGAAAACGTTAATAATCAACTCACCATTCCATAGCCTCCTCCAAGCCTGTTCCCCTTAATGCGGAGGTTTTGAATATTTGATATGTATGCTTGAGAGCACTTAATCCCAGTGCATTGGACACTTCTCCTGGGGTCATGGCACCTTCTATATCTTGCTTGTTTGCAAATACCAGAATAGCCACATTTTTTAATTCATCCTCCTGAAAAGATATTTAAATACCAGTACATTACTGAATGAGAAAAGTTTAACATTTGATAATTGATCATGATTAAATACATATAGGACTGTAGAGATTAACAGTGGCAACCAAAGCAAATTCTAAAAAGGCTTGAATTTTTGTTTTCAATTTTAAAAATTCCAGTAAGTCCCATATGAAGTGATGATACAATGATATGCCTCTAAAGCAAGTTTATGACTTCAAAAACTAGATCAGTCAAATGTGGTTCATGTCTGAAGCTAATTAATAGCCGATAAATATTCATAAACAAATATCTACAGTTCATAACTATGGAAACAAGCCAAAGGACGTAATATTGTTACTATAAAATGCAAATGCCTGACAGATAATTAAGTTGTATTTTGAGCCAACACAAGTATGTCGTTTTGTTATTTTCGAATGTTGAAATGGTCATGAAACTGAGAGTTGCTCTGTAATGTCTATCTGTCAAAGAGGGAATGAGCAGAGAAGAAACCATTCAAGAATAATGGAGTGTCGGGATGACGGCCAATTAAGGACACAATCATATGCATTCACCTTTCCAAAACAACGGACTACGGACAAAGGGCAATTTGAATAAATCAGCAATCACAGATTATGCCACACAGAAAATCAGGTGATTGACTTGGAAAACTCTAAAATAGAGGACACAGATCTAGAGAGCAATCTGCTGAAGCAGAAGATAAGAAGTCATCTGGATATGCCACATTGGGCCAGTTCTAAATCAAGATGAGGGGGCTCGTAGACTCTCACACTTCTATGACCAAGCAGTAACAAAGCGTAGCTGAATAGCAGTAATTCTGTACACTATATTAATACTATTGTACTTATGCTTTACAGTGTATCCAAAAATCGACATCGATTTTCGTGATTCGTTGGACAACTTGTACACATTTTTCATACAAAATTTTACATCTTTGTGTATATAAGATTTACTGGTATTTTGTCTGATGAATGTGATAGAGTACAATAGTGTGCAAGTCATCGAAATGTCACATAAAAACATCTTATTGGTTGTGTTAATTCTTATATACACTGTACTACATTATCACAACAAAATTTATAGGACGTCTCAAAGCGGTTCACAAATTATAATCCATGAATAAAAGACCTTAAGATATCTGTCTTGTAACACCCGCGGGGAACATGTACAGTCAATACTGCTATTTCAGCGCTCACAACTAGCATGACCAACCACATACTCATTTACAGGTGAATAAACTGGTACAAGCAGAATAAAGAAACTTGTTCAAAACAAAAAAAAACAATCCTTTATTAGAAATGAACAGGATTAAATAGGAGTATACACTGGATATTATGTCAACATGACAAGATACCATAGGAAAGCATTCATAAGAACTACCGGTAACTTTAACTCATTCACCAGATCAAATTTTTAATTTAATTATTGAACTCTCAAATCATTTTATTTCAAATATAGATTACATTCCTCATGCAATTGGAATAATATTTATTTGTTGTTTGTGCTATGGTTGTCACGAAAACCTGCTCAAATATACAGAAATTATGTAAATGTAAATATTTGGTCAATATTGGTCGCAACCATAGAGCGCATTCTTTAACAAACTTTATATTTTTCCTGAAGATGTGGTATAATTATAAGTGCCCACATATTCTCATTTGATATTAAGTTTGTTCAAGAATGCGCTCAATAGTTTCTAATAGAAAAACTATCCAAAAATGGGCCAAAATTGACTAATTGGTCAAATTTCCCTAATTTATGCATATTTGAGATGGTTGCCATGACAACCAGAGATGAAACAACAAATAATTATTGTTTAAGTATTATTAGGGATGTGTTCCAGTGTTCCAGCTAGGATTTCAAAAGGGCAGGTCACTGACCCCAAAAAAGGGCATTTTTTTGTGCGATTTCAGATTTTTAGGGCATATTACACGTTACATACAATATAACAAATTTTATGATTTGGGGGCCAAAATAGGCCCAAACCATACATAGTCCTTTCATAATGACCCATATATTCCAATCTTTGTTCAAATGTGTGTTTGTTGGGTGAATGAGTAAAGTCTATAGCATCAGTTGTGTTTCAGTTGTGTTTCAGTTGTGCTATGTGCATGTTACCTCAAGCATGGAAATCAGTTCTTGTTTGGAGATGCTTATTCTATCTCTATCCATGCTATCCACGACGTAGATAATGGCATCTGTGTTGGAGTAGTAACATCGCCAGTATGGTCTGTAAGTATAATATTACCCACCTATAGTATTCACAAATGATAGTTTGAAAAGGTAAATACTTTACGCTAACTTGTGAAAAAAATTTAAATTATATATATGTATCAAGAATTGAAATATGAATAAAATTCTGTGATAGGAAATTTATGGAATTAAATTTTTCCATTTTTGAAAATTTAATAGAGGAAAAAAAATAGCACCAGGTAAAAAATATGGTAGGTATATATACAAAATGTATATATACCAAAAAGAAAATACCTTATACTTGTTTGGCCTCCCAAATCCCACACCTGAAACTTCAGGCTCTTGTAGTTTACTGTTTCCACATTAAATCCAATTGCTAAAAAAAGAAAATATACATTTATTGACTTAAAGGATTATAACATGGTTTCTTCCTAATTACAGTGTACACTCTACCTAAAATCTTATTTGTAATGTTGGTTTGATCACTGATCTTGTTAATGTCCTTATAATACTGATTAATTTACAACAAAAACAAAACTTTGTAAATCAATTGAGTCTACTCTTGCTTCATGTAGCTATATTGGTAATGAATTTCACAGTTTTTATTTTTAAAATATAATCAATGATAATATATTAATTTCCAATAATAACATATCTTAAAGTTGTCAATTTCAATCATCTTAATTAAAGCATATTTTGTTATTTACATGTACACCATTCAATACTGCACCACATGCATCCAGATTTTACCATTCCAAAATCAGAAACAATATGGGTTAGGCAGTAAAAGTACTTACTAGGAATAGTTGTTACAACTTCTCCCACTTGAAGTTTATATAAAATTGTAGTCTTTCCAGCTCCGTCTAATCCAAGGATTAATATTCTTTTTTCCTTTTGCCCAAACCATCCATTGAAAATACTCATGAAGCCTCCTGAAATAAATAAAAAAATTTACAAAAACAATCTACACTACAGGCTTCTGTTTGAAAATGGCCACAGCTTGATATCGCGTTATCCAAAATAGATAGTTATATAACGAACTCTTGCAGGAACTCGCGACACACGACAGGGCTTTATCAGGGAGTTTAACTAAAATTAACTTTCACCTAAAAGTTAATATTTTGTTAATTTATTTTATTAAACATACAATCTTCCATTAAAATCATAAAACTATATTTTCCTATTTCACATCATAACAGAGAAACTTTCTATTTGTGTATTTCTATTTTCTAAAATCTAATATTTCCGGCGATTCTCGGGTAAAACATGGTCAGGTATAACTTCAATTGAAGCTTTGCTTTTTTCAGTCTCATTCTTCTTACCACAAATTTTGGCAGTTTTATGTATGGATGATTAACAAATATCCTTTCTGAGAATCCAATTGGAAATATCAGTAAATTCATTGTTTGGCATATGCATGTACCAATGAATGAGACCCGATCTAGCCTTGTCACATGTGTCTGAGGGTTTGTCCATGAAAGAACTTGTTCAAGTGTTGTTGGTTAAGATAATCTAATCAATTCATTATTAATTAATTTGCACCATGCCAACTGCTTATTTTTATTGCAATTGATGTTAAGGAAGGAAAGTTTCACCTCCCTTCGACTGTCTCAGTGTTTTTGCAGCAATTTTTCCAACTTCAGTTGTCTTGTGCATTATGTTTAATAACATAAACTCCCGAGAGTATCAAAAGTCGTCATCAGAACCAATCGGAAGTATTCTACTTTCGATTTTAGACACAAATATAGGAATGCCAAATATAGCCACAGAAGAGAGATTTTACTTCCAAACTACTAGCTATATAGCTACCAATTGAAAATTACACTATTGTCGCGATCAACAGTTAGGGCCATTTTTATCCACACGACTTTAGTCACAATTAACAGCCAAAGGGTTTTAATTAGATATGAGGTTTTGCCTTATATAGATATATTTCAAAGTCTGTGGTTTGAAGCAAACGTTAGTACGTTAATACATTAGTCATATTTGATGTGATTTTCACTCACCAGATCAGGGCGTAATGGTAATTAAGCAATCTTCCTAATATGGTAATTTTGGGAGGAATTGTATGACATGATTAGGAGTAAAATGATTCATCACGATTATGGTGTGCCACGAATGACTTGCCCTCGATTTGATTCTCGTTTCACAGCTCTAATATTATGATTTGATTCTTATTAGTACGGTCCGTAGTTGACTTTACATTTAGACCCATCGGAAGTCCTGTTGAAACATGGAGTTTGTTTGGTCAACACAGTTTGCGTAAGGCTTAAAGTCAATCAAATTTTGTGTTGCTGTACTATCGATAAAAAGTTAACAAAATGGAGGGTGAGTTGGCCGATCCTCCAGCTTCATACAAGTCTACAGTACGGAAACACATCAGTATTACACCCTACCACAATCTTGTCGACAACTGACCCCAGAATAGGTCAAGCACACCCCTATACATTCAGACAAATATCTGCTACCAAAGACACATAAATTCTAATTTTGCCACACACAAAATGGAACCTCCTTCCGGTAGCTGCAGTACAATGCACAATACTTGAGGGGTAAGGCACACATCCCATCCAGTCCTTGAGCCCCTCATCATCACCATAAACCAAATACAAAACACTGTTTTAATCAACTTCTTTTATCTTATACCAATGCACTAATAAAAACTAAAAAAAATCCAATCTATTACTTTTAATCACGCCTCTGAGCAACCCCTTCACTGATCCTTATTTATCAGTATATTGTAATGTAAGTATTTTGATGGAGGAACATTCCAATAATATCATGAATATGAAGATCGCACGACAACGATCAATGTATTGCATATATTACATGGAATACTTTTAAATCACCTTACATGTCTAGATTTCCATTTTGGTTACGCATGTACAACTACAGTACTGGACCAAGATTTGATTTCCATTGGTAAAATAAATTGGAGGGGGGGGGGGGGGTTTACTGGTCTGCACAACCAAACACAGATCTGTCATACGGTCTATGCTTGTATGGAGGCACTAACATATCTAAACCAGAAGGATATGTTAATGTTTGGTATACATGCGGGTCGTTTTAGATGGTTTCATAAACAAAATAGTCGAAACATTACCCATTCCAGTGCTTTTGTTCTTCAAGCCGGTGCTTGCTGTCACTGTTTGGCAAAACGCGATATACCGAAAACGTGTACAACCTTACGGCGCATGCGCGAGTCCTGTGTGCATGTTTTTATGTTTTTACTGTAAACTTTCCCATAAAAAAGTATGTGTACACAAAACGTGAAAAGCACATACAAAATATTTAATTCAAACTAAAACTCTTGAATTAGGTAAATAAGTATATCTCTGAATAACAAAATATTGATACGAAACAATCAAGATTGATAAATATCAGGCGCATTCGTTCAAGTCAACAGTAAATGTCCATCGGAAGGCTTCGGAACTTTACTTTAACATTAATCGAAAGTGCCGATGTTTCCCGACCGTTATAATTCGTCGAATGCGCCGGACACTTTTAAAATAAAAAAGACACGGCCGGATAAATAAACGAATAAATATTCGTAATAGAAATGAAAAATAAAAACAATAACAGATTGTAAAAAAACAGAAAAGGAATTTAATTTGTTAACCATTTTGACAGTTAATAGTTTTAATGTCAAAATAACAATTAAAAGTGAATAATGTTATAATTTTCGTTTCGTTTTTTTAAATCACTCTCCTTCATGATCGGTGAAGCAAAATGTCGCGACGAGAAGGGCAGCTTTTTGTTGGAAGGCTCAGTAAAAGTACGAGAGTACGTGACCTAGAAGACGTATTTGAAGCTTACGGTCGCTTGCAAAGATGTGAAGTAAAATATGGTAAGTAAATTTTCAAATCACTGTATAGATCTCTTGATTACTGTAACGATATAGTACTGACAAAGTTGCCTGTTTTGTCGCCAAAACATCGTGGAAATCCGCCATGACAAACATGCAATAACAATATAAATTTCAATTAATTATGATACGCGCCATTTAAAACTTAGGTTATTTCGACTGCTTGTTGGAATGACTTTTTTCTTGTAATCTTCGTCGCATTACGGGGATACGCTCTCTGATCATTTATTCACAAACGCATTTCAGTATAAAAAATGTGACCCACTAAGTTGACTAAAGGGAGATAACCAGGAATGACGTATTGTAATATTTTTTAATATCATTATAATATGTGGTTATTTTCCTCTCTGTTTTAGGTGCTGAAATGGGTAAGTTAATGAAACTTGCCCTGCTGTGGAATTTGGTTGCAGAGACATCATTCAAATCACACGAAAAAGTCACATTTTCTACCAGTTTTGTTAAAAAACAAAAAAAAACCTGTAAAAATATAGCAGAAGCCTGAAGTTCTGTCAGAAATATTTGATAATATCAGGGACGTATATATACGTCCCTGATAATATTGAATAACAGTATTTTTGATAAATGTTAGCTCCTGTGTTATAACATAGTCATAAATTTGATAAAATATTGGAGTGAAGGTCCTTATCTTAACAAAAGTTCTCAACTAAAGAAAATGTTAGTGTAAAGTCTGCTCCGTATAAATGAGACGTGATTATCCGTTGGGATGGATGTGTGGCAATAAACAACACAAATTAAATTAAGTTCACATATTCATTATCCACAACATGGTAAATCCACAAAGTTACATATATTCCAAAAGGTACAGGCATTCCATTTTCATACTTGCCAACTTTTTGAAATTTCCATGGGGGAGATTACGTGTGCTCAGAATTGAGAGCATAAATAAGATATGTACATTCAGAAGATAAATAACACTCTTAAATGGCTTCTTTTGAGCTCTTCTTTCAGATGAAATCATCAGACCTTTAAAAATAGGAACAGTTAAGCAGATTCCAAAGTTGAAAATGCAACATTTTAGGGTCCAAAATTGGGAGTCTCCCTCCTAAATAGGGAGGGTTGGCAAGTATGCATTTTTCTCACTATCGCCGGTGCATTCACACTATAAACATCCACACATAAGTTCCATCTGGTAAATATTTACATCCTATACAGTAATTCTCCGCACATCAAGTATGCTGTCCAAGTCTGGTGTCCACATCTGGGGAAACATGTAGAAACTATAAAGAATGTTCAATGTTGAGCAACGAAACATGTACCAGGTCTCTCTATATTCAGTAAATTATAATGTTCTGAACATCTGCAAAAACTCTTGCTACCAACGTTAGCATATAGACGGTCTGGTGGTGACATGAAAGAGGTACATGTATATAGAATTATCTCTGGAAATGTGAAGGAGAAGTCAAAGACTTGTTTTCGGTAAATGTAGGGCCAAGTACTCATGGACATAACTTTAAAATATATACCGGTAAATGGTTTTCAAGATTACAATATATAAGCCTAAATGGTTCTCAAGAT
Organism: Mimachlamys varia; assembly: GCA_947623455.1. NCBI lineage: Eukaryota > Metazoa > Mollusca > Bivalvia > Pectinida > Pectinidae > Mimachlamys > Mimachlamys varia. The sequence goes on from OX392539.1 coordinate 2,328,877, forward strand.
CGCATGTAGATGTCTGAACATATTCTTTCTTGCAGAGAATTGTGGATATGGTAGAAAAGTCTCCCATTTAATGTTGTAAATGCAATTTCAATTAAACAATACCAATTTGAGCTTGATGAACATTGAATTAATCAGCCACAAAAGTACTGTTTCAAGGAGAAATTCAAGCTGTGAAGTTCACAATTTTAATTACTTTAATAAGTTTATTATGAGCTGACTATCAAAGGATGTTATAACTGTACATATTTTATGTACAGTATGTTGTGAGAATAAATCTATGTATCTTTGTAAAAATGATTGGTTACAAGTGTCTTTAAAAAAAAGAAGATGTTAAAACAAAATAGGAAACTTTTCATGAATGAAAATAAACATCTATCTATGCTTTTCGTTGTCAGTATTACAAGAAACACTTTTTCATCATCATGTGACATAATAAGAAGTAAAATCTGAGAAAATATAGCTCAATACTGCTTTAATTGATATCTGGATATGATTGAATGTAGAAAATATTACAAAATAACCACAGAGAGTATACAGGGAATCTGTACTCCCTTGCTAAACCATACTATATGACATAGATACCAGGTAATGAATTCACATTGAATTATCATGGAAAGATAGGTTTTACTCATGTAAAAACTCACAAACAAAACAATTATAATATATAAAAATCAAGTCATAATATACACCAAAATAATACCTGTAATCAGGATGGCAAAGATCAGAATTACATACTGTTTTTACAGTGTGCTCTGTATTTGATTTCTCTGTCGGTACTCGTAACATTTACCAAGAATACACATGTATATTTATGTGCTCTATCTAGTGTCATAATTGTTGGGATTAAATCTTGGTTATATTGACTAGTATTTATTAAAGCATTAACAGATTATGTCAAATGACACAAATCAAAAGATTCTCTTGAAAAAATCTTATAAAATGCAAAGCACTGATGACAGCTGTTACAATAAATAATTCAAAATCGACAACTATAAAAATCTGCTTTAGTTATAATAGAAAAGTTGGAAAAAGATCATTTTGTTCTGTCTCTTTGTGATCTTTGGTTAAATATTATGCAGCTTTATTTGCATATTTTGATCTTTTGCTTTCAGCTTATGCCTTTGTTGATTTTGAAGACCGAAGAGACGCAGAGGTAATCATATCATTAACATTCATATATATGCTACATTTTTTACAGGATTGTACACAAAATATTGATATGTTTCATAAAGTTGATGATTTTCAAATATATTCTTTTTTAAAAGCTTACCAGGTATGTTTGTGAAATTCTTATTCATTAAAAGTTAATTTGACATTATATCAATGTATTGATGTGAACGGATTGTTCCTGATATGGGAACAATGCTTTCCACTTTATCTCAGAACACCTTCACAAAATGAAACATTTTCTTCAAATAGCACTTTTATTCATTTGAACAAATTTTTAACCCTTTTCTAATATTTCCTGTAATTTTTTTTTAGAATGATTTATTGAAAGTTTGAATTTTTCCGAGAAAACTTGTAAAATTATCAAAGACTGAGCTAGCTTTTCTGCTGTTCATGATCATCTAAATACTTTCCAGTAGGTTAAGTGGTTGTTGAAGAGATGTGAAGCATTATCTATTGACTACTTATATCATTAAGATACCAATATATCTAAGAGTCTGGCTACTTCATTGGCAAATCAAAGACATTGTTGCTGATTTTTCACTGTACAAAATAGAAATATCCACTGGAGCATAGGGTAGTTGGCAAAAAAAAATAATGAAACTTTTGAAAGTGTGAAATCAATGATTATAAAGTTGATTCTCCAAGAATAATATACATACATACCTGTGCTCAAATTGTGTTTATATAATTAGTATGTCACAGTAATAATTTTAATTTTGACTGAAAACAAGAAGCAAAATTGTTTGAAAATAAGTAAAAAATGAATTCTTTGTACTTTGAAGAAAATGTTTTTAATGTGGAGGGGAGATAATATCACCAATGACAGTCATTGATATTTTTGAGAGTTAAAATCTTGATGGCAGGGGAAAAAGAATATTTTGAAAGAAAGAGATAGGTTGGAGGTGAGAATGGGTGAAATTTTGAATTCTGATTTTTATACTGAAATTAACACACATGATTTGTGGCAAACCTTAGCAGTGAGCGAGCCCCTGCCTTGCCATGACTTGCCAATGCCTGCCAATGCCAGTACAGATTGTGCCAAAGTCCCATTGCCTGCCAACACCCATAGGCAGACAGACAATCGAAACCTAGCCATTGGTCACAGCATTAGCCAATCAAATACCATGTACCATACCAGTACCTCCGCCCGCCGGAGCCGCTGGGTCAGTCAGTTCTGTCACAAATCCTCTGACCAGTTCAGTGTGCCAAGTTAATTCTCGTGTCCATCCATGTCCGACCGGTCAAATGTCCATCCCACCAAGGCTCCTATGACAGACTCCATCAGTCTGATCCATTCCATGGTATATCAACAGTAGGTCATTTAGTACATTGTAGTCTCAGTATTATAATATACAGTGAAACCTGTCACACCATCGAACCTCTCATCTTTTGATAAGCCAGAACAGAAAAGTCTTACACCTGTTATAATTCGATAAAACTATAAGGTCACCTGTATGAAGGTCTCCGAGGCTGACAGGGTTCAGTTATGACAGGTTTCCCTGTACATGTATTGCCATGAATGTTACTTGATGAGTTAACGATGATTATTGATTGTCAGCATTGTCTGACTGGTATCTACTTGACAAATTGCTATAAATGAACATTCTAAATTTTAAAATACTAAAATACTGCTCTGAGTACTTTTTACAAATTTCCTTTTTTAAAGTCAAACTCTTATTACAGATTGTATATATTACACCATTGATGCTAACTTTTCTGTACCTTTTATTTTCAGGATGCTATTAAGTATGAAAATGGTCGTGAAATTGCAGGGTCTGGAATTGTAGTGGAGTGGGCGAAGGGTAGCCGTAGAGGGGGCCCAGTTTCTAGAGGGGTAAGTATCCAGATTAAGGATATGAGGAATAAATATCCATATGTAATGCAGGTAGCTATAGGCAGGCATTCCAATTGCTAGGTATATATTTGCTCAGGTGCTGGTTACACAAATAGTTAGGTTGTGTATAGTACTCTAATATGACAAAGACAAAGCTTTAAAAGAGCCTAGCTTTAGTTAATCTCTGATATTTACTGAGAATCATTCATGTACTGGTTTCCATAATTTAAGTTCGGCAAGTTGAGAGAAAAAAAACCTCTGAAACAACAACTGTGATAAATGCAACAGACATCAGCTAAAAGATATTCCAACTATTTTCAACTTTCCGGAAGTTACTGAAGTGTGACATAAAGTAGTTGTGTGACACGTTTCTGGTATCCCTACTGGATGGCCACTCCCGGATGAAAAACAATCAAAGGCAAAGGGTTGCAAGGGGAAACAACTGTTTGTGCACTCATGTGTTACCATTCAAGATGTTCGCTTGAATTGGGTGCCTGAGAGCTGCGCTGTTATAGTATATTGTACTATACAACATATTTGTGTGACCAGCTCCTGTAGGTACATTTATCCTGACTCAAATATATTTTTATACCATCGTGTTTTGTCTGTAAGGATAATATACAATTTGTACAAATTATCATACATATAATTACGTGGTTTGTTTTGCATACATCTCATTTTTAAGAATCTTACGATAATAATATTCAACTTTTTTAACAAAAGTCAGTATGTATGTATTTTAGCTGTAGGTACAGTAAAAGTACTAAATATTCTTTAAAAGAATATTGTTAATTGAAAAACTTGTGTTTCTTTTTTTTCGGTAGGGCTTTGACGATTGTTATAGATGTCATCGTTCTGGACACTGGGCTAGGGATTGTCCTGACGACCGTAACTATGGCTTCAGACGACAGCAGTCTGGTGGCAGATACAGATCACCATCCCCGCGGAGGAGGAGGAGGTAAGAACAGTAGAATTTATAGATTTGTACCATTAGACATGTACACTAATAGTAGAATTTATAGAGTACATTTGTACCATTAGACAAATACAGGAACATATTTGTACACCTATATCATTGTATGTACATCGTGTTATTAACACATATACAAACACATTGTACATTTATGAAAACCTAACATCTGAAAAGTGATCTTACAATACAATACAGTTGATAATAGTATGTGGAATATTCCCAGGATAATGAGGGGCATATATGATTGATATGTGTACAAGAATATTGAATGATTTTAATGTTAAAACGAAATGCAATTAAATACAAAAAAAGTAGATTTGAGGTATGCTATTTTCTTTCCCCTGGATTTGTCTGTTATATTACAACAAAAATCAACACAGTGTAATTGATACACAACTGATTTATATAATCTGTCACAATTTCTGTTTTTGTAGGTCAAGGTCCAGGAGTGACTCTAGAGATCGGGATAGGAGGAAGAGGAGAAGGTCAAGGTCACGTTCCAGGAGCAGGAGTCGCAGTAGGGATCGTAGAAGGAGGTCGAGGTCAAACAGTGCAAACAGAAAGAGGAGCAGTCGTCGTAGGAGCCATTCAAGGAGCAGGTCAAAGTCCAAGTCACGCAGTCGCTCCAAAAGCAAGAGTAAATCTGTGGCCTCCAAGTCTAGGAGTCGTTCTCGCAGTGCGAGTCCAGCCCCAGTAAATGGAGAATATAACAGTGATCGGTCAGCTTCGCGATCACCAGCCCGGTCCGACTCAAGCACATCAGAATGATATCTCAGAATTTGTCAAGTTCTGCTGTTTTTCATTTTTCATCAAAAATTTCTGATTATTTTTGTGATTTCATATCTTCATTATTCGATCAGGCGTAGAACATTTTGTGGTAGACTTGACATTAGACATGGGCTCTTTTTACTCGGGCAAATCTATGTATTCAAGAAGGCTTCAGATGGAAGTGATATTTACCATCATGATAAATTTATTAAACATAGTGAACTTTGTTTTTGGTTATTGTCACTTTTTATGAGGTGTACATAAGAATAAAAATTTATATTACAAAGAATTGTGTGTTTTTTTAGCATTCTGGATGGTATAGGACCAACATGATTTTATGTCCATAGAATTGGAAGTGTTTCTCTGTTTCTTTACATTGTCTTCAAGGCGAAACAACTTCTGATACTGAGGCATCGCATTGGAGATTCAACATTATTCCGATTGGAAGTTCTGGCCAACACAGTAAATTTGACAATGTTAATTCTCTGGAATAAAGCAATAGGTATTATCAACCATATTTGGAAACATTCTAAGGTGCAAGGGGCTCTTACTGTACCTTGTAAACACCAGACAAAGGAGGAGGATTTTGCCATGATGCTTTCATTTCCCTTTATCAATCTTACTTGATTCAGCATTGGGAAGTGCTACAGACTTCTCCTGATCAGTCAATTACTGTTTCCTGACTGATAGTCCATATTCTTGGTCAATTATTGATGACCATAAAACGAAATGAAACAAAGCATTCCTCAAAATGTTTATTATGGTGGCATGGATAGTCATTATCTGCTGAGAATGATATAAGAATGTAGTTTGTGGTGAAACTTTAATATTTGAAATGCTCTTTATGTCAGTATCGGGATTGGCTAGACTTATGACTTCTTATTATTGAAAAGAAATTATGATTAATTGTAATCAGAGTTGTTCATCAATTTAAATGATTAATCCGAATAATGCTAATTTAGCTGGAAGCATTCCCAGCAGTTGGGGTTGAGGAATTCGTTTAAAACGAGATTTGGAAGTGATTGAGAGCCCTACCTATATTATTGCTGGACTGAATGAAGTGCTAGCAGGATGGGTTTGTTGTCCAGTTACACCCCAGGAATCCTTTGGGTAATAACTTTGGAACATCAAGTAACTATACAACTGTAGGACATGAAGAGAATACTATTTGGCCAGTAGGAGACAATCTACCGAGTTAAAGCTAACGTTTGAAGAAGGAATGAGGGGGTCGGTATGCTAGTTTTTGCCATATCGCGGGTACAAGAGTTCAGAACTCATTCACCCCGCAGACACAATTGGACTCCTCCATTAAAAACACTGGAATAGCTCATAGTGAAAGTTCAGGGGTCAATGAGTTGCAAACATTCATATATGCATGAACTGCAACAAGACGCACACTTTTAACACCAACAGTTCAGCTAACCTTCTACAAAACATGAAGAAAATGTTCTATTGCTGTATAAAGGTATAAACCAATGAAAAAAAAGCATATATCGCTACAATAGCGAAGTCTGGTGAAAGTCGCTGAAATACACTACTACAGTCTGAACTCCACATCTAACTGACAAGGTTAATAAACTAAACCAGTTTCACGTAAAGTCTTCTCGGCGCTATCATTAGCTTGGACACCATACCCCAACTGAGAAGCTCAATATTCATATACCGTTTAAAGGAATTTATAAACTGCTAATCTGGACGACACGGACGTATATGATAGAACTAGCGATAAATATATATTATTCCGCAGGGACACATACAACTTGTATGATAAAATTAGGATCTAAATACGTATATATATTTCACAAGGACACGTAAAGGCGATAAAATAAGTAATCTAAGGCATATATATATTCCACAGGGACAGTATTCTGTATAGACTTGCATGATGGTGCGATAAATACCTATATAATAATATTCCGCAAGGACGCGTGTAAACTTGTATGATAAAATTAGCGATCTAAATACGTATATATTCCATAGGACACGTGACTTGTAAGATAATGCGATACTTACCTAAATAACATTTCACAGAGACGCGTATTTATATAAACTTGTATGATAAAATTAGCGATAAATATATAATATTAATATTTGTCCGTACTGTCGTTGTTACTTCAACGATCATAGATATATTCTAGTAATACGCATCCAACAAACAGTTGTATTGTTTGTTCGGATCCAGTACATATAGTGGACCATAGTTGACAGTATTACTTACAGACCTTGTTGATATATGTTATAGGTATTTATCGCTAATTTATCATGTAAATCCATACGTATTTCTGGACTCTACCAAAGCTGGTGGTTCAGCTGTGATATTACATGTAAACCCAGGATTCCTCTGGCCATATCAACAGAACTCGCCCATTTCTTGTCTTGCCTTTTCAAAATTGTTACATACCAGTCATGTTCCAAATCACAGGAGAACAGCTTGCATCGCTCAATGCACAGGGGCTAGGCACGGACCTAATTAAGCCCCTCCCACTACTATATATCTGTATATAGCAGTGGGAGGGGCTATATTCGAGAAAGGTAAAAAAAATATCTGACAATCATTTCATAGTGACATAGGTCCGTGCCTAGCCCCTGTGGCTCAATGTATAAAAAAAATGCCATAACATCGTCAACCAGTCAAACCACAGGAACCTGATAATTTCACAGGCACTTGTGGCCAGGAGAATAACCATCTTTATTACATTTTTGCCAGTGAAATATAGAAAATTATCAAACTCATAAAACTTATATTTTCACTGCAGTGATGAGCAGTGAAAATATAAGATTTTGCCGTGAAAATATAAGATTTTGCCGTGAAAATATAAGATTTTGCAGTGAAAATATAAGGCTTTTTCAGTGTAACGTGAAAAAGTGACCCAACAACAAAATACCACCCGGGTCATTATTCTACGTTGCAAAAGTTACCCGGGATCGTTATTTTTGTTTGTGTATATAGATAATTGCGATTCTTAGTATTCCTAATGCGAATAAGCGTCATTGATTATATAGCAAATGTAGAGCGTCCTATATACTGACCCCAAAATATTTTTTGAGGTTTGTCCATTTCAGGGCTAAATTGACTAGCCTATATATGCACGGAATTATATTAGAGGGATGCTATCTAAGTCCGTGATATATGCAAACGTCAGAGAAGTCTACCGTGGGTTTCCGTCGATGCTGATGTTGTGTCCTAATTTTAATTCTTGAATATGCTTTATGACGTCATAATTATACCACGGATTTAGATTACCTATCCAGAGACGTATAAAGGCTTTATATACGTCTCTGAGCTATCGAAGTCCGTGAATATACTAAAGTGTCTAATTCTTGAAATGCTATGTTTCACTTTTAAATAATCAGGAACGTATATGTCACATATACATGTACGTCCCACAGGGACCTGAGAATTTGTTACAGCTAGTTTTGGACCTAAATTAGGGTGTTTAGCGTAATTTTACACATTTGGGGGGTTAAGATAAATTTTCGATAAAAATACTCCCTCAGTAGTCATAAAAGCTTTTTTTACACATTTGGGGGGTTAAGATCAATTTTCGATAAAAATGCTCCCTCAGTAGTCATAAAAGCTTTTTTTACACATTTGGGGGGTTAAGATCAATTTTCGATAAAAATGCTCCCTCAATAGTCATAAAAGCTTTTATGCTAAACACCCTATTTTAAGTCCAAAACTAGCTGTAACAAATTCTCAGGTCCATGTGGTACGTCCCTGCTTTAATTTACATGTATTTGTCACTGACCAGATTAATTACGCATTTCAAGTTGATGGACTATGAAACTATTTACATGTAATGGAATTACTCTGTTACTGGCACTGAGCTCTCTGCATATAGCGGAGAAAATTATGTGTACACGTGGTCGGTCAACGGAGGGTACGCGGTCAGTCAACGGGAGGCAACTCGTACATTTCGAAAAAAAAATCATACTTGTGACATGTACTGTACAGCTAACAATATATTTAAGATCAATTGACGGTGACAAGATTTGTCATGCATACGATCTTAATACAATCTTTCGTGATGCCCTTTCTTAATTAATTGTGATCTCATCACGTTATCATGGGCCTTAAAAAAACGTTAATTAAAGTACATTATCCATCAGACGCTTGTAAGTCAATAACTGGGTCGTTGTCAGTGGACTTAGGACCGATGTGTAGATAACACGGACATATTCTTTTGCCGTGTGATTTTACAGGCGTTGACAGCTTTGACAGACCCCTGACACCACACAGCAGCAATGGCGAGCTACAGTGAGGTAATGCGTGTTTTTATTGAACATTCCAGTAGCTTTAGATTAAAGGATCTGTTTGTGATCATCCGCGCGCTTTCCTTTTTCGGGTAGGTCTAGTTTGTTTCATGAAACATCTGCAAAGTTTTCTTTTAAAGATGGCGCATTTGAGATTATACTAAGGGCCGTTTTTTAATTCATTGATGGTTTGCTGTATTATAATTTCCCTATTCAACTATGTGCATAATAGAACGTAAATAAATGTATTCTTATCTTACCGAAATTAGAAGGGGCTATATGTTTTATGTGTAGTGTCGAAAATATTGATACAACCAAAAAAATGCAAGTTGTTCCTACTGTTATATGGCCTAGATTAATATAATTATTTATGCAACCTTATTAAAAAATATCGAATATGCAGGAAGAGGCAATTGTAATATTCTAAGGTTTACCATTATCTATGATAATAGCAAAAAAAAAAATAATAATGTAAGACACAGAAGAATAATTCACTCCAACACATAATACTTTCACCCGTTTGTTTTTACAGAACTAACTTCTGTTCCACAATATTAAATTTATGCATAGCATTGGATTATGTAATCGAAACACACTTTTAATAGGTTATGCAATTTAAATTTCCTATATATTACTAGAAGGCCCATGAGGTAGTGATATTTGGCCTGTAGGCACCTGGACAGAGTGCTGTAAAATGTCCTTGAGTAATCAAAGACATTGACATACAAATTAAAAGTACACTTGCTGTCCAGGTTAAAGGGGTCATATATGTGTAAAAAAATCTATTGAAACATCTTCTCAATAAGCAGAGTACTTTTACTTGGTCAGTAGGGACCTGGCATAAGATGCAATGAAGTTTTCTAAAATAAGTGACCTTGCATATAATCATGACCATGCAGTAAGAATTAAGACTGCATTTCATTCAAGTAAAATATAAATTATTACTGACTTCTAGTGGCATCATAGTGTGTAAAAGTAAATAAAAGCAATTATTTTGTGAATTATATGACTGAACCGTTTTGGTCATTTCCAGAAAAGTCATTCCATTTTCCTTTTATTATATTAGATTTTCACCTGCAGGTACATACATAATTCGGAATGTTCTGTTCCATTTAGCAGACCATTTCCTTGACATACATTCAAGATCACAGGGATTAAACATATAAAAACATTTTAAAATTGTCTTCTAATAACCAGAACTGATAATTAACAAATAGGTACAGATCTGGCATGAAGTATATAAATTTTTCTCATATAAAATACATGACCTACCATCTACCTACAAGGTCACACTGTGGGAGAATATGTAAAACACCTTGAAAATGATTCTTTTGAATTTAACCAGAATGCCCAAGGTGTTGCTGCTTGGCATATAGGTACAATTACCTGACATGAAGAAGCTTTTACTAATTATAAACTGTCTTCACTTAAATAACTTTGTGTGTACCCTTAATTTGGTGTTGGTATGTAACCTCAGATGTTTGTGTGTACCCTTAATTTGGTGTTTGATGTTACCCCAGATGTTTGTGCGTACCCTTAATTTGGTGTTGGCATGTTAATACCCCAGATTTTGGTGTGTACCCTTAATTTGGTGTTAGTATATGTTATTACCCCTGATTTTTGTGCGTGTTCATAATTTGGTGTTAGCATGTTAATACCCCAGATTTTGTGCGTACCCTTAATTTGATGTTGGTATGTTACTTCAGATTTTTGTGTGTACCCTTAATTTGGTGTTGGCAAGTTACCCATGATTTTTGTGCGTACCCTTAATTTGGTGTTGGCATGTTACCCCAGATGTTTGTGCTTACCCTTAATTTGGTGTTGGCATGTTAATACCCCAGATGTTTGTGCGTACCCTTAATTTGGTGTTGGCATGTTAATACCCCAGATGTGTGTGTGTACCCTTTAAGTTGATGTTGGCATGAAGTGATAGGTAATGCATTCCGTAAAAGGCCTACCTTGGCTAGCTGTATTGATACCTACCCTGTTTTTTCTGAGGATGGCGACAGAAACTCTTTTATTAGACCTTACATTTGTGTACCGGTAGTTGCATAACTATAAGATATAAATGCATGTACTTACACTTTTTTAAATGAATCTTCACATATTTAAAGAAAGTCAAACCACAGTTGCTTGAGTTTCTGTCAGTACACTGTATATAAAAAAATTGTTTATATGCATGTATATGGAGCCGCGGCCCATTACAGAATGTAATGGGAGGCTCATTTCACACATATACACTGTATGTATTATTTACTGACAGACTCAAGCAACTGTGGTCAACCTCACCTGCCTGTTAGGGACAATAATAAATACTTTTTTTTTTAAATTTTATGCTGCTTATCTAAAATTACATGGATGTTTAAAGTGATAAAAAGAGCTGAAGATAAAATTGTGTTTGTGTTAGCTTGATATATTATTTCATTTCAGCAGCTCTATATGTATACACGTTTATCATAACTGTACCAGTGTACCACAGGTATATCATATACCACCCTCTTTACATAACCTGTGGGTGTTTAAAGTCAGTCAACAAGAAAATTTTATACAGGAATGTTTTAAAAGGATATTTTCTGCTAGCAAACTTGTATAACATATTTCTGACAATCAACCTAGTGAGGGCCCAGAGATTTATCTACAGCATGTGATATCACGATGGTACCTATAAAAAGGATAAATTCTGTTGTAAATCATGAGTGTCATTAAACACTTCATATATAATTAGAAGTCAAGATCTGATATAACGTTAAACTATACTTCAATTTCTTTACAAGACAAGTCATTACCTTAATCATGAGTGTTGTCAAACCAGTGGTTTATTCAGATAACCCTATAAAAAATATTTAATCCAGAAATTTTCAGTGAATTAAATGACTAACAATTGAAGGAAATCACATATCGTGAACAAAAAGCACAGGTTTGTCTGTCTGATTACTGGTTCATTCATGCAGACTGTCTGATCACTGGTACATTCATGCAGATCGATCTATAGATATTGCATGACTTCATCAATTTATATCTCATTGTTACAACATACCTACTTGTCTTTTTTAAGCATGAAACTCTTCTGGTGAGACACTATATAATTGTGTATAAGGTGATTTTTCAAATACGCTTTTTTTTTTTTCAGTGAAAATCATTAATATTGACCATTTGCAATTTTTGCGATTTCTGTGTGTAAGAAAATGAAAAAAAAACTGAATATTCATATGAACTCTTATATTTTTTTGGTTCAAATACCATGTTTTATATAACATATAAATGTGTACATATATAATGGTACCTGATTGTCTGATTATTTCAAACATTCAAGGGTGTAGACCAAGGTGATGCCATTGGTCCCCCAGTGTCTATAACTGGTAATTACTTATGTAACAATACAAAACCTCAGATCAAAAGTAAAGCTCAAAATTAATATCTTATTCCTCAAGGTCACCAGATCAAAGGTAGAGATCAAATATTACATCTCTTAATTGTTAAGCTTTTTATGACTTTATGAAGCAAAGTTGGTTAGAATGAATCGAAACCTGGAGACAATGACCAAATTAATTCTCAAGGTCATTGGATCAAAGGTCATCGTCAAGTTTAACATCTCTTAACTGTTAAACATTTTGTTTTGTTTTGGCATTATGAAGCATTTTGTTTTGTTTTGGCATTATGAAGCGAAGTTGGTTGGTTTCAAACAAGGTATCAAATTTTACATCACTGCTGAGGTTAAGTTCAGATAACATTATTTTTTTTTCCTGACATGTCTGTGTTCTATATATAGCTTTGCTTTAACCATGTATGATAGCATTTAACACTCTGTCTAGGCATCATCTCTAACTAAGGGGGCAGTTTTAAGGACTGCCAGGGCTTTATCAGGGGGTTTTGGGAATCGGATCCTGAGATCAAATGGAAAAAATTGATCGACATAGCAGCTTTTTGAGAAATTTTCACAAACACCATTATAACAACTAAATACATTATTTTTTTTCTAAATTATTTAAAGCACTGTCATGATCAGTACTCATGACATTTACAGTCATCTTTCTTGTTCCTTATTAAAATTAATGTCATATGAATCTCCTCAAGCGGTGTTAAACAACAACATTTTTTTCAATCAAGTGTGTGAATTGAGAATTTTTAAAAAGAAATTTGGGAAAAATCACACCTTTTTTTCATTGGGAATGGGTTCGTTCACCATACCTAAAAAGATCTGAAGTGATCCAGAAATGGTCCTGACCAAGTGTTGAATGAGATGTCTGACAATATTTAAGCATGCTTAAATATTATTTTGTTCATTATATGCATATATACATGTACATAGAGAGGCTTTCGAAGTGGCTGATCTTTAACCAAAGAGCACACAACCGACACTATTCACAAATTATGTTACAAAATGTTTGTGTCTCTCTTTGTAATACCATATCTTCTTCTAGGTGGCAAATGAATTTCATAATTCATATTTGTATACATATTCCAAATTATGAATAAAACATCTATGTGTATAATTCTAAATCCATAATGAGGTGAGAAATACTCTTTATTGCCCCTAGTCCTTAAAGGCCCAATATACGTAACTTTCGGCAAAACTTGAAGCGAAAATCAAGCCTAATAACTTATTATAAGATAAGATAAGATAAGATAAGTTTATTTCTGGTTCAGGACTTTTTAAGTCCTCTATACCAGACTCAAAATATACATAATTATATTGGTACAGTTTGTTCGGTCTATTGTACAATGGTTATTATGATTTAATTGATGCTTTGTAATTAAAGAAAAGTTCTTGGTTTTTCCAGTGTTCGTCTAGCTTGTTTTTGAAGGAGTTTACATTTAATGCTGATATAACATGTTCTGGCAGTTCGTTCCAGATTGACACTGTTCTGTTTGAAAAGTAGTTTTTCCTAATCGTATTTGTGGATATTCTAGGGAATATCTTTTTGGTATGACCTCGGGCACTGTAGCGTTCCGCAGCATGCTTCCATAAAGTGATACCATTAAAACATTCGTTATCATATTTTTCGCTTATTATTTTGTACATTTCTATAATATCTCCTCTAATTCTTCTGAATGCCAATGTTGGTAGTTTGAGTTTTTCCAGCCTCTCACTGTAGGTCAATTCCTTCATTCCCGGGAGACACTTGGTTGCTCTTCTTTGAACCCCTTCTATCTTGTCAATGTGTTTTTGTAAGTGTGGTGCCCAAACAGAACTAGCGTAGTCAAGTTGGGATCTTACCAGACATTTATATAACGGGATAAACGACTTGATGTCCATGAACTGGAAAGTCCTTCTGAGAAGTGCAAACATAGAGTTCGCTTTCTTAACTTTTTCCGATATATGTTCGTCAAACGAAAGCTCAGAGTCTATTATAACTCCTATGTCCTTCTCTTGATTGGATTTTTGCAGGTATTTTCCGTTGAGATGATAGTCCGGTTCATGTTCATGATGTCCTCTTCCTTTTCCCTTGCCTATTCTCATCTGTTTACATTTGTCTGGATGCATCTTGAGTAGCCATGTATCACTCCACTTACACATTGTGTCCAGATCCTTTTGAAGCTCTGCGCTGTCGTGCTCGCTTTTTATTATTTTGAATACTTTGGTGTCGTCTGCAAAAAGGTACATATCCGATTGAACTGTTTCAGGGAGGTCGTTTACAAAAATGACAAACATTAGTGGTCCTAGCACTGAGCCTTGAGGAATTCCTGATGTGACTTCAGTCCAGTCAGAGTCTGCACCATTTACAGTTACTTTTTGTTGTCTACCTTTTAAGAATGTTGCTATCCAAGAGATTATTTGGTTGGAGAAGTTATATGAATTTAGTTTGTTGAGAAGTCTATTGTGTGGAACTGTATCAAATGCCTTCTGGTAATCCATGTAAATACAATCTATAACCTGTCCTTTATCCAGGGCTTCTGTCCATATATCCAAAACCTCTAAAAGCTGAAGACTTGTTGATCTTCCAGATATAAACCCATATTGTTTATCCGAAAAATATTTGTTGGATCTCATGAATTTTGTTAAGTGTTCCCTTATTAATGTTTCCAGAATTTTGCATACCACTGACGTTAAACTGACTGGTCTGTAGTTGCCTGCTTCACTTCTATCGCCTTTCTTATGGATAGCACACACACGGGCTTTTTTCCAATCGTCTGGTAGAGTTCCTGTTGATAGTGATTGATTGAATATTTTTGTTAAAGGCTCTGATAATGACGAAGCAGTATTTTTGAGAAACATTGGATGGAGTTCGTCCAGTCCAGGTGACTTTTCCGGTTTTAGGTTTCTCAGGAGTTTAAATACTTTCTCCCTGGTAATTTTCAGAGTTGTCATTTCCTCAATAATTTCCCGGTTGTTTAGTTGGGGAGTTATTTCATCCTCTTCTTTTACAAATACACTACTGAAGAATTTGCAGAGTATATTCGCTTTCCCTATATCTGATGATACTTTTGTTGAGTTTTTATCGTTGGTCTTTGTATACAAATCTCCGATTTCCGACTTTGTTGTTGATTTAGATTTAATATAATTCCAAACTGCTTTAGGATCCGTTTTGGCTTTTAGTGCAATGTTTTTTTCATACTCTTTCCTTAAGTTACGTGTTAATTTCCTTACTTTATTTCTGGCTTTATTATACTGGTTTCTAACTTCCATGTCTTTACTTGATGCCGCCTTTCGAAACAATGAATGTTTCTTTTTGATGGCCTCCAGTGTTTCTTGGTCTGCAGGAAAACTATGTTTGTTGTTCCTCCCAACTGTGATTATTTTTGTCGGTACGTGTTTATTCTCTGCTTCTTTAATGGTGTTTCTGAATATAATCCAGTTTTCATTTATGTTTCTCGAACTCTGTAATTCTTCATCCCAGTTTATCTTGTTCAATTCATCGTTGATGATATCGAAATCGGCATTTTTATAACAGATTTTCTTTTTACTCCGCAACTTTACTTTTATATTGCATATTACATTAAAAATTAGGACACAGTGGTCACTCTTTCCGAGTGGGCTTCGGTATTCTATACTCGAGAGCGAGTGTTCATCCTTTGTTATTAAAAGATCGAGGATATGTGGGTTATCTTTTCCTCGCCATCTGGTCGGCTCATGCACGTGTTGGAAAAGGAAGTTGTCTTGTAGCTTTTGCATAAATTTGTATTCATGTGTTTCGGTACTTTCTCCTCTCGTGTTCCATGTCTCCCAATTAATTCCTGGGTAGTTAAAATCTCCCATTAATAATATTTTTGCATAGCCTTTCTGTGTTGTCTCTTCCATTAGATCTTGTAATGCTTTATTGTTTTCAGCGGTCCCTGAGTCTGATCTATAAATGAGGCCTACTAGGATTTTTGTGCTTTTGTTTATACTTATTTCGACGAAAAGGTTTTCCTGGAATGATGTTTCCATGTTTACTTCCTCTGTTTTCAGTTTCGAGTTTATGAAATATAGCAGTCCCCTGCCCTCCTTATTTTCAATGTTCTTGCTAAACAGTTTGTAGTTTGTGTTTTCGTCTAAAGAGTATTATGAAGCTTTCATGCTTTGTATTCTAGTTTTTGCTTTGACCTCTGTGATACCTATTATATCTGGTTTTATCAAATTTACCCTGATGTTTAGTTCTGACATTTTGTTTTTCAGCTGATCGGCGTTAGTGTACATACACTTAAGATTATCAATCGAGGTTTGTTTTTTGTTACTGCTGGATCCTGTTAGTCGTGTTGGCCTGTTGGGGTCCTCACTTTTATGACTTTTCTGGCCCAGGGTGGGCCCCGAACTTTGTATGTGAATTCCCCCGACTGGTTTTGTTGACGTTTCTGTTTTGCTTCCTCCCATAGTTTCTTC
Organism: Mimachlamys varia; assembly: GCA_947623455.1. NCBI lineage: Eukaryota > Metazoa > Mollusca > Bivalvia > Pectinida > Pectinidae > Mimachlamys > Mimachlamys varia. The sequence continues at coordinate 2,345,677 of OX392539.1, forward strand.
TCTTGTTCTCGCTCAGCTTTTGTTAAATCATTACTTAGTTTCACCTTATTAAATTTCTCCTCTTTAGCTAAGTTCCTTATGTTTTTGAAAATTGATTTTTTGGTTTCCAGGTTGCCCAGCGATACCAGCACAGGTCTATCCTTCCGTTCTTCCTTTGTGCATTCTTTGTTGTATTTTCCAAGTCTGGAACACTTGACAATTTCTCCTTCATTGATGTTGGTGTCGCATTTACTAAGAATAGCGTTGACAACTCCATTGTCGTGTTCTATTCTTTCGTCCCTTTTTGAGGATTCGTGTTCTGGAATGCCATATATTACAATATTGCATTCCTTGGATTTTCTCTCATTGATCTCGGACATTATATTTGTAATGTTTGAAGTTGGTTGTAACTTGGTCACTCCTGCTTCCTGTGGCCTTGGCCATTCGACTGGGTTTACCTGTTCCGAGCCTCTCAAATCCTTCACTATTTTACGCACCGTATCCTCATCGCATTTTGTTTTCATCATTTTTTCTAATTCTGACATCCTGTTCTCACATTTCTCCAAGATAGCTTGGCACAGCTCCTCAATTTTCATATCCGTAACGATATTTTTTTTGACCTTTGGTATGCAAGCACTGCAAAACCACATGTAGTCAGAGACTTGCAAAATCTTGTATTCTTGTTCTGACTTCCCTAAGCATCCAATGCAGTGGTGGGAACGACAGCGTTCGCATTCTAGCATTTTAGCTTCCGGGTCGTCGAAGAGTGTGCTACAATCCTTGCATTATATTTATAGATTTAGTTCAGATTAACTGATATCAGCAATATTCAAGATGAATTCTTTCGCGATTACTGGTATAGCAGCAGTTGAAACACGCTATTTGTAAACATGCGTCCATTTTGAACCGTCTTCTTCCTTCGGTTTGTTGTTGAAGTGGGCTCCATCTGAATTATTTTCAATTCTTTGGATTTTTTTGTCAAGAGTTTCTTGTTAGTTACTGCTCAGGTTTACTTCGTTTTAGGCTTATTTTTGCATGGTTATCAACTGGATTTTTTTTCAGAATTTTTCAGAATCACGAAAATTTCCCTAAGTTACTTATATTGGGCCTTTAACATTTGTTTGGAGGCACAATTGTATTTGATATATAAAAGTAACAAGGACAAATTGAGCAAAGCAGATTTAGTTGCTTCATGCACTTACTCCCGGGGCCCAGTCGTTCAAAGTGTGATTAGCTTAATCACTGTTTAACACCATTTTTCAAGTTTTAATAATTCTTTCAGTGTACAAGGTAAAATCTTCAAATTTTGAATGTAAATTGACACTCTTAGATATTTGATATCTGCGAAGTTGTAACTCAATCTATGGTTTCATTTAAAGTTACAGGATTTAAAATTTGCGCTAATCACTGATTTAGCTAATCACTGATTTAGCTAATCACTGATTTAGCTATTCACCGTTTGAACAACTGGGCCCAGATCATTAGAAAATCATAAATGTAGAAAAAGGGAGATCACTCTGACATTAGAGGTTCCATATGCTGGCACCCACCAGAATATATTATTACAGTAAGTTATGTTAATGGTCTTTTTCACATTTTATACGCAGATCATCACATCGATGCGCACAGTTTTTCATTCCGGAAAAACCAAGACTTATCAATGGAGGAAGCAGCAGTTGAACTCCCTAATGAGGTTTCTGGACGAAAACCGTGACAAGCTTATGGAAGCTCTCAACAAGGATTTGAGAAAGGTTTGTGATTAGTGCTTAATCATTATGTTATGTTAGAAATTAATCTTTATCAGTATAAACAAGTGTTTTGATATTCAGATATCTTGATCTGTGTTTGTCCAGCTTTTAGAAATTTTACCAATTTTAGGAATTAAATGTTACAGTCGCTATTATTTGCCCTGTGTTACTAACTGCCATGCCCTGCGTTTCTGGCGGCCATTCCCTGTGTTACTGAAGGTTTTCATAAAAGCTCTGTATTCCATCTAGTTTTTTATCATTTTCAGAACAAAATGGAGTCAACTGTGTTTGAGATTGACTACTGTAAAAACGATGTGGTGGAGGCCTTGAACAATTTAGATGAATGGATGAAACCAGAAAAGGTTGGTAGCTATACGATGACATATCATTACATGTATCACATTACTGTACATAGACATTAATGTGTCCCTACCTACAACATCCATCAGTTGTGTCTTTTGTAAGAAGTCTTTCCTTCAAACTGTGGACCATCTCTTCATCATCTTTACAGTTTTCAGCCTACTTGGCCGGACAGATGCCTGAGTGCCCTTATGTAATGGTGGGTGGCGTCTGTCGTCTGGACGTCTGTTATGCGTCATTCAACTTTAAACGATTTCTTCAGAAATAAAAAAAGGCCTAGTGACTTGAAATGTGGCTGGTCGCTTTATTAGAAGGAGCTGAACAAAGTTTGTGAAAAAGTCACAGGGGTCAAATATGTCGAAACCTTCAAACAATTTCTTCTGAATTACCTTCAGGCATAGAGACTTTATAGCTTCTGATGGACTGATAGCTTTCTCAGATGAAGTCGAACAAAGTTTGCGAAAAGAAATGTCCTTGACCCATATTCAAGGTCACAGGGGTCAAATCTGTTAAAACTTTTAAACAAGTTCTTCTGAAATACTGTCAGGCATACAGTCATTATATTTGACTGGTAGCTTCCTTTGGATGAAGCCGAACTAATTTAGTTTGCTTAAAGAAATTACCTTGACCAATATTCAATGTCACAGGAGTCAAGTCTGTTAAAGATCTGACCTACTTTCAAGGTCACAGGGGTCAAAAATGTCGAAACCTTCAAACAATTTATTCTGAAATACTGTCAGGCATAGAGACCATATATTTGACTGGTAGCTTCCTCGGATGAAGCTGAATAAAGTTTGCAAAAAGAAAGTTATTTTCAGCTTTAGCTCACACAAATGATACTGCTCAACAAAAGATCTACCCACCCTGTATGCATATCGTCTTGTTGTCATGTTTTCAGGTGAAGAAAGGTCTAATGAACATGATGGACAAAGCTTACATCAAACGAGAGCCGTTTGGTGTGGCGTTGATCATAGGGGCCTGGAACTACCCGGTACAGATCACCCTGTTGCCCTTGGTGGGGGCATTAGCAGCAGGTAGTTATATATATAATCTCCTTTCTGTTGTAGACATCACATCTTACCATTGCTGCATTAATAATGTTTAGGAGATCTGACCTGAAGGTCAAGGTGACATATACCGGGGGTAGCCATCATGCTTCGTCCATCTTCATGTGCAGTTTCGCTGTGCCTAAACTTTTCCCTCAAAAGACTTTTTCTCAATAACCGAAGGCCCCTGGCTGCTGATATCATGCATGTGGCATTCTGTGATAAAGGACTAGGACTACTAAAGTTTGTCAAAATCAATGACGTTGACCTACTTTCAGACATCAATGTCTTAACCCTTCAAACAAATTTTTCTAAATCACCAAATGGAATGGGGTAATGATATTTGGCCTGTAGCATGCTGGGATAAAAGGCTACCACGTTTGTTGAAATGGATGACCTTGACTCACTTTTAAGGTCACAGGGGTCAGATGTCTGAAAACCTTCAAGCAACTTTTTCTCAATATCCGAAGGGCTCAGAGTAATGATATAGTGCTTATAGTATGTTTAGATGAAGGGCTTCCAAATGTGTTCAAATGAATAAGATTGGCCCACTTTCAAATTCAAATCATGACATTTTAAAATATTTCAATATATGATTTTGATCTCATATTTTGCCTGTTCTGTATTGTAGTTCTCTATTAAGATTATTAGGTGTGAGATTAATAGCAGTTGAATGATTATTCAGGCCATTTGGGGATTTTCTTTCATTGTTTTTTTAAACAAAATTACAGTTTTGAAATTTTAAGAATTATTGCTATAAATCTTCAGAAGTTGGTTTGTGGCTATTAGAACAATGAATATAATGCCTACAACATATTTGAGATGTGGGACACGAGAGATTCTCATTACATGTAATTCTTGATTTTTCTAGGAAATTGTGTAATTGTGAAGCCGTCTGAGGTTTCCCCCGCTACAGCTGCTGTTTTGGAGGAGCAGCTTCCCAGATACATGGACAATGTAAGTGACGAAGATTGGTTGACAATCTAGCATATTTTTTTTGTCTGTCTTCTGTAATGCTATCTCAAAGAATTTTCACTAGTGTAGGTTCAGCACTAGGAATCTATTACAAAGGTACCAGGGTAAGTTTAGTACTAGGTTTCTGTCACAAAGGTACCAGAGTAAGTTTAGTATTAGGTTTCTGTCACAAAGGTACCAGGGTAAGTTTAGTATTAGGTTTCTGTCACAAAGGTACCAGGGTAAGTTTAGTATTAGGTTTCTGTCACAAAGGTACCAGGGTAAGTTTAGTATTAGGTTTCTGTCACAAAGGTACCAGGGTAAGTTTAGTACTAGGTTTCTGTCACAAAGGTACCATGGTAAGTTTAGTATTAGGTTTCTGTCACAAAGGTACCAGGGTAAGTTTAGTATTAGGTTTCTGTCACAAAGGTACCAGGGTAAGTTTAGTACTAGGTTTCTGTCACAAAGGTACCAGGGTAAGTTTAGTATTAGGTTTCTGTCACAAAGGTACCAGGGTAAGTTTAGTATTAGGTTTCTGTCACAAAGGTACCAGGGTAAGTTTAGTATTAGGTTTCTGTCACAAAGGTACCAGGGTAAGTTTAGTATTAGGTTTCTGTCACAAAGGTACCAGGGTAAGTTTAGTATTAGGTTTCTGTCACAAAGGTACCAGGGTAAGTTTAGTATTAAGTTTCTGTCACAAAGGTACCAGGGTAAGTTTAGTACTAGGTTTCTGTCACAAAGGTACCAGGGTAAGTTTAGTATTAGGTTTCTGTCACAAAGGTACCAGGGTAAGTTTAGTATTAGGTTTCTGTCACAAAGGTACCAGGGTAAGTTTAGTACTAGGTTTCTGTCACAAAGGTACCAGGGTAAGTTTAGTACTAGGTTTCTGTCACAAAGGTACCAGGGTAAGTTTAGTACTAGGATTCTGTCACAAAGGTACCAGGGTAAGTTTAGTACTAGGTTTCTGTCACAAAGGTACCAGGGTAAGTTTAGCTCAAGGGATCTGTCACAAAGGTACCATAGTAAATTTAGCACTAAGTATCTGTCACAAAGGTAAAAGGGTTAAGTTCTTTCATTTTGTTTGGTGTAACATCAACTGGTTTTGCCCTTGGTCTCACTTTTTCATTGTACTTCCATAAAATATTCACCCAAGTGTACTCTAATTTGTATATCCTTTGTTGTCAGGAGTGTGTCAAGGTCATCAATGGCGGGGTGCCGGAGACGACAGCCCTTCTAGCCGAGAGGTTTGACCATATCTTCTACACAGGAAGTACAACAGTGGGGCGGATTGTGATGCAGGCTGCCACCAAGTACCTTACACCTATATGCCTGGAACTCGGGGGCAAGAGGTAACAGTCTATTAATCTTCAGTAGCATCAGCTTGGACTTAATTTGGGTACCATTGATGTGAAAGGCTTAGGTACGAGTTGTGGTTTTGGTAGATGTTTTAATTGTCGTAAAAGGTTTTGTCTTTAAAATAATATCTGTCAGTTTTTTTGCAGCATCAAAGCTTTTGTAGCTGCTGCATATGTTAAGCGTAACTTTGTTATAATGTACAATAATAATATGCGTACATGTGTAAAAAGATATGCGTCTCCTGTATTTATAACCCAGTGTTGCTCATTTATTAATTTTATAGCCCTGTGTTTGTTGACCGTAACTGTGACCTTGGTGCTGTGGCCAACAGAATACTCTGGGGCAAGACGTGTAACGCAGGCCAGATCTGCATCGCCCCCGACTACGTCATGTGTGCCAAGGATGTCCAGGTAGGTAGGAGACTCGTAGTATAACATGTGTCTACTAGTCCTTATAGTGACATATCAGAGTTACACATTTGTAAGAATGATGTCCAGTTGTGTATTTAAGATAAAAGACTCTATATACATGTACAATCTACTTGATGTTATGTTACTATTGTAGTTTAACATGTGATAATATGTAACTTTGTGTTGTCCTTTGGACATGAAAGCAGCTGAAAATTCAGTTGTCATTACATTTAGCTTTCTTGCTTTTCTAAAAATGAACTGCAATATGAATTAGTGATAATTACTTTATAGAAAATTTGTTTCTTGCATTAGAAGTATAATTAGTAATAATGCATGATGTGAGTGAAATATTTCAATCAGTATGGGTAAATCTATATGGAAATGGCATTGATTTTTGGGCCGAAATTTCAGGATGAGTTGGTTACAAAGCTGAAGGAATCCCTTGCTACGTTTTATCCTGATGGTATTGAAAAATCACCTGACTACTGTCGTATCGTCAATGGTCGCCACTTTGCGTAAGTGATAAAAATCACATGACACCTGTTGTATCGTCAGTGGTCGCCACTTTACATAAGTGATAAAAATCACCTGACTACTGTCGTATCGTCAATGGTCGCCACTTTGCGTAATCGATAAAATCAACTGACTACTGTCGTATCGTCAATGGTCGCCACTTTACGTAAGTGATAAAAATCACCCGACTACTGTTGTATCGTCAATGGTCGCCACTTTCAGTAAGTGATAAAAATCACCCAACTACTGTCGTATCGTCAATGGTCGCCACTTTACGTAAGTGATAAAAATCACCCGACTACTGTCGTATCGTCAATGGTCGCCACTTTATGAAAGTGATAAAAATCACCCGACTACTGACGTATCGTCAATGGTCGCCACTTTACATAAGTGATATCAATCTGTTTAATTCTCCTATAATATTTTAGTATAATTAATTTTCCATTGATTGTATGCAGAATGCGCATTCTCATGATGGGTTGAGATTTTCTTTTCATACCTCTATGAAAATAAATCTGAAGATGGTGTGAAAAATGTGACGTCACAATGCGGCAATTGACGTTGCGTTGATTTGTAAAAAAGAATCTGTTGTTAGATCAGTCAAATTGTTCATAAACCTGTTTTAAATTTAAAAATAAGTTTCAAAAATTAATTATGAGCATTGATGTCAATTATTTTTTAATTGCATAGGGTTATGAAAAACATTTTGCTTGCAAACTTTTGTAAAAATCCGCACTAAGATAAAATACATAAATGAAAAAAAATAGAACAAAGATTAAATACATATATGAAAGTTAAAATAAGAAGGGAAAAGATTCATCTGTCTGAGAATGAATGAAAAATCATCAATTGGTGGGAGCCAAGATCCCTCTGGGATCTCTAATATATGTCTGTTTGCATGTTTGGCTCTAGGATTTGCTGCCCGATCCACACAATATTATTAGGATCTAAAATGCAATTAAATTGAATTGAAAACATGTTTTACAAAGAAAGTAAAGGAAGGTATTATTTGGAGGTAGAACAATTATTCTGCTGTGTTTGGTTAGGTATCTGGGTATATTTTTGCAGACGTCTACAGAAATTGATAGACGGCACAAAGAACATAGCCATCAGAGGGCCGATTGATGAGAAGGATAAATTAATGGGCACCACGGTTGTGACAGATGTTACGCCTGAGGACATCACAATGCAGGACGAGGTAGGTTAGAAATGAAGCAGCAATTACAACATCATGTCCTAACCTTACAAGACCTTCAGAGTTTCTCTGGTGTCCTAACCTTACAGGACCTTCAGAGTTTCTCTGGTGTCCTAACCTTACAGGACCTTCAGAGTTTCTTTGGTTTCCTAACCTTACATGACCTTCAGAGTTTCTTTGGTGTTCTAACCTCACAGGACCTTCAGAGTTTCTGGTGTCCTAACCTTACAGGACCTTCAGATTTTCTCTGGTGTTCTAACCTCACAGGACCTTCAGAATTTCTCTGGTGTCCTAACCTTACAAGACCTTCAGAGTTTCTCTGGTGTCCTAACCTTACAGGACCTTCAGAGTTTCTCTGGTGTCTTAACCGTACAGGACCTTCAGAGTTTCTCTGGTGTCCTAACCTTACAGGACCTTTAGAGTTTCTCTGGTGTCCTAACCTTACAGGACCTTCAGAGTTTCTCTGGTGTCCTAACCTTACAGGACCTTTAGAGTTTCTCTGGTGTCTGTAACTGTACAGGACCTTCAGAGTTTCTCTGGTGTTCTAACCTCACAGGACCTTCAGAGTTTCTCTGGTGTCCTAACCTTACAGGACCTTTAGAGTTTCCCTGGTGTCCTAACCTTACAGGACCTTCAGAGTTTCTCTGGTGTCCTAACCTTACAGGACCTTCAGAGTTTCTCTGGTGTCCTAACCTTACAGGACCTTCAGAGTTTCTCTGGTGTCCTAACCTTACAGGACCTTCAGAGTTTCTCTGGTGTTCTAACCTCACAGGACCTTCAGAGTTTCTCTGGTGTCCTAACCGTACAGGACCTTTAGAGTTTCTCTGGTGTCCTAACTTTACAGGACCTTCAGAGTTTCTCTGGTGTCCTAACTTTACAGGACCTTTAGAGTTTCTCTGGTGTCCTAACCTTACAGGACCTTCAGAGTTTCTCTGGTGTCCTAACCTTACAGGACCTTCAGTGTTTCTCTGGTGTCCTAACCTTACAGGACCTTCAGAGTTTCTCTGGTGTCCTAACCTTACTGGAGAGTTTCTCTGGTGTCCTAACCTTAAAGGACCTTTAGAGTTTCTCTGGTGTCCTGACCTTACAGGACCTTCAGAGTTTATCTGGTGTCCTAACCATATAGGACCTTCAGAGTTTCTCTGGTGTCCTAACCTTACAGGACCTTTAGAGTTTCTCTGGTGTCCTAACCTTACAGGACCTTCAGAGTTTCTCTGGTGTCCTAACCTTACAGGACCTTTAGAGTTTCTCTGGTGTCCTAACTGTACAGGACCTTCAGAGTTTCTCTGGTGTCCTAACCTTACAGGACCTTTAGAGTTTCTCAGGTGTCCTAACCTTACTGGACCTTCAGAGTTTCTCTGGTGTTCTAACCTCACAGGACCTTCAGAGTTTCTCTGGTGTCCTAACCTTACAGGACCTTCAGAGTTTCTCTGGTGTTCTAACCTCACAGGTCCTTTAGAGTTTCTCTGGTGTCCTAACCTTACAGGACCTTCAGGCTTTCTCTGGTGTCCTAGCCTTACAGGACCTTCAGTGTTTCTCTGGTGTTCTAACCTCACAGGACCTTCAGAGTTTCTCTGGTGTCCTAACCTTACAGGACCTTCAGAGTTTCTCTGGTGTCCTAACCTTACAGGACCTTCAGTGTTTCTCTGGTGTCCTAACCTTACAGGACCTTCAGAGTTTCTCTGGTGTCCTAACCTTACTGGAGAGTTTCTCTGGTGTCCTAACCTTAAAGGACCTTCAGAGTTTCTCTGGTGTCCTAACCTTACAGGACCTTCAGAGTTTCTCTGGTGTCCTAACCTTACAGGACCTTCAGTGTTTCTCTGGTGTCCTAACCTTACAGGACCTTTAGAGTTTCTCTGGTGTCCTAACTGTACAGGACCTTCAGAGTTTCTCTGGTGTTCTAACCTCACAGGACCTTCAGAGTTTCTCTGGTGTCCTAACCTTACAGGACCTTTAGAGTTTCCCTGGTGTCCTAACCTTACAGGACCTTCAGAGTTTCTCTGGTGTCCTAACCTTACAGGACCTTCAGAGTTTCTCTGGTGTCCTAACCTTACAGGACCTTCAGAGTTTCTCTGGTGTTCTAACCTCACAGGACCTTCAGAGTTTCTCTGGTGTCCTAACCGTACAGGACCTTTAGAGTTTCTCTGGTGTCCTAACTTTACAGGACCTTCAGAGTTTCTCTGGTGTCCTAACTTTACAGGACCTTTAGAGTTTCTCTGGTGTCCTAACGTTTCAGGACCTTCAGAGTTTCTCTGGTGTCCTAACCTTACAGGACCTTTAGAGTTTCTCTTCTCTGGTGTCCTAACCTTACAGGACCTTTAGAGTTTCTCTGGTGTCCTAACCTTACAGGACCTTTAGAGTTTCTCTGGTGTCCTAACCATACAGGACCTTCAGAGTTTCTCTGCTGTCCTAACCTTACAGGACCTTCAGTGTTTCTCTGGTGTCCTAACCTTACAGGACCTTCAGAGTTTCTCTGGTGTTCTAACCTTACAGGACCTTTAGAGTTTCTCTGGTGTCCTAACCTTACAGGACCTTCAGACTTTCTCTGGCGTCCTAACCTTACAGGACCTTCAGTGTTTCTCTGGTGTTCTAACCTCACAGGACCTTCAGAGTTTCTCTGGTGTCCTAACCTTAAAGGACCTTCAGAGTTTTTCTGGTGTCCTAACCTTACAGGACCTTCAGTGTTTCTCTGCTGTCCTAACCTTACAGGACCTTTAGAGTTTCCCTGGTGTCCTAACCTTAAAGGACCTTCAGAGTTTCTCTGGTGTCCTAACCTTACAGGACCTTCAGTGTTTTTCTGGTGTCCTAACCTTACAGGACCTTTAGAGTTTCTCTGGTGTCCTAACTGTACAGGACCTTCAGAGTTTCTCTGGTGTTCTAACCTCACAGGACCTTCAGAGTTTCTCTGGTGTCCTAACCTTACAGGACCTTTAGAGTTTCCCTGGTGTCCTAACCTTACAGGACCTTCAGAGTTTCTCTGGTGTCCTAACCTTACAGGACCTTCAGAGTTTCTCTGGTGTCCTAACCTTACAGGACCTTCAGAGTTTCTCTGGTGTTCTAACCTCACAGGACCTTCAGAGTTTCTCTGGTGTCCTAACCGTACAGGACCTTTAGAGTTTCTCTGGTGTCCTAACTTTACAGGACCTTTAGAGTTTCTCTGGTGTCCTAACCTTACAGGACCTTCAGAGTTTCTCTGGTGTCCTAACCTTACAGGACCTTTAGAGTTTCTCTTCTCTGGTGTCCTAACCTTACAGGACCTTTAGAGTTTCTCTGGTGTCCTAACCTTACATGACCTTTAGAGTTTCTCTGGTGTCCTAACCATACAGGACCTTCAGAGTTTCTCTGCTGTCCTAACCTTACAGGACCTTCAGTGTTTCTCTGGTGTCCTAACCTTACAGGACCTTCAGAGTTTCTCTGGTGTCCAAACCTTACTGGAGAGTTTCTCTGGTGTCCTAACCTTAAAGGACCTTTAGAGTTTCTCTGGTGTCCTGACCTTACAGGACCTTCAGAGTTTCTCTGGTGTCCTAACCATATAGGACCTTCAGAGTTTCTCTGGTGTCCTAACCTTACAGGACCTTTAGAGTTTCTCTGGTGTCCTAACCTTACAGGACCTTCAGAGTTTCTCTGGTGTCCTAACCTTACAGGACCTTTAGAGTTTCTCTGGTGTCCTAACTGTACAGGACCTTCAGAGTTTCTCTGGTGTCCTAACCTTACAGGACCTTTAGAGTTTCTCTGGTGTCCTAACCTTACAGGACCTTCAGAGTTTCTCTGGTGTTCTAACCTCACAGGACCTTCAGAGTTTCTCTGGTGTCCTAACCTTACAGGACCTTCAGAGTTTCTCTGGTGTTCTAACCTCACAGGTCCTTCAGAGTTTCTCTGGTGTCCTAACCTTACAGGACCTTCAGAGTTTCTCTGGTGTTCTAACCTTACAGGACCTTTAGAGTTTCTCTGGTGTCCTAACCTTACAGGACCTTCAGACTTTCTCTGGTGTCCTAACCTTACAGGACCTTCAGTGTTTCTCTGGTGTTCTAACCTCACAGGACCTTCAGAGTTTCTCTGGTGTCCTAACCTTACAGGACCTTCAGAGTTTCTCTGGTGTCCTAACCTTACAGGACCTTCAGTGTTTCTCTGGTGTTCTAACCTCACAGGACCTTCAGAGTTTCTCTGGTGTCCTAACCTTACAGGACCTTCAGTGTTTCTCTGGTGTCCTAACCTTACAGGACCTTCAGAGTTTCTCTGGTGTCCTAACCTTACTGGAGAGTTTCTCTGGTGTCATAACCTTAAAGGACCTTTAGAGTTTCTCTGGTGTCCTGACCTTACAGGACCTTCAGAGTTTCTCTGGTGTCCTAACCGTATAGGACCTTCAGAGTTTCTCTGGTGTCCTAACCTTACAGGACCTTTAGAGTTTCTCTGGTGTCCTAACTGTACAGGACCTTAAGAGTTTCTCTGGTGTCCTAACCTTACAGGACCTTTAGAGTTTCTCTGGTGTCCTAACTGTACAGGACCTTCAGAGTTTCTCTGGTGTTCTAACCTCACAGGACCTTCAGAGTTTCTCTGGTGTCCTAACCTTACAGGACCTTTAGAGTTTCTCTGGTGTCCTAACCTTACAGGACCTTCAGAGTTTCTCTGGTGTTCAAACCTCACAGGACCTTCAGAGTTTCTCTGGTGTCCTTACCTTACAGGACCTTCAGAGTTTCTCTGGTGTTCTAACCTCACAGGACCTTCAGAGTTTCTCTGGTGTCCTAACCTTACAGGACCTTTAGAGTTTCTCTGGTGTCCTAACTTTACAGGACCTTCAGAGTTTCTCTGGTGTCCTAACTTTACAGGACCTTTAGAGTTTCTCTGGTGTCCTAACCTTACAGGACCTTCAGAGTTTCTCTGGTGTCCTAACCTTACAGGACCTTCAGAGTTTCTCTGGTGTCCTAACCTTACAGGACCTTTAGAGTTTCTCTGGTGTCCTAACTTTACAGGACCTTCAGAGTTTCTCTGGTGTCCTAACCTTACAGGACCTTTAGAGTTTCTCTGGTGTCCAAACCTTACAGGACCTTCAGAGTTTCTCTGGTGTTCTAACCTCACAGGACCTTCAGAGTTTCTCTGGTGTCCTAACCTTACAGGACCTTTAGAGTTTCTCTGGTGTCCTAACCTTACAGGACCTTCAGAGTTTCTCTGGTGTTCAAACCTCACAGGACCTTCAGAGTTTCTCTGGTGTCCTTACCTTACAGGACCTTCAGAGTTTCTCTGGTGTTCTAACCTCACAGGACCTTCAGAGTTTCTCTGGTGTCCTAACCTTACAGGACCTTTAGAGTTTCTCTGGTGTCCTAACTTTACAGGACCTTCAGAGTTTCTCTGGTGTCCTAACTTTACAGGACCTTTATAGTTTCTCTGGTGTCCTATCCTTACAGGACCTTCAGAGTTTCTCTGGTGTCCTAACCTTACAGGACCTTTAGAGTTTCTCTGGTGTCCTAACCTTACAGGACCTTCAGAGTTTCTCTTGTGTCCTAACCTTACTGGACCTTCAGAGTTTCTCTGGTGTCCTAACTTTACAGGACCTTTAGAGTTTCTCTGGTGTCCTAACCTTACAGGACCTTCAGAGCTACTCTGGTGTCCAAACCTTACAGGACCTTTAGAGTTACTCTGGTGTCCTAACTTTACAGGACCTTCAGAGTTTCTCTGGTGTCCTAACCTTACAGGACCTTCAGAGTTACTTGGGTGTCTGAGGAGAAATGCTTCTCTGATTCAAAACTAAAAGTTCCTCCCATAATCAAACATTTTACAAAATCCTAAGGCCAGGTCATAATTATGGCTTTATGTAATAAAACCTTAAAGTGCTGCCTGTGATTGGTCAAAACCATGGAAACATATTCCTACACCATCACAGGTACTACTTTTGTTTACTAAACTATGTGTGCTAGATAAAGGCCTGTGTCATATAAAAGTTTTGAACTTTTTTGATAATTCAAAATGACTTTGACACTCATGTAAGTTTCACAATTTCGAAAAGTTTTTGGCAGGAGTTTGGATAAGTGTGCCATTCTGGACTTGATTTATATGAGTATTTTGTGCAGATTTTCGGACCCATTCTGCCGATCATGCCGGTGAAGGATGCCACTGCTGCTGTGGACTTCATCAATAGCAGGTGAGTCTGTCACTCGGAAGTCCGGGACATCAATAGCAGGTGAGTCTGTCACTCTGACGTCCGGGACATCAATAGCAGGTGAGTCTGTCACTCTGAAGTCTGGGACATCAATAGCAGGTGAGTCTGTCACTCTGAAGTCCGGGACATCAATAGCAGGTGAGTCTGTCACTCTGAAGTCCGGGACATCAATAGCAGGTGAGTCTGTCACTCTGAAGTCCGGGACATCAATAGCAGGTGGGTCTGCCACTCTGAAGTCCGGGACATCAATAGCAGGTGAGTCTGTCACTCTGAAGTCCGGGACATCAATAGCAGGTGAGTCTGTCACTCTGAAGTCCGGGACATCAGTAGCAGGTGAGTCTGTCACTCTGAAGTCTGGGACATCAATAGCAGGTGAGTCTGTCACTCTGAAGTCCGGGACATCAATAGCAGGTGAGTCTGTCACTCTGAAGTCCAGGACATCAATAGCAGGTGAGTCTGTCACTCTGAAGTCCGGAACATCAATAGCAGGTGAGTCTGTCAATTCTGGCATCTGGGACATCAATAGCAGGTGAGTCTGTCAATTCTGACATCTGGGACATCAATAGAAGGTGAGTCTGTCACTCTGAAGTCCAGGAAATCAATGGCATTGTATGAGCACAGTTCAACCATAAGCCTTATCATCAATGTCTCATGTTGGTCATGGTATAACTGCTAGTTTTGTTTTTCTACTTCCTGCCTACATTCCTGTTGAAACTATTTGTAAATAAAATAAAAAAAAAATTCTCTCACTTATATAGATCACAAATATTCACTGCTGTAAGCTTTGTCTATTAAAATGCTGTTATTATTGACATGTACTTCAGTCCATCATCACAGTTAATCAGAACTTTGTAAAAGAATATTTACAAAATCCTTTCACAGGGAGAAGCCTTTGGCTATGTATGTGTTCAGCAACAGCAAAGAAACAGTGGAGAACTTCACCCAGAACACCAGCAGTGGCAGTCTGTGTATCAATGATGTCCTAATGCAAGCAGGCGGTAAGTTTGGGTGGGACACCTATCATACTTGCCAACCCTTCCCATTTAGGGGGGAGACTCCTGATTTTGGACCCTAAAATGTTGCATTTTCAACTTTGGAATCTGATTAACTGTTCCTATTTTTATAGATCTGATGACTTCATCTGAAAGAAAAACTCAAAAGAAGCTATTTAAAAGTGTTATTTTCCCTCTAAATGTACATGTATACATGTTATTTATATTTTCAATTCTGAGCACGTGTAATCTCCCCAATGGAAATTTAAAAAAGTTGGCAAGTATGATCTTTATCCTCATCTATTGTGTTATCATAGAATTGATCGGTTGTAAATATTACTATAGCAATAAATCTAGAGTATAGGTCATATAAAAATGTAAGTTTTATTTAAAAGGTTATTGTTGGTAATTCTTATTTTCGACTGCTAATTACATTTTGGCAGTTTAACTATTTTTCTTTTCCATTGAGGCCCTCAAAATCAGAGAACTATACAGAGTATTCTTTTCTTCAACAAAATAACAATAAATTTGAAAACTTCAATCTGTATTTGATGTTTCCTGTTAATATTATATGAAATATGGAGTATCGGCTGAAGACTGCAGCATCTCTTTTGAAAAGAATTACTTTACCATTCATCTTTTTCCATTGAAAATTTGAAGATTTTTGAAAGTTTATTTTTGTTTTTTTTCAGTATCAACTCTTCCATTTGGTGGTGTTGGAAACAGTGGTACTGGGAACTACCACGGAAAGTTTTCTTTTGAAACTTTCTCTCATAAAAGGGCTGTGCTACAAAAAGAGCTCAAAATGGAGTCAGTTAACAGGTAAATGTCTCTTTGTATTAAAAAAATTCTTTAGTTAAACTTAGGTGTATAGAATTTAAAATCAACAGGGCAACACCATGTTCGGGCCCCATAAAAATATCCTGATCGCGAGTATTATTGATAAAGAAGTTACTTGTATTGCTGTACATCACAAAGTTCTGAATCCTGATTCGCCTACGAATCTTCTCTAAAAAACACTTACAAACAAACATTGAGTAGAAAAAAAGCAAAATTTCAGTGAGGCATTGAAATCACATACCTTATATTGTATGTGCTGCTACAGAAGCGTGACATGTGGAATTCCACTTTATATTTGACAGAATGCGCTACCCACCTTATTCTGATCAAAAGTTAGGGATGGTCCAGTTTATCGGCAATAAGTCACCTAGGAAAGGCTTCTTCTCCTTTTTCTCTTGATGATTAATGGTAAATATTGATTTGAAAATTCATCCATTGATGATACAGACATGCATATGTAAATTTCGGTGATTTAGTGACTAAATAGTATAACACGTTTTCAACAGAATGAATTTCAGTATTACCTGGTAATAGCTGTTTTTGACTGAAAGATTTGACTTCTAAAATATGCTGTTGAGATTGATTTCTATTATAACGTTTTGCAAAACATTAAAAACAAACAGTTTTGGAATGTTTGGAGCTGTTTATGACAGGGACATATCTTTACACTTGTTTAACTCACCAGCCAATTTGTTGTGCGTGTCTGAATCATCAATGCTACCTTATATGTTGTCTGTGCATGCAGTGACCATTGTTTTTCTGTCTATACAGTCTGAGATACCCACCTTTCACTGACAAGAAGATGAATATAATTAACTGGGTGTCTGCGAAGAAATTAAGAAAGGCTGGATTCATGTCCATTTTTCCTTATTTCATCTTTGGAACTATAATTGCTGTTGTTATAAAGGTAATATTTGCTCCCAGTATTCACTACACACGATCAAGGTCACAGAGATCAATGTCTAAAACCTTCAAATAAGTTGTCCTCAATAACCAAAAGGCCCAGGGTACTGATATTAGGCATGTAGCATGTGAGAATGAAGGGCTATAAAGTTGTTCAAATGAATGACCTTGACTCACTTCAGGGTCAAATATGTTTTTAATCTTTAAAACACTTCTTCTCAGTAACCAAAATGCCCAGGGTACGAATATACCGGTAAGTATGTAGCATGCTGGGATGGAGAGCTTTCAATTAAAGTCCTCTAATCAATGATATTGACCCACTTTCAAGGTCACAGGGATCAAATATCTGTTTGCAATAACCAAATAGCCTAGGGTACTTTGTCCTGTAGCAAACTTTGGTGATATGTTTCCAAGATTGTTCAATTAAATGACCTTGACCCATTTAAGGGTCACAGGGGTTAAATCAATTGAAATACTTAAAAAATTTATATTGTTCCTAAAGCAAGTTTTTAGAAATATATTCATCATGCACCTTCCGTCGTTGTGTGCCGTGCGTAAACTTTCCCTTTAAGCAACTTCTTCTCAATAATCAAAGGGCGCAGGATGTGCCTGTATCATGCTTGGATGAAAGGCTACCACGTTTGTTCAAATGAATGACCTTGGCCCATTTTCAAGGTTACAGGGGTCAAATATGTTAATATTATAACCAACAAAAATTTATACAAAGTCAGAAGACTGTTAAGGCCCGTTGGGCCTCTTGTGATGTGCTACGAAGTTTGTTCAAATAAACAACCTTGAGCCACTTTCAAGTTCACAGGGGTCAAATGTCTTAAAATATTCAAAGCAACTTCTAATCGATAACCAATTTAAAACAGATGAGCATTTCAGGCCCATTGGACCTCTTGTTAAGTTGTGCTTGTGACATTTTACTTTCTCTAGTGTTCATATGAAGAAGCATTGTTTTGTATATATATATGTATATCCTTACATTTGTTTGTAGTTTTATTTTAATTATATACACTTATGTTATCATTAATGATTCCCTACTTCTTTCAAATTCAGTTTCATTAGTAACAATTCAGTTTCATTAGTAACTGGAGTTCACTTGCTCCCATTTTCTGATGAAGCTTAAATTAGCAGTGTTTTAAGGTACTTCTGAATTTTTAAGCTGTTAAAGGAGAGACAAATGTTATTGTTCTCTATCTACATGTATGATTGTACTAATTACAGTGTCTGTTTATTGCCTTTTTACAGCAAGTACTGAAAATGTGCAAACTCATCATGGCACTTATATCTGTTTGATATGGCTACATGCTATAATTTGAGTGTGATTATATATGTTTACAGTATAGGCCTTTCCCAAAAGTGTTGTTATTCCCCTTGATGGGCCACAATGGTGGATACAAAATAGATTTCCAGGAACTGTTTTTGTTATGATTTGGCGCCATGTGACAGTCGGATGATGTAATTCCAATTATGACATCATAATTACATAGCCCAAATTTGTTTCCAAAAACATTTCCCAGCAAAGCCATGATACGACAAACAAGGGAGGTAACAACACTTTTGAGATTAGCCTATATTGTATGTCGTTTCTTTTAGTGTTAGTTCTTGTACAGGAATGTTTCATGATGTAATCTGTATTATTTCAATTGGAGAAACTA
Organism: Mimachlamys varia; assembly: GCA_947623455.1. Taxonomy (NCBI): domain Eukaryota; kingdom Metazoa; phylum Mollusca; class Bivalvia; order Pectinida; family Pectinidae; genus Mimachlamys; species Mimachlamys varia. Next base: position 2,363,791 of record OX392539.1, read on the forward strand.
TGTAAAATTCCATCTGAAGACAGGATGTAAAAATTCAAGATGAATGATTTAGGGACATACCTCCTTGTTTATTCATGTCATTGTCAGAAACCATGGTGACACTGCCCGTATGTTTGTGTCCCGTGGGCAAGAACAGACTGATAATCTCGTTCACCAAAATTGAAGTCTATTCAGAGATTCCACCAATCAGACTGGTCATTTCTTGTGGCACTCTGTTCAATCATTTTACTTTGATATATATATCTGTAGGCATGACGCCGATGTCAATGTCTGGTAGGACTTATTGTCCCATATATTGTTCAAACATATCCATACACACCCCACAGGTTTTCTTGACAGGCGATGCCGCCACCATGTTTGTTTGTTTTGTATAGCTACAAACGGGATATCCCAACTGGATGTAGCCATTGTAGATAGATGCAATATGATTGGCTACTATTTTTAGGACGGTAAACGAGATTCTCCATCTGTTTCAGCCCACAGACACAAACTAAAGGGCAGTGTCACATGGGTATCTGACGGTGGTTTTAATGTGTGTCTACATATTTGTGTACCAGAGACAGGATATGTTGTAGAAATAAAATATACATTGTTTGTTTATTTATTTTTCAGACGGTTGGATTGGAGAAAATATTGTCATCTTTTAAGTGAGAACATTGTAACACTCTGCTGGAAACTGTGGCAGGAATTGCCGTTGGTGTGGAAAATACTATGGGAACATTAAATGTGATAATCTGTATCTGGAATAGGGAGCAGGTTGTGTTAAAATCTGCCCTGTGACAAGGCTATAAAGGTATACAATGAGTGTTGGACATTTCTGTGTTATTTCAGGACATTGTACTCAGTTAAACAGGGAAACTACTCTTTTTGTATTACTTCAAACAGATTGCTAAATCTTTGACAGTATATTCATTTTAAATCTAGTTTTGGTATGTTAATTTGATTTAATTATTTTATCTCAAATAAACTGATTCATTATTGGGGTACATCTTATATACCTGGGGTACATCTTATATACCTGGGGTACATCTTATATACCTGGGGTACATCTTATATACCTGGGGTACATCTTATTTACCTGAGGTACATCTTAAATACTTGGGGTACATCTTATATACCTGGGGTACATCTTATATACCTGGGGTACATCTTATATACCTGGGGTACATCTTATATACTTGGGGTACATCTTATATACCTGGGGTACATCTTATATACCTGAGGTCAATATGGTGTTATACCGACCTGGTAGAATGAAATATTGACCGAGGGCGTACTTTGCTGACTCCTGCACATTTTAACAAGAATCATGAAATCTGTGTGGATCCTTAGAAATCTGTAGATTAATTTGAGGCGAGATTTATAATTAGGGAGTTTACTGACATTTTGTTATTTAATTTGATTGGGTTCGTCGACTAATCCCCAACACTAGCACATCCCATGTCATCCCATAAATCATGACAAAATGGCTGCTGAGTCGATATCTACACTCTGATAGGAATTTTTGTATATGTATGGTGCTTTTTATCAGAGAACTTCTCTGTGTTTCCTATCAGATTTATTTGTTGTTTTTTTTTTATTAAAAGAGAATAAACCTAAGTGCAATCATTTGTCATCTAATCAAAATCAGTGATATGTTGATGAAATGTGAAGTAACTCAGGTAATTCTGTTTTCATTGCTACCTGATACACATATTGATTTTCATTATAACATTTTGTCTCACCTTCGACAATAATTAAGAAATCTCTGTCGTAATTGTCCATCTGGTATGTATAATTTGTGGTCTGTGCCAAATGAAGAATAATTTCACATTATTCTTGGCATTCTTTTTTGTAGATATAAAATTATCAATACTTTTTATATACATTAATCTTGTAATCCAGATAAATTGAATAATCTTTTTAGCTTAGCTTAAAGGCAACATCAACATAAGAAACATTAGCAAGGTAACCATAAGTCTTATATAAAAAAACTTGCATGGTTGATGTATTTAAGGAGAACAAGCATGTGCTAGGTTTTGGACCTCCATCCATTTTCCAGTTTTCCATGTTTAGGATTATGTGAGTTGTAACAATTTGATAAAGAAGCATGGTTGAGATCAGTGGTGAGGTTACTCTATAATAAGTCAAATTTACACGGCTGATGTATCTAAGGATGAATAGCCCATGCTATATTTCAGATGCTGGATTTGACCAACATATTTCGCTCGAATGACCATGTTAAGAACTAAACGAGTTGTAACACTGTGGGAAAAGAATAAGGTTAATAGCTGATCCATCTAAGGATGTTAGAACAATCTGCTGTATCTGGGACTCCGACCCACTTAGATTTTCTGGTTTAAGGGGGTAATTGTAATGTGATTGCTGGATATTGTGTATAATTCTCACATTTCTTAAAAATGATGATCTGGAAAGATAACTTACACAAATGTATTTCTGTTTATTTTTCTGTTTATTGTTGATATTCTATTGTATTTGCTGAAAATAAACAACATAGTATATATATACAATATATATTGGTTGTTGTACATCCTATTTGCTAAGTTAAAAAGTGATCTACTTTGTAAATGGTCATTTGAAAGTTACATCCCTGCTTCTCCAACTTATGGTGTTTACATGTCGCAGTTGATTCGTTATTCTAGGGCTTGCTTTGAATTTCGTAATTTTCGTGATCGATGTTGACTTCTAACAAACAAGCTAACAACACAGGGATTCGAGAGAGACAGGTTGATCAGAACTATGCGCAAGTTTTATGGTCGCCATCTTTGTCTCATTGAGAAATGTTCTGTATCTTTAAGTGATATAAAGATTGACATTTTTGAGTATGCTCATTATGTTTACTTGTTGTGATTGACAATAATACTTGGTTCTCATTTTGAGAACTTGATGTTTACTTGGATGTGACAAAGATTTACATAGCGAGTGTCGTCAATGAAGCAGAAGATGTGTACTCCTCCGAAACACCTGGTCTTATTCTCTTGTACTTTTACAAGGGTCTCCATGTACCTCTTTCCTTTGTTCATATTTTGCCCCTGAATTAATCGATTTCGAGTTCGGATTATGATTTTGTTAACGCTTCGGTTTTCTCTAATTTATTTCCCCTTACAACCTCCAGCTAGTAATATGATCAATCCTGTAAACAAAGGGAATTCATTGATCCAAGTTGAAACAGTGTCAGAAGAATTGTCTTGTTTTTAGCTCACCTGGACTGAAGGGCTAAGTGAGCTTATGTAATGGTGCGGCGTCCATCCTGTGTCCGTAAACATATTTTATTGTCACGAAAACGACAAGAGGATTGGGCAGAAATTATGTCAACTTATGAAACTCCCTCATAAACAAACGAAATTAAGAACTTTTTTTTCTGAAACGACTTCTTCTAAAATACCAAAAGGCCTAGTGACATGAAATTTGGTTGGTAGCTTTCTTGGAAGGAGCTGAACAAGTTTGCGAAAAAAAAATCACTTTAACCTACTTTCAAAAGTCACAGAAGTCAAACATGTTGAAACCTTCAAAGAACTTTTTCTGAAATACCATCAGGCATAGACACCTCATATTTGACTGGTAGCATCCTTGGATGAAGCTGAATAAAGTTTGCGAAAAGAAACGACCTTGACCAATATTCAAGTTCACAGGGGTAACATCTATTATAGCCTTTTAACGACTTCTTCTAATAAACCAAAAGCCCTAGAAGCATGATATTGGGCTGAAAGGTTCCTTAGATGAAGCCGACAAAATTTGCGAAAAAAAGAAATGACCTGGACCTATATTCAAGGTCAGAATGGTCAAATCTGTTAAAACATTTTAATATATTCTTGTGATTAACCAAAAGGCCTAGAGACATTATATTTGGTGAAAAGGTTCCTTGAATAAAGCAAGACAAAGTTAACATAAAGAAATGACCTTGACCTATATTCAAGGTAACAAGGGTCAAATATGTTGAAACCTATAAACGACTTCTTATGAAATACCAAAAGCCCTAAAAGAATGATATTTGGCTGAAAGGTTCCTTGGATGAAGCTTGACGAAGTTTGCAAAAAAAATGACCTTGACCCATATTCAAGGTCACAGGGGTCAAATCTGTTAAAACCTTTTGGCAAATTCTTCTGATAAACCCAAAGGCCTAGAGACATGATATTTGGCTGGTAGCTTCCTTGGATGAAGCCAAACAAAATTTGTAAATGAAAATGACAAGGTCACAGGGGTAAAATGTGTTTAAATCTTAACATGTTTTTCTGAATGTCTTACAGTAAAATATTTTAGGCGACTATAATATAAATTAGAGATTGATACCGGGTGAGCGATGCAAACCCATTGGACATCTTGTTTGTTAATGTGCCTGGTTTGAGTTGGTTTGGTTTGATTGCTTTTTCCTTCAAATTAACAGCCAGGGTCATTCAAGAACGGCCTCCCGGTGTATGCGTTGTGTTTGTGTTGACTGGGTGTGTATTTGGGAGTCTGCGCTATATTCGTGTAACCTTCCTTGCAATAGTTCGGATCTTTTGCCGACCTGAAATGCTACCACACTGAAGTATACCGCCGAAGGCCCTCACCTGTACACGACACCGGATCACTTTACACTGACAACGGGTAAACCAGTCGTTCCACGCCAAAAAATCTGAGTGTTAAGCAGGGCGTAGTAACTACTATCGTTAGAGACTCTGATATGCCCATTGCGTTCCTCACAGGGGCGAACGATCAACTAAAGGCCAAAATTAAGGTAGTGTCAACGAAGACATTAGGAAGAAGAAAGTTGTTTAGAAAGATGGAAAATGTAAAATCCCAAATTTACTCGCCTCTTACGATCATGCAATGGGAGCATCAGGTACGATTCTTACGTCCTACCTGTAGAGTATGTTACTATGCCTGGACACTAGTGGATAGACGATATCATGGATAAAAACTAACTCCGGGTTAGTTAACTTTTTAGGTCACCTGAGACGAAGTCTCAGTTGACCTATTGCAATCGCCTTTTGTCCGGCGTCGTGCGTCGTAAACAATTTACATTTTCAACTTCTTCTCAAAAACCGCTGAACTAAATTCAATGAAATTTTACAGGAAGCTTCCATGGCTGAGGGTGAACCAAAATTGTGAATTATATGGTCCCCACCCCCCAGGGGCATGCGGGGCGGGGCCACAAAGGGTCAAATTGACAAAAATTTCAAAAATCTTCTCCTCTACTCTCAGATATGGTAGAATCAAATACTCTTCATAGATGGAAGGGTCTTAAGGTGTTTTACCAAAAGTATGAATTTCATGACCCTGGGGTCTCACGTTTGCCCCTGGGGAGGGGGTAAACTTTACTATAGTTTATATAGGGAAATCACATTTTTGACTATTATTTGTTGGATTTGTATTGGAATTCATTCTAACTTGTATCAAATTATCAGCATGGGATGACACTTTGATGGTATGTACATGTTGGCCCTAGTTGACCCCCAGGGCCTGCGGGACGGGGCCACAAAGGGTAAAATTTACAAAAATTTCAAAAATCTTCTCCTCTACTCTTAGATATGGTAGAATCAAATACTCTTCATAGATGGAAGGGTCTTAAGGTGCTTTACCAAAATTGTGAATTTTATGACCCTGGGGTCTCATGTTTGCCCCTGGGAAGGGGGTAAACTTTACTATAGTTTATATAGGGAAATCACATTTTTGACTATTATTTGTTGGATTTGTATTGGAATTCATTCTAACTTGTATCAAATTATCAGCATGGGATGACACTTTGATGGTATGTACATGTTGGCCCTAGTTGACCCCCAGGTGCTGGAGGGCGGGGCCAAAAAGGGTCAAATTGACAAAAATTTCAAAAATCTTCTTCTCTTCTCCCAGATATGCTGGAATCAAATACTCTTCATAGATGGAAGGGTGTTAAGGTTCTTACCAAAATTGTGAATTTCATGACTCTGGGGTCTTGCATCTCCCCCTGTGGAGGGGGTTAAGTTTACTATAGTATATTGGCAGAAAAAAACAATTTTTTTGCATTAGTTGTTTAATTGCCATAAGAAATGATGCAAATTTGGTTGAAATTATCAATATGACATGACTTTTGAGTAGTACGCACATATTGACACTGACTGACCCCCAGGTGCCTGAGGGATGGGGCCTAAAAGGGTCAAATTGACATAATTTCAAAAATTCATTTTTTCCACTCCCAGATATGCTACAAAGTATTGTTATAAATATTCATCTCAACATTCCAATATTTCTCTTTCATGTCAAACATCAGGTGACCGTTAAGGCCCATGGGCCTCTTTTTATGGACGTGGATATGTCAGTCTAATGGATATCGGAAATGTAGACTAATCATACAGTGATGCGTAGTAAGCTTGATGAAACGTCTCCGTTCTCTCATCATAACAGGTTTTTTTCAAAGAAAGGTGGACGGCAATACAAAGTTATGGTTGTGAGTTCTCTTGGAGCATACTTTGTGAAAAACACAACAAAAACTAGGATGTTATATACTGAGGAAGATATAGTACGAATGATTGAACTCCTGGTTGACAATATCTGATCGGCAACCAGGAATCTTCAAAACCTGGCCAAATCTTTTAATTTCACTTTCAGATAAATCGAAGATATGTTGTCTATAAACAACAAGACGTTTACTGACCACGTCGATCGTATCTTGAAATGAAGAACAACAGACTCTTCTACATCAGCTGCTTACCTCGATCTCTACTTAAACTACGATCAACATGGACAGCTTACTACTAAGCTATACGATAAGCGTGACGATTTTTTTAATTTTCGATTTCTTGATAGTAACATCCCTGCTTCTCCAACCTTAATCCCTTCGGACTACTCCAACCTATGCATACGGTGTTCACATGTCGCAGTTGATTCGATATTCTATGGCTTGCTCTAGATATCATGGTTTTCGTGATCGATGTCGACTGCTGACAAACAAACTAACAACACAAGGACTCCATAGATGCAGGTTGATCAGAACTATGGGCAAGTTTTATGGTCGGCATCTTTGTTTCATTGAGAAATATTCTGTATCTTTAAGTGATAAGAAGATGGAAGTTTTCGAGTATGCTCATTAGTGTGTTTACTCGTGATTGACAATGATACTCGGTTCTCATTTTGAGAACTTGATGTTTACTTGGATGTTACAAAGATTTACATGGCGGGTGTCATCGATGAAGTAGAAGACGCTTGCTGTTCCTGAACACCTGGTCTTATTCTCGTGTTCTTTTACATGGTTCTCCATGTAAATTTTTCTTTTGTTCATATTTTGCCCCTAGTTTAATCGATTTTGAGTTCTGGATATGATTTTGTTAACGTTTCGTGTTTCTCTAATTTATCAAGGATGACGTAATACACATATATGATGCACCTTTTAAATTTAGTAAAAGATGCAGTGTGCCGAAAAAATGAATTAAACTGTATCATATAGCTGTTTCGTCCTCCTAGGACTCTTCAGTGATGCTAGGGACCAAACGGTGGGAATCGGAATTGTCTAAACTAATGTAGAAGCAGAAGGGTCAGGTGCGTAAAAGCCCTTAAATCATTAATTTAGACTAAGAATTGAATACTTGCTGTATATTATCTAGCGTGCCACTACTCAAATGAGATAACTGTGGTTATGGAAGCTATGGAGAGTATCACCCCCTATCATGAAAGATGACGTACTACACATAAGTTTGGAGGAAAGATTTTCAAACATACTTTTGGCATTCCTATGAGAACAAATTAACTTAAAGTTTTGTTTCATATAAGTCTGAATTGATCTAGAAGTTTCTCGGGACAAGTTACAAAAACCTTGTAAAATCACTTTCAGGTATATCGACGATGTTTTGTCTTTGAATAAGAAGAGGTTTGCTGACCTTATACCATTATAAATTAAAATAATTGATTTCAAGTTAAGAAAGGTACGTATGGCGATCAACGTAGTCAACACACCTCTTGTTATTTATAGACAACACATAGTCGATGTACCATAAAATAAATTAAGATTTGACAAGACTTGTTTTGTAACCTATCCAGAGATTCAGTCTCGCACGAAAACATGTTTTAGAACAATGTCTGTTGGTGAATCTGTTCACGCGTTTGCTTATCAAAATGTTGCCTTTTTCAAAAGCTATGAATATATTTCGGCACTCCCGCTGGACATAGTATTCGTTTTATTATATCTTTTACTACTATACACTGTATCTTGGTACTTGCGTTATTTACACGGCAAACAAAGAGACGTAACAGCACCAACTTTGTTTGTGTGGTCAACAATGTGGGGAATTAACAGCTGCCACGACAAGGTACTCTTACCATTTTATTGACAGTATAATTAATGTTTCGGTGCGAGGTGACGTAACGCTTACTTATCAAATGCTTTCTGTATACTCACGCCATGTCCGCCGCTTTCGGTTCCCTCGACATCGATCATATCGAGTGACTATAACAATATACTGCATCTAACGCGTCAATTCAAAAGACGTCACAAACACCATTATACCAATAGGGTTTTTTGCGATACTCCATCCGTAGAGTTTAAGAATTGGCGAATTTGGAATATTTCATATATCAAAGGGGTTTGTTCGTACAAAATAAACAAACAGTGAAGGAAAACAGTCTTGTAGAAGTCTACCGATTCCTGAATGTATTTTTGGTTTATTTTATGTCCCATTAACAGCTAAGGTAATTTAAGGATGGTCTCACTGTGTATTTCGGAGGGTTTTTCGTTTTAGCCTCTTTGTGATAGTACAGAACTTTTTCCGTTTTAAAGTGCTACAACTATGAAGTATTCTACCGAAGGATGTGATCTTTTTAAATATCAGCATTTAAACAACAGCTATTACCGTACAAACGTTTCTTCACTCATTCACAAGTTTTTTTTTTGTTAATGTAAAGTGAGCTAATGCGAGGGTGCGACGTCCGTCGTCCGTCTCGCGTCCGTCAACTTTTCTTTTAAACGACTTTCCTGAAATATCAAAAGGGCTAGTGACATGAAATTTGAAAATTGCGCAAGAAATCACTTTGATCTTCTTTCAAAGTCACAGCAGGGGTCAAATATGTTTAAATCTGATCATGTTCTTCTGAATTTCGCACATTTATAGATTTTAGGCCTCTTTAGGGTTTCACTTTAATATAAGTCAGAGATTGATACCAGGTGGGCCCATTAGGCCTCTTGTTTTTTGTTGTTTTTTTTTTGGAAAGGAATACTCAAGAGTAATACGATTTAATTCTATTAGTGGTGTTGGAAAAGTAACTTTCAAATTATGTAATACTTAAGAACCGAGAGTGAACCAGAGCACAAAAATCCTTCTCGTAAGAAGGTTATCGTGACTCACACACATACGTCCTTCTAAATCCCTCGTTAGACGGTTATCGTAACACACACAGATACGAGTGATTATACTTTTATAGCCAAGGCAGTGATTCAGAAAGTTGACACATGCTGCTACGACTGTGGTTCCGCCTTTTGAAGCAAGAAATCAAAAACGATTTCCATTACAATTGTCAAAATTCATATTTTTTAAATGTCAACATCCAAATTAGAATTGCTATTGTACCTTCACAAGTTTTCCTCGCCAATGAGTTAACAACGATGTAATTTGGCTTGTGTAGACTGAAGTACGATTAATCAGCTCATGTATTACAACATACAACACAATGAGATTGTTTTGAGGACGCGAGATTCCACTTACAGAATAATACTGATGTAACAATTGTAGGAACGTCCATTATAATTATAACTAGAGGCAGTATCACCAGCAGTATCCCGGCTACATATCCCATACCCCGAGAGGATGGTCGCGGATCGTCTGCGCAAGTCTTTCGTCGAATGGTTGAGGAAAGTGTGGCTTTATCGACAGTCAGTTCATAACGTAACCTCGCTGTCTCCATCAGAACATCCTCTAGTTGTTTATACGTCTTGTTTAGGCCTGAACATTGATATGTGTAAACAATGGTTCCCAGTGTAGATATTTTATCTGTTGTCAGTATTACCACTCCACTTGTTAGTTCACTAACCTCGGACACTGTTGTTGTGTCTGTTTGTGGTACAGATGAGTCTGTTGAGTCTGTTTGTGGTACAGATGAGTCTGTTGAGTCTGTTTGTGGTACAGATGAGTCTGTTGAGTCTGTTTGTGGTACAGTTGTATCTGTTTGTGGTACAGTTGAGCCTGTTGTCGTTGATTGTGGTACAGTTGTCGTTGTGTGTGGTACAGTTGTGTCTGTTTGTGGTACAGATGAGTCTGTTGAGTCTGTTTGTGGTACAGTTGAGTCTGTTTGTGGTACAGTTGAGTCTGTTTGTGGTACAGTTGAGTCTGTTTGTGGTACAGATAAGTCTGTTGTCGTTGTTTGTGGGACAGATGAGTCTGTTTGTGGTACAGTTGAGTCTGTTGTCGTTGTTTGTGGTACAGTTGAGTCCGTTGTCGTTGTTTGTGGTACAGTTGAGTCTGTTTTCGTTGTTTGTGGTACAGTTGAGTCTGTTGTCGTTGTTTGTGGTACAGTTGAGTCCGTTGTCGTTGTTTGTGGAACAGTTGAGTCCGTTGTCGTTGTTTGTGGTACAGTTGAGTCTGTTGTCGTTGTTTGTGGTACAGTTGAGCCTGTTGTCGTTGTTTGTGGTAGAGTTGAGTCCGTTGCCGTTGTTTGTGGGACAGTTGAGTCCGTTGTCGTTGTGTGTGGTACAGTTGTGTCTGTTTGTGGTATAGTTGAGTCTGTTGTCGTTGTTTGTGGTACAGATGAGTCTGTTTGTGGTACAGTTGTCGTTGTTTGTGGTACAGTTGAGCCTGTTGTCCTTGTTTGTGGTACAGTTGTGTCTGTTGTCGTTGTTTGTGGTACAGTTGAGTCCGTTGTCGTTGTTTGTGGTACAGCTGAGTCCGTTGTCGTTGTTTGTGGTACAATTGGATCTGTTGTCGTTGTTTGTGTTACAGTTGAGTCTGTTTGTGGTACAGTTGTCGTTGTTTGTGGTACAGTTGAGCCTGTTGTCCTTGTTTGTGGTACAGTTGTGTCTGTTGTCGTTGTTTGTGGTACAGTTGAGTCCGTTGTCGTTGTTTGTGGTACAGCTGAGTCCGTTGTCGTTGTTTGTGGTACAATTGGATCTGTTGTCGTTGTTTGTGTTACAGTTGAGTCTGTTTGTGGTACAGTTGAGTCTGTTGTCGTTGTTTGTGGTACAGTTGAGTCGGTTTGTGGTACAGTTGAGTCTGTTGTCGTTGTTTGTGGTACAGTTGAGTCCGTTGTCGTTGTTTGTGGTACAGTTGAGTCGGTTTGTGGTACAGTTGAGTCTGTTGGTCTTGTTGGTTTTGAAATAGATAGTTGTGTTGACGATTGCTCTACAGCTCTTGTAAGTTCAGTTGTTGTCAGTGACTTGGAGATAAAGTCAACTTTTGTTGGTAACACCATTGTTTCTGACGTCTTGTCGGCTATTGGTTCCGTTGTCGTAGTCGTTTCTGACAATATAAAAACATATAGATGCATCACCATTGAATATGTATATTGGCCAAGAAAAGTTCATGCTATACGGATAGGACGAAATAAAGTTGTACAACTATATAAGTCATCATGAGCTCAAAAATAACAACGTGGTATACAAAAAGAAGCAAAAACAATTAATTATGATGATGGATGCAACAAATAAATGGGTATAACAAATCTTATACCGTATGGTAATGAGGTATATTACAGAAAACTGTATGAAACACTTTTATTGTTGATACAAGTACATCTACTTGTTTAATAGTATACTTTTTAATAATCAACGTTTTTAACAGATTTAACATCAAATAGTTCTATAAATACGGGTAACTAGGGAGGCAATAGTTAAGTTCGTATGGGTAAGGGTAGCTAGGGAGACAACAGCTAAGGTCATGAGAGAACGGGTAGTTAGGGAGACAATAGCTAAGGTCATGGGAGTACGGGTAGCTAGGGAGACAATAGCTAAGGTCATGAAACTACGGGTACGTTGTAGCTAGGGAGACAACAGCTAAGGTCATGAGAGAACGGGTAGTTAGGGAGACAATAGCTAAGGTCATGGGAGTACGAGTAGCTAGGGAGACAATAGCTAAGGTCATGGGAGAACGGGTAGTTAGGGAGACAATAACTAAGGTCATGAGAGTACGGGTAGCTAGGGAGACAATAGCTAAGGTCATGGGAGTACGGGTAGCTAGGGAGACAACAGCTAAGGTCATGAGAGTACGGGTAGCTAGGGAGACAACAGCTAAGGTCATGAGAGAACAGGTAGTTAGAGAGACAATAGCTAACGTCATGAAACTACGGGTACGTTGTAGCTAGGGAGGCAACAGCTAAGGTCATGAAAGTACGGGTATGTTGTAGCTAGGGAGACAACAGCTAAGGTCAAGAGAGAACGGGTAGTTAGAGAGACAATAGCTAAGGTCATGAAACTACGGGTACGTTGTAGCTAGGGAGACAACAGCTAAGGTCAAGAGAGGACGGGTAGCTAGGGAGACAACAGCTAAGGTCATGAAAGTACGGGTTCGTTGTAGCTAGGGAGACAACAGCTAAGGTCAATAGAAGACAGGTAGCTAGGGAGACAACAGCTAAGGTCATATGAGGACAAATAGCTAATGCGAAATAACAGCCAATATCATACTAGGGAGAAACACCAGTTTTGAAGATCTTGGTAAGCAGTGTCAGTTTATATTGTTTTTGAACCCGAAGTCTCACCTGTAACAAACGGTGTTGAGCATACTCCAGGGAAGGATATGCTACAGCTAGGTGTTGCCACCCAGAGTCCACTATCTGTCAGAAGCATATAGCAACTGTCGGCCATCACGCCCAGTCCAGGAACCATGTTGATCCACCCAGAGGTGTTCGTGGGTCCACCAATCCAAGTCACAGCATCAGGACCGAAACTTGGATGTCAAAAATAGTAGAACACAAAAGTTATGGAACTGTAGCAAATCAAAACGAATGATTTCTTGCGTGGACAAACAGCACCGAATAAAAAATACAATAACTACTGAAGTTTAACAAAATATAAAAAAAAGTGTATGGATTGTCTTGATTTCAGGAAACAAAATCGCTTTATCGTAATCCAACATAAATTATAGAATAAAACAACTAATATAAGTAACCTTTCCTGTGACTTCAACGTGCAAAGCCTTCATTTAAATTTCGCATCTCCTATGCTTTCAATTATAAATATCCGAGGTATGTATATTTTGTTCTTGTTGTTTTGGTGGGGGAGGGGAACAGATTGATGTTGTTGTTTTGGTGGGAGAGGAGAACTGTTTTGTTGTTGGTGCGAGGGTGGGGAGGAAACTGTTTTGTTGTTGTTGTTTTGTTGGGAGAGGAGAATTGTTTTGGTGTTGTTGTTTGGTTGGGGGGGGGGGACTGTTTTGTTGTTGGTGTGAGGGTGGGGAGGGGAACTGTTTTGTTGTTTAGCTTTAAGTACTCCATACATATGTTTAATGCAATGCAATTTGGTCATCTTTATTTCGCCGGGCCCTATTTTCTATTTCATGCATATATGATGTAATGCATACCTCACACCAAAATTGTTGACAGTTACAAATAAATATGACAATTCTCTTTGTCATGTTTTTTAGTCGTCATTTTCGCGTCTCGGGGGAAAAGCAGTTTCTTTTCTGTTCATCATAGGCAAAATTTATATATATTTATAATTGGTTTTAACATTGATGACATGAGATTCCTTGGTTGGGACCTAGACTTACATGATACTTTGGTTAGACCTAGATCTACGGGATACTTGGGTTGGACCTAGATCTACATTATACTAGGGTTGGACCTAGATCTACATGATACTTGGGTTGGACCTAGATCTACATGATACTTGGGTTGGACCTAGATCTACATGATTCTTGGGTTGGACCTAGATCTACATGATGCTTGGGCTGGACCTAGATCTACGGGATACTTGGGTTGGACCTAGATCTACATGATACTTGGGTTGGACCTAGATCTACATTATACTAGGGTTGGACCTAGATCTACATGATACTTGGGCTGGACCTAGATCTTCGGGATACTTGGGTTGGACCTAGATCTACATGATACTTGGGTTGGACCTAGATCTACATGATACTTGGGTTGGACCTAGATCTACATGATACTTGGGTTGGACCTAGATCTACATGATACTTGGGTTGGACCTAGACTTACACGATACTAGGGTTGGACCTAGATCTACATTATACTTGGGTTGGACCTAGATCTACATGATACTTGGGTTGGACCTAGATCTACATGATACTTGGGTTGGACCTAGATCTACATGATACTTGTGTTGGACCTAGATCACGATACTTGGGTTGGACCTAGATCTACATGATACTTGAGTTGGACCTAGATCTACACGATACTTGGGTTGGACCTAGATCTACATGATACTTGGGTTGGACCTAGATCTACATGATACTTGGGTTGGACCTAGATCTACATGATACTTGGGTTGAACCTAGATCTACATGGTTCTTGGGTTGGACCTAGATCTACATGATACTTGGGTTGGACCTAGATCTACATGATACTTGGGTTGGACCTAGATCTACATGATACTTGGGTTGGACCTAGACTTACATGATACTTGGGTTGGACCTAGATCTACATTATACTAGGGTTGGACCTTGATCTACATGATACTTGGGTTGGACCTAGATCTACATGATACTTGGGTTGGACCTAGACTTACATGATACTTGGGTTGGACCTAGATCTACATGATACTTGGGTTGGACCTAGATCTACAGGATACTTGGGTTGGACCTAGATCTACATTATACTTGGGTTGGACCTAGATCTACATGATACTTGGGTTGGACCTAGACTTACATGATACTTGGGTTGGACCTAGATCTACATTATACTAGGGTTGGACCTAGATCTACATTATACTTGGGTTGGACCTAGATCTACATGATTCTTGGGTTGGACCTAGACTTACATGATACTTGGGTTGGACCTAGATCTACATTATACTAGGGTTGGACCTAGATCTACATTATACTAGGGTTGGACCTAGATCTACATTATACTTGGGTTGGACCTAGATCTACATGATACTTGGGTTGGACCTTGATCTACATGATACTTGGGTTGGACCTAGACTTACATGATACTTGGGTTGGACCTAGATCTACATTATACTAGGGTTGGACCTAGATCTACATTATACTTGGGCTGGACCTAGATCTACATGATACTTGGGTTGGACCTAGATCTACATGATACTTGGGTTGGACCTAGATCTACATGATACTTGGGTTGGACCTAGATCTACATGATTCTTGGGTTGGACCTAGATCTACATGATACCAGGGTTGGACCTAGATCTACATGATACTTGAGTTGGACCTAGACTTACATGATACTTGGGTTGGACCTAGATCTACGGGAAACTTGGGTTGGACCTAGATCTACATGATACTTGGGTTGGACCTAGATCTACATGATACTTGGTTTGGAGCTAGATCTATATGATACTTGGGTTGGACCTAGATCTACATGATACTTGGGTTGGACCTAGATCTACATGATACTAGGGTTGGACCTAGATCTACATGATACTTGGGTTGGACCTAGATCTACATGATACTTGGTTTGGAGCTAGATCTACATGATACTTGGGTTGGACCTAGATCTACATGATTCTTGGGTTGGACCTAGATCTACACGATACTCGGGTTGGACCTAGATCTACGGGATACTTGGGTTGGACCTAGATCTACACGATACTTGGGTTGGACCTAGATCTACGGGATACTTGGGTTGGACGTAGATCTACATGATTCTTGGGTTGGACGTAGATCTACGGGATACTTGGGTTGGACGTAGATCTAAGTGATACTTGGGTTGGACCTAGATCTACATGATACTTGGGTTGGACCTAGATCTACATGATACTTGGGTTGGACCTAGATCTACATGATACTTGGGTTGGACCTAGATCTACAAGATACTTGGGTTGAACCTAGTTCTACATGATACTTGGGTTTGAGCTAGATCTACGGGATACTTGGGTTGGACCTAGATCTACGGGATACTTGGGTTGGACGTAGATCTAAGTGATACTTGGGTTGGACGTAGATCTACATGATACTTGGGTTGGACCTAGATCTACATGATACTTGGGTTGGACCTAGATCTACATGATTCTTGGGTTGGACGTAGATCTACATGATTCTTGGGTTGGACCTAGATCTACGGGATACTTGGGTTGGACGTAGATCTAAGTGATACTTGGGTTGGACTTAGATCTACATGATACTTGGGTTGGACCTAGATCTACATGATACTTGGGTTGGACGTAGATCTAAGTGATACTTGGGTTGGACCTAGATCTACATGATACTTGGGTTGGACCTAGATCTACACGATACTTGGGTTGGACCTAGATCTACATGATACTTGGGTTGGACCTAGATCTACATGATACTTGGGTTGGACCTAGATCTACAGGATACATGGGTTGGACCTAGATCTACATGATACTTACACTAAGACATGTTCTCTGTGGCACTCACTTGTTATGTTGCCTGAGTTCATCGTTTTCATGTTTGAAATACCATCTTGAATTACTTTATTTATGAAAAATTAATTAACCAAAACAGAATACATTCAATGTACGTACCTTAAGGCCAACTGCAATACCACAGTGTTAGCATCAGCATCGGGTATTTTTGCTAGGATACCCCCATCGGCGTAACATTTGTCGTTATTCTCCATTGCAGAGCCAGCAGGTACCATCCAGTAACATATAGTGTCAGTGTACTGGACGGTCCAGTTTGTTATAGGGCATGCCAGTATGTAAATATTACCTGGAAATGAGTAACATATAGCGTCAGTGTACCGGACGGTCCAGTTTGTCATAGTGCATGCCAGTATGTAAATATTACCTGGAAATGAGTAACATATAGCGTCAGTGTACTGGACGGTCCAGTTTGTTGTAGGGCATGTCAGTATGTAAATATTACCTGGAAATGAGTAACATATAGTGTCAGTGTACTGGACGGTCCAGTTTGTTATAGGGCATGCCAGTATGTAAATATTACCTGGAAATGAGTAACATATAGCGTCAGTGTACTGGACGGTCCAGTTTGTTACAGGGCATGTCAGTATGTAAATATTACCTGGAAATGACTAACATATAGTGTCAGTGTACTGGACGGTCCAGTTTGTTATAGGGCATGCCAGTATGTAAATATTACCTGGAAATGACTAACATATAGTGTCAGTGTACTGGACGGTCCAGTTTGTTACAGGGCATGTCAGTATGTAAATATTACCTGGAAATGAGTAACATATAGCGTCTGTGTACTGGACGGTCCAGTTTGTTACAGGGCATGTCAGTATGTAAATATTACCTGGAAATGAGTAACATATAGTGCTAGTGTACTGGACGGTCCAGTTTGTTACAGGGCATGTCAGTATGTAAATATTACCTGGAAATGAGTAACATATAGTGTCAGTGTACTGGACGGTCCAGTTTGTCATAGGGCATGCCAGTATGTAAATATTACCTGGAAATGAGTAACATATAGTGCTAGTGTACTGGACGGTCCAGTTTGTTATAGGGCATGTCAGTATGTAAATATTACCTGGAAATGAGTAACATGTAGTGTCGGTGTACTGGACGGTCCAGTTTGTTACAGGGCATGTCAGTATGTAAATATTACCTGGAAATGAGTAACATATAGCGTCAGTGTACTGGACGGTCCAGTTTGTTACAGGGCATGTCAGTATGTAAATATTACCTGGAAATGAGTAACATATAGTGCTAGTGTACTGGACGGTCCAGTTTGTTATAGGGCATGTCAGTATGTAAATATTACCTGGAAATGAGTAACATATAGTGTCAGTGTACTGGACGGTCCAGTTTGTCATAGGGCATGCCAGTATGTAAATATTACCTGGAAATGAGTAACATATAGTGCTAGTGTACTGGACGGTCCAGTTTGTCATAGGGCATATCAGTATGTAAATATTACCTTGAAATGAGTAACATATAGTGTCAGTGTACTGGACGGTCCAATTTGTTACAGGGCATGTCAGTATGTAAATATTACCTGGAAATGAGTAACATATAGTGTCAGTGTACTGGACGGTCCAGTTTGTTATAGGGCATGTCAGTATGTAAATATTACCTGGAAATGAGTAACATATAATGTCAGTGTACTGGACGGTCCAATTTGTTATAGGGCATGCCAGTATGTAAATATTACCTGGAAATGAGTAACATATATTGTCAGTGTACTGGACTGTCCAGTTTGTTATAGGGCATGCCAGTATTTAAATATTACCTGGAAGTGAGAAACATTTAGTGTCAGTGTACTGGACGGTCCAGTTTGTTATAGGGCATGCCAGTATGTAAATATTACCTGGAAATGAGTAACATATAGTGTCAGTGTACTGGACGGTCCATTTTGTTATAGGGCATGTCAGTATGTAAATATTACCTGGAAATGAGTAACATATAGTGTCAGTGTACTGGACGGTCCAGTTTGTTATAGGGCATGCCAGTATGTA
The DNA here is from genome assembly GCA_947623455.1 of Mimachlamys varia. Lineage (NCBI taxonomy): Eukaryota > Metazoa > Mollusca > Bivalvia > Pectinida > Pectinidae > Mimachlamys > Mimachlamys varia. Next base: position 2,382,241 of record OX392539.1, read on the forward strand.
AATATTACCTGGAAATGAGTAACATATAGTGTCAGTGTATTGGACGGTCCAGTTTGTTATAGGGCATGTCAGTATGTAAATATTACCTGGAAATGAGTAACATATAGTGTCAGTGTACTGGACGGTCCAGTTTGTCACAGGGCATGCCAGTATGTAAATATTACCTGGAAATGAGTAACATATAGTGTCAGTGTACCGGACGGTCCAGTTTGTCACAGGGCATGCCAGTATGTAAATATTACCTGGAAATTATTCGCCCACTGTAGTCTTATAGTTTTATCTACCCGCATACACACTAGATGTATATATCAATCTATCACAATATTTATTTTTGTGTATATTTTGGGTCGTTTGGGTTTTGGACAGTAATTGAAATGCAAATTAATAAAGATATAAATCACTTTCATTATGTTGCAGTGTTACAAAAGATATTTACAATTTACATCCACCATCACATTTTCATAACCCGATCTTATTAATGCTTTCACTAAGTAATATGAAGAGATGTGCCTTGATAGTAATTTATCAAAATGTGTATAAATCTGGAACAATAATCGAAATGCAATATAATAGAATTGTAAATTACTGCCACTAAATTGCAGCGTTAAAAAAGATAAACTTATGTACATCCTAAAAAATCATCATCATATTTTCACAGGCCGATCTTGTGAATGTTTTCATTCCTTGACATTAGTCCTAGAAACACTTACCTTGAAGTCCTGCTACCAAAACGGCGAAACAAAGGCGAAACATGTCTTCTTTACTTCGTGTCAGTGTATTCTGTGGAGTCAAACAAAGTTTAACAATATTATTTTTAAGAAAAATCATTGAAACTAATCATGCTCATTTCTTATGCATCATAACAGGACGGTGACTAAACACACACTCAAATAAAGTGACAGATTCACTACACTTTTTTTATCACTTCTTTATATTAATAATTTTGTTTCTAGAAATGATCTCTTGACATTTAAGAAAACAATATTCGAGTAATACAAACCTTTTACCGGAGACTCCTTGTGGTTTATAGTCCCATACTGCTAGTCTCACTGGTAGGCCTACTCTCGTACATTTCAATCCTGCTAGCTTGTTTAACTGTATCGTTCACTCATACATCGTCACCGATATCATGTTTACCACCTAACTGTAAACTGGAAAGTTCGATTATTTCATCTGCGATGATTGATCTGGTCTCAATTCGCTTGAGCACTGACATTTGAATCCATATTTTGATACACTGACCATCAGTACTTTATCTCGAACTCGTATAACTCGTATAGCTCGTATAACTCGTATAACTCGTATAGCTCGTATAACTCGTAGTATAACTCGTATAACTCGTATAACACGTATAACTCGTATAACTCGTATAACTCGTATAACTCGTATAACTCGTATAACACGTATAACTCGTATAACTCGTATAACTCGTATAACTCGTATAACTCGTATATAACTCGTATAACTCGTATAACTCGTAGTATAACTCGTATAACTCGTATAACTCGTAGTATAACTCGTATAACTCGTTATAACTCGTATAACTCGTATAACTCGTTATAACTCGTATAACTCGTATAACTCGTATGTATAACTCGTATAACTCGTATAACTCGTAGTATAACTCGTATAACTCGTATAACTCGTAAACTCGTACAACTCGTATAACTCGTATAACTCGTATAACTCGTAGTATAACTCGTATAACTCGTATAACTCGTATAACTCGTATAACTCGACTGCGTTTAATTCGAAGTATTTCGACTCTTCCCATGCTTCACACTTAACATTTTAGCTCAGTTTACTGGAGTACTCGGATTTCACACGGTCCCTTCAACTTCAAGATAAGCGGTTAAATTTGTCAAACTAGATACAGAAAAACAGGATAGGTTTTAATTATAAGTTGCCTGTTTCTGCATTTTGCACCGAAGGTGTTGAAAAATGTATTCTCCCAAAGATATAGACAATGTAAATACTAATTTAGCCATATTTCTGTGTGTACTATTTTATTCTGCTACACATTTATACAGCTTTAAAGAATAACTATTGTGAGTACTATGGCAGTTTTGTTGTACTTTCCAGTACAGCTTTAAAGAATAACTATTGTGAGTACTATGGTAGTTTTGTTGTACTATACTGTACAGCTTTAAAGAATAACTATTGTGAGTACTATGGTAGTTTTGTTGTACTTTCCAGTATAGCTTTAAAGAATAACTATTGTGAGTACTATGGTAGTTTTGTTGTACTATACTGTACAGCTTTAAAGAATAACTAATATGAGTAATATGGTAGTTTTGTTGTACTTTCCAGTACAGCTTTAAAGAATAACTATTGTGAGTACTATGGTAGTTTTGTTGTACTTTCCAGTACAGCTTTAAAGAATAGCTATTGTGAGTACTATGGTAGTTTTGTTGTACTATACTGTACAGCTTTAAAGAATAACTATTGTGAGTACTATGGTAGTTTTGTTGTACTATACTGTACAGCTTTAAAGAATAACTATTGTGAGTACTATGGTAGTTTTGTTGTACTATACTGTACAGCTTTAAAGAATAACTATTGTGAGTACTATGGTAGTTTTGTTGTACTTTCTAGTACAGCTTTAAAGAATAACTATTGTGAGTACTATGGTAGTTTTGTTGTACTATACTGTACAGCTTTAAAGAAGAACTATTGTGAGTACTATGGTAGTTTTGTTGTACTTTCCAGTACAGCTTTAAAGAATAACTATTGTGAGTACTATGGTAGTTTTGTTGTACTTTCCAGTACAGCTTTAAAGAAGAACTATTGTGAGTACTATGGTAGTTTTGTTGTACTTTCCAGTATAGCTTTAAAGAATAACTAGTGTGAGTACTATGGTAGTTTTGTTGTACTTTCCAGTACAGCTTTAAAGAATAACTAGTGTGAGTACTATGGTAGTTTTGTTGTACTTTCCAGTATAGCTTTAAAGAATAACTAGTGTGAGTACTATGGTAGTTTTGTTGTACTTTCCAGTACTGCTTTAAAGAATAACTATTGTGAGTACTATGGTAGTTTTGTTGTACTTTCCAGTACAGCTTTAAAGAATAACTATTATGAGTACTATGGTAGTTTTGTTGTACTATACTGTACAGCTTTAAAGAATAACTATTGTGAGTACTATGGTAGTTTTGTTGTACTTTCCAGTACAGCTTTAAAAATACGTGAGTACTATGGTAGTTTTGTTGTACTTTCCGGTACAGCTTTAAAAATACGTGAGTACTATGGTAGTTTTGTTGTACTATACTGTACAGCTTTAAAGAATAACTATTATGAGTACTATGGTAGTTTTGTTGTACTTTCCAGTAAATCTTTAAAGATAACTATTGTGAGTACTATGGTAGTTTTGTTGTACTTTCCAGTACAGCTTTAAAGAATAACTATTGTGAGTACTATGGTAGTTTTGTTGTACTATACTGTACAGCCTTAAAGAATAACTATTGTGAGTACTATGGTAGTTTTGTTGTACTTTCCAGTACAGCTTTAAAGAATAGCTATTGTGAGTACTATGGTAGTTTTGTTGTACTATACTGTACAGCCTTAAAGAATAACTATTGTGAGTACTATGGTAGTTTTGTTGTACTATACTGTACAGCTTTAAAGAATAACTATTGTGAGTACTATGGTAGGTTTGTTGTACTTTCCAGTACAGCTTTAAAGAAGAACTATTGTGAGTACTATGGTAGTTTTGTTGTACTTTCTAGTACAGCTTTAAAGAATAGCTATTGTGAGTACTATGGTAGTTCTGTTGTACTTTCCAGTACAGCTTTAAAGAATAACTAGTGTGAGTACTATGGTAGTTTTGTTGTACTATACTGTACAGCCTTAAAGAATAACTATTGTGAGTACTATGGTAGTTTTGTTGTACTTTCCAGTACAGCTTTAAAGAATAACTATTGTGAGTACTATGGTAGTTTTGTTGTACTATACTGTACAGCCTTAAAGAATAACTATTGTGAGTACTATGGTAGTTTTGTTGTACTTTCCAGTACAGCTTTAAAGAATAGCTATTGTGAGTACTATGGTAGTTTTGTTGTACTATACTGTACAGCTTTAAAGAATAACTATTGTGAGTACTATGGTAGTTTTGTTGTACTATACTGTACAGCTTTAAAGAATAACTATTGTGAGTACTATGGTAGGTTTGTTGTACTTTCCAGTACAGCTTTAAAGAAGAACTATTGTGAGTACTATGGTAGTTTTGTTGTACTTTCTAGTACAGCTTTAAAGAATAGCTATTGTGAGTACTATGGTAGTTCTGTTGTACTTTCCAGTACAGCTTTAAAGAATAACTAGTGTGAGTACTATGGTAGTTTTGTTGTACTTTCCAGTACAGCTTTAAAGAAGAACTATTGTGAGTACTATGGTAGTTTTGTTGTACTTTCCAGTACAGCTTTAAAGAATAACTATTGTGAGTACTATGGTAGTTTTGTTGTACTATACTGTACAGCTTTAAAGAATAACTATTATGAGTACTATGGTAGTTTTGTTGTACTTTCCAGTACAGCTTTAAAGAATAACTATTGTGAGTACTATGGTAGTTTTGTTGTACTTTCCAGTACAGCTTTAAAGATAACTATTGTGAGTACTATGGTAGTTTTGTTGTACTTTCCAGTACAGCTTTAAAGAATAACTAGTGTGAGTACTATGGTAGTTTTGTTGTACTTTCCAGTATAGCTTTAAAGAATAACTATTGTGAGTACTATGGTAGTATTGTTGTACTTTCCAGTACAGCTTTAAAGAATAACTATTATGAATACTATGGTAGTTTTGTTGTACTTTCCAGTTCAGCTTTAAAGAAGAACTATTGTGAGTACTATGGTAGTTTTTGTTGTACTATACTGTACAGCTTTAAAGAATAACTATTGTGAGTACTATGGTAGTTTTGTTGTACTTTCCAGTACAGCTTTAAATAATAACTAGTGTGAGTACTATGGTAGTTTTGTTGTACTTTCCAGTACAGCTTTAAAAATACGTGAGTACTATGGTAGTTTTGTTGTACTTTCCGGTACAGCTTTAAAAATACGTGAGTACTATGGTAGTTTTGTTGTACTATACTGTACAGCTTTAAAGAATAACTATTATGAGTACTATGGTAGTTTTGTTGTACTTTCCAGTACATCTTTAAAGATAACTATTGTGAGTACTATGGTAGTTTTGTTGTACTTTCCAGTACAGCTTTAAAGAATAACTAGTGTGAGTACTATGGTAGTTTTGTTGTACTTTCCAGTACAGCTTTAAAGAATAACTATTGTGAGTACTATGGTAGTTTTGTTGTACTTTCCAGTATAGCTTTAAAGGAGAACTATTGTGAGTACTATGGTAGTTTTGTTGTACTTTCCAGTACAGCTTTAAAGAAGAACTGTTGTGAGTACTATGGTAGGTTTGTTGTACTTTCCAGTACAGCTTTAAAGAAGAACTATTGTGAGTACTATGGTAGTTTTGTTGTACTTTCCAGTACAGCTTTAAAGAATAACTATTATGAGTACTATGGTAGTTTTGTTGTACTATACTGTACAGCCTTAAAGAATAACTATTATGAGTACTATGGTAGTTTTGTTGTACTTTCCAGTACAGCTTTAAAGAAGAACTATTGTGAGTACTATGGTAGGTTTGTTGTACTTTCAAGTACAGCTTTAAAGAAGAACTATTGTGAGTACTATGGTAGTTTTGTTGTACTTTCCAGTACAGCTTTAAAGATTAACTATTGTGAGTACTATGGTAGTTTTGTTGTACTATACTGTACAGCTTTAAAGAATAACTATTGTGAGTACTATGGTAGTTTTGTTGTACTTTCCAGTACAGCTTTAAAGAATAACTATTGTGAGTACTATGGTAGTTTTGTTGTACTTTCCAGTACAGCTTTAAAGAATAACTATTGTGAGTACTATGATAGTTTTGTTGTACTTTCCAGTACAGCTTTAAAGAATAACTATTGTGAGTACTATATGGTAGTTTTGTTGTACTTTCCAGTACAGCTTTAAAGAATAACTATTGTGAGTACTATGGTGGTTTTGTTGTACTTTCCAGTACAGCTTTAAAGAATAACTATTGTGAGTACTATGGTAGTTTTGTTGTACTTTCCAGTACAGCTTTAAAGAATAACTATTGTGAGTACTATGGTAGTTTTGTTGTACTATACTGTACAGCTTTAAAGAATAACTAGTGTGAGTACTATGGTAGTTTTGTTGTACTTTCCAGTACAGCTTTAAAGAATAACTATTGTGAGTACTATGGTAGTATTGTTGTACTTTCCAGTACAGCTTTAAAGAATAACTATTGTGAGTACTATGGTAGTTTTGTTGTACTTTCAAGTACAGCTTTAAAGAATAACTATTGTGAGTACTATGGTAGTTTTGTTGTACTTTCCAGTACAGCTTTAAAGAAGAACTATTGTGAGTACTATGGTAGTTTTGTTGTACTTTCCAGTACAGCTTTAAAGAATAACTATTGTGAGTACTATGGTAGTTTTGTTGTACTATACTGTACAGCTTTAAAGAATAACTATTGTGAGTACTATGGTAGTTTTGTTGTACTTTCCAGTACAGCTTTAAAGAATAACTATTGTGAGTACTATGGTAGTTTTGTTGTACTATACTGTACAGCTTTAAAGAATAACTAGTTTGAGTACTATGGTAGTTTTGTTGTACTTTCCAGTACAGCTTTAAAGAATAACTATTGTGAGTACTATGGTAGTTTTGTTGTACTTTCCAGTACAGCTTTAAAGATAACTATTGTGAGTACTATGGTAGTTTTGTTGTACTTTCCAGTACAGCTTTAAAGAATAACTAGTGTGAGTACTATGGTAGTTTTGTTGTACTTTCCAGTACAGCTTTAAAGAATAACTATTGTGAGTACTATGGTAGTTTTGTTGTACTTTCCAGTACAGCTTTAAAGAATAACTATTATGAATACTATGGTAGTTTTGTTGTACTTTCCAGTTCAGCTTTAAAGAAGAACTATTGTGAGTACTATGGTAGTTTTTGTTGTACTATACTGTACAGCTTTAAAGAATAACTATTGTGAGTACTATGGTAGTTTTGTTGTACTTTCCAGTACAGCTTTAAATAATAACTAGTGTGAGTACTATGGTAGTTTTGTTGTACTTTCCAGTACAGCTTTAAAATACGTGAGTACTATGGTAGTTTTGTTGTACTTTCCGGTACAGCTTTAAAAATACGTGAGTACTATGGTAGTTTTGTTGTACTATACTGTACAGCTTTAAAGAATAACTATTATGAGTACTATGGTAGTTTTGTTGTACTTTCCAGTACATCTTTAAAGATAACTATTGTGAGTACTATGGTAGTTTTGTTGTACTTTCCAGTACAGCTTTAAAGAATTACTAGTGTGAGTACTATGGTAGTTTTGTTGTACTTTCCAGTACAGCTTTAAAGAATAACTATTGTGAGTACTATGGTAGTTTTGTTGTACTTTCCAGTATAGCTTTAAAGGAGAACTATTGTGAGTACTATGGTAGTTTTGTTGTACTTTCCAGTACAGCTTTAAAGAAGAACTGTTGTGAGTACTATGGTAGGTTTGTTGTACTTTCCAGTACAGCTTTAAAGAAGAACTATTGTGAGTACTATGGTAGTTTTGTTGTACTTTCCAGTACAGCTTTAAAGAATAACTATTATGAGTACTATGGTAGTTTTGTTGTACTATACTGTACAGCCTTAAAGAATAACTATTATGAGTACTATGGTAGGTTTGTTGTACTTTCAAGTACAGCTTTAAAGAAGAACTATTGTGAGTACTATCTTAGTTTTGTTGTACTTTCCAGTACAGCTTTAAAGAATAACTATTGTGAGTACTATGGTAGTTTTGTTGTACTATACTGTACAGCTTTAAAGAATAACTATTGTGAGTACTATGGTAGTTTTGTTGTACTATACTGTACAGCTTTAAAGAATAACTAGTGTGAGTACTATGGTAGTTTTGTTGTACTTTCCAGTACAGCTTTAAAGAATAACTATTGTGAGTACTATGGTAGTATTGTTGTACTTTCCAGTACAGCTTTAAAGAATAACTATTGTGAGTACTATGGTAGTTTTGTTGTACTTTCAAGTACAGCTTTAAAGAATAACTATTGTGAGTACTATGGTAGTTTTGTTGTACTTTCCAGTACAGCTTTAAAGAAGAACTATTGTGAGTACTATGGTAGTTTTGTTGTACTTTCCAGTACAGCTTTAAAGAATAACTATTGTGAGTACTATGGTAGTTTTGTTGTACTATACTGTACAGCTTTAAAGAATAACTATTGTGAGCACTATGGTAGTTTTGTTGTACTTTCCAGTACAGCTTTAAAGAATAACTATTGTGAGTACTATGGTAGTTTTGTTGTACTATACTGTACAGCTTTAAAGAATAACTAGTTTGAGTACTATGGTAGTTTTGTTGTACTTTTCAGTACAGCTTTAAAGAATAACTATTGTGAGTACTATGGTAGTTTTGTTGTACTTTCCAGTACAGCTTTAAAGAATAACTATTATGAGTACTATGGTAGTTTTGTTGTACTTTCCAGTACAGCTTTAAAGAATAACTATTGTGAGTACTATGGTAGTTTTGTTGTACTATACTGTACAGCTTTAAAGAATAACTATTGTGAGTACTATGGTAGTTTTGTTGTACTTTCCAGTACAGCTTTAAAGAATAACTATTGTGAGTACTATGGTAGTATTGTTGTACTTTCCAGTACAGCTTTAAAGAATAACTATTGTGAGTACTATGGTAGTTTTGTTGTACTATACTGTACAGCTTTAAAGAATAACTAGTGTGAGTACTATGGTAGTTTTGTTGTACTTTCCAGTACAGCTTTAAAGAATAACTATTGTGAGTACTATGGTAGGTTTGTTGTACTTTCCAGTACAGCTTTAAAGAATAACTATTATGAGTACTATGGTAGTTTTGTTGTACTTTCCAGTACAGCTTTAAAGACTAACTATTGTGAGTACTATGGTAGTTTTGTTGTACTTTCCAGTACAGCTTTAAAGAATAACTAGTGTGTGTACTATGGTAGTTTTGTTGTACTTTCCAGTACAGCTTTAAAGAATAACTAGTGTGAGTACTATGGTAGTTTTGTTGTACTTTCCAGTACAGCTTTAAAGAATAACTAGTGTGAGTACTATGGTAGTTTTGTTGTACTATACTGTACAGCTTTAAAGAATAACTATTATGAGTACTATGGTAGTATTGTTGTACTTTCCAGTACAGCTTTAAAGAATAACTATTGTGAGTACTATGGTAGTTTTGTTGTACTTTCAAGTACAGCTTTAAAGAATAACTATTGTGAGTACTATGGTAGTATTGTTGAACTTTCCAGTACAGCTTTAAAGAATAACTATTGTGAGTACTATGGTAGTTTTGTTGTACTATACTGTACAGCTTTAAAGAATAACTATTGTGAGTACTATGGTAGTTTTGTTGTACTTTCCAGTACAGCTTTAAAGAATAACTATTGTGAGTACTATGGTAGTTTTGTTGTACTATACTGTACAGCTTTAATGAATAACTAGTGTGAGTACTATGGTAGTTTTGTTGTACTTTCCAGTACAGCTTTAAAGAATAACTATTGTGAGTACTATGGTAGTTTTGTTGTACTTTCCAGTACAGCTTTAAAGAATAACTATTATGAGTACTATGGTAGTTTTGTTTTACTTTCCAGTACAGCTTTAAAGAATAACTATTGTGAGTACTATGGTAGTTTTGTTGTACTATACTGTACAGCTTTAAAGAATAACTAGTGTGAGTACTATGGTAGTTTTGTTGTACTTTCCAGTACAGCTTTAAAGAATAACTATTGTGAGTACTATGGTAGTATTGTTGTACTTTCCAGTACAGCTTTAAAGAATAACTATTGTGAGTACTATGGTAGTTTTGTTGTACTATACTGTACAGCTTTAAAGAATAACTAGTGTGAGTACTATGGTAGTTTTGTTGTACTTTCCAGTACAGCTTTAAAGAATAACTATTGTGAGTACTATGGTAGGTTTGTTGTACTTTCCAGTACAGCTTTAAAGAATAACTATTATGAGTACTATGGTAGTTTTGTTGTACTTTCCAGTACAGCTTTAAAGAATAACTATTGTGAGTACTATGGTAGTTTTGTTGTACTTTCCAGTACAGCTTTAAAGAATAACTAGTGTGAGTACTATGGTAGTTTTGTTGTACTTTCCAGTACAGCTTTAAAGAATAACTAGTGTGAGTACTATGGTAGTTTTGTTGTACTTTCCAGTACAGCTTTAAAGAATAACTAGTGTGAGTACTATGGTAGTTTTGTTGTACTATACTGTACAGCTTTAAAGAATAACTATTGTGAGTACTATGGTAGTTTTGTTGTACTATACTGTACAGCTTTAAAGAATAACTATTGTGAGTCCTATGGTAGTTTTGTTGTACTTTCCAGTACATCTTTAAAGAATAACTATTATGAGTACTATGGTAGTTTTGTTGTACTTTCCAGTACAGCTTTAAAGAATAACTATTATGAGTACTATGGTAGTTTTGTTGTACTTTCCAGTACAGCTTTAAAGAATAACTATTGTGAGTACTATGGTAGTTTTGTTGTACTTTTCAGTACAGCTTTAAAGAATAACTATTGTGAGTACTATGGTAGTTTTGTTGTACTATACTGTACAGCTTTAAAGAATAACTATTGTGAGTACTATGGTAGTTTTGTTGTACTTTCCAGTACATCTTTAAAGAATAACTATTATGAGTACTATGGTAGTTTTGTTGTACTTTCCAGTACATCTTTAAAGAATAACTATTATGAGTACTATGGTAGTTTTGTTGTACTTTCCAGTACAGCTTTAAAGAATAACTATTATGAGTACTATGGTAGTTTTGTTGTACTTTTCAGTACAGCTTTAAAGAATAACTATTATGAGTACTATGGTAGTTTTGTTGTACTATACTGTACAGCTTTAAAGAATAACTATTGTGAGTACTATGGTAGTTTTGTTGTACTTTCCAGTACATCTTTAAAGAATAACTATTATGAGTACTATGGTAGTTTTGTTGTACTTTCCAGTACAGCTTTAAAGAATAACTATTATGAGTACTATGGTAGTTTTGTTGTACTATACTGTACAGCTTTAAAGAATAACTATTGTGAGTACTATGGTAGTTTTGTTGTACTTTCCAGTACAGCTTTTAAAATAACTATTGTGAGTACCATGGTAGTTTTGTTGCACTTTCCAGTACAGCTTTAAAGAATAACTATTATGAGTACTATGGTAGGTTTGTTGTACTTTCCAGTACAGCTTTAAAGAATAACTATTGTGAGTACTATGGTAGTTTTGTTGTACTATACTGTACAGCTTTAAAGAATAACTATTATGAGTACTATGGTTGTTTTGTTGTACTTTCTAGTACAGCTTTAAAGAATAACTATTGTGAGTACTATGGTAGTTTTGTTGTACTATACTGTACAGCTTTAAAGAATAACTATTGTGAGTACTATGGTAGTTTTGTTGTACTTTCCAGTACAGCTTTAAAGAATAACTATTGTGAGTACTATGGTAGTTTTGTTGTACTTTCCAGTACAGCTTTAAAGAATAACTATTGTGAGTACTATGGTAGTTTTGTTGTACTTTCCAGTACAGCTTTAAAGAATAACTATTGTGAGTACTATGGTAGTTTTGTTGTACTTTCCAGTACAGCTTTAAAGAATAACTATTGTGAGTACTATGGTAGTTTTGTTGTACTTTCCAGTACAGCTTTAAAGAATAACTATTGTGAGTACTATGGTAGTTTTGTTGTACTTTCCAGTACAGCTTTAAAGAATAACTGTTATGAGTACTATGGTAGTTTTGTTGTACTTTTCAGTACAGCTTTAAAGAATAACTATTATGAGTACTATGGTAGTTTTGTTGTACTTTCCAGTACAGCTTTAAAGAATAACTATTGTGAGTACTATGGTAGTTTTGTTGTACTTTCCAGTACAGCTTTAAAGAATAACTATTGTGAGTACTATGGTAGTTTTGTTGTACTTTCCAATACAGCTTTAAAGAATAACTATTGTGAGTACTATGTTAGTTTTGTTGTACTATACTGTACAGCTTTAAAGAATAACTATTGTGAGTACTATGGTAGTTTTGTTGTACTATACTGTACAGCTTTAAAGAATAACTATTGTGAGTACTATGGTAGTTTTGTTGTACTTTCCAGTACAGCTTTAAAGAATAACTATTGTGAGTACTATGGCAGTTTTGTTGTACTATACTGTACAGCTTTAAAGAATAACTATTGTGAGTACTATGGTAGTTTTGTTGTACTTTCCAGTACAGCTTTAAAGAATAACTATTGTGAGTACTATGGTAGTTTTGTTGTACTTTCCAGTACAGCTTTAAAGAATAACTATTGTGAGTACTATGGTAGTTTTGTTGTACTTTCCAGTACAGCTTTAAAGAATAACTATTGTGAGTACTATGGTAGTTTTGTTGTACTTTCCAGTACAGCTTTATAGAATAACTATTGTGAGTACTATGGTAGTTTTGTTGTACTTTCCAGTACAGCTTTAAAGAATAACTATTGTGAGTACTATGGTAGTTTTGTTGTACTTTCCAGTACAGCTTTAAAGAATAACTATTGTGAGTACTATGGTAGTTTTGTTGTACTTTCCAGTACAGCTTTAAAGAATAACTATTGTGAGTACTATGGTAGTTTTGTTGTACTATACTGTACAGCTTTAAAGAATAACTATTGTGAGTACTATGGTAGTTTTGTTGTACTTTCCAGTACATCTTTAAAGAATAACTATTATGAGTACTATGGTAGTTTTGTTGTACTTTCCAGTACAGCTTTAAAGAATAACTATTGTGAGTACTATGGTAGTTTTGTTGTACTTTCCAGTACAGCTTTAAAGAATAACTATTGTGAGTACTATGGTAGTTTTGTTGTACTTTCCAGTACAGCTTTAAAGAATAACTATTATGAGTAATATGGTAGTTTTGTTGTACTATACTGTACAGCTTTAAAGAATAACTATTGTGAGTACTATGGTAGTTTTGTTGTACTATACTGTACAGCTTTAAAGAATAACTATTGTGAGTACTATGGTAGTTTTGTTGTACTATACTGTACAGCTTTAAAGAATAACTATTGTGAGTACTATGGTAGTTTTGTTGTACTTTCCAGTACATCTTTAAAGAATAACTATTATGAGTACTATGGTAGTTTTGTTGTACTTTCCAGTACAGCTTTAAAGAATAACTATTGTGAGTACTATGGTAGTTTTGTTGTACTTTCCAGTACAGCTTTAAAGAATAACTATTGTGAGTACTATGGTAGTTTTGTTGTACTATACTGTACAGCTTTAAAGAATAACTATTGTGAGTACTATGGTAGTTTTGTTGTACTATACTGTACAGCTTTAAAGAATAACTATTGTGAGTACTATGGTAGTTTTGTTGTACTTTCCAGTACATCTTTAAAGAATAACTATTATGAGTACTATGGTAGTTTTGTTGTACTTTCCAGTACATCTTTAAAGAATAACTATTATGAGTACTATGGTAGTTTTGTTGTACTTTCCAGTACAGCTTTAAAGAATAACTATTGTGAGTACTATGGTAGTTTTGTTGTACTTTTCAGTACAGCTTTAAAGAATAACTATTGTGAGTACTATGGTAGTTTTGTTGTACTATACTGTACAGCTTTAAAGAATAACTATTGTGAGTACTATGGTAGTTTTGTTGTACTTTCCAGTACATCTTTAAAGAATAACTATTATGAGTACTATGGTAGTTTTGTTGTACTTTCCAGTACAGCTTTAAAGAATAACTATTGTGAGTACTATGGTAGTTTTGTTGTACTTTTCAGTACAGCTTTAAAGAATAACTATTGTGAGTACTATGGTAGTTTTGTTGTACTATACTGTACAGCTTTAAAGAATAACTATTGTGAGTACTATGGTAGTTTTGTTGTACTTTCCAGTACATCTTTAAAGAATAACTATTATGAGTACTATGGTAGTTTTGTTGTACTTTCCAGTACAGCTTTAAAGAATAACTATTATGAGTACTATGGTAGTTTTGTTGTACTATACTGTACAGCTTTAAAGAATAACTATTGTGAGTACTATGGTAGTTTTGTTGTACTTTCCAGTACAGCTTTAAAGAATAACTATTGTGAGTACTATGGTAGTTTTGTTGTACTTTCCAGTACAGCTTTAAAGAATAACTATTGTGAGTACTATGGTAGTTTTGTTGTACTTTCCAGTACAGCTTTAAAGAATAACTATTGTGAGTACTATGGTAGTTTTGTTGTACTTTCCAGTACAGCTTTAAAGAATAACTATTGTGAGTACTATGGTAGTTTTGTTGTACTTTCCAGTACAGCTTTAAAGAATAACTATTGTGAGTACTATGGTAGTTTTGTTGTACTTTCCAGTACAGCTTTAAAGAATAACTGTTATGAGTACTATGGTAGTTTTGTTGTACTTTCCAGTACAGCTTTAAAGAATAACTATTATGAGTACTATGGTAGTTTTGTTGTACTTTCCAGTACAGCTTTAAAGAATAACTGTTATGAGTACTATGGTAGTTTTGTTGTACTTTCCAGTACAGCTTTAAAGAATAACTATTGTGAGTACTATGGTAGTTTTGTTGTACTTTCCAGTACAGCTTTAAAGAATAACTATTATGAGTACTATGGTAGTTTTGTTGTACTATACTGTACAGCTTTAAAGAATAACTATTGTGAGTACTATGGTAGTTTTGTTGTACTTTCCAGTACAGCTTTAAAGAATAACTATTGTGAGTACTATGGTAGTTTTGTTGTACTATACTGTACAGCTTTAAAGAATAACTATTGTGAGTACTATGGTAGTTTTGTTGTACTATACTGTACAGCTTTAAAGAATAACTATTGTGAGTACTATGGTAGTTTTGTTGTACTTTCCAGTACATCTTTAAAGAATAACTATTATGAGTACTATGGTAGTTTTGTTGTACTTTCCAGTACATCTTTAAAGAATAACTATTATGAGTACTATGGTAGTTTTGTTGTACTTTCCAGTACAGCTTTAAAGAATAACTATTGTGAGTACTATGGTAGTTTTGTTGTACTTTTCAGTACAGCTTTAAAGAATAACTATTGTGAGTACTATGGTAGTTTTGTTGTACTATACTGTACAGCTTTAAAGAATAACTATTGTGAGTACTATGGTAGTTTTGTTGTACTTTCCAGTACATCTTTAAAGAATAACTATTATGAGTACTATGGTAGTTTTGTTGTACTTTCCAGTACAGCTTTAAAGAATAACTATTGTGAGTACTATGGTAGTTTTGTTGTACTTTTCAGTACAGCTTTAAAGAATAACTATTGTGAGTACTATGGTAGTTTTGTTGTACTATACTGTACAGCTTTAAAGAATAACTATTGTGAGTACTATGGTAGTTTTGTTGTACTTTCCAGTACATCTTTAAAGAATAACTATTATGAGTACTATGGTAGTTTTGTTGTACTTTCCAGTACAGCTTTAAAGAATAACTATTATGAGTACTATGGTAGTTTTGTTGTACTATACTGTACAGCTTTAAAGAATAACTATTGTGAGTACTATGGTAGTTTTGTTGTACTTTCCAGTACAGCTTTAAAGAATAACTATTGTGAGTACTATGGTAGTTTTGTTGTACTTTCCAGTACAGCTTTAAAGAATAACTATTGTGAGTACTATGGTAGTTTTGTTGTACTTTCCAGTACAGCTTTAAAGAATAACTATTGTGAGTACTATGGTAGTTTTGTTGTACTTTCCAGTACAGCTTTAAAGAATAACTATTGTGAGTACTATGGTAGTTTTGTTGTACTTTCCAGTACAGCTTTAAAGAATAACTATTGTGAGTACTATGGTAGTTTTGTTGTACTTTCCAGTACAGCTTTAAAGAATAACTGTTATGAGTACTATGGTAGTTTTGTTGTACTTTCCAGTACAGCTTTAAAGAATAACTATTATGAGTACTATGGTAGTTTTGTTGTACTTTCCAGTACAGCTTTAAAGAATAACTGTTATGAGTACTATGGTAGTTTTGTTGTACTTTCCAGTACAGCTTTAAAGAATAACTATTGTGAGTACTATGGTAGTTTTGTTGTACTTTCCAGTACAGCTTTAAAGAATAACTATTATGAGTACTATGGTAGTTTTGTTGTACTATACTGTACAGCTTTAAAGAATAACTATTGTGAGTACTATGGTAGTTTTGTTGTACTTTCCAGTACAGCTTTTAAAATAACTATTGTGAGTACTATGGTAGTTTTGTTGCACTTTCCAGTACAGCTTTAAAGAATAACTATTATGAGTACTATGGTAGGTTTGTTGTACTTTCCAGTACAGCTTTAAAGAATAACTATTGTGAGTACTATGGTAGTTTTGTTGTACTATACTGTACAGCTTTAAAGAATAACTATTATGAGTACTATGGTAGTTTTGTTGTACTTTCTAGTACAGCTTTAAAGAATAACTATTGTGAGTACTATGGTAGTTTTGTTGTACTATACTGTACAGCTTTAAAGAATAACTATTGTGAGTACTATGGTAGTTTTGTTGTACTTTCCAGTACAGCTTTAAAGAATAACTATTGTGAGTACTATGGTAGTTTTGTTGTACTTTCCAGTACAGCTTTAAATAATAACTATTGTGAGTACTATGGTAGTTTTGTTGTACTTTCCAGTACAGCTTTAAAGAATAACTATTGTGAGTACTATGGTAGTTTTGTTGTACTTTCCAGTACAGCTTTAAAGAATAACTATTGTGAGTACTATGGTAGTTTTGTTGTACTTTCCAGTACAGCTTTAAAGAATAACTATTGTGAGTACTATGGTAGTTTTGTTGTACTTTCCAGTACAGCTTTAAAGAATAACTGTTATGAGTACTATGGTAGTTTTGTTGTACTTTCCAGTACAGCTTTAAAGAATAACTATTATGAGTACTATGGTAGTTTTGTTGTACTTTCCAGTACAGCTTTAAAGAATAACTGTTATGAGTACTATGGTAGTTTTGTTGTACTTTCCAGTACAGCTTTAAAGAATAACTAGTGTGAGTACTATGGTAGTTTTGTTGTACTTTCCAGTACAGCTTTAAAGAATAACTATTGTGAGTACTATGGTAGTTTTGTTGTACTATACTGTACAGCTTTAAAGAATAACTATTGTGAGTACTATGGTAGTTTTGTTGTACTTTCCAGTACATCTTTAAAGAATAACTATTATGAGTACTATGGTAGTTTTGTTGTACTTTCCAGTACAGCTTTAAAGAATAACTATTGTGAGTACTATGGTAGTTTTGTTGTACTTTCCAGTACAGCTTTAAAGAATAACTATTGTGAGTACTATGGTAGTTTTGTTGTACTATACTGTACAGCTTTAAAGAATAACTATTGTGAGTACTATGGTAGTTTTGTTGTACTATACTGTACAGCTTTAAAGAATAACTATTGTGAGTACTATGGTAGTTTTGTTGTACTTTCCAGTACATCTTTAAAGAATAACTATTATGAGTACTATGGTAGTTTTGTTGTACTTTCCAGTACATCTTTAAAGAATAACTATTATGAGTACTATGGTAGTTTTGTTGTACTTTCCAGTACAGCTTTAAAGAATAACTATTGTGAGTACTATGGTAGTTTTGTTGTACTTTTCAGTACAGCTTTAAAGAATAACTATTGTGAGTACTATGGTAGTTTTGTTGTACTATACTGTACAGCTTTAAAGAATAACTATTGTGAGTACTATGGTAGTTTTGTTGTACTTTCCAGTACATCTTTAAAGAATAACTATTATGAGTACTATGGTAGTTTTGTTGTACTTTCCAGTACAGCTTTAAAGAATAACTATTATGAGTACTATGGTAGTTTTGTTGTACTATACTGTACAGCTTTAAAGAATAACTATTGTGAGTACTATGGTAGTTTTGTTGTACTTTCCAGTACAGCTTTAAAGAATAACTATTGTGAGTACTATGGTAGTTTTGTTGTACTTTCCAGTACAGCTTTAAAGAATAACTATTGTGAGTACTATGGTAGTTTTGTTGTACTTTCCAGTACAGCTTTAAAGAATAACTATTGTGAGTACTATGGTAGTTTTGTTGTACTTTCCAGTACAGCTTTAAAGAATAACTATTGTGAGTACTATTGTAGTTTTGTTGTACTTTCCAGTACAGCTTTAAAGAATAACTATTGTGAGTACTATGGTAGTTTTGTTGTACTTTCCAGTACAGCTTTAAAGAATAACTGTTATGAGTACTATGGTAGTTTTGTTGTACTTTCCAGTACAGCTTTAAAGAATAACTATTATGAGTACTATGGTAGTTTTGTTGTACTTTCCAGTACAGCTTTAAAGAATAACTGTTATGAGTACTATGGTAGTTTTGTTGTACTTTCCAGTACAGCTTTAAAGAATAACTATTGTGAGTACTATGGTAGTTTTGTTGTACTTTCCAGTACAGCTTTAAAGAATAACTATTATGAGTACTATGGTAGTTTTGTTGTACTATACTGTACAGCTTTAAAGAATAACTATTGTGAGTACTATGGTAGTTTTGTTGTACTTTCCAGTACAGCTTTTAAAATAACTATTGTGAGTACTATGGTAGTTTTGTTGCACTTTCCAGTACAGCTTTAAAGAATAACTATTGTGAGTACTATGGTAGGTTTGTTGTACTTTCCAGTACAGCTTTAAAGAATAACTATTGTGAGTACTATGGTAGTTTTGTTGTACTATACGGTACAGCTTTAAAGAATAACTATTATGAGTACTATGGTAGTTTTGTTGTACTTTCTAGTACAGCTTTAAAGAATAACTATTGTGAGTACTATGGTAGTTTTGTTGTACTATACTGTACAGCTTTAAAGAATAACTATTGTGAGTACTATGGTAGTTTTGTTGTACTTTCCAGTACAGCTTTAAAGAATAACTATTGTGAGTACTATGGTAGTTTTGTTGTACTTTCCAGTACAGCTTTAAATAATAACTATTGTGAGTACTATGGTAGTTTTGTTGTACTTTCCAGTACAGCTTTAAAGAATAACTATTGTGAGTACTATGGTAGTTTTGTTGTACTTTCCAGTACAGCTTTAAAGAATAACTATTGTGAGTACTATGGTAGTTTTGTTGTACTTTCCAGTACAGCTTTAAAGAATAACTATTGTGAGTACTATGGTAGTTTTGTTGTACTTTCCAGTACAGCTTTAAAGAATAACTGTTATGAGTACTATGGTAGTTTTGTTGTACTTTCCAGTACAGCTTTAAAGAATAACTATTATGAGTACTATGGTAGTTTTGTTGTACTTTCCAGTACAGCTTTAAAGAATAACTGTTATGAGTACTATGGTAGTTTTGTTGTACTTTCCAGTACAGCTTTAAAGAATAACTATTGTGAGTACTATGGTAGTTTTGTTGCACTTTCCAGTACAGCTTTAAAGAATAACTATTGTGAGTACTATGGTAGTTTTGTTGTACTATACTGTACAGCTTTAAAGAATAACTATTGTGAGTACTATGGTAGTTTTGTTGTACTTTCCAGTACAGCTTTAAAGAATAACTATTGTGAGTACTATGGCAGTTTTGTTGTACTATACTGTACAGCTTTAAAGAATAACTATTGTGAGTACTATGGTAGTTTTGTTGTACTTTCCAGTACAGCTTTAAAGAATAACTATTGTGAGTACTATGGTAGTTTTGTTGTACTTTCCAGTACAGCTTTAAAGAATAACTATTGTGAGTACTATGGTAGTTTTGTTGTACTTTCCAGTACAGCTTTAAAGAATAACTATTGTGAGTACTATGGTAGTTTTGTTGTACTTTCCAGTACAGCTTTAAAGAATAACTATTGTGAGTACTATGGTAGTTTTGTTGTACTTTCCAGTACAGCTTTAAAGAATAACTATTGTGAGTACTATGGTAGTTTTGTTGTACTTTCCAGTACAGCTTTAAAGAATAACTATTGTGAGTACTATGGTAGTTTTGTTGTACTATACTGTACAGCTTTAAAGAATAACTATTGTGAGTACTATGGTAGTTTTGTTGTACTATACTGTACAGCTTTAAAGAATAACTATTGTGAGTACTATGGTAGTTTTGTTGTACTTTCCAGTACATCTTTAAAGAATAACTATTATGAGTACTATGGTAGTTTTGTTGTACTTTCCAGTACAGCTTTAAAGAATAACTATTGTGAGTACTATGGTAGTTTTGTTGTACTTTCCAGTACAGCTTTAAAGAATAACTATTGTGAGTACTATGGTAGTTTTGTTGTACTATACTGTACAGCTTTAAAGAATAACTATTGTGAGTACTATGGTAGTTTTGTTGTACTTTCCAGTACATCTTTAAAGAATAACTATTATGAGTACTATGGTAGTTTTGTTGTACTTTCCAGTACAGCTTTATAGAATAACTATTATGAGTACTATGGTAGTTTTGTTGTACTATACTGTACAGCTTTAAAGAATAACTATTGTGAGTACTATGGTAGTTTTGTTGTACTTTCCAGTACAGCTTTTAAAATAACTATTGTGAGTACTATGGTAGTTTTGTTGCACTTTCCAGTACAGCTTTAAAGAATAACTATTATGAGTACTATGGTAGGTTTGTTGTACTTTCCAGTACAGCTTTAAAGAATAACTATTGTGAGTACTATGGTAGTTTTGTTGTACTTTCTAGTACAGCTTTAAAGAATAACTATTGTGAGTACTATGGTAGTTTTGTTGTACTTTCCAGTACAGCTTTAAAGAATAACTATTGTGAGTACTATGATAGTTTTGTTGTACTTTCCAGTACAGCTTTAAAGAATAACTATTGTGAGTACTATGGTAGTTTTGTTGTACTTTCCAGTACAGCTTTAAAGAATAACTGTTATGAGTACTATGGTAGTTTTGTTGTACTTTCCAGTACAGCTTTAAAGAATAACTATTGTGAGTACTATGGTAGTTTTGTTGTACTTTCCAGTACAGCTTTAAAGAATAACTGTTATGAGTACTATGGTAGTTTTGTTGTACTTTCCAGTACAGCTTTAAAGAATAACTATTGTGAGTACTATGGTAGTTTTGTTGTACTTTCCAGTACAGCTTTAAAGAATAACTATTGTGAGTACTATGGTAGTTTTGTTGTACTATACTGTACAGCTTTAAAGAATAACTATTGTGAGTACTATGGTAGTTTTGTTGTACTTTCCAGTACAGCTTTAAAGAATAACTATTGTGAGTACTATGGCAGTTTTGTTGTACTATACTGTACAGCTTTAAAGAATAACTATTGTGAGTACTATGGTAGTTTTGTTGTACTTTCCAGTACAGCTTTAAAGAATAACTATTGTGAGTACTATGGTAGTTTTGTTGTACTTTCCAGTACAGCTTTAAAGAATAACTATTGTGAGTACTATGGTAGTTTTGTTGTACTTTCCAGTACAGCTTTAAAGAATAACTATTGTGAGTACTATGGTAGTTTTGTTGTACTTTCCAGTACAGCTTTAAAGAATAACTATTGTGAGTACTATGGCAGTTTTGTTGTACTATACTGTACAGCTTTAAAGAATAACTATTATGAGTACTATGGTAGTATTGTTGTACTATACTGTACAGCTTTAAAGAATAACTATTATGAGTACTATGGTAGTTTTGTTGTACTATACTGTACAGCTTTAAAGAAGAACTATTGTGAGTACTATGGTAGTTTTGTTGTACTATACTGTACAGCTTTAAAGATAACTATTGTGAGTACTATGGTAGTTTTGTTGTACTTTCCAGTACAGCTTTAAAGAATAACTAGTGTGAGTACTATGGTAGTTTTGTTGTACTTTCCAGTACAGCTTTAAAGAATAACTATTATGAGTAATATGATAGTTTTGTTGTACTTTCCAGTACAGCTTTAAAGAATAACTATTGTGAGTACTATGGTCGTTTTGTTGTACTTTCCAGTACAGCTTTAAAGAATAACTATTGTGAGTACTATGGTAGTTTTGTTGTACTTTCCAGTACAGCTTTAAAGAATAACTATTATGAGTAATATGATAGTTTTGTTGTTCTTTCCAGTACAGCTTTAAAGAATAACTATTATGAGTACTATGGTAGTTTTGTTGTACTTTCCAGTACAGCTTTAAAGAATAACTATTGTGAGTACTATGGTAGTTTTGTTGTACTTTCCAGTACAGCTTTAAATAATAACTATTGTGAGTACTATGGTAGTTTTGTTGTACTTTCCAGTACAGCTTTAAAGAATAACTATTGTGAGTACTATGGTAGTTTTGTTGTACTATACTGTACAGCTTTAAAGAATAACTATTATGAGTACTATGGTAGTTTTGTTGTACTTTCCAGTACAGCTTTAAAGAATAACTATTGTGAGTACTATGGTAGTTTTGTTGTACTTTCCAGTACAGCTTTAAAGTATAATTATTGTGAGTACTATGGTAGTTTTGTTGTACTATACTGTACAGCTGTAAAGAATAACTATTGTGAGTACTATGGTAGTTTTGTTGTACTTTCTAGTACAGCTTTAAAGAATAACTATTATGAGTACTATGGTAGTTTTGTTGTACTTTCCAGTACAGCTTTAAAGAATAACTATTGTGAGCACTATGGTAGTTTTGTTGTACTTTTCAGTACAGCTTTAAAGAATAACTATTGTGAGTACTATGGTAGTTTTGTTGTACTATACTGTACAGCTTTAAAGAATAACTATTGTGAGTACTATGGTAGTTTTGTTGTACTATACTGTACAGCTTTAAAGAATAACTATTGTGAGTACTATGGTAGTTTTGTTGTACTATACTGTACAGCTTTAAAGAATAACTATTGTGAGTATTATGGTAGTTTTGTTATACTTTCCAGTACAGCTTTAAAGAATAACTATTGTGAGCACTATGGTAGTTTTGTTGTACTTTCCAGTACAGCTTTAAAGAATAACTATTGTGAGTACTATGGTAGTTTTGTTGTACTATACTGTACAGCTTTAAAGAATAACTATTGTGAGTACTATGGTAGTTTTGTTGTACTATACTGTACAGCTTTAAAGAATAACTATTGTGAGTACTATGGTAGTTTTGTTGTACTATACTGTACAGCTTTAAAGAATAACTATTGTGAGTACTATGGTAGTTTTGTTGTACTTTCCAGTACAGCTTTAAAGAATAACTATTATGAGTACTATGGTAGTTTTGTTGTACTATACTGTACAGCTTTAAAGAATAACTATTGTGAGTACTATGGTAGTTTTGTTGTACTTTCCAGTACAGCTTTAAAAATAACTATTGTGAGTACTATGGTAGTTTTGTTGCACTTTCCAGTACAGCTTTAAAGAATAACTATTATGAGTACTATGGTAGTTTTGTTGTACTTTCCAGTACAGCTTTAAAGAATAACTATTGTGAGTACTATGGTAGTTTTGTTGTACTATACTGTACAGCTTTAAAGAATAACTATTATGAGTACTATGGTAGTTTTGTTGTACTTTCCAGTACAGCTTTAAAGAATAACTATTGTGAGTACTATGGTAGTTTTGTTGTATTATACTGTACAGCTTTAAAGAATAACTATTGTGAGTACTATGGTAGTTTTGTTGTACTTTCCAGTACAGCTTTAAAGAATAACTATTATGAGTAATATGGTAGTTTTGTTGTACTTTCCAGTACAGCTTTAAAGAATAACTATTATGAGTAATATGGTAGTTTTGTTGTACTTTCCAGTACAGCTTTAAAGAATAACTATTGTGAGTACTATGGTAGTTTTGCTGTACTTTCCAGTACAGCTTTAAAGAAGAACTATTGAGAGTACTATGGTAGTTTTGTTGTACTATACTGTACAGCTTTAAAGAATAACTATTGTGAGTAATATGGTAGTTTTGTTGTACTTTCCAGTACAGCTTTAAAGAAAAACTATTGTGAGTACTATGGTAGTTTTGTTGTACTTTCCAGTACAGCTTTAAAGAATAACTATTATGAGTACTATGGTAGTTTTGCTGTACTTTCCAGTACAGCTTTAAAGAATAACTATTGTGAGTACTATGGTAGTTTTGTTGTACTTTCCAGTACAGCTTTAAAGAATAACTATTGTGAGTACTATGGTAGTTTTGTTGTATTATACTGTACAGCTTTAAAGAATAACTATTGTGAGTACTATGGTAGTTTTGTTGTACTTTCCAGTACAGCTTTAAAGAATAACTATTGTGAGTACTATGGTAGTTTTGCTGTACTTTCAAGTACAGCTTTAAAGAATAACTATTGTGAGTACTATGGTAGTTTTGTTGTACTTTCCAGTACAGCTTTAAAGAATAACTATTGTGAGTACTATGGTAGGTTTGTTGTACTTTCCAGTACAGCTTTAAAGAATAACTATTGTGAGTACTATGGTAGTTTTGTTGTACTTTCCAGTACAGCTTTAACGAATAACTACTGTGAGTACTATGGTAGTTTTGTTGTACTTTCCAGTACAGCTTTAAAGAATAACTATTGTGAGTACTATGGTAGTTTTGCTGTACTTTCCAGTATAGTTTAAAGAATAACTATTACGAGTACTATGGTAGTTTTGTTGTACTTTCCAGTACAGCTTTAAAGAATAACTATTATGAGTAATATGGTAGTTTTGCTGTACTTTCCAGTACAGCTTTAAAGAATAACTATTGTGAGTACTATGGTAGTTTTGTTGTACTATACTGTACAGCTTTAAAGAATAACTATTATGAGTACTATGGTAGTTTTGTTGTACTTTCTAGTACAGCTTTAAAGAATAACTATTGTGAGTACTATGGTAGTTTTGTTGTACTTTCCAGTACAGCTTTAAAGAATAACTATTGTGAGTACTATGGTAGTTTTGTTGTACTTTCCAGTACAGCTTTAAAGAATAACTATTGTGAGTACTATGGTAGTTTTGCTGTACTTTCCAGTACAGCTTTAAAGAAGAACTATTGTGAGTACTATGGTAGTTTTGTTGTACTTTCCAGTACAGCTTTAAAGAATAACTATTGTGAGTACTATGGTAGTTTTGTTGTATTATACTGTACAGCTTTAAAGAATAACTATTATGTGTAATATGATAGTTTTGTTGTACTTTCCAGTACAGCTTTAAAGAATAACTATTATGAGTAATATGATAGTTTTGTTGTATTATACTGTACAGCTTTAAAGAATAACTATTGTGAGTACTATGGTAGTTTTGTTGTACTTTCCAGTACAGCTTTAAAGAATAACTATTGTGAGTACTATGGTAGTTTTGTTGTACTTTCCAGTACAGCTTTAAAGAATAACTATTGTGAGTACTATGGTAGTTTTGTTGTACTTTCCAGTACAGCTTTAAAGAATAACTATTGTGAGTACTATGGTAGTTTTGTTGTACTTTCCAGTACAGCTTTAAAGAATAACTATTGTGAGTACTATGGTAGTTTTGTTGTACTTTCCAGTACAGCTTTAAAGAATAACTATTATGAGTACTATGGTAGTTTTGTTGTACTTTCCAGTACAGCTTTAAAGAATAACTATTATGAGTAATATGGTAGTTTTGTTGTACTTTCCAGTACAGCTTTAAAGAATAACTATTGTGAGTACTATGGTAGTTTTGTTGTACTTTCCAGTACAGCTTTAAAGAATAACTATTGTGAGTACTATGGTAGTTTTGTTGTATTATACTGTACAGCTTTAAAGAATAACTATTATGTGTAATATGATAGTTTTGTTGTACTTTCCAGTACAGCTTTAAAGAATAACTATTATGAGTAATATGATAGTTTTGTTGTATTATACTGTACAGCTTTAAAGAATAACTATTGTGAGTACTATGGTAGTTTTGTTGTACTTTCCAGTACAGCTTTAAAGAATAACTATTGTGAGTACTATGGTAGTTTTGTTGTATTATACTGTACAGCTTTAAAGAATAACTATTGTGAGTACTATGGTAGTTTTGTTGTACTTTCCAGTACAGCTTTAAAGAATAACTATTATGAGTAATATGGTAGTTTTGTTGTACTTTCCAGTACAGCTTTAAAGAATAACTATTATGAGTAATATGGTAGTTTTGTTGTGCTTTCCAGTACAGCTTTAAAGAATAACTATTGTGAGTACTATGGTAGTTTTGCTGTACTTTCCAGTACAGCTTTAAAGAAGAACTATTGTGAGTACTATGGTAGTTTTGTTGTACTTTCCAGTACATCTTTAAAGAATAACTATTATGAGTACTATGGTAGTTTTGTTGTACTTTCCAGTACAGCTTTAAAGAATAACTATTGTGAGTACTATGGTAGTTTTGTTGTATTATACTGTACAGCTTTAAAGAATAACTATTGTGAGTAATATGGTAGTTTTGTTGTACTTTCCAGTACAGCTTTAAAGAATAACTATTGTGAGTACTATGGTAGTTTTGTTGTACTTTCCAGTACAGCTTTAAAGAATAACTATTATGAGTACTATGGTAGTTTTGCTGTACTTTCCAGTACAGCTTTAAAGAATAACTATTGTGAGTACTATGGTAGTTTTGTTGTACTTTCCAGTACAGCTTTAAAGAATAACTATTGTGAGTACTATGGTAGTTTTGTTGTATTATACTGTACAGCTTTAAAGAATAACTATTGTGAGTACTATGGTAGTTTTGTTGTACTTTCCAGTACAGCTTTAAAGAATAACTATTGTGAGTACTATGATAGTTTTGTTGTACTTTCCAGTACAGCTTTAAAGAATAACTATTGTGAGTACTATGGTAGTTTTGCTGTACTTTCAAGTACAGCTTTAAAGAATAACTATTATGAGTACTATGGTAGTTTTGTTGTACTTTCTAGTACAGCTTTAAAGAACAACTATTGTGAGTAATATGGTAGTTTTTGTTGTACTTTCCAGTACAGCTTTAAAGAATAACTATTGTGAGTACTATGGTAGTTTTGTTGTACTTTCCAGTACAGCTTTAAAGAATAACTATTGTGAGTACTATGGTAGTTTTGTTGTACTTTCCAGTACAGCTTTAAAGAATAACTATTGTGAGTACTATGGTAGGTTTGTTGTACTTTCCAGTACAGCTTTAAAGAATAACTATTGTGAGTACTATGGTAGTTTTGTTGTACTTTCCAGTACAGCTTTAAAGAATAACTATTGTGAGTACTATGGTAGTTTTGTTGTACTTTCCAGTACAGCTTTAAAGAATAACTATTGTGAGTACTATGGTAGTTTTGCTGTACTTTCCAGTATAGTTTAAAGAATAACTATTGTGAGTACTATGGTAGTTTTGTTGTACTTTCCAGTACAGCTTTAAAGAATAACTATTATGAGTAATATGGTAGTTTTGCTGTACTTTCCAGTACAGCTTTAAAGAATAACTATTATGAGTAATATGGTAGTTTTGTTGTACTTTCCAGTACAGCTTTAAAGAATAACTATTA
The DNA here is from genome assembly GCA_947623455.1 of Mimachlamys varia. NCBI lineage: Eukaryota > Metazoa > Mollusca > Bivalvia > Pectinida > Pectinidae > Mimachlamys > Mimachlamys varia. The sequence continues at coordinate 2,409,610 of OX392539.1, forward strand.
TGAGTACTATGGTAGTTTTGTTGTACTTTCCAGTACAGCTTTAAAGAATAACTATTGTGAGTACTATGGTAGTTTTGCTGTACTTTCCAGTACAGCTTTAAAGAATAACTATTGTGAGTACTATGGTAGTTTTGTTGTACTTTCCAGTACAGCTTTAAAAATACGTGAGTACTATGGTAGTTTTGTTGTACTTTCCAGTACAGCTTTAAAAATACGTGAGTACTATGGTAGTTTTGTTGTACTTTCCAGTACAGCTTTAAAGAATAACTATTGTGAGTACTATGGTAGTTTTGTTGTACTTTCCAGTACAGCTTTAAAAATAACTATTGTGAGTACTATGGTAGTTTTGTTGCACTTTCCAGTACAGCTTTAAAGAATAACTATTATGAGTACTATGGTAGTTTTGTTGTACTTTCCAGTACAGCTTTAAAGAATAACTATTGTGAGTACTATGGTAGTTTTGTTGTACTATACTGTACAGCTTTAAAGAATAACTATTATGAGTACTATGGTAGTTTTGTTGTACTTTCTAGTACAGCTTTAAAGAATAACTATTGTGAGTACTATGGTAGTTTTGTTGTACTTTCCAGTACAGCTTTAAAGAATAACTAGTGTGAGTACTATGGTAGTTTTGTTGTACTTTCCAGTACAGCTTTAAAGAATAACTATTACGAGTACTATGGTAGTTTTGTTGTACTTTCCAGTACAGCTTTAAAGAATAACTATTGTGAGTACTATGGTAGTTTTGCTGTACTTTCCAGTACAGCTTTAAAGAATAACTATTGTGAGTACTATGGTAGTTTTGTTGTACTTTCCAGTACAGCTTTAAAGAATAACTATTGTGAGTACTATGGTAGTTTTGTTGTATTATACTGTACAGCTTTAAAGAATAACTATTATGTGTAATATGATAGTTTTGTTGTACTTTCCAGTACAGCTTTAAAGAATAACTATTATGTGTAATATGATAGTTTTGTTGTATTATACTGTACAGCTTTAAAGAATAACTATTGTGAGTACTATGGTAGTTTTGTTGTACTTTCCAGTACAGCTTTAAAGAATAACTATTGTGAGTACTATGGTAGTTTTGTTGTATTATACTGTACAGCTTTAAAGAATAACTATTGTGAGTACTATGGTAGTTTTGTTGTACTTTCCAGTACAGCTTTAAAGAATAACTATTATGAGTAATATGGTAGTTTTGTTGTACTTTCCAGTACAGCTTTAAAGAATAACTATTGTGAGTAATATGGTAGTTTTGTTGTACTTTCCAGTACAGCTTTAAAGAATAACTATTATGAGTACTATGGTAGTTTTGTTGTACTTTCCAGTACAGCTTTAAAGAATAACTATTATGAGTAATATGGTAGTTTTGTTGTACTTTCCAGTACAGCTTTAAAGAATAACTATTGTGAGTACTATGGTAGTTTTGTTGTACTTTCCAGTACAGCTTTAAAGAATAACTATTGTGAGTACTATGGTAGTTTTGTTGTACTTTCCAGTACAGCTTTAAAGAATAACTATTATGAGTAATATGGTAGTTTTGTTGTACTTTCCAGTACAGCTTTAAAGAATAACTATTGTGAGTACTATGGTAGTTTTGTTGTACTATACTGTACAGCTTTAAAGAATAACTATTGTGAGTAATATGGTAGTTTTGTTGTACTTTCCAGTACAGCTTTAAAGAATAACTATTGTGAGTACTATGGTAGTTTTGTTGTACTTTCCAGTACAGCTTTAAAGAATAACTATTATGAGTACTATGGTAGTTTTGCTGTACTTTCCAGTACAGCTTTAAAGAATAACTATTGTGAGTACTATGGTAGTTTTGTTGTACTTTCCAGTACAGCTTTAAAGAATAACTATTGTGAGTACTATGGTAGTTTTGTTGTATTATACTGTACAGCTTTAAAGAATAACTATTGTGAGTACTATGGTAGTTTTGTTGTACTTTCCAGTACAGCTTTAAAGAATAACTATTGTGAGTACTATGATAGTTTTGTTGTACTTTCCAGTACAGCTTTAAAGAATAACTATTGTGAGTACTATGGTAGTTTTGCTGTACTTTCAAGTACAGCTTTAAAGAATAACTATTGTGAGTACTATGGTAGTTTTGTTGTACTTTCTAGTACAGCTTTAAAGAACAACTATTGTGAGTAATATGGTAGTTTTTGTTGTACTTTCCAGTACAGCTTTAAAGAATAACTATTGTGAGTACTATGGTAGTTTTGTTGTACTTTCCAGTACAGCTTTAAAGAATAACTATTGTGAGTACTATGGTAGTTTTGTTGTACTTTCCAGTACAGCTTTAAAGAATAACTATTGTGAGTACTATGGTAGTTTTGTTGTACTTTCCAGTACAGCTTTAAAGAATAACTATTGTGAGTACTATGGTAGTTTTGTTGTACTTTCCAGTACAGCTTTAAAGAATAACTATTGTGAGTACTATGGTAGTTTTGTTGTACTTTCCAGTACAGCTTTAAAAAATAACTATTGTGAGTACTATGGTAGTTTTGCTGTACTTTCCAGTATAGTTTAAAGAATAACTATTACGAGTACTATGGTAGTTTTGTTGTACTTTCCAGTACAGCTTTAAAGAATAACTATTATGAGTAATATGGTAGTTTTGCTGTACTTTCCAGTACAGCTTTAAAGAATAACTATTATGAGTACTATGGTAGTTTTGTTGTACTTTCCAGTACAGCTTTAAAGAATAACTATTGTGAGTACTATGGTAGTTTTGTTGTACTATACTGTACAGCTTTAAAGAATAACTATTATGAGTACTATGGTAGTTTTGTTGTACTTTCTAGTACAGCTTTAAAGAATAACTATTGTGAGTACTATGGTAGTTTTGTTGTACTTTCCAGTACAGCTTTAAAGAATAACTAGTGTGAGTACTATGGTAGTTTTGTTGTACTTTCCAGTACAGCTTTAAAGAATAACTATTACGAGTACTATGGTAGTTTTGTTGTACTTTCCAGTACAGCTTTAAAGAATAACTATTGTGAGTACTATGGTAGTTTTGCTGTACTTTCCAGTACAGCTTTAAAGAATAACTATTGTGAGTACTATGGTAGTTTTGTTGTACTTTCCAGTACAGCTTTAAAGAATAACTATTGTGAGTACTATGGTAGTTTTGTTGTATTATACTGTACAGCTTTAAAGAATAACTATTATGTGTAATATGATAGTTTTGTTGTACTTTCCAGTACAGCTTTAAAGAATAACTATTATGTGTAATATGATAGTTTTGTTGTATTATACTGTACAGCTTTAAAGAATAACTATTGTGAGTACTATGGTAGTTTTGTTGTACTTTCCAGTACAGCTTTAAAGAATAACTATTGTGAGTACTATGGTAGTTTTGTTGTATTATACTGTACAGCTTTAAAGAATAACTATTGTGAGTACTATGGTAGTTTTGTTGTACTTTCCAGTACAGCTTTAAAGAATAACTATTATGAGTAATATGGTAGTTTTGTTGTACTTTCCAGTACAGCTTTAAAGAATAACTATTATGAGTAATATGGTAGTTTTGTTGTACTTTCCAGTACAGCTTTAAAGAATAACTATTGTGAGTACTATGGTAGTTTTGTTGTACTATACTGTACAGCTTTAAAGAATAACTATTGTGAGTAATATGGTAGTTTTGTTGTACTTTCCAGTACAGCTTTAAAGAATAACTATTGTGAGTACTATGGTAGTTTTGTTGTACTTTCCAGTACAGCTTTAAAGAATAACTATTATGAGTACTATGGTAGTTTTGCTGTACTTTCCAGTACAGCTTTAAAGAATAACTATTGTGAGTACTATGGTAGTTTTGTTGTACTTTCCAGTACAGCTTTAAAGAATAACTATTGTGAGTACTATGGTAGTTTTGTTGTATTATACTGTACAGCTTTAAAGAATAACTATTGTGAGTACTATGGTAGTTTTGTTGTACTTTCCAGTACAGCTTTAAAGAATAACTATTGTGAGTACTATGATAGTTTTGTTGTACTTTCCAGTACAGCTTTAAAGAATAACTATTGTGAGTACTATGGTAGTTTTGCTGTACTTTCAAGTACAGCTTTAAAGAATAACTATTGTGAGTACTATGGTAGTTTTGTTGTACTTTCTAGTACAGCTTTAAAGAACAACTATTGTGAGTAATATGGTAGTTTTTGTTGTACTTTCCAGTACAGCTTTAAAGAATAACTATTGTGAGTACTATGGTAGTTTTGTTGTACTTTCCAGTACAGCTTTAAAGAATAACTATTGTGAGTACTATGGTAGTTTTGTTGTACTTTCCAGTACAGCTTTAAAGAATAACTATTGTGAGTACTATGGTAGTTTTGTTGTACTTTCCAGTACAGCTTTAAAGAATAACTATTGTGAGTACTATGGTAGTTTTGTTGTACTTTCCAGTACAGCTTTAAAGAATAACTATTGTGAGTACTATGGTAGTTTTGTTGTACTTTCCAGTACAGCTTTAAAAAATAACTATTGTGAGTACTATGGTAGTTTTGCTGTACTTTCCAGTATAGTTTAAAGAATAACTATTACGAGTACTATGGTAGTTTTGTTGTACTTTCCAGTACAGCTTTAAAGAATAACTATTATGAGTAATATGGTAGTTTTGCTGTACTTTCCAGTACAGCTTTAAAGAATAACTATTATGAGTACTATGGTAGTTTTGTTGTACTTTCCAGTACAGCTTTAAAGAATAACTATTATGAGTAATATGGTAGTTTTGTTGTACTTTCCAGTACAGCTTTAAAGAATAACTATTGTGAGTACTATGGTAGTTTTGCTGTACTTTCCAGTACAGCTTTAAAGAATAACTATTGTGAGTACTATGGTAGTTTTGTTGTACTTTCCAGTACAGCTTTAAAAATACGTGAGTACTATGGTAGTTTTGTTGTACTTTCCAGTACAGCTTTAAAAATACGTGAGTACTATGGTAGTTTTGTTGTACTTTCCAGTACAGCTTTAAAGAATAACTATTATGTGTAATATGGTAGTTTTGTTGTACTTTCCTGTATAGCTTTAAAGAATAACTAATATGAGTAATATGGTAGTTTTGTTGTACTTTCCTGTACAGCTTTAAAGAATAACTATTGTGAGTACTATGGTAGTTTTGTTGTACTATACTGTACAGCTTTAAAGAATAACTATTGTGAGTACTATGGTAGTTTTGTTGTACTTTCCAGTACAGCTTTAAAGAATAACTATTGTGAGTACTATGGTAGTTTTGTTGTACTTTCCAGTACAGCTTTAAAGAATAACTATTGTGAGTACTATGGTAGTTTTGTTGTACTATACTGTACAGCTTTAAAGAATAACTATTGTGAGTACTATGATAGTTTTGTTGTACTTTCCAGTTTAACTTTAAAGAATAACTATTGTGAGTACTATGGTAGTTTTGTTGTACTTTCCAGTACAGCTTTAAAGAATAACTATTGTGAGTACTATGATAGTTTTGTTGTACTATACTGTACAGCTTTAAAGAATAACTATTGTGAGTACTATGGTAGTTTTGTTGTACTATACTGTACAGCTTTAAAGAATAACTATTGTGAATACTATGGTAGTTTTGTTGTACTATACTGTACAGCTTTAAAGAATAACTATTGTGAGTACTATGGTAGTTTTGTTGTACTTTCCAGTACAGCTTTAAAGAATAACTATTGTGAGTACTATGGTAGTTTTGTTGTACTTTCCAGTACAGCTTTAAAGAATAACTATTGTGAGTACTATGGTAGTTTTGTTGTACTTTCCAGTACAGCTTTAAAGAAGAACTATTGTGAGTACTATGGTAGTTTTGTTGTACTTTCCAGTACAGCTTTAAAGAATAACTATTGTGAGTACTATGGTAGTTTTGTTGTACTTTCCAGTACAGCTTTAAAGAATAACTATTGTGAGTACTATGGTAGTTTTGTTGTACTTTCCAGTACAGCTCTAAAGAATAACTATTGTGAGTACTATGGCAGTTTTGTTGTACTTTCCAGTACAGCTTTAAAGAATAACTATTGTGAGTACTATGGTAGTTTTGTTGTACTTTCCAGTACAGCTTTAAAGAATAACTATTGTGAGTACTATGGTAGTTTTGTTGTATTATACTGTACAGCTTTAAAGAATAACTATTATGTGTAATATGATAGTTTTGTTGTACTTTCCAGTACAGCTTTAAAGAATAACTATTATGAGTAATATGATAGTTTTATTGTATTATACTGTACAGCTTTAAAGAATAACTATTGTGAGTACTATGGTAGTTTTGTTGTACTTTCCAGTACAGCTTTAAAGAATAACTATTATGAGTAATATGGTAGTTTTGTTGTACTTTCCAGTACAGCTTTAAAGAATAACTATTGTGAGTACTATGGTAGTTTTGCTGTACTTTCCAGTACAGCTTTAAAGAATAACTATTGTGAGTACTATGGTAGTTTTGTTGTATTATACTGTACAGCTTTAAAGAATAACTATTATGTGTAATATGATAGTTTTGTTGTACTTTCCAGTACAGCTTTAAAGAATAACTATTATGAGTAATATGATAGTTTTGTTGTATTATACTGTACAGCTTTAAAGAATAACTATTGTGAGTACTATGGTAGTTTTGTTGTACATTCCAGTACAGCTTTAAAGAATAACTATTGTGAGTACTATGGTAGTTTTGTTGTATTATACTGTACAGCTTTAAAGAATAACTATTGTGAGTAATATGGTAGTTTTGTTGTACTTTCCAGTACAGCTTTAAAGAATAACTATTATGAGTAATATGGTAGTTTTGTTGTACTTTCCAGTACAGCTTTAAAGAATAACTATTATGAGTAATATGGTAGTTTTGTTGTACTTTCCAGTACAGCTTTAAAGAATAACTATTGTGAGTACTATGGTAGTTTTGCTGTACTTTCCAGTACAGCTTTAAAGAAGAACTATTGTGAGTACTATGGTAGTTTTGTTGTACTATACTGTACAGATTTAAAGAATAACTATTGTAAGTAATATGGTAGTTTTGTTGTACTTTCCAGTACAGCTTTAAAGAATAACTATTGTGAGTACTATGGTAGTTTTGTTGTACTTTCCAGTACAGCTTTAAAGAATAACTATTATGAGTACTATGGTAGTTTTGCTGTACTTTCCAGTACAGCTTTAAAGAATAACTATTGTGAGTACTATGGTAGTTTTGTTGTACTTTCCAGTACAGCTTTAAAGAATAACTATTGTGAGTACTATGGTAGTTTTGTTGTATTATACTGTACAGCTTTAAAGAATAACTATTGTGAGTACTATGGTAGTTTTGTTGTACTTTCCAGTACAGCTTTAAAGAATAACTATTGTGAGTACTATGGTAGTTTTGTTGTACTTTCCAGTACAGCTTTAAAGAATAACTATTGTGAGTACTATGGTAGTTTTGCTGTACTTTCAAGTACAGCTTTAAAGAATAACTATTGTGAGTACTATGGTAGTTTTGTTGTACTTTCTAGTACAGCTTTAAAGAACAACTATTGTGAGTAATATGGTAGTTTTTGTTGTACTTTCCAGTACAGCTTTAAAGAATAACTATTGTGAGTACTATGGTAGTTTTGTTGTACTTTCCAGTACAGCTTTAAAGAATAACTATTGTGAGTACTATGGTAGTTTTGTTGTACTTTCCAGTACAGCTTTAAAGAATAACTATTGTGAGTACTATAGTAGTTTTGTTGTACTTTCCAGTACAGCTTTAAAGAATAACTATTGTGAGTACTATGGTAGTTTTGTTGTACTTTCCAGTACAGCTTTAAAGAATAACTATTGTGAGTACTATGGTAGTTTTGTTGTACTTTCCAGTACAGCTTTAAAGAATAACTATTGTGAGTACTATGGTAGTTTTGCTGTACTTTCCAGTATAGTTTAAAGAATAACTATTACGAGTACTATGGTAGTTTTGTTGTACTTTCCAGTACAGCTTTAAAGAATAACTATTATGAGTAATATGGTAGTTTTGCTGTACTTTCCAGTACAGCTTTAAAGAATAACTATTATGAGTACTATGGTAGTTTTGTTGTACTTTCCAGTACAGCTTTAAAGAATAACTATTATGAGTAATATGGTAGTTTTGCTGTACTTTCCAGTACAGCTTTAAAGAATAACTATTATGAGTAATATGGTAGTTTTGTTGTACTTTCCAGTACAGCTTTAAAGAATAACTATTATGAGTAATATGGTAGTTTTGTTGTACTTTCCAGTACAGCTTTAAAGAATAACTATTGTGAGTACTATGGTAGTTTTGCTGTACTTTCCAGTACAGCTTTAAAGAATAACTATTGTGAGTACTATGGTAGTTTTGTTGTACTTTCCAGTACAGCTTTAAAAATACGTGAGTACTATGGTAGTTTTGTTGTACTTTCCAGTACAGCTTTAAAAATACGTGAGTACTATGGTAGTTTTGTTGTACTTTCCAGTACAGCTTTAAAAATACGTGAGTACTATGGTAGTTTTGTTGTACTTTCCAGTACAGCTTTAAAGAATAACTATTGTGAGTACTATGGTAGTTTTGTTGTACTTTCCAGTACAGCTTTAAAAATAACTATTGTGAGTGCTATGGTAGTTTTGTTGCACTTTCCAGTACAGCTTTAAAGAATAACTATTATGAGTACTATGGTAGTTTTGTTGTACTTTCCAGTACAGCTTTAAAGAATAACTATTGTGAGTACTATGGTAGTTTTGTTGTACTATACTGTACAGCTTTAAAGA